>CM077115.1:86343959-87031459 GCA_039619475.1 Icerya purchasi | reverse complement strand
ATTATTTAAACTCATTGTTAAATATATTTATGACAAAAATAAATTCAAATAATTAACAATTTTCATTTTTTAAAGTTCTCTATTAACTTTTGTTTTCATTAGATTTATTTATTATTTCTTAAGCGCAAGTAATATTTTATTTCCAGCTGTAAAAATTGATCATTCTAATATATTTAATTAACTATAAAATCTGGCTTTCTTTATTCAAATTCTTAATTTGAACGCTTTTTTCAAGAATAATTATAAATTTCAAAGTTTAAAGTTATTTTTAATAAACGCATTATTCAGATAAAAATTATATATTCTTTGATCATTTGAAATCACAAGTTTATATTTTTCACACTTTGTTAAAAGGCCATACTTGTCGAATGGAATATTGAAAATTTAAAGTTTCATCTAGTTCGTTTAGGATTTCTATATATTTTTCATTTTCTCGTATATTTCATTGTTAATAATGTGATACCTAATAAAGTTATCGAAAAAAGTACAGAAACATTTTTATTCGATACTAATATTAATACGATGCGTGAAGAAGTTATTAATAGATAGGATCGTGTAATTCGACATTTTTGTAAACAATACAGTTAGAGTGACGTATTACAGCTAGTGCTCAACAGGAAGGATTGTTCAAACAGAACTGCTATCTACGTTACTGTTGACGTCATGTCATAGATAATATGAAAAAACATTATCGGTATTATCCCGAAAAGTTATTATTATTAATAAAACTGTGTAAGTTTTAATTATTGAAATTGAATTTTTTTTACGAATCGTAACATATACATTTTATGTTATGTTACAATTTTTTGATTTTTGTAAATGTCTTTATTAAATATAAAACTGAAAATTTGGGCAAATACAAAAATAAATATGATACTTATTATTATTGCGATAAAAATTTATATAAAATTATGAGTGTGCACTTTTTTCTTTTTTTCTTTTTGTTCTTTAACAATTAGAAAATATCAAATATTACGAATTCAACGTTTTTAACGTGCATTTAATCTATTTTTAAAAAAAATTTCATCCGGTATGTGTATTTTTCATTTTTCGATTATTTTTATTAATATTAACAAAGTTCTAAAATAAAAATAAAAAAAAATGAAAAAAAAACAACATTTATTTAACATAATTGATACGGGAAAAGATTTTTGTAATAAAATCCGTCTCACTCGGGGAAATTCGATATCAATATAGAGTTAATGACGTATGGCAACTAATCGACTTCCATATTTAACAGGAAAAATCGCCGATAGAAGTCGATTATCACATCTCGGATCAAATATTTTTATCGCTTGACGTCAAAAGACCCGGAAAATATAAGGCGCGTAAGATTTTCAAGAGATCGCCCACATTAAGTGACGAGGAAGCAATTCTCACCGAAAATAACCCGCTTCATTCTAGGCAATACGTAGAAGAGCCATCCTTCCTCGGTAATAATAATAATGATCCGCAGTGATACACGTACACACAGACTCATTTATTTTAAATTTAATATTTCATCGGCAGTTAAAATTTTACGCGTTAAATGTTCGCATTTTTAATGCTAGAAAAATATGTAATTTAAGACATAAATAAATAAATAAATAATTCTCGCGCATTCTCTGGACGAAGAACGCGGTTTTCGAGGTTGTTAAAGTTATCCCCGCATGTCACCATTTTTGGTAGAAACTATGTCAAAACAGGTCTCTTATATTTGACTTCAACGTTTCGAAACAGATGAACTGCTCATCATCACAGAGACATCTAGGTCAAGTACCAGTTAAAATTTCGCAATCGTATGGTTGCATATCATTCTATAAAAAAAATTTTGTTCCATCTAGAAATTATATAAAGATATATATATATGTTACAGTGAACATTTTTTTAAATCTTTAAATTATTTCATCCCAGTTTTAAAAATTGGGTCATCTGCCTTTATCATTGCTTATTCACCATTTTAATCACATCATTACCGTATTTAACAAACGACCCGTTTACTTACCCGATAGTCTTCTTTTTTTTTCCCCGCAGCTTCACCAACGGATTTATGTCGTTAGTTTTCTGGGAATTCTGTATTTTTTTATTAAAGATTTACTTCTTCTATTTAGTTTTTCTTTCTTATTTTAATATTATTAATGCAACAATTAAAACAAACCTTAAATATATTCTACAACAGCAAACCACAGGAGCATGTAATAGGCAAGGATTTAAAATCTGTAAATAATATTTCCGGTACAGAAAATATTAAAACTCCCCCGTTGCAAGATTCTTTATTAATTTCTCTTTTATTTTTAATATATATATATTTTTTATAGGACATTTTACTAATACGCTGCGCGGTTACTAAATTGTATACCGAAATATTTGAAAAATATCAAAAGATATTATTATAAAAAATGATTTATGAGGTAAGGCGTTTTTGCGTAATTAATGCTTGTAATTAGGCAGTAATTCGATAAAGTATGGTGGTCGTTGCAAAGCTGCATTTGATGCAGATGGTAGAAAATCTTCATTTGTACAAAGACTAACTTATTGCTTAAACGAATAGAACATGTGGGTGGTGTGAATTTACGGATGTTCTAAAATTAGGATTTCCGTATAGAAAAATGATGATTACGTTCAAATTATAATGCCGATTTTCGTTCCTTATATTATCAGTCAATGGTTGGAAAAAATACGTTAAAATTAAAATGCTAAATAGTGTGAATTCTTTAATACAAAACCAATTCGGGTTCTTATCAGGACATTGTACTGACGGTGTATATTCTTCGTAATCATATTTCTTATATTTCCGAGATATTGAAGGAGACACAAGCGATATTGTTGATGTTTACTTCGACTTCAACAATGTACATCGCAGAGTCATATTCAGAGGACAGGATGTGCATTAAAATCGTCCTTGTTAAATAGAACACAAAATAAATAATACTTTCGGTAAATTTTTTTTTCTTTTTTTTTTTATGCTAATGCTATACCTAGTCCATTGGGCTATCACACTAGATTCTGTTGCATACTCTAAATACTTGAACAATCTACGCCCGCTGACGTAGGACCCAAACTTAATTTAATCACTTAAGTCTAGTGTCTCCTTCCTGCGCAGCCGACGTCTCCTCGTCGGATTATTCAATAACGCTGTAGGACGTTCGTATGAATTTGGAGTCTTCCGAAGTGTCTTGAGGCTGATTTTGCATAAAAAAAAAAAAAAAATATTTCTATACACTTAAATTTTCAAAGGAAACTAATTTGACATGATTTTGTTTACAAACTCTCGTTACCTATAGATTATTCTAAAAAAAAAAAAAAAAAAAAAAAAAAATCGTACCGAAGTGAAATTGATTTATTTCTAAATTGGATGATTATTAATAAACTACAATATTAAATATGCGAATAAGACAAAATACGCGATATAAAGAAGTGAATTCATCGTACCACTCTAAAGCTATACAAAAATAATACGATCGAGAGGATATATGAAATTCGATTTTTAGGAATACTGTTTGATCATTTGTACCTTCTGGGAGTAGGAGCTCTAACCGGAACGGGACGTGACCACAGGCTGCAGATTGTGGAATGACCTCTAGATATAGAGAGGTTAGCTGCGAATAAGTCCTGAACGCTCAACTGGACAAATAAGCAGTCGTGAACTAAAGAACGGTTATCGGTGAAAAGTCTCATTTGCAGACGATTCCAGTAGCGGCGGGATATATAGGGCTGTAGGGTGTGGAGAGGCCATATAGGGACTGGTTTACTAAAACTCCCCAACAATACCTGTCGAATGCCCTAGTCCTGGTGAGCCGAGGCCGTCATAAGTCTATTATCTTAAGGACAGACTCTTTAGCACTGGAATGCAAAACTGTCCTAGGAAAATGGATACTCCGAAAATAAACCACTCTCTCATTAGCATCTTGAGCGAATGCGGGAGAGTTCCCCATTTTCCTTTTCCCTTCTTTCATTTCCAAAATTTGCAAATTTCCCATCTCCTACCCTTGTCCTCTCTCTAGCTTAATTCTTTTCCTTCCTCTCGAGTAGCGTGAGCTATGTATTTCCATCGGTCGTCTTCCTTATGGATGCCATCGGATTCTGGTGTTTATGGTGCTGTCTGTGGTTATGGTTGTGCGTCCATCTGCAGTGTCCGTCTAATAGTGACGACACGCGCGCTCAATGTATTTGTATTCCTACCTCTCAATCGTATTATTTTTGGACACTTTTGGATTAATACCCGTCACAATCGAAATTATATAAACTGAGAAAATTAAAATCAAGCACTTTTCTCCTCAAGCGCTACATCAGCCTATTTTCTGTAACGGAATAAATACTTTGGTTGAAGCCGCGAAATTATCAGACCCCTAAATACTCCACAAAATGCACTGCTTAATAATGCCCTGTGATGATATTAATTCTCATATCATGCCACTTAATAGCCTATAATGTAAAGAAAATTCACTCCTTTTCGTTATTATGCCTGGATCTGATATATCATTAATGAGAGGTATTTACTTGGTCTGCTGGACTGATAAACCACCGAATAAAGAAAAAAAAAAAAGAAAATATTCAAATATCACACGGAAATTCAAGTGAGATATCTGTTTTGCTTTACTCCTCCAGAAAAATCGAAGCTGTTTCGGTAAAATACAAACAGCTTCATAAACGTATATATTTTTTACCCAAATTTGAATCTCTACGTCTTCTTCGAATTAAATTTTGTCATTTACAACGTATTAACAACAGTAACGGATCCACGGGAAAAGAAATAGGGGACATCCCTAAAGAACCGTAACTTTGATAATTTTTTTTTTTTTTAAATGGGTTCGGTGCCAGCACTAACCTAACTACATGAGCTTTTAGATCACCTGAGACGATCGGAGATAGAGAGTATAAAGGAGAGTAGGAGGGGAATAACGGCTAGAGATGGAAAGGAAAGGATAACGGAAGCATTGAAGGGGGTAGGAAGATCCAGCGCCAAAAGTTCGGCGTATAGATGAGAGCACTAGGAAAAAAAGAGCAGGACATTCAAAAAGAATATGGTTGAGGTCTCATATACAGGGAGGATCAGTAGAGCGGGGAGGACAAAAGAGAGAAGGTGAAAGAGAAAAAGAAAAGCGAGAAGAGGAAAGAAGAGAATGACCAAGTCTTAGTTTGATTAAGGAAACAATAGCCGAGCGCCGAGAAAAGGAAAGAAATTAGAACCAGGGCTGCGAGTTGGGAATATGTACGAGGAGGTTATTTGTTGCAACAGAGGAACTTAATTTATACCAGAAAAGATTTATATAAATGTGATCTATGGATTTATAACTAATATTTAATACTACTTTTTTTTTAGTAAAACTGATAATGTTACGTTTTTATTCTATTTTAAACGTAATTTTGTCTTTTTTGTTTATTTTTAATTTTTATTTTGCAATTTTAATTAAAAATAGTTCAATGGGAAATATATATAATATATATATTTAAACTTGCACACGGACAAACTAACAAACATAAAAAAGAAGTAAAGTCTAGTAAAAATACCATCGTGTTCTATTCTTTCTGGTAATTTACCATTCAAATTCTAAACTACCATCTTTTAGGTATAATTTTATAATTTCGATTTATTTTTCACCACCTAAAAATAAAACAAAAGTTAAATTAAAAATTGTAATAATTATTAAAACATTTTTTAATTTCTAAAGAGATGGTCGCTATTTGATTTTTTTTATGAAACACAAGAGGTATTTCTTAAATCTATTGATTTACCGTATAGCATATTAGGTTATTATATAATTTCCCTCCCCAAAATGTCCTTCTGGATGCGCCCCTGAATAACAAGTGGTGTGAAGATCCGCTCGTTTAACTGCTTCTATTGCCATATCATATCTCTTTAATAACTTGCACTTTTTTGTTTTTTTTTTTTTTGGCTTATTATTTATTAAACTATCATTCATTATTTATCAGAAGTTGCCTTGTTCTATTTTATCCTAAATTTTCAACGCACGTTAATGAATGTTTAAACAAGAATGTAAAAACATGAATTTAGAGGTACCTGTGTGTTTCAATACACACGAATGGAAATGCGAATATGTGCAGAAGTATAAATTCAATTTTATATTACAAAATTTGATTAGAGTAAAATTTAACCTGTTATGCTTAAAAAGTTCTTATTCCACAAAATAATTAGCTAAAAATTTATTTATTTATGTTTTTTTGTATCACGGATTCGACTCACGCGATTATCGTAGTCAACAAATGTACAATAATAATAATAATAATAATAATAATAATAATAATAATAATAATAATAATAATAAATAATAATAATTGAAAAAAGAAGAAAAATGATCTGTTAAAATGCTACATGGGAGACATATCAATATAATGAACAGCAAAAAATATCAAGAAAGAGTTAACACATTACTGGTTAAAAAAAAGTGAATTATTCCCCGGAAACTGAAGGTTTCTTATTAGGTATTCAAGGTCAAGTGATATCAACGAAAAATTACAAAAAATATATAATAAAATATCAAGACACAACGAATGATTTGTGCCGTAAATGCTATGAAGCCCGTGAAATAATTGAACATTTTACAGGAGGATGTAAATTACTTGCAGGAACAGAATACACAGAAAGGCATAACAAAATGGCGAAAATAATACACCAAGAAACAGCACACAAATATGGAATAATAAAAAACAGGAAAGCACCATATTACCAGTATAAACCAGAATCAGTGCTAGAAAATGAAACTGTAAAATTATACTGGGATAGAAATATTCTTACAGATCATAAAATAGATGCTAATAGAGCTGATATTACCTTAATTCACAAACCATCAAAGAATACATTTTTAATAGATATATCTGTCCCTAATGACAGTAATATTAGCCAGAAATATGAAGAAAAAATAAGTAAGTACAACAGCTTAGCCACTGAAATAAAAAAGATATGGAAACAAAAGAAGGTCACAGTAATACCACTTATAAAGTCAGTAACCGGAAATTAATGGAAGGTTTTAAAACATTACAAATTCCAGGATATATACATAATAACATACAGAAATCAGTCATATTAAATACTTGTAACATGGTGAAGAAGTTTTTAAACCATTAAAATATAATAAAATAATTGTGACTTGATGTAATCCGTCACAAATTATAGTAACCGGGATATAGTAAAGCCGAGAAAATAATAAATAATAATAATAATAATAATAAATAATAAATTGTAATAATAATAATAATAATAATGATGATGATAATAAATATATCCGATTTGATTATTATTATTAGTAGTATCATTGTTAGCATTAGTATTCGCAGTAGTAGTAGTATCGGTGTTTATCGGTAAATGAATTACTTACCAATTAAGTATGGAAAGAAACGACGTCTATTGAAATTCGCTAACGATTAATGGGGGACCGTGTCTAGTTAGGTGAAATACAATTTCCGATAATAATGAACAATTTTTAACCACGGATTAAATGTTTATAAAATCGATTAGAATGGAGCGATTTTACTATTTCAGATGTATCTTCGGTCCACCATTAGCATTTCTCGACAACACCGGTTAGCTACGTAGGTTATCGAAACCTCCATAAATGAACGTTAGGAACGTCAGAAGAGGAAAAAGATCTCCTAGTATAATATTTCCTCATGGAATTCACCAGTGAAGTAAATCGTGTTTTTTAGAAATATCACGATTTAGAACATCTCAATTAAGGAAGCGTTAATCAAGGTGGAATATCTACAATTTAATAGAAAGATCCCGCGCGATATTAAGGACAATTCTAGGTGCCGTTAATGTGTTTCTCTTTAAATAACTGCCTAGTAAACTTTTGCGAACCATCGTACTTAGTGAAATCAGATAAATAGACGAGGAACCATGCCTCCAATTTTTTATATAGGGTGGGCCAAAATGATATCCTCACTTTCAAACGTTTCGTAAACGATGATCGTTCAAGGTAAGATAATGAATTATTTATGCTAGTGTGTCCAAATCCCGTCTCTCTAAACTAGATAGAATTCAAAACCCTTGCCTTCGTCTTGGTCTTGGCGCACTTAAATACTCCCCAATTTCTTGCTGAATCTAATTCCCTTGTGTCCATTCGTAGATCTAGGCTGTCGTTTCCTTGTTAAACGACTTCCACTCGCGTCCTCTACTCTTGTTCAGAATCTTCCCTTTCGATCTGATGCTTTACTCTCCTAGCAAAACCCCTATCTCAGTTTTTATTTCACATCGTCTTAATTCATTTTGGCCTTACACGATCTCCCCTATTTTTCCGTCAGCTATGTTAATCTCTGTCATTTTCCTAAGGTATTTTTATTCTTCCTCCCTCATTTTCTAAAAACTTCCCCCAAGCCGTAATTAAACAGGTATTTTACAGCACTATCAATTTCTCTATTCCCTTCTCATGTCACCATTTACACGGATGGTTCGAGGAAGCCCTGTGGTTTTGGAGCTTCCTTCATCCTTCCCGATTTTAACTTACCGAAATATTTTCGTCTTCCTTATTTCTGTTCCATATTCGTAAACGAATTATCGACTATCCTACGTTGTATTATTTTCATTTCCTCAAATCACCTTCTCTCCAATTATATTAATTATCTCTGTACTTCTTGAGCGCTCTACAATCTTCTCCCCTCCCTGATCATACGTGTGACACTTTGTTGTCCCCCGTATACACTCATTCATAACCTTTCCTCTTTTCATTGCATTAACATTGATTTGCTGTGAGTACCTAGGGTCGCATTTGGTAATGAAGCGGCTGATATTCTTTGGTACTCGGGCTGCTGCTGCTTCAAAATTCCATCCGATAACCTCCTATCAATTTGTAAAAGCTTCCATATCAGATCATGGTATCGGATATTTACGCTCCCTCCTTTTCTAATAATTATTCATTTCATCTGTATCTGTTAAATTACTCTTCCTTCCTATATTCATGGTTTCTTTTGCATCCCTCTCTTCGACGTTCTGATGTTATTTCCGTTGTTCGTATGCGTTTTGGCCATTCTGTCTTCCTGCAGATTTTGCTTTTCCTTGATTTCCTCCCCACCACACTGTCCTCTCCATTCTGACGATGCAGTTATTTGCGACGCCGATCATGTGTTCTTTCAGCGTCCATCTCCTTCTGTGCATACTTTGTATTCCTATTTGCTGAGCTTGGGCTTCCTGTTCCTTTTATTGAGCTTCCTATATCCTGTCCCGTCCTTCCCAAATTAATTATTCCCGCTATTTGTTCCGTTTTATCAAAGATTTGTAATTAGATTAAAATATAACCGACTTGTTTTCTTTCTATTTGTTTCCTTGGTTGATGAGCCCAAGAGGTAAAAAAAAAAAAACAAAACAAAAACGAATTAAAAACAAAAATAATGTATAAATGATGTCATTAAATGATGTCATTTAATGTATGTAATTTATTAAAAATAGGATAAAAAAGATGTAGTTAATTTTCCAAAAACAAAACTACTAAAAGATTGTTACCACAGAGCTTTTTCGACTAATGTTTTTTTCAAAATTTAAAATTACATTCTTAACAGTCGCTCTTGAAATCGCTGCTATCTCACTATTGATGGCTGATTTCAATATTTCCCCGGATCTGCTTGTTTGTCCTGATATATCCGGTTTTTCAGATGTCCCCATAAAAATTTTAAAAAACCGTCAGCGTTAAATCGGGCCTATGTGCTGGCCAAATGAACCCCGTGTTACGCGAAATTAATTAGTTCGAAAACAGTTTTTTTTTCATAGCAACTCCAAGAAATCGTGAGAAATGTGGGACGTGACCCCATCTTGCTGGTGTCATGTGTGTGAGAAAGGTATACGTTTTTGCCGCAGAGGGGGGAAAAAATAAAACGAATAATTTTCGCGAACGCCAAGATGAGTTTGTGCGAACACAAGATTTTTCAAAAAGCGCAGTGACCAAATAATGTTCAACAGTGTAGTGGTTCTCGATTACGCTGTTACATTATTCTTTTAAACAGAAATCTAATTAAATATAAACTCTAGGTTTCTTATTTTTTTTTTTTTTTTTTACATGAAGATTTACTGTTAAGAATCTAATCAAAACGCACTAAAAAGTAATGAATATTCGATAAAAAGATAATCTCTTATACGGTTAAAAATATACCCGTTAAGAATGATATTATTTATTTATTTTACAATTTGCTAATGCAACAGCTTACGCCAATTACTGCACAGCACAATATGATAAAAAAAAAAAAGGAAAATAAAAGAAATCGTACGGTTAACCAATACATAACTAAAAATTCACCAGGGTTTCCAATTTGTGCGGAATTCCCCAAACTGCAGGGAATTTCAATCTGATTGGGTAGCCTATAGGGAGAGCGTTGATACGGGAAAAATACGGGGAATCCAGGTATTTACATTCATTTGAGATTTAACAAACTTACAATACGATGAAAATTAAATCTTAATAATTAATCAATTTTTATATTTAATTCGTGTTTTGTAATTGTAAATACTGATATTTTAAAAATAGACATATTTTGTTTTTTCTTTTTTTTTATTACTGTTTATTATGTACAATTGTGAAAGTATTATGACATATGAAAATAGAAGTTGTTACAGGGGGAATTATTCAAGTATCATTTTTTTTTTTTTTTTTTATTTTTCCAAATAATTTCTATGTCCTTGATTTGAAAAAAGATGAGGATCCGGAGGTGTACAAAAAGTATTCCGTCTCAAAAACAATGCAGAGCAAAATATGTTACCAAATTTTAAATTCGCAATATTGCTCGTTGTACCTTTTTCAAATGCATCTGTTGAACGATTAAAAGTTTTTATCTCGCTAAGAATTAACTTTTTCAAATATTTTTTTTTTTTTTTTTTTTTATATAATATACTATTACGAGCTGTCTATCAAAGACATTTAGCAATACATTTGAATGAAATTAAGCATGAAGGGAGGAGTACCTCATTATAACTACCCGATTACCCCGACCTTAAACAAAGTCCTGCGGTTTCTGGCGTTTCAGTCTTCTTACATCATCGGTAACCAACTAGCAATCCTCTAGCAAGAGTATTCGGATGAGTATCGAGTCTGTCTACGAGTCTTTTAGCATGAATTTTGATGACATCAACTACATAATCTATACACAAATCTCGATGTAAGGTTAGATTAGTTACATACTAGGGTGCCTGGTTATCAACCGAACCCTTAAATTATTCGATCATTAGGCATAATTCCCTGAATGATTCGCATTTGCTGTTATATTATCAGTTTGACTAGGAGTGTTAGACTTAGTAATTTGTGAATGAGTTACAGTCGGTCGTCGATAGTTTTATTTAATAGGTTGATTTGCTGCAATCCAGGGAATTCGTTTTATTTTGTACGAATTTTTGACAAAAATCTCACAACCTCTGTAATTCACGGGGTGAGATCTGCCGCGCAGTCCTCATGTAGTCGGTGACTTTGAGTCCTTTTTGCATTCGTAGGTCTGATGGCCAACTCCACATTTAACACAAACCGACGTTCTTGTGCTTCGCTGTGTTCCCATTACTAACAGTTCTGACATACTGTGGGATTGATGCTTTCTTGTTAGCCGATTCTACTTTAATTATAGGATTACACGATAATTTTAAATTATGTATTTCTCAGCAATTTTCCGTGGGCTCAGGATCCACGAAGAATAATGGCAGCGGTTTTTTTTTGTCTCACATTGTCTCACATTATGAACATTGCGAACTTCAAACCCGCGTGATACTAATTGTTCTTTTATAACTAGCTGGATCGATTGAAAGTCTGATCACCATCTTATAAGAAGCCCTATTCTGTTTCATTTGATAAGTGTGAAAAATAATATTATGCTCTCTAAAGACCCGCGTTAGCTTGCGGTATTGTTCCTGAGAAAGCACGCTGATTTTCACCACGCAATCTATCAATGCCTTCGCGTAGTAATCGGATTTGTTTATAACGAGTTCTATTCTCTCCTGCAGTTTTTTGAAATTTTTCACTCCATGTACGAAGGATCGATGGTGGCTACAGACGGTGCGGAATTATTCATTGAACGAGGAACAGTATGGTTTTAGATCAGGAAGAGAATCCATTTTGAAACTCTGCATGGTGATCGAAAAAAAGTTAGAAGTAAATCAACCGGTCTACATTGCAATGATAGATTTAGAGAAGGCATTTTTGATGAATGTGACTGGATCATTCTAGATCAAACTTTAACAAAAATAAACATTGACCTTATTTATTTACTTATTTACTTTATGTGTCATATACTTAGGCTAGAGACACGGCAAGGAATTACAAAATTACGAAAATTGAAGACAAGGGGGAAGAAAGAGAAAATAAAGAGAAATTAATCAAAAATTAACAAAATTATAAAATTTCACTGTAAATTTTGGTCGGATATGTGTACCCTTTTTCTTTTACCAATGATAGTTCCTTCTACATCTCAATTCAACCTAACCTTCCTACTAATTCTTGGTTCTCAGAATTCCCCACGTTCTGTCATTGTCCCTATTATTCGCCTACGCTTCAATCACACTGTCTATTGCCGTCTCTCTTTGGTTTCCTCTCCTTATTGTTATCTATATCCGCATAAGGAACGTATCTGTGATGCTGGTCACATTTTCTTTGAGTGTTCTGCTCTTTCTGCGGAACGTTCTTCCCTTTATTTACTGATTTTGAAGTCAAGGCTTCCTGCTCCCTACTGTGTTTCCTATATCCTGTCCATTTCGTCTCAGTCTGTTGTTCCTACCATTGGTTCCTTTATTTCTGCCATTTTCGATCGAATCAAGTTTTAATTAGTTAATTCTTCTTCCTATTATTTCTATGTGAGGTCCCTGGTTGACAAGCTCAAAAAAAAAAAAAAAAAAAAAAATATTATAACAGCTTTAACCAATTAGAAGATTTTAGAAATTGAAATAATCGATTAAGCACGGTTACTTCATCGCATAACAAATCCTTTCGAATTCGATGGTATTGCGCATTGTTTCCAACACTGGTCGAAGACTGGACATTTAATAAGTAGGTGTCCGACGGTTAACTGACAAGCACATGTCTGGCACTGGGGCGCAGGTTCTTTATTTAATAGATATGGGTATGTAAGACGAGTGTGTCCAAGTCGCGGTCTGCATAACGTTACCTCCCGTTTTCTGCTTTCTCGGCTTAAGGAAAGCTATGGTTTCGTGGACGATTTTTTGACCTTAAGGACAGAAGAATGATAAAAGAGCTATATAAAAAGCACAACGACCAATAATTACAAGCAAAAACTTAGAAATAGAAGCGAAAGTCAGAAAAGAAGTAAGGCAAGGATGCAGTCTATCACCGCTGCTTTTTAATATATTTATATATATATATATATATATATATATATATATATATATATATATATATATATATATATAGAGCAAGCGTTTAAACATTGTACAGAAACTAGTAACAGTGGGATAAATATAGGTGGAACGAAGATAAAATCCTTTAGATTTGCGGATGACATAGCTGTAATAGCAGGAAGTGAAAAAACCTTGTTGGAAGCACTGATTAAACTAAGCTCAATTCTTAAACGCTCTAACATGGCAATAAATAAGAAGAAAACAGTGGTAATGAGATGCAACAAAATAGAAAATAATAAAGAAGTAAAAATAATAAAATTAGACAATGAAATACTACAACATGTAAAAAAGCACAGATACCTTGGTTCAATAATAACAGAAGATGGAAGGTGTGATCAGGAAATAAGGTCTAGACCGTAGAGGATAACACAGGCGAAAGCCGCCTTCATTGAAGTTATTGCTAACATTCAAAAACATAAATGTAGAACTGCGGAAAAGTTTAATAAAAGTATACGCGTTTGGAGTGTGCTTCTGTACGCTGCAGAAACTTGGACCATAAATAAAGGAAGGCAAAAAAGGCAATTAGAGGCGCGTTTGAAATTTGGTGTTGAAGGAAGAAAAGGCAAAAAGTTAAGCGGTTGGATTAAAAATACAAAAGTGCTCAATAATATTAATAACGAGAACTAGGCTTAATGAAGAGCGTAAGTGAAAGAAGATATGCAATATGTAATCAGAAATAACAGATATTTAACAAAGATAATCGAAGGATCAGTAAATGGTAAAAGAACAGACCGCGGCAGCGAAAGTTCATTTCACAAATAATGGGAGATACAAAGGTGAACAAATAGCAGCTAATGAAAGAGAAGGCCCGACAATTAGAGAGATGCTTTTTTTTTTCCACTGTACCAGTCGAGGGACCACAAACAGCGCCAATATTAATTTTAATATATGTATTATGATGATAGAAATGTGACCAATCCAAAGCCCTCCAGTGAGGGGTTTGGCTTATAATAGTTCACTACAACTTATAAAAAGGGATACAAAGTCTAGAGAAGGACGAAAAGCGACATAAGCAGTACAGCACAATTTTGACCATATGGCCCTTAGGATATAAAAAGCGAATGGGATGGATTTTAAGAGAAAACAACATGAGATTAGTACAGCAGCGTGTACAATGGATGCTTTAAACCGATTCTAAGTAATGTACCTTCCAGATGATTGAGCAGCAATGGAAAGAGATTGAGGAATAATAGAGGAAGAAGATAACTGGAGCGACGAGATAATTGATAAATAGCGGTAACATATATTCAAATAAATTGGACGATTAAGCGACTATTGAACGGAAACGATATATAAATTAAACGCAGGACGCAACATGTTATCAATACACCATCTGAACATCGAGTACTTTTTTTTGTAAAGTGACAGAAGATTTTTTAATTCACGCCGTGACGGTTTGGAATTCATTTTTTTTTTTTTATTCGAGTCTGTATTTTCGCGTTAATTAACATTGATAATCATTTAATTTTTTTCAAATTACGTTTCCATGCTTAATATTGATAATATTGTAAGTCAATCCCGTCTGCTCTTATATGAATAAATTTTTAAAAAAATAATAATAATCTAAAAGGGCCACAGATTTTAACGTCTTCTGATGACTGCTGAGTGATTTTGATCAGTGCTCACACGATACCACCTCTGACTAGTACACTTTCGAATGAACAAAAAATCATGTCGCGTTAGCCCAGTGAACGCTTGATTATTAAGATAGTTGTCATGCAAGGCCGTGCCCACGGGGTGGGTTTTGGGGGTTAACCCCCCCCCCCTATGAGAACTGAAATAGTTATTATAAATACATAAAAATCTGAAAAAAATCAAAAATTTAAAATAAATATTAATGACTTTTTAGGGTGTTCTTACCTTTAAAAGAAAATAGAAAAAATATTCCCCATACTATTTTTAGGTACTTCATTAATATCTTAAGGAAAAACTTTTTATTACGAGTAGTATAATCAATAACATATGTGTAATTTTTATTAATGCTTTTATAGGGGTAATTCATTTATGTAAATTATTAATACATATAAATCAAAATGATGGAAATTATTAATAGCATGAATAATAGCGAAAAATGTATTGTTATTTATAAAATAAATATGTGAAGAAAATCTTCACCCCCCGCACTCCACTCCACTGCCCTGCAAAATTCTGGGCACGGGCCTGTTGTCATGGGTTCGATTCACAGTTACGGCAAAAAGTATAGATTGATTTAAACAAGCTGAAGGATTAGTTTAATGATTAGTTAGTGGTTAAATGGTATTTAATGCCAGGCCAAAAAAAAAAAAAGGTCATTAAAAGTGGTTCACATGGATACGTGCGATAATAAACATAAAAAAATTCACGACAAACGTGTAAACCTCTTTTTTTTTTGGTAATAAAATAGAAACGGACTAAAAGTAATGAAACAGATTCGGACAAGAAAAAAATCGAATTAAAAATACTATGAAGATTTATTACTTCATAGCCTCTTCAATACAAGAGAAAGAGAGAGAGAGAGTGAGTAAATCGTTTGATTTAGTCAGTTCATTAATTCATCGAAAAGGAAAAAACAAATTTTTTAAAGTCGGTAATGGGTAAAATAAAAAAATCGTTATTTCTATGATTCTATGGTTATCAATATTTTTACCATCGTTAAATTTGGACACGAACGGTCGCGAAGAAGTAATAAACCGACAGAATTCATCCGGAAAACCATTATATAGCTACTCTAGATTGTTCCTTTAAAAATGACAAGATGCGTTGAGTTATTAAAAAAGATATTAAACTAATAATAAATCATTTAATAATATTTATTATTTTTTAACGTCAGTAAGCAAATTACCTTTTTTATAGTTTCTAATATTTATTTTTTTTTTTTTTTTTTTTTTTTTTTTTTAATGTAATTTAAAGTCCAAGGGCGTTATTTCCCGTACTGTAATATCCGTTTGAATCTTTCATTTTTTCTCTTTTGTCAAGTAAACTATATGTTTCTACTAAAGTTTTACTTCTTCTATACGGTTCCTTTCTTTTGGGACTATTACTAATATATATATATATATATATATATATATATATTAACAGCATGCTACGGTAGTGGTAAATGAATGTAAATAATATTTCCGCTAACAATCACCGAAATTCCTGTCTTAAAATTCATTATTAATTTTAATTGTGTAACGGTACTTTCCGTTGCTAATTTAACAACTTTGTTTTATCCAGGGATGCCACGGCGGATTTGCTACCGCGGAATTAAAAATTTTGTTTTTATTTATGATTATTATTTAAATAACTGACCCGACTAGATTTTAAAAACTCCATTAATAAAAATTGCTTACACCGATCTTTCTTTATCGGTCGACTGTTGTAAAAGACAGTGATTAATTATCATATATATACAACGAAAAAACAACGATTATAAACATAAATATGAATTGATATTGTCGGCGGCAACGCAGGAATGAAAGATCCCGGATGAGTGGGCTGGCGATGAGTCCTCTGCGGATGGACCGAGTCGCGAATTTCGGATAAATGTTGAACAAATTTATTTATATTTACGGAATTTACTTTCGCGACGAGATTACTATGGAAACCGATCTGAGATTTGATTATTGCGCGCTGCAGAGGTTGTATTTTGTTCCGGACGCGATTTTTTTATTTTTTTTATTTTACTAAAAATGAACTGTTTTCTTCACAGATCGTTGAGATCGACTGGCCTCAAAAATTCAGCCATTTTCTCGCTCGTATCACTAAGAGCCTTTCTTCCTTTGTCTTCGTCTCGGCCATTCACCGATCATTTCCTTTACGGGTGGGCATTTCTCCAGTGACCGCGTGATGTGATGTATTCGCCCCCCCCCCCCTAATAGACGAACAGGATTTCAATAGCATATTCTCACTGGCACCACGTTTTCGATAATTATTTAATTTATTATATTTTTGTATTATTATTTATTTATTCATTTATCTATTTATTTATTTTTTTCTGTTTCTTTTCATTGATTTATTTTAACGAAACCACGTAATGGATACATTACAATTGATAAAATATTCCATTTAAATATATTTCTTAAAGAATATTTTACTTATGCATTGCGTAGTTACCAAATTGCGTACACAAATATTTGAAAAAACATTATTGTAAAGAATTATTTATAACGTAACCTTTTTTGTGTAATTAATACTTTAATGCAGTACTACGTCTACAGTGTAATTTAGCTTCCAGCGATTTCACCCTCTTTTTTTTTTTTGCTGAAATATTTATCATAGTCAACTGAGCTTCATTCTGAAAATCCGATTGCTATCATCACTACAATCATCCGGTTTTTATTCCTTTTTCATCATTTCCCATTTTCTGTACACCATTCACCTATTCAATAAACTGTCCATCTGCCAACTGCTTCCTCGAGCTTTAATTGTGAATAATGTTTATTCATTTTCCGGGTTTTCTATTAGCATGCTGTATAACCGATTCTTTCTCCATCTAGGAAACGTGTCTACCGCTGCGCAACAGAAGAAAATTGTCCTCCCGTTCAGCTGCGTATTGCCCCGGTCTTTCTATAATCTGTGTCCGTTACGATCTAATAAATCAAACGGTTTCACTCAACTATCTGCCATAGTTACATATTTAAGAGAACATTTTCACACACCTGATCGTTTTTTGTTCTGCCTTTTCTAATCTCTTCGTAGAGCATTGTATAAAAATTAACTTATTACCCGCAAAGTTATCGGTTTAGTGGGATTTAATGAAATTTATTATCAAACTAATAATGAACCGTCTTTTTTTGTCTTTTTTTTTTTTTTTTTGCGCGCTAGAAATTATTCACCAACAGCTTACAGACTATGCACTAAAATCTGCGGCAAAAATCAGCCTATACGCTGGTAAAAACCAGAACGAAATCATTTCGATAGTTCCATTAGATTAGCGTATACAGATATATAGGTTATAGGACTGCTTCCTTCATCTCGCTATCGAGTTTCACTTTACGACTCCCCTTAATGGGGATATCCACGAATGTAAACCACACCCTTTTCGAATGTTCCACTCTGTCGTTTGAACGTTTTCTTCTCTACTCTCAACTTCTGAGACTTGATATTCCGGCTCTCTATAGTGCTGCATCTGTTCTCTCCTTTCCTTCGCTATCTGTTGTCGCTCCCCCCTTTTATCCTTCATTGATGCTATAACTGACCGCATACGAATCTAAATAATTAATTCAGCGATACCTTTCATTCTTATCCAACATGAGTCAATGTTCTTTGTCAGTAAGCTAAAAAAAACAAAAGACCAAAAATCTATTTAGTTGAACGTGAAGTCCGTTATTTCTTGAAATAAACATGTTTCCCAGAGAGAGAGAGAGGAAATCTTTACATAAATATATTAATTTAAAGAAGGTAAATAAAGATTATTCATATTTAAAGCCCAAGGAAGTAAATGGGTAAGCAAATGGACAGCTAATAGAATAGATGAATGGTATGAAGAAAATGAAACGGTCAAGAAGGAGTGAAAAACGGATAAATGTGATTTTCAGAAATGAAGCTCAGTTGACTCTGATAAGTATTTCCGCAAAGAAAGTGAAATTGCCGGAAGTAGTTGACCTACTGCATAACCGCAAGTATTAATTAAGCAAAAACAATAATTCTTTATAATCATCTTAAAATATATTTTTTTAAATATTTTAATACACATATCAGCAAACTGGACAATTAGTAATGTTCCATAAAAAAATCCATTAAAGTTGCAAAGAAATTATAAACCAATCCTGCGAGACGATTTTCAATAGAGTCGCTACCGAAAATGTTTATATTCAAATCCTAAATCCTTACCAACCACTGTTGTCTGTTTTTGCGGAATATACTTGAAGTTCATTTTAATTTTTATATTAGCTACATACTCGAGAGAAAGTAAAACTGAATAGAGAAAATAAATCTGTAGTGGAAATATAAAGTTCACCATATCAAAAAAAAAAAAAGTAAAAGTTGAAGATTTAAACGGGTTTAATATGCGCTGGTGTTGTCAGTGGAAATGCAGAGTTTTCATGTAAAAACGAGAAAAAATTAGATTTAAACAGGTGTCCAATACGCGGGCGGGCAACAACTAACAGGTAAGTAAATCGGTCATTTCTAGAATAAGTGAATGGTACGATGAAAATGGTGCAATAACATACAAAAAAAGATTATTAAAACGATAAAAGCTTTGCAACATCCTAAAATGTCACTCAATTAATTTCAGTAACACGGAAAGCATTGAATAATCTAAAATGAGACTGAGGATCATTCGTGTGACTTTGTTATCTTCCGTATACGTTCACTCATTCGCAATCTTTCCTATCTCCATTCAATCAATATTGATTTGCTGTGGGTACCTAGCCACTCGGGCATATTTGGTAATGAAGCGGCTGATATTCTTTGGTACTCGGGCTGCTGCTGCTTCAAAATTCCATCAGATAACCTTCTATCAATTTGTAAAAGCTTCCATATCAGATCATGGTATCGGATATTTACGCTTCCTTCTTTTCTAATAATTATTCATTTCATCTGTCAGTTTAGCCTACTCTTCCTGCATATTCATGGTTTCTTTTGCATCCCTCTCTTCTTCGATATTCTAATGTTGTTTCCATTGTTCGTATGCGCTTTGGCAATTCTTTGCTGCCATTATCTAAATTACGTTTTTCCTTCATTTTTTCTCCACACTGTCCTCTCCATCCGGATGATGCAGTTATTTGCGACGCCGATCATGTGTTTCTCCAGTGTTCATCTTTTTCCGTGGAGCGTTTTATATTCTTATTTTCTGAAGCTTGGACTTCCTATTCCTTATTATGCTTCCTATATCCTGTCCCTTCCACTCCCGAATTAATTATTCCTGCTATTTGTTCCTTTTTAGATAAAATTTCTGATCGAATCGAAATATAACCGACTTTTTTCCTTACCTTTTGTTTCGTCCTTGGTTAACGAGTCCAAGAGGTTTAAAAAAAAAAAAAAAAACTTCAGTAAATATTTTGACAAAGGACGAATAGAAATTAAAAACAGCGAGGTAAAATAAAATAAAAATTTAAAAAGGTGCTAACTATAATGTACTCGTATAAGTATATAAATTCTAGATAAAACAAATTTTTTTTTTAATAATTTCTATATCTGGTTTTTCTTTTTTGGCCCGGCAGATTCAGATTTAAACTTGAATTAATTTGCGAGAAAGCCGTATGTGACAGCTGGTAGATATATCCATATATACAAGGGCGTCGCCAGCCAACAAGCCAGGAGGGGGGGGGGAGATGATAGAAAGAGGATATAAGTTATGGGAAACATAAATTGTATAATTTGTAAAGGCTTAATATTTTATTAAAGAAGCATAAAATCTTAATTAAAACATAATTTCCGTGAGTTTGTGGCAAATTGTTCTACTATTTTATTATAAACGTCTTCCAAATTGTCCATGATTACGCGCCTATGAATACTAAAGTTTCGAGGCTCCAGACGGGCAACGGCGCTCCCTTGCCCCCCTTGGCGACGCCCATGCATATATATATATATGTAAATATCTATATATACATGTAAATATCGATATTAAATAGATGTAGATAGATACATACATTTATTATATATGTATATTAATGACAACGGAATTGTTATCCCGATTTCCACCACTTTTTTTGTCTCAAAACGTTATACATATATATGTATATATATATATTGTATATATTAGAAGACAAAGTATCGACAAAATGGATTGCTGGAAATGACAACGTTTTTGTCACAACAATTTTTTTTCTGTCACAAACATTTGTCTCAAAATATGACATTAAATAATTTTTTTTGTCACACGTTCGAAAAGAATGACGTTGTCTATTTTCCTCGTTCTGGTAACCTAGTGGTTAAGGTGCTTGGCTACCAAATCAGAGGTCACGGGTTCGAGACTTGTCTTGTCCCGGAACCAAATCGCTACCAGGTTTACCCAGTCTGAAATAGTTAGGTACTAGAGAAATCTGGGAAAGTAAAGGCGGCCGAGAAAAAGGAACTAGCCCACCTATTCTCTTTAGTGCAGTTGGGTTTAGTATATTGTGAACCTTAACTTCACAATCCTGACGCCCTTATCAAGGGTATAGAACTTACTTTATACGAAGTACAGAAGTGATAGAGCTGGGGTCGGAGAGTGTCCCCTCGTGGGGTGGAGGGACGGAGCCCCCTGCGAGGCACGAAGGGCCAAATATGTATATATATATATATATATAAATAAATGAAAATTTAAAAATATATTTGTCTGGCTTCTGCCTCGACGCGCTAATCTCACCAACTACCTAACCGTTTTTATTTTGATTTTCACCAGCGGACATACTGATTCCTTCGAAAGGTTTTAAATCTGTAAGATTCTGGTGTAGTTTAGTTAACTTATGAGGGTTTTCTTTAAAGAAGTAGGAAAAATAGAAAGGTAGAATTCACTCGATAAAATAAAATTATAACTCTGTTAAATACAAATCTGAACTCTAGATAATATTTTATTAATTTGTAGGCTTAAAAAAAATGTGTTCTTCATTAAATCATACACTAATAACTTCACGGGTAATAAATTATTATTTACAAAATGCTTCATAGAGAGATTGGAAGAACCAGAACAAAACGGACGTATGAATAGAGATGTTTTCTTAAATATGTAATTATGCGAGATTGCCGTATAACCAATTCGCAACCGATTTATAACGGGGACGGAAAGGAGCGAAAACCATGGTGTCATTTGTTGATTTTACATATTTTTAAAACGAGGGCTGTGTGTGTGCCCTATAGTTGAGCGAAAGTCTTTGTTAGGTCGCGATGGATACGAGTTGTCGAAAGACCGTTTCCCGTTAGACGAAGATAAATAAATTTCCTAAATGGAGAAAGAATCATTATGTAAATATGTCAATTAAAAACCTGATAAAATGAAAAAATAAACATTATTCAAAAGCTCAAGGAAACAAGTGGGAGTAACAAGCTTATAGATTAAACAAATAGGATGAGGAAAACAGAAAAGAAAAAGCTCAGTTGGCTTTGATAAGTGTACCTCACCAAAAGGAGAAGCAGCTTTGTAGTATTGAACTGTACTGCATAATGGCAAGCCAAAAGAGCTACATTATAAATAATCCCTCTTTTAATTTTTTAAAAATATTTGCGTAATAATTTATTAACTATGCGGCGTATTAGTGGTGTTTTATAAAAATAATATTAAAATAGTTTAAAAATTAAAATTACCGGGAAAGTAGCGAAGAATTCGGCAATAGGAGTTCTACTATAATGGAAATATTGTTTACGTTCAAATTCTGAGTCGTTGCTCAACTATTTCCATTTGCTGTTGTGAAATATAGCTAAAGTTTGTTTCCATCGTTGTAGTATTAGTATCTTTAGTGGAAGTATACAGTTCGCGTATAAAGAAAAAGCCGCCGGCAGCAGCTATAGTAGCTAGCAAATAAATAGGCAGTTGAAAAACTAAGCGAGTGATAAAGAAAAATGGTTAATAAGAAATGTTGAACAGATGATTGCGATGATGAATGCCATGAGCCTCCAGAAATAGTTTTCATTTGACTCTAATGAATATATTGGCAAGAAAAAAATATTATTGTTGAAACCGGTTTTGTAACATAGGCATGATATTAAATTACAGCCTAAGTATTAATTACGTCTCCGATTTCGGGATAATCGCGCTGATTTCATCGCTTTATTTACTTCCGTGTTCGGTGTTTACCTTTCCAAGCGTAAATCGGATGTGGTCGAATTAGTTCCCGGGTTAAATCAGTCTTCAATTTAAAACGATCGAATTGTGATTCTCATTGTTACTAGAATGATTGATGAATCGGTAGATTTATGTACTTTATCAAAAAGGTGATATTTAACCGAAAATAAGTATATTTTTGATAGTAGTGGTGAATTTCGCATAAGAAATGACGTTAAGTTTAATTTTTACCTCTGATTGCATTTGATTTCCTTTTTTTTGAACACATGGACATGAAATGAAAATCGTACATAGGTACACAGGAGTTGAGCTGCGTGAACATTCATTCACAGGTAAAGTATTCTAAAGGGGGCTAAGTGTAGTTTACAATTATTATTTATTTTCCATTTACAGTTCAGATTTTTTTTTAGAACAGATGACAATAATACATTAATATTGAGGACAGCTTGCAACATAGATGTGCGATATCGCTTGCAAAGTAACGAGAGAAAAGAGTGTTTTAAATATATCCATAGTTAAAAAAGTAATCTAAATACCGTATTTACTCGTGTAATTTAGGCACTTTTTTTCCGTTTTTAACCTGTCAAAAAAGGGGGTACGTAAATTACGCGGAGAATCAGATTAACCTGCATTTTGCGGCTTATACGTAATAGTAGGTGTGTATTTCAAAATTACCTCTTACCTGAACAAAACACACTCATTAAGTGAAATCAGTTACCCCTTTATTTCGAAAAATATATTTATACAATAATAGTTACCTATTACGGTAATTTGTAAATTTGAAATTTACTTCTAAGAAATTAGACATTGTCTAGTAACGTTAGTAGCTATTAACGTATTTTAATAACGCGAAAATACAAGTATGGTTTATATTATTTCTCCAAAAAAATGTGTGGAAAAATTAGGGTGCATAAATTATGCGAGTAAATACGGTAATAGATAATGTATGTATTGATGGAAAACGATTATAAATGATAGAAAAATTATACGAAAATGTACAATCAATATGCCTTTCAGAATCTGAAATCACAACGAAAGTTCATGTAGCCCCGGCATGAATTTAAAGCTTACTTTCCATTTCATATGGATCGAACGAGCAAACGATTGTTCCGATTTTTTTCAAAATTTTCGAGTCGAAATCTACATTAAATTTCATCAGACACGCAGTTTTTTTTCTCCCTCGAAAAACGTTTTTGGAGCTCTGTAGCACGATATCAAAATTTACGAAACCCTAAAAGCTTTATTTCGAAAATGAAAATTCACATTTTTTTTAAATAGCCGTGTAATTTTGGCCTAAATTATCGTATTGGGACGATTTTTTCTTTTTTTTTTAAATCTGGAAAATTTTATCAGCTTTTATCCGGGTTTGTTAGATTTTTAATTGCTTAAAAACTTTTTGTGATAAATTAGAAAAACCGAAAAAAGCGATTTTTTTTTCTTTATTAAATATCTCAAAAAGGCCGGCTTCGATTTACACGAATTTTGAATATGTTTTTCAAAGTTAAATGAGCTATCTTTTTACCGAATAAGCAATGTGCCATTCTGGCCCGTTCCGGAGATACAAGTTTTTCAAAGAAAACGGCTATTTCTACATGCTTAAAGCCCGATATGCGTTATATGTAAGCTTGTATCGTAATGTTTTTAGATCATGTAAATCTTAAACGTTTTAAACCGAACGATTTAGTCAAATTGTAAAATTTTATTATACGTATGTGTATATAAATAACACAAAGAATCTAGTGTTCTATTCGCTTGCAACATGTTAACTTTTAGTTATAAATGTTACTTATTTAGAGATAATTCTAAGATTGCAACAACCATACAGTTCCCTTAAGGGACTGCTGTTTAAAAAAAAAAAATGGTGCTACAGTGGCGCCTCCGTATCCACGAGTCCGGTATCCGCGGTTTGCCACGGCGCGACTAAAAAGAAAAAAAAAAGAAGAACAAACAAAAACAAAAACTTACCACACAAAAATTGTCAACCACTGAAGGTCTTGGCCCATCAACATCCTCTGCATCACCAAGCGTAATAAACCGATTTTTTCCAAACACTGCGCCTATTCCACTTTCAGATGAAGATGTTTCTGACACGTAAAGTATTCTTGTTCTAAGTTTTACTTTCAACTTTTCATACTTTTCATTATACGTACGAATTCATTTACTGAAGTGTAAATTGTAACGTATTGTACCGTACATACATTATCACCATCAAATCGTCTCACCCCGTGTAGAAGGGGTATCGTGACCATGATTTTTCAGCCGGTTGATCAGACTGCGCCAACAATTCCGATCCGTTACGATGTGTACACAATCCTGAAAGGTACGACCAGCAGCTTCGCACACTGCGTCCGACCATCTAGTCGCCGCACGACCTCGACTTCTTCTTCCGTTGACCTTTCCTTGGATGAGCAGCGTATTGTCCGCTCTGATCACCTGACCAAATAATATCGCAGTATGCTGCAGAGCACCACAAATGACAATAGACTCTTTGGGTTACCAATCTCATTTAGTACGGAGACATTGGTTCTCCTAGCTGTCCATGAGACACGCAGCATACGCCTCCAGCACCACGTTTCGAGTGCGTCTATACATTTTTTGCCTGTGCTGATCATCGAACAGGTCTCCGCACCATATAAAAAAACACTGAGGAAACGATGGGAGTTCACTAGCCGAATCTTTACACCTTTACTGTGACAGCCGAGTCAGCCCAAATTCTTTTTAAACGGCTCATCGCGTTGCGTGTAATCTGTGTTCTGTGGCGTATCTCACGTTTACATCCGCCGCTGTTTTCCACTATAGAGCCTAAATATGTAAAGCGGCGTACTACTTCAATACCCTCAATTTCACGTATTGTTGGACAGACGATCATTCTTTTGGTTTTGGCTTTGTTAACTTGGAGGCCATATTCTGCACTGATTTTTACCAGTCGATCCAGGCTATATGACACATTTCCTCTCCGTTTTTTTTTGCTACTAACGTGGTGTCATCCGCATATCGGAAATTAAGAGATGTACATTATACCAACCGAGATCCCAGTTGACTGTACCATTTGCTGTATCAATTTGCAGTATTCTGCGCATTATGAATTCACCATATAAGTTGTAACGATTCTAAACGTTGGCTTGGTCCTCAGGGATGCCAACCACGAGGTTTTATCCTCGTGGATTTTCTTTATTTTTTAGTTTTTATCAAATTTTTAAGAATATGAGGGTTTGAATAGATTATTTTCAGAACTTTTTAAAATGAACAATATATTATATAAAAAGAACACCTATCTTTCTTTGCCGGTCGACCGCTGAAAAACAATATTAATTTATGAATACGGCAACAACAATAATATACAGAATTAATAAACGATAAAACAAAATGGTACGTAACACTGTTGTCGGCGGTGGTCCGTGGTCCGTGAATCTGCGGTGCGTTGACTGGCTGATGAATTCCAATAGTCACGATTCGTTTATGTTTTTTCCGAATTTCACAATTTTCGTTATTAACGATTTTTTTTTTGTCACCTTTACCGGTACGACCGAACACTTTAACCAACGATAGGTAAAAAACTTCTTATAATACGAACTCTTCGGAGGTACGAGACATAACTCAGTGGCGGTAGAAAAAGAACTAACTGACTTAAGGTAAAACTGAGACTAACTGACCGAAGGTAAAACTGCGACTAACTCTATGAGGCTGCCACTGCCTTTCTCGCTAAAATATGCATCCGGATTTATTAAAATTTCGACCGCCTACTCGACCGTAACCGCTGGACTTGGCCGAATCAGGTAGATCCTTTTTGTTTCCTGTGGGATGCTGATTAGCTGGTCCCACCGACAACAGTTCCATGCACGCGCACACTCGCACTCGCACCACACATTCCAAATTATTTTTATTTTTCATGTAATGGACACATTACAAAGTTAAAAAGGAAGCGGTGAAAGGGTACAGCCCTGGTGTACACCCCGCCGCGCGGGATAAAACTCTTTCGAATAAATTCCATTATTTATCCGGACTTTTGTTGAAGTTTTTTCATATAGCTGCTTGATTAGCCATACAGTCGAGAAAGCTTTCTTATAATCGACGAAACAGAGTATAGCTAGGATATTATATTCACGCGTTTTTTCAATAAGTAATCTAAGATTAACGATCTGTTCCCTTGTTCCCCTTCCTTTTGTAAAACCAGCCTACTCTGGCGGAATCTGAGTGTGCATCAGACATACATACAATAAATTAAATTAAATAAAACTTTTAAAAAATCATAAAAATATTGCCATCGGTTGTCGTTCCACAATCATCTAAATATGTATCAGGTTGGACAACATGAACAAAAAAGAATAAAGTAAAGGACATAATGTGGTGTACGTATGGAAATTATATATGGTATATGTTATTTAAGCAATTTAAATATATCTATACTGTAAATGTCTGTATGTATAGTATGTTAGCGCATTAAGCTCAATGTTCCCTATTATCCGCGTTATGGCTCGGAACCATTAACCGCGGATACTACTGTATTTTTAATTTTTAAGTTTATTTTACAAAAGAATATTATTATATACATAAATATGTTACATGCGTAGAGAATTATTTTAGATTTTTATCTATTTATTTATTAATTTTTTTTTTTGCATATTATTTTTCCTCATCATCTTTGCTACACCACATACGTATAGATCTACGAATGAAAGAAGATGCTAAAAAAGAGAATACGGATTATATTTAAAGATTTCATTAGTTCGTTCCCTCTCTAACAAGTACGAGATTTAAAGAATGCCTTTAATAGATTGGATGGTAAAGTGTACTTTATTAATGAACTAGGTAAAAAATACGTTATCACGGGATTATCAGATAATTAGCTGATTGATATAAATAAGAATACAAATCGCATGCCGTCATGTTAATCATCTTATCTGCACTATCGCAATTTTTACGTTAAGAGTATGCCTGTTTATGCGAGGCCAGATTCAAGAAATGGAAATAAAAGTTTTTAATTTTTATTTATCGATTAATAAGTGGAATGTTTCATTTGGAATATGCCTGTGTATGTTGTTAGGTTGATGTTTTTTAGTACTGTAATGGTCAAAACTGTTACTAACAACCGGCGACTTTTAAAATTTACAATGAAGTTATTGTGTACCCCTATCATCCCCCCCCCCTTCAAAATAATTAAATGACACTGAAATTACGTTATGAGATTGTTCGGGAAATTAATACGAAATTTTGCGAATTAGATTCAGCTGTACAAAAAAGTGATTTTTTAAACAGATAATTGGCTGATTACACGTAGGTTAATGAAATTACGCCCAATGTGGTTAAATCTTATATTGAAAAATATTTTTGTCATTGTATTTTCCTTAGGTTCTACGGAATATCGAATTGGATTAAACTAACAAAACAAAAGAATAATTTTCGTTGCTTCTCCGGTTAATTCGAATATTCCTTATCAAACGTTTTACCGAGAGACACCCTGTGTGTAATGTCTTTAAATGTGTGCGCCAGTATTAAATAATTGGAAATTTCGACCTACCTCTTTCTCAATTTACTAATAATGTAAATATAAATAATTTTTTTAATGTTAGCGAGCTAAATGATTTAGACTTGGGGTTATTACTGAAGGGGGAAAACACTTGATATCATTCTTACCGAGAGAGCAAATATAACTCTATCAGAAGCGATATTGCTGTTTTATTTCTCATCTTGGTTTAGGGGTTGATACTATAAAAACTTTTCTTACAAAAAATGGATTATTTTGTTAAATTATGAAATTTGTAATTTATTTATTTTTTCTTGCATTTTTCTCGCATTTCCTTTAATTATTTTGATCTCACACACCCTCCCAAAGTATACTGCTTTGCAAAGCATAAATCATCCAAACGGACTTCTTTTGGATCCCTGGCCATGCCGGAATTGAGGGTAATGAGTTAGTTGACTCATTCGCTTGATTATCTTCCTCTTCCGGTAGATTTCTTCCTGCTTTCTCTTCTTCCAATATTACTCTTTTATCTCTGCAGCTGCTCATTCCAAATTATAGTTTAACTCTTACGTCTGCTCTCATTCTCCAATCCGGATTCCTTTTTCTTGTCTGTTCAGCCTTCCCTTCCTCGCTTCCCCTGGTTTCTTGACATTCCTTTCGTGCGTCGTTCCAACCTCTCTGCGATTTGCCGCCTGCGCTTTGAGCATAGTTTTCTTCCTTCCTCGCTTTTCCGTTACTGTCAGGTGCCATCTCCTTATTGTCCATTGCAACCCTCCACTATCCAATTTATTTATGATCCCAATCCCATAATGTTTGGTTATTCGTCCCTTGTAAACGAACAAGCTTCTTTCTACTCTTCCAGGATTAGTCAGATTAATTGCGAAGTGCTTAATTTCCTTTGAACGCTGTCCAGGGGCACCACGTGAAGGTTCCTGCCTTGCCTCCATATATTTTCTGATTCGTTATGGCTGTTTTCCTCCTTGATAACTCTATAAATAATGTTTCGAGCTCTTTTGTATGTTCCTTCTCTTTTCTATACTAATTTTTACTTTTTTTTAGGCTCGTTCAACCAGTTCTACCCGAAAGGAATGATACTGCCTAACAAAGATTTTTATCATTTCATTATTGTTCATTTTAAATTTTACAAAAAAATACATAGCCAAATTAAAACGCTAGAATTCTAGCGCGTAGGTGCTTTTTTAATTTATCACAGAGGTACCGGTAATGATTAAAATATTACAGTAATAAAATTGATTTTATCTCACTGGTTTCTGAATATTATTTCAAAGTGATAATCAGAAATTGATAAATATCGCTATAAAAATTAATCCGAAGATAACGGTAATTTATACAGGACCATAAACATAAATATCTAAGGGAGAACACACAGCTACTTATTAATCCGAGTTAAAATCAACTCGATAAGTGTACATACACAAATGCACATACACATATAAAACTCATGTGTTCACAATGTTCAAAAATAATTTATAATAAATGTATACATATACATATATAAAAATGTAAACACAAAATTATTTTTAATTGTTCTAGTAACATTGCACACCTTTACAATATATATGTTTTTTTTTGCTCACATTTTGCTATAGCCAGTATTAATGCTTAAATCTGCTGTTTATGGGTGTTCGAAGTTAACTTCCTATCAAAGTGTTTTTGTTTACTTCATTCTGTATGTCTCCTCAATTAGCTTGTACAAACCTGTGTCGTTTATCATTTTTTTTTCTTTCAACTTATCTTTCCTTTCTTTCCTTCCCTGTTTTATCGACCACCGTTCAATTTTTTTTTCCCTCTCGTTACTTTTTACTCCTTATTATTTTGTATTCGTTATCTTTTCTTTCATTATTCACTATATCCGCAAAACTGAACCGAAAGAACTAGTCTTAGACCAATAAAATTTCTTTATACCATTAAACTTAAGTTTTGGTGTTACCTTCAGCAACACAGGTAAATTCTGAAAGAACTGCCTTACGCTTTCCAGTCACATTCCTATTAATTTCTCCCTCGACCATATTTATCCTTGTGTTCCTTTTAATCCCGTCCTTTCTCTTTCGTAAATTTTCTTTTGATTTTGTCTACATCCATTGGTCATTCCTGTTGATCAGAATTATTCTTCCTTCTTACAAGGCTAACGCTAGTGCAAATGATATATACTAAGCTACTATTGTTGCTAAAAATTCAGTTTTTCTCAATCATTTCTTTCATACGTTCTTTAGATGTCGATCTATTGTTAGTTCCCTTGATCCCTCCTTTTACTTATTCTACCACTGACGTAGACTTCAAGTGAAAAACGTTTCTATCAAAGTTTCAACTCCTAATTTACTTTAAGCCGCTTCATTCTGCTCGGTGAGATTTCTCCGAAACAAACTGACTTCAGTTACGTCAACGGATTGTTCTGTGTCCATCATGTAACCTACATCTAATCCGGTATCGCGATATGATTACTGGGGTTCAGATTTATATGTACTAAAAATATGTACGAAAGGCTAAAATATGCACGAAAATATGCTCCAAAAATTTCATAATAGATAGTGTAATGTGTATATTAAAAAAATAAAATAAAATCCTTCGTTATTCGCTTCAATTTTTTATTAACATGCTGCATTTTCTTCTATTACATTAATTTATATTAAAAAAATAAAATAAAATAAAATCCTTCGTTATTCGCTTCAATTTTTTATTAACATGCTGCATTTTCTTCTATTACATTAATTTATATTAAAAAAAAATTAAATTTTAAATCTAAATTTAAAAAACACACTTGACAATAAGAATTTTTTCCAAATTTTCAACAAGAAAATTATTTAAATGTGGCCACTTCAAATGTAGTATAAGAGATTTCGTTTTCATCGGACACTTTATCTAATTGAATAGAAACTACAACCTGCTAGATATTGAAGACAGCATGTCTAGATCAACACAAGCTGTGTAAGTATTAATTCTTAGGCTACCCCCCATTCGAAAAAATGTCCCAGAAAAATGTCCCAATTTTATGTAACGCTAAATGTCCCAATTTTATGTAATGAAATATGTAACGAAAAATGTAACGAAAAAATGTCTTAATTTTTTATAACGGAAGGTAAATGTTAGAATAGGATTTTTGTGGTTATGTTATTTTTTGTGTGTATTGATGCTAGTAAGAATTACGTTGTAAATTTTGATCATTTTATACAAAGTATAGAAGAGAAAGAGACAGAAATGAAAGCAAGAGGGGTCAAGGGGCACAGCCCCTTGCGAGGCCAAAATGGCCGAGTTATATATATATATATATATATATATATATATCTGTGTGTGGTGTGACGATCGCTGAGAAAAGGTACATAGTGTGTTAAAAATGCGGTTCTGACTTAACTACGGTTTCGGACACTTGAAAGCATGCTCTTTAACGTGAAATAGGTCAAACTGGTGAAAACAAATTTTTTCTTGTTGTAAATCGTAATTTTATGTTTAAGGGTACCCTTAAAGTGTGTTATACTGTGAAACTTTATTCGCGTTTTTCTCGAAAACTTGTTTTCTGACACTATGTACCTTTTCTCATATCCGGTACACGGTTCAAAGGACAGTTACCCATCGCAAGTTTGGAAATAATGTAGCATTTTTAATTAGCGGTCAATCAGATAGTAGCGTGAAAAAGGTGGGTCGGCAATATTTGTTTTTGTTTGCCGACACTATTGTTCAGCTCAGATAATTAATAATATAAATTTTAAAATTCTAAAAGGTAGGAAATACTCTGTTCAAATTTATTTAATTTGCAAAGAAGACAGTTTTTTTTTTTTTTTTTTTTTGGTTTCATAAACACACAGTAAAAGGCGCTATATCGAATAGACTTGACGAAAAATAAAACAATGATAACACTTTTTTTTAGTAAAGTTAAATTATTTATATATAATTATGAAAAGTATGTAAAAATCCTTAAAATATACAGGAAACGTCCAAAATATGCATTTATATGCACTATTAAATTAGTACATTTCGAATCTGCAACCTTTGAAACGCCTAGATACAAAATATTAAAACTTGACAAGCAAAAAAAGTATGCATTGTATGCAAAATCCGAACCCTAATGATTACTTCTTCTTGTTTTTCTGCATTCTCTCTTTCGGTCGCCGCCATCATGCTTCATTACTACAGCGTAATGAAAACAGTAACTAGGCATTTAATCGCGGTCATATATTATGTTCGAATCTAATGTTTCTATTCATAAAATAACTAATACAAAGACCTTGGTGTATTTTTAAAAATTCGAAAACCTTTTTTTCGAATAAATTTTTACTCTCTTTTCCAAAAACCTTTAAATTTGTCGAACTTCCGAAGATTTTAAATTTCCCTCATGCGCACACTTGGCTCTTTGACTCAACAAATAACTGCATTTCTTTGATTTCTTTGCTCCCGCTTATATTTCCAGTTTTGGAAAATTCTATTAAAATCCACTTTCTTGCTCCGCTTCCATTCACGGATTCAATGAACTGCGGTTTATAACAAAAATCGTCTGGCCCGCATTAGGTTCTGTGGGCATAACTTTTTTTATTTTAAAACATCGTATCTGATTACATGCTCTCTATCGCTTTTAATTTCTTTCACTCTCAAGTAATTTCTTTTTTTTTTTTTTGAATTCCTTTGTCATGTATTTTTTGTGCTTTTTTTCGCATTTTTTTTATTTTTTATATTTTTAATTTTGTATTTTTTTGTATGTTTTGTAATAACCTATATCCTCACAATATGTTCAGCGTTTATTCGGGCATTAGAGTCTTTCCAACTATGTTAGTATTTTTGAGTCTGCATTATTATATATGAAAAACCATTCATTTGAATAAACAATTAGGCTTATTTCTCTGATTTTAACAAAGTCCATTTTCCAAAGCTGATGACAATTAACATTTCTATCCCCTGTTCACTTCCTTTATTATTAATTTTATGCAAATCCAAACAGTCCATTTTTTCTTTTAACTACTCTGCATTACGAGGAACGTATGTCTGCCTTCTTGAATTTCGCAAAAGTTCAACTCTTTTCAACTCTTTAATACTGTCTATTTCGCATCACTCGTTATTGACTTCGTCTCTATATTTTTTTACTAATGATACTTACAGTTGTATTTTTCTTCGTAAGAAGTTATGTCAACCAGTGAACAACTAATATATTGAAACACTCACTTTCCTCTATTCACTTTTCAATCTCTCCCCTATGAGTTCTTTCGTGCTGTTAACACTTCGATCCAGAGACATTCTGTGTTATTATTTAGTAGCCAAAAGGAGGCAGCGCGATAGTATTTAAAGTGCTTGGCTATTATAGGTCACAGGTTCTAAAGCTTGTCTCATTTCAGATATATAGGTGTCAGTTTACGCGCAACCTAGAATCTAATGTTAGTTATATCAGACGGAAGTTAAAATGAACCACAAGAAAAAAGGAACTGACCTCCCTATTCTCATTTAACACGTAATAATTTTCCGTACCTTAATACCCCAGTCGGTATTTTGAGAATTAGTGTATTCAAATTATTTACGCTTTCTGCCCCCTTGTCCATCAACCTATAATCTAAAATTATTTTCCTATATTACCTCGCAATTTTTTTATTCTTAAAATATTTAAATTCTATCTTTAATCAAACAAGGGGAGGTAGTGTGCTTACACTCCTACCCATCTATAATAGTATCCGCATGCATTCTACTTTTAAATACCGCTTTCACATCTACGGAAATGCTCTGAAGTCTATCTTCTTCAAATTCCGATATTACTGCCTTAGAACTCTCTTGTCTACGATTTTACTTTGCCATTTTTATATATTCTCCTACGCACGCAATCCCCGATAAATCCGGAGCGCCTGCATTTTTCATTTACACGCCTTTCTTAAACAACCGCTTCCTGTCAGAACGACTCCAAATTACACCCATCCTAATTTAACCAATTCCTAATCTTTTAACGGCTTTATTTAAACTTTTCCCTTTCTAATCTTGACATCACTCTATCGGCAATATCCGATAGGATTGAAAATTTCGATTAGCTCTCTATTCAACGATGCTCCCTACTGACGTGCCCAATAATGAAGTCTTAATTAAACTCATTCCGTTGGATGATGAGAAACACGCGAAGATTTTTGTTTAAATTAACACAGACGCGTCCGCAGAAAATAATAACTTATCGACACTGGGCAAATCGGAAAATGACGAGACCATACGAAATTCGCTTTACGACTTAAAGGAAAAAAACAGACGATTTACCGATGCGGGAATGTTGTAAAATTTTATAACCTCTTCGAAAAGCAAAGTCCATAAATTTTACAGCTGATTAGCGGAGCCACGTTCCATGCTATTAAACGCAGTTACAATAGAACAATATTTACATCGATACATGTTGCTACAGCAATTATCACACGGCCGCACCGGTATGTTTATCTTTTTTATCGTTTTTTTTTTCGTTTTTCCACCCATCGTCAACCGGTTTATTAAGTTACATGCGCTGCATGTTGTATGTGGGTGTGTGCATGCGGTGAAAATCAGTTTCCGGATGAATTTCAGTCTCAGTAAAAGTGACACAAATGACTTAAGACGTATACGCGAGCTCTTAAAGTGGCTTTCTTTCGGATTTATGTGTCTTAAATGGTCACCCTTTTTACAAACACCTTTCATGATTCAAAAGAAGACGTCAAGTTTGATCCGTCTACAGGGGGCCTTAATATAAGACCGCGCATGGGCTACATAAGCCCATTTATAAACTTCAATGAAACTAGTTTGAAAAAATCGCAAGCTATTCAAAAGAGGGAATTAAGGCTCATGACGAGCATGCCCATACAATGCCTTGGAGCGGAATAACAGTGTATTTACGTATGCAATATATAACGGACAAATATTCAAATTAAAAAGCATAGATACCATATAATTAATAAGCAAATCCTCAATTAAAGCAAACTTATGCAAAATAGATTTTGGGTAGGAGCAAAGCCACCGTGTCACTAGCAGTTTCCAAAACTTCTAAACTTAAATATTATCTCAAATCCCGAATTACAAATAATCAGCTTAGAATGGGGAAAAAATTGGAACCCCTTGAAAATAGAAATCGAAGAAAATTGTATTCAAACAATAAACCGAGAATTAAATAATAATCAGTTCAACGAAATAATTACCAGATTAATTACAACGATTATGAACTACTTTTTACCGATGATAGACCTTCAGGGCGATTCTGTTACCCTAATAAAGGGGGGTATCAACATAAGCCGGATCTTGAATATATGTGTGAACGTTAACTGTGTACGGTACGCCACTAGACTGGATTTTCTTACATGGTAGAATTATACGCAATACATGTGACATTAGAATACATAAAAAATAATTTTAATAAAAAAATATTGCTACTAACGGATTCTATGGGGGAATAATAAGAAAATTAGAATAGGCATCCCCCCAAAAAATGGCTAATATAGAAACAAAAATTAGAAAAATACTAAACAGATTTTCTGCCTTTAACTAGATCCCGGCACACGTTGGAATTCACGGAAACGAAATAGCTGATTCTTTGGCAAGGTCTGAGAATTATATAATAAAACACACAACGTTTAATTTGTGGGCGGGCATTTGGCAGTTATAAAAGATTATTTATTAAAAAATAGTGAGAGACATCACACAGAGAGTCCATTTAGTATAAAGGCAAGTCATATGGTAATCGCACAGGCATCCGTGGTTTGGATACGACGCAGATAAAGACTATACAACGACGATATGCAAAATTAGGACATCATCGTACTTCGTATCATCCTTCACATTTCAGAATATTAGGTAGCAATGCAATTTTTGTAGTTTGGCAATGCATCAAATTTGGACAAAAAAGAAAAACTTTTTTTTTTTTTTTTTTTAAATTCCCTTAAATTGTATGTGCTGTGTGTAACTACTATGGTCATTACAGCACACACAAGGGAGGGGGGTAATTTAAATGTGGTGAGTTAAGCCACTCATTTTAATGAAAGCAATAATCCTGTTTATGGAGATTACCTCGTTTGAGAGGGTCTGCCCTATATCTATGGGTAGGCCAAGTTGCCTCCGCAACATAATAAACTTTTGGCAGGTAAGTATTATGTGGGAAACTGTCGGTGCGGTTGTCTGGTTGCACAAGGGGAATGTAGCCGGAGGCGGCGTTTTATCAATTATATGTTTGTGCGAAATAGCAATGTGGCCAATTCGCAGCCGGCTGAGGATCTTAAAGTCGTATCGGGATGTTCCCTCCGGTGGCCACCATGATTCAACTGTGGGCTTAATGGTTCTTAAGGATGTTGTTGCAGCTGCCCATTCAGTTTTCCACTGGTTTTCGCACACCTTTAGGAATATATATGTTATTGATGAGGGAAGCTCCGCGTCCTGTGGCATTGGCGAGAGCAAGGCAGAACGTGCTGCTCTGTCGACACTTTCATTACCAGGCACTCCAATGTGCCCAGGAACCCACAGCAGCGACACGTGACTATCCACTAGCTGCAATTCACTCAAGTAGTGATATATTTTTAGGATTAGCGGGTTGTTGAATTTTTGACTTCTAATCATGTTCAAAGACTGTAGGGAATCAGTAACCAGGAGGAAATCGCTGGCTCTGGTGTGAGTTGTAACGATGTGGTGGAAACAGTGAGCAATTGCGTACAATTCTGCATCCAATGCGGAACAGGCATCATTGAGTCGAGTTTCGCATGAGATGTCGTGACCTTCGACTGCACAGGCTGCGGGCAGTGGACCTGCCTCGCCAACTGCCTTGGTTCCATCAGTGTAGTAAACTAGGTGGTTCGGGTACTTATTAATTGCCCTAACTGCCGCTTCCACTGTGAAGAGAGAACTTGTTGTGGTTGGATGCTGTTTCAGCGACACATCAATATTTATCTGAAACGTGATCCAAGGGGGAATAAGGGTATTGAGGCTGGGTGTTGACCTCTGTACAGACGTGATACCACATCTTCGCAGGTCGGCCAGTAATTCTGGTAGTGGGTCGCCGGGAAAGTTTGGTTCAAGAAGATAATGTTCCAACTTTAGGGGGAGGTTTCGTGTGTGGCTGAAATGATGGTACATATTTCGCAATATGAAGTATTTTCGGAAGTAGGAAAGTGGAGGGCACCCAGCTAGAACGCACATGCTGGCAGCTGGATAAGTTCGATGCACTCCCAAAATGGTTCTCAGTGCGGAGTGATGTATAGGATCAAGAGATTTCAATATAGATTTGCTAGCTGAGGAGTACACCTGGCAGCCGTAGTGGATTTTCGATAAAATCAGCGATCTGTAGATGTTGAAAAGGAATTTAGGATTAATATTACATCTGGGGCTAGCCAGATATTTCAATATAGGGATAGAATTGGTGCAGCTATGTTTTAAGTTGGCAATATGAGGTTTCCAAGTAAGTCTAGAATCAAAGATTAATCCAAGGAATTTGACAGTGGCTTTCTGGGGAAGAGGAAGATTGTTTAGATTTAGGAATACACTTGGAGAGGAACGGCGCCCTCTGCAGAAATCAACATATACGGATTTACTTGCCGAGATGGCTAGACCGCGTTGTTATCAGACCAACTCTGTATTTTATCGATAGTAGAAAAACTTTATTGAAAGCAATCTTAGCAGACGTAAATCCATTTAACAACACGAAAAATAATAGCTCAACTAAATACAGGCGCGAGTGTAGGCAATTATATCAATTTATAAAAGATAATGAAAAATTCATATAAAATGGAAAATATGAGCAAGAGTAAGCTGGCCAAAAAGTAAAAAACTAGACCAAAAAAAAAAAAAAAAAAAAATGAACCGTTTATTACATTAATCATTTCCTCTTCCATAAATTGTGTCGGTCGGAATCAATCTCGAAAAACTCGCGTTATTATTGAACGAATCTGAAAACAGAAATAAAAAACAAATTACTTATTTTTCCAGAGAATAGATATGTTTCGATACATTAAGAAACGACGGTATCAAAGTGAAATTTTAGATTGCGTTTAATAACGAAAAGTAAAACTCCACATCGTTATAAATTTTCTTTCATTACAGGCTATGTGAAGTTGACACCTATAAGTAATTAATGACTGAAATATTTTAAATTCATTTAGCCATTGGTAGTACTCATTTCCGGTTATCACTTGATGGTTATTCATCGGTGCTTAATTTTCATAAATTGATATAGAAAAAATAATGAATTTAATCGAAAAAATGAAAAGCTTAAAATAGAAAACTAAAAAAAAAAAAAAAAAAAAAAAAAAGAACAAGTTCAGTCAAGCATAATGTTTCATGCGTTGAGGATTCGGTATGTTAAAAGGATAACTATAATTTAAATTTACATAATACTAAACTCAAAACAAAGAAATCTACTTTTTCGCGCTACAGAGAGGGAAATGACATTTTTCGGTCTTTTTGGAACTTTTCGCTAATGTCGAAAGTTTCGTAAGGAAATGAAGTACGGTTTCGTTCCCGACAAATAACGATCTTTCAAACGATGTATCATGCGTATCGGGAACAGAAATTAATTTTTTTCAAAATTTTCGAGCCTTCGATGCCCCGAGGGCCTAAAATGAGGTTGTAAGCTTGACTATAGTTTTCCTAATAAACCGCGGTACCTTATGCATACATTTGAGATACGTTTTGGTTTCCTCAACTTTTTTACCCGAGCTATTACTTACGTAAACTAATTTTTTTTTACTGTTTTTTGCCCCATCGAGGGGGGATTAAATCATTTTTTAATTGTAATTTTTTGATTTTATGAAAAAGCTTCCGCGTTTTGTCTTATATTTTGAATTTCACTTTTAAAGGGTTACTCGGTAATGAATTACGAATTTTTTAAGGGTGATTTTTGCGGTCCTTTTAAATTCCATATTATATATTCTTGACGGTTTTTGAGGTTTTTTGCCGCCCACGGTAATCGGTTAGTTTGAAGTTATAGATTTTCTTTAATTTTAATTGTAATTGTAATTTATGATCCAATTTTATAAGTCAATTTTTCTTTTTTTGATATTTTCGTCGCTTCTGAACCATCTTATCTCGCTAATTCGTTTAAACATCTCTTATATAGCAAATATCTGATGCTATTGCAAATAATTTGCTGAAAAATAACCATTGCATTAGTTTCCACATTTGATAATGTAAATTCATAATTACGATTTATTTTGAGGTTATATTAGGTTAGCACTAACGTGGGAGAGAGTAAATAAACGGAAGCACATAAAACACTAAACTTCATTCGTAAAAAAAGTTTCAATTCATAGCAAAAAAAAAAACGGTTTCAAATCAAAGTGTAATATTACCTGGTTGAATGAAATGGATGAACTATTGGCTAAACTGCGGTATTACATATACAGTTTTTATACGATGTAATGGTATCTGCCGCTGCTAATTTAACAACTTTGTTTTATCCAGGGATACCACCGCGGATTTACTTCCGCGAAATTGAAAATTTTATTTTTATTTATGATTATTATTTAAATAACTGACCCGACTAGATTTTAAAAACTCCATTAATAAAAATTGCTTACACCGATCTTTCTTTATCGGTCGACCGTTGTAAAAGACTTAATTATCGTATATACAATGAAAAAACAACGATTATAAAAATAAATGTGAATTGATATTGTCGGCGGCAACGCAGGAATGAAAGATCCCGGATGAGTGGGCTGGCGATGAGTCCTTTGCGGATGGTACGAGACGCGAATTTCGGATGAATGTTAAACAAAATTTGGTAAGAATTCAGATAGACGGTACCAGTTCATTTTTGGTCGTAATTTTAGTTCATTAGAATAACAGTGAAAATGAGCGAACCGAAATTACGAAAATGAGCGAACTAAAATTACGAATATGACGTGAAAAGAAGCGAAGTAACGAAACGATCATACGAGAAATAGAGCGAAAAGTGAAATACACCGGAAAAATAATATTTTAAAAATAACGAACACATACCGACAGAACTTTTATAATTACATTTTACACCGCCGATCTGCCGGCCACATCGAAATTCCAAATTCTTACAATTAATAGTGAGTGGCCTACCACATGCCAAGCAAACCCTACACAGGTATTGATACTTCGTAAAGAAATAAATAATACCGTCGAAGTAGACAGGAAAAATGATACTTTGTAAAGGAATAAAAAAAAAAAAATAATAATAATAAAGTGTATAAACCTGAAAAAGGGAAGAACTCGATGTTTGATGTAAAATTTGATTGGCATCTTCTACCGTATATGCCATCAAATCGAAATAGACGGGCTAACACGCCGCGTCGCACAATTCAATTTCCATCACAGAAACCATCGGCAAAGTGACAGCTAGAACGGACAGAAATTATATTTTAATAAAATTGAGTAACGTAAAAGATGAGATATTTATAATATCAAAAATTACATACCTTGAATCCGACTAGAACGTAAATACAAATGAGAGAATATAAAAACAGTCAGACGAGAGTAGTAGAAAGTGAGTAAATAAAAGTAAATAAAAACAAATTTTAAAAAAACAAACAAGCCACCAAACCAAACTAATAGCACAAAGAGTAAATTTGAAATATTTTAAAAGCAGTAAATTATTAAGATGAACTAAATGAACTGTAAAGACGGAAAATGAACTGGTGCCGCGTAACTGTAAATTTACCCGACACTTATTAATATTTACGGAATTTACTTTCGCGACGGAACTCTTATACTATGGAAACCGATCTGAGATTCGACTATTGCGCGCTGCAGAAGTTGTATTTTGTTCCGGACGGGATTTTTTTTTTTTTTTTATTCTACTAAAAATGAACTGTTTTCTTTACAGATCGTTGAGATCGACTGGCCTCAAAAATTCAGCCATTTTCTCGCTCGTGTCTCTATGAGCCTTTTTTCCCTTGTCCTCATCTCGGCCAATCACCGTTCATTTCCTTTACGTGTGGGCATTTCTCCAGTGACCGCGTGATGTATTCGTCCCCCCAACCGACGAACAGGATTTCAATCGCACATTCTCACTCACCCCACGTTTTCGATAATTATTTAATTTATTTAATTTTTGTATTATTATTTATTTATTCATTTTTCTTTTTATTTATTTTCCTTGAGCCATGTAATGGTCACATTACAACGAAATTATATAAGCTTCACTCCTGCAACCTCTAAATCTGGAAGATCTATAAATTAACAAAAGCTGCGTCAAAAAATTAAAGCAATTACGCTGTAATGCATAGTTGGCGTCATTTGAGGTTTTATAAAAGTCAATAATTACTTTTTATAATTTTCCTTTAATTTTATTGATTGCTGAAAAAGTTGTTACATAGGTTATTTCTTTTTTCAAAAAAAAAACACCCACTCCAGTCCGACTGACCACTATCGTCGTTGCGCGACACTTACTTAAAATCTATAGAAGTTACGATCCTATTAGTGTTTTCAATTTTTCCATTGTGTATTTTAGTTTGAGTTTTATTTAAAGTCGCCGTGTAAATATGTCGCAAATGAATTCATTTCACTACGAAATTTCAATTTTCTATTAACACGGTTTAATAAGCGAATATTTCTTTCATTTTGTTTTATAAAACAAAAACCAAAATTCATAAGCCAAAAATATTATGGACAAATCAGCATACGATTACGTTTTATTTCTTTTCGGAAAATTTGCAAGAATTACCTGAGAAATGTGATAATTTTTGTAATAATATTTCTGATTTACGAATTTTAAATTTGTAATCATCGCTGCTAAAACGAACATCGGTCGCCTCCCTTTTATATTTAATTATTCGTTTAATAGTATTTCCGCGATGATTATCGATTTATCTAAGGCCTAATTCACACGGACCACATTTCGACCACAATTCTGTGGCTATGCTGCGGTCAGTTATACTGTACGGTCGGAACCCTATCACTTTTGAAGCACAATTTTGTGGTCGTTTGAAGGGGCACACGTTGCGACTGTCGTTAGAGCTGACGACAGAAAGTGGTTCGTCTGAATTGCCTTTTTTCCCCCATAATTTCTATGTTAAAATAGTATTATCCATGACCGACCACTTTTTTGTGGGTTCCGCTGTGACCGGAAAAGTGGTCCGTATGAGTTAAGCCTAAACCCCGAAAAAACAAACCCCAATTAGTGTAAATTTCGTCAAAATCGGTACAGCCGTTTCCGAGTACCCAGTCAGAGCCCAATTATCGGTACTCTATACTGTGTAATATGTACAATTTTTGCTCCTATTATGAGATATAGAAATTAATGCTACAGGGACACCGTCAAATAAATGTACGTGCAAATTGATTTAAACTTATTTAATGTTAATTTTATTATTTCCTTTTATAATTTTTCAAATCTAAATGTCAAATTGAATAAAAAGTTTTGAATAATAATCATTAAATTTCTAATTAAAATGAAAAATATAGAACTTAACGACACCGGGAAATATTTAAACTCCGACTTCAAAAAAGGAGGAGGTATTCAATTCGACTGTATTTTCTTTTTTTTTTTTTTGTGTGTGATACTTTAGAACTTTCTTCTAGGTGAACCGATTTTGATGATTCTTCTTTTATTTGAAAGTCGGTGCTTCTCATGCGGTCCCATTTAAATTTGATCAAGATCTGACCGGTAGTTTTTGAGTTATCCTTAATAGTAATGCGGGAGTTTAAGCTTTTTGGATGCTTTTCATTCATGATTAGTTTCAAAGTCAAGTTAGATTTATTGACATATAATGTTATAAATTTGCCAAATTACTATGGAAATAATGTAGCTTTTGATGTTTTTACTGTGGAAATGCAGTGGAAAATAAAAAAATCGATTTACATTTTAAGTATAAAGTATGGAGAATAATGTGAAAAAAAATTGATTTTTAAGAAGAAAAAAATTCAAGTATAACGCTAAAAATTGTAAAATAAAATGCTTTTTTACAAAAAATAAATAGCGATACTGGAAGGTTTATTATAAAAATTTAAAACAATTACTCCCGATAAAAAATATATATCAGAGTGATATCACTTAAGGGGTGATATCGTAATTCTTATACAACATTAATACCTTAATTAGAGTAGGGATTCATATTACATATTAAAAGAATAATTAAAAACTGCGTTAAATGTTCATTAAATTGTTCCTAGATATTGTAACATGAATATGATGCCGACTCTAATTAAGTTATAAATGTTGTATAAGAATTACGATATCACCCTTAAGGTGTTATATCACACTCTGATATATATATTTTTTATCGGGAGTAATTATTTTTTACTTTTTAGTGCATTTTTAAATTTTTATAATAAACCTTCCAGTATCGCTATTTATTTTTTGTAAAAATGCATTTTATTTTACAATTTTTAGCGTTATGTTTCAATTTTTTTCTTGTTAAAAATCAATTTTTTTTCACATTATTCTCCATACGTAATACTTAAAAAAAATCGATTTCTTTATTTTAAACTGCATCTCCACGGTAAAAACATCAAAAGCTACATTTCCATAGTAATTTCGCAAATTTATAACATTATAAGTCAATAAATCTAACTTGACTTTGAAACTAATTATGAATGAAAAGCATCCAAAAAGCTTCAACTCCCGCATTACTATTAAGGATAACTCAAAAACTACCGGTCAGATCTTGATCAAATTTAAATGTGGATGCATGAGAAGCACCGGCTTTCAAATAAAAGAAGAATCATCAAAATCGGTTCACCTAGAAGAAAGTTCTAAAGTATCACACACAAAAAAAAAAAAAAAAAAAGAAAATACAGTCGAATTGAATACCTCCTCCTTTTTTGAAGTCGGTTAATTTCCTTTTATAATTTTTCAAATCTAAAAAGCAAATTAAATAAAAAGTTTTGAATAATATCATTAAATTTCTAATTAAAATGAAAAATATAGAACTTAACGACACCGGGAAATGTTTAAACTTACTCGTAGTTGAGACGCTTTGTTAAAAATTCAATTACGCTAGCTTTTCTAACCTTTTTTTTGTTTCGCTTTTTATTTTGTTTTCAAGTTTTAAATTTTTAACCGATCGTGATATGCAATTTTTTAAAATGAAGTCGTCATTTTACCATATATGGCAGCTATGTTCTATATGATTCGACGTTACTTACGCATTTTAGGGCATCGCGATTTTATATGGGTCCTGCGAATAAACCGTTGTATCAATAATCGCGTGTTTTCTAAAACCGGTTACCTATTGCGAACTGATTACACCGGCTATTAATGTCAATAATACAAGCGGTGATCAACTCGTTTTCATTCCTCCAGTTTCCAGCGTCACCTTCGGAAAATGGATCACATACGGTAATTATATAATGAAATTAAAAGTGGTTTCGCGGATAACGACGTGAAAATTTATCGTGATTTCCTTTTTTTTTTGTCACTAAATAGCGATTTAAGGGGTTTGTGTCCACTTCCGTTACTCATCCTGTAGCAGCAACATAACCAAGGTTAAGGTTGCACCGTTTCCAGCTATGAGTCATTTTTTTTCTTTTACGTCTAGAGTCGCACGTGTAATCGAAATTGAAACCTTGTTAGACTAGTTCTATTTTGATCACATGTAAAAAACCACTTCATATAAACCGCTGTACCGTAGCACGTGTCCACGTTCGACAGTGAACGAGAAAAATTTAATTAGCAAAAATCGCGCCGTGTACGTTACGCAAGCGCGCGCATTTTCGGGAAGAGTGTTGCTCGGAGGGGGGTAGATTGATGAAAAATGTATCGTCTTAACTGTAATAAACTCGACTAGCGTTGTAATAACAAAAAATTCTATGCAAAAACGGCCATGATCGTTGCGTAAACAGTTGCGACATCGCCTAAATTACGCGGATATCGATTTTAAAAATATTGAAATAATTTTATGAAGGTGAAAAATAACCGAAATAGATAAATAACGATAACTGCTTTGTTTTTCTCGACGATTATTTACGATAAATATCACCTTACATTGTCTTTAACCTGTGCTCTATTCTGACTCCACGGGGGGGTAGGCAAAAGTTCAAAGGAATTCATAGCGTAAAAAATGCTATGTTTTATAGTTGTAATTTTGTATTTATGCGAAACCATAAGCGGTAAATATGTCTTATGAAAGTGTATGTGTATTTCCTCATTTTCTCTTGCCCTCTAAATCTAACAGGTATAACTCGAAAGACAACTATCAGTATCTACTTTTTATATTTTCCAAAAACGTAATTTTACATAGTTTGGGGATTTCGCCTAAATTTAGCAAATTAAAAAACAAAAAAAAACAGCAAGTAATAGTCTAAAATTTTTTTTTTCAGTGAGAAGCCATTTGATTGTTTAACCGAATGTAGCCCGATTTTACAGAGTTAGAATAATGCAATTTGACTAGAGCACACGTAAAAAAATGTTTCATTTTTCAAAACTTTTACCTAAGCAAAACCAACACTAATCAAATTTTTCAGCGACGATTTATAACCATTGTTGGCATATCAAATTTTACACGATTTTTTTACTATTTTCATGTACGCCGAATTCCCCATTTTTCAGGCTTAAAAAAAAAATCAATATCTCTGCTAAACAATAGTTGTAACAGCAAAAAGTTTCCGATTGTAATTTGCTTTTTGTATTTAAATAATGTGTGGACATTTTTACTTTAAGCTCTATTATAAATAACGGAATTCGTGTGTAAATATCGCCATAATAAAAAAAACAATAAATTGCCAACTGATGGAAACAGTTGAAATCTTTCCGATTCGGTTAAACCATTTTTAATTTCGAAATATTCCCAAAATTTGTGAGGTTCTTGGCTAGTGAAATAAATCAGTACTGAATTTGTGAAAATGTTAAAAATAATATTATAAATGCGAAAAATAATATTTTTATAAATCACGTATATAAGAAAACAATTGTAATATGTGTGTATAGCGACTATAATTAAAGGCGGGAATATTTTTTAAGAAAATTACCTTTTTTTTTTTTTTCAAACGATATTTTAATAAATACGAATGGTTCACTACTTTTAGTTGTGGCAGCAATCGCTAAGACTGAGAATTAACGGTAGATGGTATATTAACGTAAATAAACCAAGACCAATCAGAATCGAACATTTAAGAGCGGATCAAGTATTAAAATATAAAAAATAAATTCTAATGATCTTATCAATTGATTTACACATAAACGAAAATGCGACTGTTCACAACGAAAAATTATTCTACAACGCAACTAAATAGGTTAAGGAACTAAATATCAATTTCATATAGTTTCGAAGCGATCATATTTGTGCGAATAAAGAAGAATAGAAATCGAATAGAATTCATAACAGTGATATTATATCGAATAATAATAATAATTATTATTATTATTATTAAATTAATAATTATAAGTACACGCAAACAGCGAATGTTAAATGTTTACAAGATAATGATAAAATTGGAAAATACAAATAAAGTCCTTTTTACATGGTGCGTTCAAAAAGCTTCCAGACCGTGAGGATCACTTAACACTATCTATTTGCAACGAACAATACTGTTAGTTCGATCTTTTCTGAATCTGTAAAACTTTAGATCATGCTAATAAAATGTCAATTAGTTTGTGTTTTAGGAGCATTTAAAATTGACGCGTTTTGTGTGTTTGTCACGATTTATGTAATGGAGTAGCGTGTGCTGTCATTAAGTTTTATTTTTTCTCTGGTAAAACAGCCGCAGAAACATTGAAGGAAGCATATGGAAATGGTTGTTTAGGTCGTAGTCGAGTTTTCGAATGGTATTCCCGTTTAAAAACTGGTCGACAATCGATTGATGATGACCGGCGAGAGGGGCGTCTCAACAGTAGCATTTGCACGAAAAATATCGACCACTTACGTGATCTACCGGCCGCTAACCGTCGCTTATCAATTACATCGATATCAGAAAAAGTCGGCATAAGTATTGGACGACTTTTGAAGAGAATCCGAAGGGGTTTAGACCTAAATTACACGAGTCTGGAGATTGGTTTCTCTTACACGATAATGCACGACCGCATTCATCGCTGGTAGTTTCACAATATTTAACAAAAAGATCGGTGACATCGTCATCAACCATCCCCCGTATTCAGCAGATTTGGCACTAGCGGACTTTTTTCTTTTCCCCAAACTAAAAAATACACGTATTAAAAGGTCACCGATTTTATAACATAAAGTGCATCCAAAGAAAAGTGATCGACCCCCTAAAGAAAATCCCGGAGGAAGTGTATTACGAAGCCTTCCAACAACTCTATGAAAAAGCAAATGTGTGCAGAACGAGAAGGAATATATGTTGAATCTTAGGTAAAAAAAAGAAATATTTTTTTTTATCTTTTTATTTTTTTTATTAATGTAGTCTGGGGACTTTGTGAACGCACCATGTAGTTGAAAAATGAAGTACAGCCGATGCTGGATATATTGGGGACCCAAATTCAACGGAGTTTCGAAATAACGGACTAGTGACACTCAGTGATTTCCTTCATCGATTTGTCAGAAAGTCCAGCAGTTTTATGAAAATTTTAGGCGTTTCGATGAACTCGTAATTAATGGACAACATATAACTGGTGTTAAAAATTAGCAAATTTTTCCGACCCCTTGCACATTAGCATGAAAATTTATATGTTTGGCGCATGCAGCTTGCCGCGACGGTAGAAATACGGACGCTGTTGCGTTCCCGGTGATTTTGATTTATCGGACTTTCACATCAATATGCCTTCCCTCCAAATGAGTCAGTTATGTCGAGATCTGACTGTACAATACAGTAGAAATACTTATTCTAAATGAATACAGTATGAAATAGCGTCTAAATACTGAAACTAATTGATATTAACCTATTTTTAATTAGATTTATTTTTTTCTCCTTTTTTTTTTTATTTTATTTAGAATGTTGCGGTTTAGATTTAACGATGTTTAATAACTGACCTGTCTGGTGTCTTCTCAGGGTGAATCCGATTCAAAACTAATATCAAATTAAAAATCGATAGATGTTTGTTTGATGGTTTTTTTTATAAATACACACAACCATTATTATACGAAAGTATTTCAAAATTTTTGTTTCGTACGCAGGTGACAATTTACAAGAACATTCGCAATTGAAGAATTATATGATAATGCACACGGAATTGGCCCGAGACTACAATAAAATGCGGTTGATCGATTCCGTGACCACACCTATTTGTACACTATATCCGTACAGAATAGGTAGCACTCAAGCCAATTGTTATATGCAACACGAGTGTACAATGATTGTAAATGTTTGATCAATATCCTTATACAAATTCAGTCCTAAGTGTGAGTCTACTGCGTACTAACTAGCGTGCATAGTATACGTGATGGTTTGCCATTGCGCCTTCCGCGTGACTATTAACAATTATTTAATCTGTAATTTTTGAAATAATTTCTATCGCGCCCGGGATCGAAACCAAAATTTCTGTAACGGAAGCCTATCGCAACGGCTTACGGTTCATAGTACACATTGCTATAAACCAGTTGATACGTACATGCGGTAACTTACCACGCACTGAGAAGGGAATGATTAGATTTGAAATCAGAGATGAAGTTGTATGTTCTTTTTTTTTTTCTTAGGAGAGCGGAGAGCACCTGAACATTAGGGCAGCACAAGTAAAATTTTTGAAGATACGGCAGCAGGATATCATACCTAAGCGAAACACCACTGCCCAACTAACCACATCACAGTAGCTGGCTAAGTTATTTTGTCAGAAAGTGTTCTCTATTTGCATTATTTTTTTTCGTACGGTACCACAGGCAAATGGAAAATACAGCGCGTCCGAAAATCTAGTTTATGCACTTTCCAACTGGACTATTCGTCGATCGCTTTTGGTTTTTTTAATCGATTTTTTACTTTTTTTTTTTTTTTTGTTCCTTACGGAACATGACCATGTTAAAGTCAATTTTTTCAAATTATTTTTTTTTTCTTTGCCGTTTCATTTTTAAACACAATAACTATTCAGGAAATAGAAAGTTACCATTTTACATTACTTGATTACAAAATTATTACTAATTAAGATTAATAAAGTATAAAATCAATGCACTAGGTGGATGCAACTATAGCAATCAAAATCGATTGTAAACTCGATTATAAAATTTATTACAGTCAACTCCGGTTGAGAATAAAGATTATATGTTGTAATGTGTCCATTACTGATGTAAAATAATAAATAATAAAATAATAAAATAATAAATAATAAAATAATAAATAATAAAATAATAAGATAATAAATAATAAAATTATAAAATAAAAATAAATACAAATTATCGAAAACGCGAGTGAGAATGGGCGCGTGATTGAAATCCTAAAGGTTTTCCTTTCTTTCCGTCCACAATGTTCTTTTCTTAAAATTTTTAAGCCAAGTTATAACGCGACCCGTGGCGATGGCTGCATGGCACCTAAGGAAACAGAGGTGTCGCGAACGGAGCCTCTGAGGCACCCCCCGAATCCATACGATTACTGTGGTATGGAGCACTGCCATGGCGGACTACTATTTTCTTCCAAATCGCCTTCATGAAGCTCACTATCCAAACAACGAAAATTCTTACAATATAAGAGAACCTGCAAAAGATATTTTACCAGCATATCAGTTGGTAACCGCTAAAGCGGGAAAACCTAGGCAACGCATGATATGGACCAAAGAAATGAATAATATCACGTCACATGGTGCTACTGTTACTTTACAAAAATAGAAAGATACCCGTTAAATCGAACACAACTTTTAAAAATGTTTCAAGAGAACTACCCAGAGTATTCAAACGTCACCGAACAAAGATGGCAGATCAAAAAAGAGTGATTATAAACAATAACTGTTTAAAAGTTCTCAAAAGAGAAACAATAAAAGAAAATGTATCAAAACAGTTAACTAAACTAAAAGAAAAAAATGTACACCAAAATATAAAAGCAAACAATAATTCAACAAAGTAAGTGAAATCAGCAGATGTGAAACCAACAGATCAAAGAGTAATAAAACCAGTAGAAGAGATCAGTAGCATAGAAGGAAAGCTACAAGAAACTTTAGAAACCTATATAATAATAAAATGGAATGGAACAAATTCCACTAGAAGAGAGAGCAAAACTGCGTGAAAATAAGTATACACGCACAAATATTCAAATAATAAATAAAATGCTCAAACAGTACATACATCAGCATACCACCATAGAAGAAATACAAACGCTAGTCTACTGCACTGCGTCTACAATACTCGAATATAATCAAAAAGAATACACGAAAAACTAAAGTGGCAAATCAGGATCAAGAATAAAATAGAAACATTAAGGAGAAATATCGGAAGGTCAACGCAATACATAATGGGAAACAGACCGGAAAATCTAACAAAACAGGTTAAAGCATTAAAAGTCCCTAATGGATCATATAAAGAAACTGCAGATAATTTAAAGTAAAAATTAAGCGGGCAATCTAATGCAATAAGTTTAAAAACGAAAGAGAAAAACGGAAAATAATAAAAAAACCAATAACTAAAATACATAAAAAAAACTTTTTCAATTTGATCAGCTTTGTCAACCATGTAATGAATAACAAAACAAAACACATCAACAACAAATAATAACAGTAACAATCAGAAACTCTGGCTGAAAAATCGCAAGGTACAGCGGAGTAAATAAATAAATAAATAAATAAATAAATAAATAAAACAAAAAAAAGCGTGCAATCTGTGCGACTAAGAAGATACAAAATATCACAAAAGAGGAAAATACCGAATGTTTCAAAATAATGAAAAAAAGTTCTATCAATCACTGTCCACGAAAGCGGAAACAAATAATCAGTCACCAACCAAAGCTCAAATGACTGAATTCTGGCAAAAGCTGTGGTCCACCCCAGTACGAAATGAAGAAAATACAGTCTGAAAGGTACAAGAGTTTACCTATTCAAACGGATATCTACGAAAATGAGCTAGCAGAAATCATTAAAAATACACACAGTTGAAAAGCACCTGGAACGGATCACATTCACAATTTTTGGTACAAAAAATTCACCGCCGTCTATAAAGCACTTACACATCAGATATAAACAAAATCATTAAATACCCAAAAATATGGCCAGATTTTCTCATGGAAGGGAAAACATTCATCAAACCAAAAAGCCAAGAAATAAATAACCCGGCTAATTTCAGATCAATTACATGTTTTCAAACCTTATATAAAATAATAACAGCGTCCATATAGCAAAGAAAATTGAAAAATTTATCACACAACATAACATCCTAAGAGAACAACAAAAAGGATGCAAAGCAAATAGCCAAGGTTGCAAAGAACAACTTGTAATCGATAGCGTAATAATGAAGTATATAGAAAAAGGACACAGAAACGCAGTATGTAGCTATATTGACTACAAAAAAGCCTTTGATAGTGTCCCGCATACATGGCTCTTAAAAATACTGAAAATATACCACATTAACTCAGTTCTACATAACTTCCTCTCTCAAATAATGAGAAAATGGAAAACAATAATAAATTTTGTCACAGAAACCACCAATATCCAAATAGAAATAATTAATATAAAACGTGGAATATTTCAAGGTGACTCCTCAGTCTTTTGTAGTTCTAAACCCTCTATCAAATATATTTTCAAACTATGGAATTAACATAAAGCACAAAAAAAGCAACTACAAAATGAACCACCTGATGTACATATATGGATGACATTAAATTATACTGCACCTCCTCAACTCAAATGAATTCATTACTAAATACAGTATAAACCATAAGCAATGATATAAAAATGGAATTTGGAATACAAAAAAATGCAAAAAGGGCCGTCATATATAGAAAGGAAAATGTTCTAACCAGCAAGAAATAGAAAAACTCAATGAAGAAATATTGGATAGCCTAAACATGTCAGAAACATATAAATATCTTGGTTTTCAACAAAATACTAAATCATACGAAAATCAAAAAAGAATTAAAAGATAAATTTAAAAAAAGATTACGATCAGTAATACTGAAACACACTTAATTTCCAAAAATACATTTAAGGCTATAAATACATTTGCAATTCCAATTCTATCATATTCATTCGGAATAGTTAGGTGGACTCTAACCGATTTAGAAGAAATCAATAGATTGATGTGAACAATACTTACAAATCAAAGAAAATACACCCAAATATCAGAGCCAAATAAAAGGTCTCAAAAAATACTTTCACTCCAAAGAACAACCATTTACACAAAGCAATAGTCGAAGCAGTTACACAAAGCAATAGTCGAAGCAGACAGAAATCTAACACCACTTAACCTCGCGAATAAAGACAAAAAAAAATAAACAGTATTAACGCAATAGAGGAAAAGAAAGAAAAACGAATCAGTAAAACAATACACGGCAAACATCCAAACGGCATGAATACCAAAGGAATCGGAAATGATTCAACATACACCTGGTTAAAAAATGGAGAATTGTACCTGGAAACGAAAGGCTTTGTACTCGCCAATATAGGATCAAGTAATATCAACAAAAATCGACCAAAAATGTATAATTAAAGATAAGATTACGCAAAACGATCAGTGTAGAAAATGCCACCAAACAAAGGAAACCATAGAGTACATAACAGGAGGTTGTTGCCTGCTAGCAGCCACAGAATATACAGAAAAACGCAATAATGTAACAAAAATAATTCATCAAAAAATATCAAAAAAAAAAAAACAATATAATAACCGATAACCAGCCATATTACAAACATAACCCAAAAAGAGTTTTGGAAAACAAAATAATTAAACTATATCGGGATAAAACAATATTACAGTAAAGGCAAATAGACCAGATATAATATTAATCAACAAACAAACAAGAAATACATACCTTTTTTTTTTTTTTTTTTTTTTTTTTTTTTGGAGAACGCCAACCAAGGGCAATGACCCATCATCATACTTAATAGATATCGCGGTGGTACCTAATGACAACAACGTAGAGAAGAAATGTAATGAAAAAATAACGAAATATACACCACTAGCAACAGAAATTAAACAGATCTGGAAATAGCAAAAAGTTATAGCAGTACCATTAATACTATCAGTTACAGGAGATCATTCCGAGAATAAAATGAAATAATAATCATAATAATAAATAAAATAAAATCCACGAGTTCGAAGAAATCTATCTCGTGGTTGGCATCCCTGAGGGGAGTTCGAATATCAAACGGTAATCGTTTCAATGTAAACTTGTAACCGTTAACTAATTACGAAATGCATCTCCAACTCTGGTGGTTTTCATTAGTAATAATGCGCTGCATATAGTATATCTCGGGGCATAACTGATCGATAACCATCGGATAAACCGAACGAAAAGCCGGATTTTTCAAGTTGATTAAGATGCACATTTTTCTAAAGTAATTTAAGAGGAAAAAATACGATGTTTGTTTCGTAAATTTCCGAACCGATTAAGGAAAAATGCAATAACACGTGTTGAAGCACGGTCCCTAGTCAAAAATCGTAAAATGTAAATAATTAAAATAAAATTCCGATCGATAACGGGACTACTATTACAAATAAAAGTTATAGCTACAGAAGACTTGTGTATAAAGAAGAACATTATACTTCAAAAACAAATAATCCGTTACTCGGTGTTAAAAATAATTTACAATAATAATATTTTTATTACGTTATTACGCATGCGTCGTAAATATATATATATATATATAAACTCGGCTATTTTGGCCTCGCAGGGGGCTGTGCCCCTTGACCCGTCTTGCTTTTATTTAGGTCTCTTTCTCTTCTATACTTTGTATAAAATGATCAAAATTTACAACGTAATTCTCACTGGCATCAACACAAAAAAGAAAACAAAACATAATCACAAAAATCCTATCCTAACATTTAACTTTCATTACATAAAATTAAGATATTGTTTCATTACATTTTTCGTTACATATTTCGTTACATAAAATTGTGACATTTTTTAAATAACAATAACAAAAATCCTATAAAATACAACAAACGTTACATAAAATTGGGACATTTTGCGTTACATAAAATTGGGATATTTTTTCGAATGGGGGGTAGCCTAAGAATTACGTTGTAATTAATATATATATATATATATATATTATGTTAAGTGTATACGTGTACGAGTAGAAGAACAAAATAAGCTTGTCTTGATATTTAACTGATGTAGCTGATGATTTAGTGACGTTTAACTTCAAATTATAATTACAGTTTTTAATTTATTTTTCCTCTAATGTTCGTCAGACATGAAATATCGTGGAAGCGAAAAAAATGAAGTATAAATTCAACGCAATAAAATCGTTTAGAAATGTCTTATTATTCATCGGTGGAAAAAAGGAAACGAAAGAAGTATATTTTAAATTCGTATTATTTATTTATTATTTTTTTTTTTTGAAAATATATCGATATTTATTAATATTTACACATTTCCTCTTCAATACGCTTGTCGACGAGTTTTCTTACATTTAAATATGCCTACATTATACTACTTATATACTATACAATTTTTTATTACGTAAATTAATCCTATTTTTCCTTATTTCTAACTTAGCTATAACTAATACCTATTCTGTATTTTATTTTTATTTTTTATTATTTTATTTATTTATCTTGTTCCGTCTCTTTACCTTTCTCTTTTTTCACTTTTGTTAATTACTATTTCCGTACCCTCTTCTCTTATTTAATGCTTATTATTGTTCCTATGTTTACCTCTTTTCTTTTAACATTCGCTTTATTTTCTTTCTTTTTCACCCCAATTTTTTCCTCCTCTTCTATTATTATTTCTTTAGGCATTTTATTTAACAACTGCATTATTGTAACGTATTTTTCTTTTTCTTCCCCTTATCTTTGTTTTAGCTAACGACGAAATATAAATAGTTTTCCCTCAGCCCGTATTCTATTTTTATTCTTTCTTCCAATTCTATTTCCTTATCTATCACATTATGTATTCCCATATATCTCTTCATGAATAAGTACATTCCTTTAAGCCTCAGTACGTCTTCTTTTTGTATTATATCACTTTCGGCTATCGTGATTTGTGATCCGATATCAATTTCAAGCATTTTATTTGCAGTTTACTTATCTTCCCCACGTATGTTTTCCTAGCCATTCCCCAGGCTTGAATTCCATATCTGATTCTCGATTAGCGCATGATACGCAATTTTTAACGTTTTATTTGTTACATATTTCTTTAAAGTGTATAATGCTGGTAATGCTGCCCTAATTTCCTTTGCAATGTATTCCGTATGTCCGTCCCACCTTAAGTGTTGGTCCACCATTACCCGCAAATATTTATATTGGGTCACTACTTCTATCTTCCGGCAATTTATCTTCTCACATTCATTTCTTTCTTCCCACTCATGTACACATTCGTTAGAGTGCATTATGAAATTTGGACAATATTCATCATACCTATGATCCCTTTTCATACGTAGTACAAATGGACTTTAGTTTTTGATACATTAATTCTTAGATTTTTATCATGTGCCCATCTGCTTATTGTGATTAGATCTTTTTTGAATTTTCATTTCTGCCTCTTTGATATCTTTATGTGCGCTGTAACTATTGCTATATCATCCGCAAACGAGTATATTATATCGCTGTATTTTAATTCCTTATATAAAAACCGTTTTTTGTATACGATAATAAACGGTAATTTGAAATCAAGAAAGAACAGCGAGCATTATAGAAGAAATGCGACAAGCAACAGAAATTTGGAACGGAGGAATAACTCTATTCGTAGAAGGTGAACAAGTAACGAAAATGATACTGCGATATTTGCTGTGAGGAAGTGGGAGCTGAAAAGATTTCTGGAACGAGTATGTATTTCGGTCAGAAGGTAAATTTGCTATTGAACAAAGCAACATGTACCCCGTATTGGTATCGACGGATCTGAAAAATTGCCAAAGGCACTGTTACCGAACATTCACAAAAAAACTGCGAGAACAGGCACACCCGGTACGAGCACAGATCGTAAACAATGGGAATTATTATGAAAACGAGATCGAAAAACGCATTGGAATGACTAAAAATACTTTAGGAGAGCTGGAAAAAATTTGAAAGGACCGTTCAACAACATGAACAAGAAACCGGAGACTAATTCAGACTACAGTGTTTTCGATAATGTGTTATGGCTCAAAATCTTGGACTTGAGTTAAACACAGAACTGAAAGAATTAGAAGTAAAAGAGGAATGTCGACAACAATAAAAAAAAAAAAAAATATATATATGTTTAAAGTTCCTCGGCCATATAATCGAACGGGAAGAATTGGAGGAAACCATAATAAGAGGAAAAATAGAAGGAAAAAGAAATGGACTGCGATCGACTGCAATAGAACTTGTATATTGACGGGTTTATCAATGGCCATAACTAATGTGGGATCGGCGGAAGATGGGGATAAATGGGCTTATGCGATATGCATGATTGATCATAACGTCCAAAAATGGAGAAGCAAAGAGGAAGAGAAGAAGAATAAAAAAACAACGCGGGAATTATTCAATAAAAAGCTCGTTCATCAAATAGTATGCGCTATGTATACATATGTATATCGCGATGTGAGCCTGAACAAATGCAAGACCTTCAGAGTGAGAAATAAGATTCGGTAACGGTAAAACTGTCCACCATCTGTTGTAGTTGATTTCGTGAAAAGATAAAACACTTCGATCTATAGTTTTAAATAGTTTGATATTTTTTGTGAAGGTAATTTAAGCGTAAAAGGAAAATATTTAAAAATCATTGAACTAATTTCTGTCAGTTTCCCTAGCTCAACTTCCTGTTTGCAAAATTTTTATTTGTTTCAATTAATATACTTCAATACAGCAATCGTCCGATTAAGGTTTTACATTCCTATGATATATACATATATGTGGATAGATAGATATACAGTCGACTCGCGATTATCCGGATTAATTGGGCGGCCAGCCGGTCTAGATAGCAAAAAATCCGGATACGCCGGAGTTCAAGGTTAAATACTGCAAATTAAATGAAAAAGTGAAAATTAACATATCCTTTAAAAAAGTAAACATGAAAATTAATTTATGGTACATTAACTAGTTTTTAACGAAGTCTGTGATCAAGGTCGGTGTCTTTCGATGCGTTCTCTTCTTTGCCGATATATCTCTTGCCATTTGCGTAAACAAATGATATCAGCGGGTGACACTTCTTCCTTTTGAGTAATGTACTCCAGCGCTACTTCGATCGCCTTCAGTTCTTCATCGTGTGGTATAAGACTTTGAAGGGGCTCGTTATCCATATTTTCTTCAACTGGATCCTCGTTGAGTACCGTGATATCCTCATCTGCCGTTTCTTCGATCTCGTCGCTGTGCATCCATTCTGTAACGTCATCCGTATTTCCCATTTTTTATTAGAGTAACAAGCTCCTCGTTGTCTAATTGTTCAAATCACATTGTTTGTCAATTTCGTCTCATTTATCACTGACTTCATGATCTAATAATATTTTCCACGACTGCAGCAATGCTGTACAACTAATCTCTTCCCATCCCTCAGATAACCAAGTGATAACATCAAGCATATCAACTGATAGCAACCTGACAGTCCTCATCATTTTCAACGCTTGATATTAGTCTAGGATGAGAAGGCTGCATTGATATAATTTTTTAAGGCCTTTAGGATTCGTTGATCCACAGGTTGACAAACCGATGTAACGTTTGCTGGAAGAAACATTGCGCCTTTATATCTCAGTTGCCGGATGAAAAGGTGCATTGTCGAGACTAAGGATTGCTTTTCTCGGTAACTGTTTGTCGGACAAATGTTTTGCAACCAAGAATGTTTTAAAAATTTTACAGCATCTCCATTTGCAGCGAATCTAAACAAATATTCAGATACGTACTGCATACAGCTGTGGGTTTCATAAAAGCGCTTTAACTTTTTCTTCTTTTTTTATTTATTTATTTATTTATTTATTTATTTATTTATTTATTTATTTATTTATTTATTTATTTTTTTTGAAAAATCGATGCGGATAATACGGAGTCCGGATAAACGCGATCCGATAATCGCGAGTCGACTGTATATATATATATATATATATATATATGTTAGGCAGGGCCGTATCTAGACCAAAATTTCGGAAGGAAATATATATATGTATATATACATTAGCTATTCCCCACGGTTTTGCCAGTGTATTAATGTCCGTTTAAATCTGTACTTGGAAATTCATAAAAAATATTTTGTTTTATCTGGAATTGTATTTATGTAAAGATTCTTTCTCTCTTTGGGTAAACATGTTTATCACCGTCCAACAAAAAATAGTTTTCACGTTTCACATTTAGCTGAAGATTATCGATCTTTCTATGACCTGTCCGTTGTGATCTAACAAAAAGTTTTGCTCAACTAAATACCACACATAGCCATCGTTTTGAAGAAGCCGAAGTGATCTCCCATAATTAGACACTTAAGAGAATATCTTCTTCACTCATATCTTTCAACCACTCTGTCTTGAACTTTTTATTAAAATTAATTTATTACCGCAACAGCAAACTGCAGTAGCTGAGTAAGGATTTTAAATTTGAGTATAAATAACGTTCCTGATAGCAAATTATTAAAAAGAAATTTTTAAACAGTTAATTACAAAAAAGTATACAGCAGTTTTGGCCCAAAAGTTCGAATATTTAACATTATATGTTCCCCATTAAGTCCAATAGTATATGGCTTAAACCTCTTCCAGGTTTTACAAATATACTGTACAATACATTTTCGTATTTCTACTCCTAATAATTCATTATTATACAATAAGATAGAGACGAAAACAAACATGCACCATCCTTATATATGTATTTTACATAATGGAGAACTATTGTATCATTAACACACATATTAATTCTACACATTCGTAATTACAGTGAATGTATATATATATTAAAAAAAATTTGTGAATTTCCTAGCCATGCAAATATAATTTTTTCAAATGAACTTTTTAACTTTCTTTTTACTATTTTTTATTTATTTCTGTCACTACTGTCTCTGTAATTACTGGCAAAGGCAACGCTTTACTTTTCTTTTTTTTTTTTTTGTTTTTGAATTATTTCACATCTATTACTTCAAGCGATTCAGGTAATGATTTATGTCTAATGCAAACGTATTAATTATCAAATTTATGTATTATATTTGTAAATGTTTATTCAATTTATTCGATAATTGTTATCTCTTTAATTTTCACTTTCGTGTGTTTAAGTTTAATTATATGTATATATATATATATATATATATTAAATACAACGTAATTCTTAAGCTACCCCTGTTAGAAAAAATGTCCCAATTTTATGTAACGTTTGAAATATTTTAATTTTTACCGACTTTATAATATGTATTAATTACAACGTAATTCTTAGATCACCTCCTATTAGAATATATATATATACTAATTACAATTCAATTCTTAGACCGGCCTCAATCAGATTTTGTAACGAAAAATGTCACAATTTTATGTAACGTAAAAATGTCCTAATTTTTAATGAAAGTTAAATGTTAGGATAGGATTTTTGTGAATATGTTATTATATTCATATGAACCGATTTAGAATTACGTTGTAAATTTTATTCATTTTATACCAAGTATAGAACAGTTAGAGACAGAAATGTAAGCAAGAGGGGTCAAGAGTCACAGCCCCCTACAAGGCTAAAATGACCAAGTTTATATATATATGTATATATAATTAAACTTAAACACACGAAAGTGAAAATTAAAGAAAAAACAATAGTTGAATAAACACTTACACCGTATGAAAATATAATACATAAATTTGATAATTAATACATTTGCATTAGACATAAGTCATTACCTGAATTGCTTGAAATAATAGATGTGAAATAATTCAAAAACAAAAAAAAAAAAAGAAAAGTAAAGCGTTGCCTTTGCCAGTAATTACAGAGACAGTAGTGACAGAAATAAATAAAAAATAGAAAAAAAAGTTAAAAAGATAATTAAAGAAACGTATACAGCGGTTTTGCGTGGTCAAGTAATTTACAAAAAATTTTTAAACGATTAAAAATCGCAAATATAATAAATAAAACTTACGAAAACAAAATAATTTCGATGCAAACGAAACGAAAACAACATGCAGATAGAAACAAATTTGAAACGAACGCGAATAATACAGAAAAGAATTGATTGGTGTAATAAAAACAGTTTAATTTTCCCCAGCAATGTACGCTGTCCCTATTCAGAATAAATACGATACTGTTTACGCTGTTATAAAATACTAAACGAACCAAAAAAAAAGAAACTATATCGGAAAAAAAACATGTAAAAATCGCTCAAAAGAAAAAAAACATTGCAATTAAATTAAACCCCCCATTCTCTCCTTTTAAAATAAACAAATAATCACAGCACAACTTAACAGTATGACAGAAGTATGTTTTCTTACTCTTTTTGGATACGATAAAGATTGTTCGACAAAAATGTTTCTGTCCCCTTCTAATAATTGGCTATTTGAATTTTAGACAAATGCAGTTCTTTTTTGTTTTTGTTTTTGTTTTTTTTTTTTTTTGGGTGTACCAGCAGAAAACTAAGCTAAGAAATTAAATAACTAAGCGGTCCGAAATGGACGCAACAAAGGACAGCAGTGCGGACACCACAGAAGATGAAGGAAAGGAGAGGATAAAGGAAGAGTTATAAGGAGTAGGGAGACCTAATGACAGGAGCTGACTGTATAAAAGGGAGCGTTCGTTACGAACAGCAGGACGCTCAAAGAAAATGTGATTAGCATCACATGTACGAGGAGGATCACAATCGTGGAGAGAACAATCAGGAGAAGGCGATAGAGAAAATCGAAAGCGAAAGGAAGGGAGGAGAGAATGATTGATCCGCAGACGAATTAGGGAGACAATAGAAGAGCGACGACTGAACGGAATAGAATAGAACCAAGAGAGGGAACGAGGAATTGGCTGAATGAAACACGGTAATGAGAATGACGATTAGAAAATAGGGAGGGATAAATATCCTGCCAAAGTCTGGCGTGATTGGAAGTGGATAAGGAAAGGATATCTGAAGAAGGGAAATGGTTGAGGAATGAATCAAGGCGACCAGCAGAACGAGCCAAAGAATCGGCTGCATCGTTGCCATCAATTCCGGAATGACTGGGGACCCGCAAAAAATCAATGAGAATAGAACGGGATGACTGCAAAGTGGAGGTAAGAGAACGAATTGAGAGAATAATATTATCAGAGGAATGTGAAGGAGGAGAGGATAGGGCTTGAAGGACGCCCTTAGAGTCCGAAATAATGAGGAATTGGGAAAGATCGCTTAAAGAGGAAATATAAGAGATAGCCTGAAGGATGGCGATCGACTCGGCAGAAAAAATAGAGCAGAAGGAAGGAAGCCGGAAGGACTCAGAATGTCGAAGCGACGGAGCAGTAAACGCACCACCCACGCTGTCCTCGCTCTTGGAACCATCAGTAAAGATCAATACATGAGCAGGAAAAGAGGAATTCAACAAATGAAGAAATTCATTGTTGACTGCACCGTGAGAGGAGGAATTGGCTCGAAGTGGGAGAGAGGAAAATTTGATAGGCTGCCATAGGCTATTGAAGTCATGAAAGAAGTACGGGAGAGTGTTGTAGGAAATGACAACAGGAGAAAAATTAGAAAGACGGGTAGCAATGAGCGACAGGATTGGGATTTTATGAGGAGAAAAACGCCAGCAGTTTTTGATATATAGATAGGAGGAAATAAGTTTGGACGAGGAGATGGGAAGCCGTTTAATTAAGAAGCGATACCCAAGCTGAGAACGGCGAATAAACAATGATTAGGTAACCGACTCTGATAGAACTGCGGGAATGGGGGAGGATTTCAAGGCTCCAATGCACAAACGGAGGCAAGAGTTCTGGATTGCGTCAAGTTTAGTGAGGAGAGACTTGGAGGCATTACCGTAGATAAAGGAACAATAGTCGAGCTTGGACCGGATGATGGCTTTGAAAAGAATTAGAAGGATAAACGGATCGCCTCCCCATCTGAGGGGAGAGAGAGATTTAAGGAGATTAAGTCTTTTAAGACAGGATTTATAGAGAAAATTAATGTGCTCATGGAATGTGAGGCGGCTATTTAAAAAAAGGCCAAGATAGCATATGGAATTGACAACGGGAATAGGAATACCAGATACAGTGATGCGAGTTAGAGCTCGGTTAAAGGGACGGAGAGAAAAAATGATACAAGACGACTTAGTAGGAGAAAGAGAGAGGTGAAGACGAGAAAGGAAATTATTAAGAATAGACAGGAAATTATTAAGAATAGACAGGAAATTATTCAACTCATCAATAGCGGCGGACAGATTGTCACAGGTGGAATAGACCGAAATGTCGTCAGCGAAAAGGAGGGAGGAAGAAGGAATAGGAAGAGAAGCGATATCAAAAGAGTAGATATTAAAAAGTGTAGGACTCAGACAGGAACCCTGTGGGAGCCCACGATAAACACATCTGGAGGAGGAAAGGGAGGGAGAAGAAATAAGGAGAGTTCTGTTCTGGAAGAGGTTGAGTATGAGAATGACGACGACGGGAGGGAGGTTAGGAGAAAATAGTTTGGAACCCAAAGAGGGGGAAGATGCACATTATCAAAGGCAGAAGAGACGTCCACAAAGGAGGCAAATTTTTTATTTAGGAAAGACTTATGGACATCTGAAAGGAAATAACTAATGCAGTCAACCGGTCCAAGCCCAGGGCGAAAACCAAACATATTAGGAGGGACTAGATTATTGTGCTCCAGCCACCACACGAGACGATTGTTGATCAAACCTTCAAAAAGTTTACGCAGGCAGGAAGCCAGGGAAATGGGACGGAAAGAACACTGATTTCTTTTAGGAATAAAACCACTTTAATCCGAAACCAAGCTAAATAGGTAAAGTACACTTTTTTCTGGATGTTGCGTGATATTAAGTTTTCTAAAAATAGATTATAACCGTTCTTCACTCTTAAAAATTCGAAGATACAAAAAAAAATGAAACAACCTTCGTAAATATTATAATCTGGTAAACCTATTCATTACGAAGATAAAACACTTTAGTTATTTTTTGAAAACAGTTCTCAACCACTTTTCACCTCATAAAGTTCAATTTTTCAAAAAACCTTCCTCATTTGATATTTTCGGTATATTTCTGATAACCAATGTAAATGATTTCGGCTGAGGCGTAATCATTATTTTATACCAAAAAAGAGGTGAAGCCTTTGATACAATTAAACTTTAGGGTACTTAAAACAAATCGTGTACACTTTTGGTATTCCGTATAAAGAATATTAAGGCAAAACTATAATTGGATAACTGATTTCTACGGGAAATATGTAAGCGTTTATGTATTTTTTGGAAAGTGGCTTTTTATCCCTTTCCACGTTTTCAAATTTTCATTCGTAAGGACTGTAGCGTGATTTTTTTCGTTTTCCCCAAAATGGGGGTTTCCTCTTTTTCTCACAAAAATATTAAGTGTTTTATAAAACTTTTTATAACTTTTAATAGACCACATAAGGTATCTTCATGAAAAATTAGAATTTGGTAAACCCATATGCGTCAAAAATATAACAGTTTGTATATATATTTTGGGAAAAGTCTTTAACCCCTTTTCACCCCTTAAAGTTCGAATTTTCGAAAAAACGTTCTTATTGTTCATCGTGAGTACATAAGTAATGTTCATGTAAAATTTCAATTATCTGGTGGAAATGGTTTCGGCTGTAGCGTGATTATTCGTTTTTTATGAAACAATTTTCTGACTTTTTCCCCCTAAAAAAATTTGGATTTTTTAATGCATTTTTAGATGGCGTCAAAACGTAATATCGTTATATTACGTGCCAATTTTCAGCTTCATAGACCTGGTAGTTGCAACCATATGTTAATAATTGCTGTAAATTTCAAATTTTTCCAGATTTTCGCTTTTATATATATATATATATTTGTGTAGGTGAGTACCCTGTGTGTTATCATGAAATATTTTTATTTATAAATAGTACTTAAAGCCTTGTAGTCAATTATTGTATATGGAATTTTTGAACACTACAATAAAAACAAATAAAAAACAGTATAATTTATATAGAATTCAGAAAAATTTCAATTTTCTTTTCTTTTGTCAAAAATTGAAAAGAAATAAATTAATTCTGAATTTCGGCCCATTTAATTCAAGCAGTTATTTTTTCGCAGACTTTTCGGGGCGGGAGAGTTAACCCTGAAAACACCCCTCAAATACGGCCCTGTGTGTGTGTGTGTATTTCACTTTGTAATATTTTTCTTATTTTGTAAAATATGAAATTAATATCTCTTGCTATATATACCTTTATATCGTTTTCAAAAAGGAAATTAACATTCGAGTTAGGACAATGAACTGGCTTATAGGTAGAAATAGCGTGTTGTCAATGGAAAATAAGCGCTTGCTGTACACCACTGTCATCAGACCAATATGGACGTACGGGCTGCAGCTTTGAGGCTGTGCTAAGCCAACAAATAGAAAAGTAATTCAAACAGTCCAGAATAAACTCTTAAGGACCCTAACAAATGCACCATGGTATGTAACCGATGATGCTCTGCACAAAGACTTGTGCATTCCGTACGTAAATGACGTGTTATTAAACATTGTGCTCAGAGGCACGCGTCCAGACTGGAAGGTCACCCAAATAACCTGGCTGTACAATTGCTGAATACCACCGGTAAACCTGTACGTAGATTAAGGCGTCATAAACCCCTAGACCTGTTGTAGGATTACAGATTGTGTTTGAGTGCCGGTGGGTGCTTTTCCCTTCACGTCAGTTCAGGGTCAAAAAATTCGCTAAATAGCCACTTTGGCCAGATCGCGAAAAAAAAAAAAAAAAAAATTTTTGTTTTTACAATACGCAGTTTCTTCGTAGCTGTATTTATTCATGACGTGGTATTTCCCGTTGTCTTCTTCCATCATGAATTCCTGTCTGGGTGTACCCCCTAAATGAAATGTCCGGTTTTAAAGATGCTAGAGGCTCGCCTACTGAAACTCGCAAGATAATTCCATCAAGCAGCTTGTTCGACATTTTGTCTTTCTCGGACCAAGTTATGGGTAAGCTGTTGATGGTTTGCACAATCCTCTAGAGTTCAATTTGTATTGTATTCCGCAATCAAATCATCCATGGAAATGAAGACAACGCACACATTGATACACCCCGCAACGTTGAGTGGAGCTAAAAGCGAAACGTTGGGAAAGACTGACCTCAGCAATGGTTATGGGGACAATCGTGAAAAGAAAAAAAAATACGATGTGTATTTCTCGAGAAGCGAAAAATGCGCGCTCATTTGAACGGAATTAACGAAATTGAAACGTTTCGGATACCAAAATATTTCAAACACATCCTGAGAGAACAGAGCGAGATATAATCCAGAGAAAATAGTGATTCTAGGAGAAACAGATGCCGAACGGCTTTTCGATGAGAATACGAGATTTATGCGGAAACCTGCTGTTTATATTATCATTATGTCGCTCAATACGATCGCTATGAAAATGACGAATTTCTTCGCAACTATGAATAAATTAAATTCTCTAAACAAGTTTTTGTAACTAATCTCATAGCGTGTAAATCATTTGAATATATTTAATTTCTCCGGTAATTTCTATAATATATAACAGATATCACATCTTTGAAATTACGCGCTCTGCCGGTTTTGATATTTACAATTATTTAAAATCTGTATCAAAAATACTACGACCAGATGTAAAAAATTCTACGTTAAAAAAATTTTATACAAAGTTTTTGTTACTTAATTTATCAATAACATTAGAGAAATATCGCTAGACCAGTATAAATTATTCCGTGTACCACTCGATATTTCTATAAATATTAGCCTAAATAGTTTTAATTTTTGATCCCTTTATTTGAAACAATTTAAAAAGACCCATCTCTCTACATATATGGAATATGTACATATATGTTATACATTACTGAATTGAATTTTTAATTAAAGACGTATCAGTTTCATAATTAAAAGACTTTTTTTTTTACGTTAACTATTGCTGTCTTATTTCTGATATTTGGTATAATTTAATAATTTTAATCACTACGGTTCTTTATGAACAAGTGTACTGAAATCTCTTAATATTTTTTAGCGTGCCCGTATAAATAATAAATATTAGGTACAGCTAAACATTTATAATATTCTCTTATTATAATTTATTCGACAATTATTGTCGTAAAGTTTTGTTACAAAAATTAATAGGAAAATTTATTAATTTTGTTTCCGGTACGATTAAGATAGTTCAAATTTTAAATTATCGCCTATAAAATAACGACATTTATCGATCTTAACCGCTGTGCATAACTCTCGTTTTACTGAATGTAGTATTTCGTTGGATTTTTTTGCGTTCACCGCTGAGTGTAATGTTACGTTTGTCGTTGAATTGGCTTCTTCCAGTATGCAATATTCCTTACTTGTTTTTTTCTTTTTTTCTCCCAATCGTCATCTCTGTTGTTTAAATTAATTGAGATAGATCACGTTGTTTCAGTATGTCAGTGCAGTCATTTAAGATATTGTAAGTTCCGCATTTACTCATGATTTTTCTAATGTTTTTCAAGAATCAAAAAAAAAGAATTTAATCCTGAACTAAGTAAATCGCAACAAAATGTTAACTCAAAACGATCCCGCCATTAATTTATTTGGCATTTTGAGCGTGTTTTTACGTGTAAATAATAAATATTTATTTATTTTATATTATATTTTATTTTCTATTTTATCCAGAACCGAAGCAGTACCATAGAACTTATAAGATAGGTATGGATCGTCTTTTGATTAAACGTACGAAGGTGAATAGCCCACCGCCTGCAGCTGGTCAAGAAAATGATTCTGTAGCGACAAATCCGTTGAATCGTGACAACAAAAAGGAAGATTCCTCACCAGAGATGCCCGCAATACCTTCAGAATATCCAGAAATTGATACTGGTTTATTCCAAAAAGATAAATCCAAGGATGAGGAAATATATGCTGTCTTTAAAAATTGATAGATCGCCGGAGAGGAATATAAATGTCCTGCGGTTGGTGCCGGAAATTTAAACTTCCAACGAAAATGGTTAATTGAGTTCGATTGATTGGCGTATTCCAATAAACTAGGCGGAGCGATTTGTCAACATTGCTACTTTTTTGTTCACAGCGTAGGAAAGGCAAACCTAACAGAGAAATCTTTTGTCAATACTTCATTTGCCCGATGGAAAAATACAAGGGAATGTTTTCGAAGCAACCAGTCGTCTAAATATCATGAGGATGCTGTAGCCTCAGCCAAATGCTTCATGAGAGTAGACGAGAAAAAAGCAGTACCTATACACCTTCAACAGCTCCGAGTTGTTCGACTATTAAATCAATAATTTTCTTGGGAAGGCGAGAAATAAGTTGCGGCGGTCATCGTGATTTTGGCCCCGTAACATTGGAAGAGAGTAATCAGAATGAGGGAACTTTCGTGTCTTACTTCAGTTTAGAATGCCAGTAGAAGATAAGAATTTGAAAGTGCATCTTACTAAATCGGGACCAGCAGCGAAGACTGTATATACCAGTCCACAAATTCAACGTGAACTCATTCAAATATGTGGAGATCTGCTACGGGAACAAATAGTCACAAATGTGAATGCTGCCGGATGCTTCAACATTCTCGCTGATGAAATTTGCGATATTGCTAGGGTCGAGCAGTTTTCTTTATACGCGAAATACACACAACAAAGTCCTGCTGAAATTATTTTGAAAGAGGACTTTTTATCGTTTGTTTCCGCTCATGATACCACAGGAAAAGGCTTAAAGACAGTATCTCTGAATGAGTGCAAAAGGTCGAATTTAAACTTGTCATATCTGTATGGGCACAGTTACGATGGTGTTGCTAATATGAGCGGGCAATTTCAAGATTGTGCTGCGTTTTTACAAGAAGAATGTCCGCAAGCTTTGTACGTGCATTGTATTCCCTCAATTTATTTATGAGCAATGCTTGCACTATTCCGAATATCAGGAATTCATTTGGGTACATCAAAGATATAATACAATTTTCTGGGAACTCGCCCAAACGCCAAACTCAACTAAAAAGCATCGAAGAAAATGATGAAGACAATGAAGCCGAAGATATCACTTAATGAACTGAGCGGATCGATTTCGTTATCTATTTTCGTGATCTCTGAGCAGCTTGTTTTTTTCTGACGTTATCAGATATTCATGAAAACGGTAGCCTTGAAAACTCCGAACAAGCAATTGGATTACAGCAAATTATGAAAAATGTTTCTTTGATAATAAACTTTTGCTGCATTCGTCAAATATTTGCAGTAATTTGTAATCTATCATGATGTTATTTGCAAGGCACAAATGTTGATTTGAAATAGGCAATAAACACGGCAGAAAGCGTTTTATCGATTTTACAGGACATGAGAAAATCAGAAAATGTCAATGTAAAGTTTTATGGTTTATTTCAAGAAGCTGAAAAGTTTACATTGCTTGTTGAAGAAGACGTAAAAGTATTCTGAGAATAGTTGAGCATCAAACGAATCGCTAAAATTGTAAAGCCGGATCATCAGCATGGGTTAGCTAGAGGGGAGCACGGGTGGGCAGTCAGTGCCTACCCTTAAAAACTCGTTGCCCCCTCCATCCCGCTAGAAGAATCGTCTAAATGTCACACGGAGAGAAAAATCTGAAAAGTGTAAAAGTACAACGTACTTCGAAATTGATACCCCGCGATTATCACAATAATTTCCTATACGCATGCAGACCATCTGACACGACATGCTCCAAAAAATGGGTTTTCACAAATGGTCTTTCGTGCATGTAGAGAACGAAATAGTGAAAAACACGATAACTCCCGGGGCAGTCTTGAATCGGTTCAGCGAGAAACACAGAAAATCGAAACTTATATAAGAAATTTGTAAATCAGTAAAGTATATTATATAATAAACTGTATCTTATTTTGAAGTATTTTGATTCTTTGCGACGGATTTGCATAGTATTTGAAAATTAAGTGATCTGCAGATAAAGCCCTTTATTAAAGAAGCTGTTATTTATTTCGGTTATATATTTATTTAAGTTATTCATTTTATATCAACTTTTTAATATAATACGATTATTTGTGCGGGCACGCACACACACACACATATACATATATCAAAATGAATTATTCCACATATATGGGAATATCTAAAGATCGATGCCACTTTACCGATTTCTATTGTAGCTGTGGAGCGTTCCTTTTCTACGCTAAAAAGGATAAAATCTTATTTAAGAAGTACAATTGACGAGAAACCGCTTAAATAGACTAGACCAGCTGAGTATTCACAGGGAGATACCGATAAGCCCAGATGAGGTACTTGCAAGAAAAAAAAGAAATACAGCACTGTAAACAAAACGTAATCAATTTGCTCCCATATTCATCATCTACAATACCTAATATATACAATGTAGAAGTTGCTTTTATTATGTAAGAAAAAGGTTAAAAATTAATCGTACGCCACGCAACCCTATATTTTTTTGTTGACCACCGCCCTGCCCAAAAAGTGGTTCAGTCACGCCACTGCTTAATATAGTTTAACCAGTAATTTATTTCATAATATCAATAGATAATCTATAAAGCAATACAATTAAGAAAATCTTAGGGATCGTTTACAACTGTTAAAATTAAAATCTCTCGCTAAAATTATAACTAAGAAATTTATTTATATCTAACAAGGAGAGGTCACGATCTGCGGGTCACCGATTTTGATGAAACTTAGCAGATCGATAGAAGACCATGGGTATATAAACTGTGTAAAATATAAGAGTGCAACGTTTTGATTTACGCGAGAAATTTAAATTTTCAGAAGCCGAATTTAAAGGACGATATACATAGCCGCTTTTTAGACAAAAATATGCAATAAATTCCAGATTATGTTTATATTTATTTTTTATGCAAATGGTTCGGAAGACTGATTATATTCTAAAATGATGTATATTAAACAAAGGAAAATTATTAAAACACAATAAAATAATTTAAAAAATTCAATTTTTAATTTAATAAAAATTTAAACATGTGTCATTTATTACATTTATATACTATAGAAACACAATTTATGATATAAATGTTTTGTGGTGTAGTGGTAAAAGTGACGTCTGTTTGTACATACTTGGAAATAAGGTATCCGGGTTCGAATCCCCGCGCGGGTGGTGTCCCGTAAAATTTTTGATTCTTATATTTTAAATTACTAATTTTTAACCCAATTATTTCAATTCTTTATACATAACTACATAAATATAATAAAGCGTGTAAGATAAATATGTTTTATACACAACGAATTCATTACATACATATGTATATAAATATAAATAAAACATATATATACTTATCTACATATAAAATAAGAGAGTTGATGAATATCAGTTATAATTAAAATGCAAAAACTTAATTTTTATTTACATAATTTGGGGTGACATAGATCGTAAAAAAAAATAAAACAACAATTCCTGCGACATTTACTCTGCAACATATAAATGAATTATTACCACAAGTGTAAAGTTCTTTTAATTTTTCATTTGAAAAACAACAAATTTCATTTACATTTAAAAATATTTCACGTTTATCTGGATGTTAAGAGGGGGAAGCCATGCACAAAAAATCAGTCGTTAAATAATTTAAATGTTTAAAAATTGTTATTATATTTATATAGTTATGTATAAAGAATTGCAATAATTAGTTAAAAATTAGTAATTTAAAATATAAGAATCAAAAATTTTACGGGACACCCGCGCGGGGATTCGAACCAGGATACCTTATTTCCAAATGTTTATATACTCATGGTCTTCTATCGATCTGCAAAGTTTCATCAAAATCGGTGACCCGCAGATCGTGACCTCTCCTTGTAAGACGTGATTAACCTTTATTGTAAATTTTATTTTGTGCATGGTGACTAAGCCCAGGCATCACCAATACATTTGAAAATTTCTCATTATGTAAATTTGTAATATATTGCAAATTTTGTGCTAATTTATTTTTAAAATAACTAGAAAGAAAAGAAAAAAAACTCCTAATCAAATACCGAATAATATGTAGTAACCCTCTCTTTAATAAAAAAATTGAACTCCTTCTCGAATATAAGCTTAACATTTGCTTGAAAATTTATCCGTTAAATTCGTTATTATTTTGTAATCGAAATCCCGCCTTTGAATTTTTACACATTTTATCGTCTTTGATTTGCAAACGCTTTTCCATCATTGAGTGTAGTTATACCGTCAACCGTTTGTTATTTACCAATATATATACATATATACATATATATACACATGTAGTCCCATTATTCCTGCGTAATGCGTTTTTAGTTTTAATTGAACGTACTCTAAGTTGTTAATTCATCGCGAGTTACTTATTTCGTTCAAAATTGTGACCTTACTCTTGAACGGCTAGTATATTAGGGGGAAAAAAAAGATTATTCTAAACTATTAATCCCCTTTGATCTCGTTATAACCGAATTTGAATTCATTTTGGTCTTTATTGTTATTCACATTTCACAAAAAAAAAAAAAGGTGATATGATTTGTAGTTACATGCGTATATGATTTTAAAAAAAAAGTGATATGATTTCTCTCGTTAATTATAAGTCAGAATTCCATCACGCCGCAAGCGGCTATTCTCATCTGTCAAAAGGAGATTTATGTAGACTGTATATATATATATATATATAAATATATTATATGGTTTACAAATATGTAAAATGATTCATAGCCCGGTAACTTCAATGCACGACCACTAACGTGGTGTTCTCGGATTATCTGATTGTTTATATAATTTATTTATTTAAAGTCACTCGCGACAGCCAGGGCCATTTGCGACGCCTAGAAGTTACATCTTATAAGTAATAGATTAATACATGAGAAGTACAAAAAAGGAAATGGCGAGCGTAATATTACAAATAATAATATTAAAAAAAAAAAAGAAGATAAACTGAAAAAAATAAAACCACTTAAAAGAACCTCAACAAAGACGATATTGATGTTTCGATAGAATACTTAGGCACGCACCAAACGTATAATGAATCTCCGACTTTTATTCTGAAAAAATCTCCTTCCAGATACTGCCGCGGGTGATTCAATTAGAACGGTGAACTGATAATTCCCTTTTCTAGTTTAAATTGAATATTTTTTTGTGTTTTTTGGCTCGTCAAAGGTCCCTTTACCCAGAAACAATTAGAAAGAGAAATGAATCAGTTATATTTCGGTGCAGTCAGATATGTTAGTAGGAAGGAACAAACAACGGGAACAATATGTGAAGAAGGAAAATACAGGATACAGGAGACACAATACGAAGTAGGAATACCAATTCGCAGCAAATTGGAATAGAAAGCAGAACGCTCGGTTGAAAAAGATGAACGCTTAATAAACACATAATCAACATCGCAAACGTGCTTTTCGTTTAGTTGAAGCGGACAATATAGAGAGGAAACTAACGGAAAACGAAAACGAAAGGAAGATAATAGAGTATAGTGTAAGAACGCAGACGAATAATGGAGACAACAACAGAACGACGAAGTAAAGCAAACAGAGAGAACCACAGATTGGCAGGAAAACTAGGTTGAATAGACAGATAGAAAGAACAATTGTTAGAAGAAGAAAAATCGTACATATCCGATACCATAATGTAAGATGAAAACTTTTACACAGCGGAAGGAGACTAGAGAATGGAATTTTTCTTAAGAAAAGGAGTGGGAAGAAACAGAAACCCGAGCCAAGGAGTTCGCCGCTTCATTACTATAAATATCCAAATGGCTGGAAACCAACAGCAAATATCAGTGTGAATGGAATAGAGGGAAGAAAGAACGTGGATAAGTGAGCGTATACGGAGAATGGTAAAATCGCAGGAATGATCCGGTAGGAGAGAACATCCTGAAGGACGGACATGGAATCTGATAAAATTAAAAATTTAGAAGAAAAGCGATCAGAAGAAATGAAAAGTAACGGAACGTAAGATAATCATTAATTCGTTTATGAATATGGAACAAAAAGAAGGCAAACGAAAGGATTCTGAAAAATCAGAATCTGGGAGGATAAAAGAGGCACCGACACCACCCGACCTCTTCGAACCATCTATCTAAACATGGTTACACGAGATGAAGATTAAGAATTGATAGCCCACTGTGGAATTTCTGTCTAATTAGGGGTTGTTGAAGGAATTTGTAGAGCGTAGGTATAGTGAACATTTTAGGAGGATAGCAGAGTTCGGTGAAATTAAAAGAGAAATACGGGAGATTGTCAAAAGAAATTGTGTAAGACAAAAACGAACTAAACCAAAAAGAGAAATGAGGAATAAAATAAGGGTTTTTCTAGTTAGTTCCTAGAAATTGAAAGGTAGGAATGGATAAGGAGTAGAGGACGTGAGCGGAACACGCTTAGCAAGAAAACGATAGCCGAAATAGGATCTTCAAATAGAAAAAAGTGGTATATTACATTCAGCAAGAACTACCGGAATTGGAGGGGATTTAAGAGCACCGAGGCACAGATGAAGGCGAGAATTTTGGATTACTTATAATCTAGAGAGTCGGGACTTGGAGGCTCAATCGTAAAGAAATGAATAGTAATCAAATTTGGAACAGATGATGGATTTATAAAGAGAAACAAGGATATATAAGGATTGATTTTGGCCCTTCAGCAGGTTTAGCCTTTTGATTGCAGAAAAAGAAAAATATTTCATGTGTTCGGAGAAGGATAACCGTCTAAGAAAGATATCGAGATAATTGAAACAATTAACTCGAGAAAGAGAGAAAGGTATTTGTAAGGGAAATAGGACGTAACGAAATTTAGCGAGAGAAATAGAAAGGTTAATTGAAGAAAGGGAATGTTCTAGCGCAGTAAGAGACGAATTAAGTATTTCACTGGCTGATATAATATCACGAGATGAGGCAAATATCATCTGCAAAAAATAAAGAAGAAAAATTTAGTGGAAGAGAAGCCACACTGATAAGATGTTGAAAAGAATAGGACTGAAGGAGCAACCTTGGGGAAGATCTTGAAAAGCCGTTCTTGAAGTTCCAAATGACGGAGCAGAAAGGGGGATAGAACGATTCAGCATGAGATTGATAATAGGGGAAGTAAAAATGGAACGTTAATTGCTGCCGTCTTATCTTTTAGAGCGGGTAAATGAACATTATCAAAAGCACAGGATACATCGATCGAGTAGTTGGCATTTTCTGACATCGGGAAATTGATTGCTGAACAGGTAGCCAATTTGTTCGTTAGCCCGTGTTTTCCCAGCATAAATCCACATAAACAGCACACAGAATATTCCGTTCCAGAAAGCTAAAAAAGAAAACTGCGATATAACTACTTATTTTGGTAATTTCTTTTTTCTTATCGTTAATGTATAAAAAAAAAAAAAAAAAAACATCCCCAATGACACAATTCATATTTTCTAACATCCATTGTCCCTATTATCCGTTTACGTCTGAATCATACTCTTCTTCCTTCCTCACGTTATCATTTTCATCTCGCTTTATCTCCTTAATTATCCTCTCTATCCTGACGTCGAAGCCGTCTGTGATCCTGACCATATCCCGTTTGAATGACCATCCCTCGTGAACGAACGCACCTCTTTGTATTCCGATCTGCTGTCACTCAAACTCCCTACTCCTTATTGTGCCTCGTATATCTTATCGTTTCCGTCGATCTCAGTTGTTCCTATCCTCAGTTCCTTTATCTTATCAATAGCTAACCGAATCTACATTTAACTGATCCTTCTCCTTCCTTTCGTTTCTGGGCGAAGATCCTTTGTTGACATGCCCAAAGGGGGGTTAAAAAAAACAACAAAAAAAAACATCTATTTATATATTTTAGAGACTATCTAGTTATATATAACTTATGAATAAAAATTGTACGTATGTATATACCGATATATGTAAAGTCATTCTAGGAAACGGTTCTACGAATTTTTTTTTTTTTGCAATTTTGCAACTAGCTCTGTGCTATCTAGAAATTTTATTAACATAGTATGAATGATTTGTGGAGCTCCTTATTCAGCGACAAGAATTTCCGCTACCTGTATTTTAATTATCACTGTTCATTTATAATAAATCTGTCGGCTTTTGTAATCGTCTGATTTCTGCCGAATTGTCTAGTAAACCAATGGCTAAAATATTTTTGTGATGATCTAACGCCATGAGCTATTTTTTGTATTTGTTCTTTGACAGCTTTAACCGCCAAATTCGTGTGCAATGTAAGATTGCTTATATACCACGGGGTGTCTGCAATTGTTCTTAGTGTTTTACTTTAGAAACGCTGTATATTATCGCTATATTGTACTCTGTTTAGCACCACAGTGGACTTTCGTACGCCACCATATAGGTTTTAGAATTTGATTATACAATAGTAATTTATTTTCCAGCGATAGTTCGGATTTTCTTCCTATAAGCCATAATTCCTATGCTTAATATTCAATTCGTTCCGTTTTTTTAACTATATGGCTTTTCCATCTTAATTTGTTTGTCCAAATAGATTATTCCGAGAAATTTTGCTGATTCCTTGAAATTATCTGATTGTTAATATGAATATTTTTTTAACATTGCAGATTTTTTTCATTTGTAAATATTACACGGGCAGATTTTTTCTCGTTGATTACTATTCGCCACCGCTTGAACCATATTGAGAGTGTATTAACAGAGCTGATTGTAGGTTTATTGCGACATTTTCTAGCGACGAATCTGAACAAATCACTGCTGTATCATCGGCGAAAGTGGCTGTTTCCGCGTTATTTGGCACATCAGCTGTATAAATAAAGTAAAGAACCGGTCCCAATATTCTACCTTGAGGTACACCAGCTAATATCGGATGCAATTTCTTCATCTCCATACTTAACCACTAAATATCGTTCACTAAGGTAAGATTTGAATAATTCGAAAAACTGATGGTTGTACGATTATGATGAAACTTTCGAATTAGCTGTTGTGTTTTGGCTACAGAAACAGACTGGTAACGGTCGAGAAAATTTCACAAAAACGAGCAATTTTAAAGGGGAGGCGATCATCAATGTTTAAGTAATCACCGTATTTTTAAGGTTTACGGAAAAGTAAATAATTCGCTTTTTAACACGGCCGTTTTAAAAGATAATAAACTTATTTACCATGTGGGAATTACAGATAGATGCGTAATATCTTTCTTTCGCGATTAAATATTCAAATATAAAAGTCGTAATAATATTTCCGGCTTATGAATGTTTCTTTTTTTTTTTTTTTTTATTATAATTTTTTGTAACGCGAGAATATTTTAATATAAAAACGTCGGAGCACCAACAGTGCTGCCTGGCAGAACATCAAAATGTGGTATCTGTGATACAGAATAACCAGCATAAAGTTTTACGGGATACCCGTTCCGTTTAAAACTTCATATATAAAAACTACAAGGTAAATAATTACATCAGATTTTAATCCTTGTGGAACTTTGATAAAAATATCGAAAGGGGCGTGTAATTATCGTTTGGAGTGCAAGAGATAAGTGAACGTTAACTTACTGATAGTCCCCATAATAGTAAGAGCATGTGGATAGATAAAACTAAATATTATTGTCGAGTAAACCAAAACAGGTGACATAGGATGCCTCGAAAACTTGGAAGGACGGATACATGAGATTTTTAGACAGCGGGAATATAAATAAGTAGCATAGAGGAAGTTATACAAATCTTCTATAATGAAAAACAAACAGGATAGGAGAATAATACGTATTGACTTAGTTCGATTAGCATGCAAGGACGTCATGGAACAGAGAAGATGTCAATCAAAGACGGTCCGAGCTGAAATCGCATAATTTCAGTTAGTAGCATAAAGGCAATTGACGTTTAATTGCAAGTTCCTAACTGTTTAAGTTATATATCGCTTTAGAAAAAGAACTTATCATTTGTTTTTCCGTTTTTTGTTGGATTTTTTTTTTCCTGGTTATATACATCTACCTGTTAAACTTAATTTCATACGATTATCGCAAATTTCTCGAACATCTGCTGACCTGCGAATTAATGAGGCTGCCTTTTCTGGTGATACGCTATTCAAAGTAAAATCACCTCTTGAAAGTCATACATTTTTACGAATGAGTTTTAAACACCTCTAATAATAAATAAAACTTGCGTACGGCGATTGCACCCCGCACAGTGTCTGAACTACGTCACGTCTAGTAGTAATCTCGAATAACTTAATGCTTGAAACATATATATATATATGTATGTTTAAAATACGGGATGGTAATAAATTCTTTATTCCATCAACGAATTTCCAATTAATACTTTGAAAAATTTAACGATTATTATATTTCTAAAGTTTTACACAATGGTTAACAGGGGGGGGGGGAGAAAAAAAAAGTTATAGCAAACCACTGGTTAAGTGAAAAAATACCAGATACATATTCATTCGTCTCTTTGCCCGATACATGTTCCTTTTTATTTTTCCCGTTTAAAACAAAACCTCTGGACGTATAACCTTTTTTTAGCGATTTTTTTTTAAAAGCCAGTGTGTGCGAGTTGTACTATTCTGAACTCGCACGCAACATATACAACATATAATAATTGCCTGAGTAAAAAAACGTGATTTCCGAAGGTCAACTCCAGTGTACCTTCAAAGTCTGCTCGTCTGATTTATTTATCGTCGCGGTGAATAAACCTTATTCGAAAATTGGAAATGCTAAAGTCCAAGGCGAGATCACAACTATTTCAGCTAGTACACTTTCTTCACCAATAGCGACTATTTCGTTTATTTAAACACCAGACGTCGGCACTGTTAGGCAGTATTATTTAACCAAAAACCAAAGTTAAAAACTATTGCATAAAATGTACGTGTGTAAAAAATGTTTTTCAAGAAGTTTTTCAGTTTTAAAATAACGTAATCCGTGTAACTTTATCGGCGAATCGAGAAAGTTCGAAAATGGACGAATCACAACACAACCTCTTCGGAACTTGTACTTCGTGCGAAAGAATATAAATTTCGTTCCACAATTTTTCTACTCTACTTTTTATATGTACAATAAAAATTGATCATTTTATCGCAAGTTGGTGTAATACGGCAGAATTACGACGACTTGAACTCTATATACGCAGCTAACATACTAAATTTAACTGATTACGGATTTTTGTCACTCTTTGATCACAATCCTAATTAATTAATTAATTAAATATATATGTAATAAAAGTATGTAACTCTTCTTTATCCGACAGTTATCTAAACAGATATCCGACACACGGTTACTAATATGCAATAGCGTTAAAATAGCTTTTTTAATTGTACTAAATTTATTAATGTTTTCATTATTTACTAGCTGTTACCCACCGGCTTCGCTCGTGTATCCATTTAAATCACTACTTCAAAATTAATAAAAAAGTTTTTATTTTATCTGAAATTGTATTTATGCAGTGGCGGATCCCCCCTCCAAATAACCAAAGTCTCTATGAGAAAATTCGTTATAACAGAGAAACTTGATATTATAAAAGATTTGTATAAATGTTATAACATATGGATTTAATTTTATAACTAATATTTAATACTGTTTTTACTAGTAAAACTATTAATGTTACGTTTTTATTTTATTTTAAATATAATTATCATCGCGATCTTTTGGCTTTCTTATTTATTTTTAATTTTTATTTCGTAATTTTAATTTAAAATAGAGTTCAATGAGAAATATATATATATATATATATATATTTAAACTTACTCACGAACAAAGAGAATTCGGATCGGATTACTAACAAAAATAAAAAGGAAGTCTAATAAAAATACTATCTTTCTATTCTTCCTAGTAATTTACTCTATTCAAATTCTAAACAACCATTTCAGCTACAATTTTATAATTTCGTTTTATTTTTCACCACCTAAAAATGAAACAAAAGTTAAATTAGCAATTGTAATAATTATGTATTCTTAAAAAACATTTTTAAATTTCTCTAAAGAGATTGCTTTTGATTTTCTTTATGAAATAAGGGGTATTTCTCAATCTACCGTATATAATTGCACTCCGCAAATGGTCTCTCCGGATCCGCCCCTGATTTATGTAAAGATTCTCTTTCCCTATTTGGGAAACATGTTTATCAAAAAATGATCATCACGTTTAGCTGAAGATTATCAATCCTTCTATAACTGTCTGTCGTAATCTAACAAAAAGTTTCGCTCAAGATAACACTTCACACAACCATCATTTTGAAGGGGCCCCGAGTTATTCCCACGATGTGATCTCCCATAATCACACATTTAAGAGGACATCTTCACTCGTATCTTGCGAATTCTCTGTCTCGAGCATTTTATTAAAATTAATTTATTACCACAACATTAAAGGACAGTAATTGAGTAAAGATTTCAGATTTTAGTATAAATAACATTCCCGGTAGCAAATATCAAAATATTTCGGTACACAAATTTTTTATTTCTCTGTACAAATTAATAGAAAACACTGCCTTTTTTTTTAACTCTCCGCAATGAGTACAGCAGCCCTAAGGAGTTCTTGTGTGTTTAGATTGTGTTATGGAGATTTGATAATTTCAGTAACGCAAAAAGTGAAATAACGGAAATCTACGTACACTTACGCCGGAAATTAATAAAACGTTATCTGAAGTTTATTATTTACCATAGTGATTTTTTTAAATTTTTACGTTTAATTTATATTTACCTTTGCGTAATCATTTGATATTTCATAAAAATTAATTATTTTTTTTATTCGTCCCGTATACATTTCTTTTTCGCATCATTTAAACTACTTAAAATCTCATTATTTCGTGAAGGAGAAAAACTCAGCCGTACCTTAAAACCTTCGTTTGGGCAACATGAATACAATTTTAGCATGATCCATCCAGCGGTACAGGAACGCATACGGGACAAACAAACATTAATTTTTAAGTATATATTTATTGCTGTTGCGGTCATCCTAAGCAAATAATAAAACACATTGTTGAAGAATGTGATGTGTACTCAAAAAATGGTAAGTTTAGCGCTCGAACTATAGGTCATACGATACAATACGATTTATTAAAAGTATTATCAAGCTAAAAATTAAGTAAAAGCAGTATATAAACTTATTTTTGTCCCGCGGTGAATTTTCGAATGTTTTTTTTTTTTGTTTTTTTTGTACAGTATCGATAAAGAAATTACGAATTTTTCACTGATTCGAGACAAAGTAAGCTCAATATTCGTGCCTGGACAATTCGTTATTGCGTCAAAATGTGTACATATACCGGATTCAACTATTTCATTTTGCGTATAATTATTGTTCAATGAGTTTTGTTTAATCATTTTTTAATTTGATTAACTTTTTTTCATTTTTTTCGGTAAATTATAATGTTTCAAATTTATTTATTTATTTAATAGGGATATGCATAACAGCATGAAGCCAATTACAATGTATACATTAGATCTATATACATGTGTATATAATAAATACATAATATACATAAGCTCTAAGCAAAACACACTTTATTACACACATACACACACACACACATATCGCTTGCAATACACATATGCATACACTAACCATGTAACACATAAGAATACATATATGCCATGTAACGAATTAATATAATTTTAAAAAACGATCAATACAAAAATAAATTTATTTCTTATGTACATAAAATATCTTCTCAGTACGTACTCATTGCAATGAAGTTATACGCGCTTTCATATATATGCACGCACATACACACACTAACCACATATGATGGCACATCAATATTACATACTATATGTAATATAAGCGAATTAATATAAGTTATGTATTAAAATTGTTCATATATACCCTTAATATGTGGAAGAGGATAGACTGCCTACACTTTTAATTAATCCATTAAGCAATAAAATAATTCAACCATCTGCTTAAACTTCTTTGTGTTAGTAAAAAACATGTCAGCCTCCGGATTCGCTGATTAAGAATTTGTTATTTTTACCGCAGTCAGAAGGGGGGAGAATTCGTATATTGTTCTTGCAAATTCAATTATTGCATTTTCCTGGCTGTTAATCTGGGAACTCGGAAAGCAACTTTTGAAAGTAAATTAACATCATTTATAGTACCTGTCGATAAATTACGTATAAATAAAACGGCAGTAGCAATTTTCCTTCTATTTTCTAACGTGAACGACATTCTGAACTGCTTCAACTGGTTTCTATAAGCAGTTTAATTCGAATTCAATTATTCTCGTGAATCATTAAAATTTTATTATATTTCAAATTATCCAATTTTTATCAGAACGCGCTAGTAGAGAAAAAGCCATTGCGCATTTCGTTTACTAGTTTGCGACGTTCATTTGAATCGCGTAAGATTTCCACCCGCCTATCTTCCCGTCTTGCAACAAAACAGCAACATTGCGCAGCATTGTTCAAATTCTGTTAACGTAAAAAGGTGTCCAGATTTTATATGACCAAAAAGCTCGGTCGAATTCTTTCAGAAAATAACCCCCCCCTACTGATAAAGAAAATTTCGATAATTAAGAAGATGTATTACTTAACTTCTCTCATTCTCCTTGCATGTTTTTGAATACGGCGTCTAGACCGTTCCTCGAGCGTTACCTTCTTTTGAGGCTTATTTTGCGTTACGGTCCATACACAATAGACTAGTAAGTAGGCTGTGCTGGCTCGTGCTGCACGACCAAAGCCGATGACGCACGAGAGCGGGTGTACGAGCGTGATAAAGACAGAGGGAGAGAGATGAATGTGTGTACCTTGGTTGGTGCTTGGACTGCTTGGTGCCGTCTGCCGTCTATGTACGTTCGCCTATGATGCGAGATTTTGCGCGCACATTTTGTTTATTGGAAAGCACGTGTTTTAAAGAATATAAATCTATGTTGTGCTCGTATGTATGTTTTGACATCATCTGAGGATCGCCCGCGACACTTGAATTTTTTTTTTTTTTCATCAAGTTTTTGTATTATAAACAAATCACCTTTTATTCCGAACTTAAATTTGAAATCTTTCTATACTGCTTGCCTTTCTTTCTAATATTAACACCTTAACTGTGACAAATCATTTCACAGACTTTAATCTAAAAATTTTACCCATTCATCTTGCTCAAACCATATATCACCAAATGTCATAAATAATACATATATGGAACACTCGATGAACAGAGCGATTCCCCGGGTACTCCGTTTTCTTACTAATCGTAAAAAACAACAATAGTGTTGTTCCTTCTTTGCATATATTTTCCATAATAAAGATTTTTCAAACTAAACCTACTGCGGAAGCTATCGCATACAACCTACGGCGCAAGCAGACATAATCTATTAATGCTGTATCGTACCCTTATAAGGTCCAAAATCGATTATGGTGCACCAGCCTATTCTTCCGCTAGCATATCGACCCTAAAGTGTGTTTTTGAGTACTATCCATCATACCGCTTTGAGGTTGGCAACTGGAGCTTTCTGAACCTCCCCGATACCGAGTCTACAATGCGATTCAGCTGAGTGGCCATTAAATTTGCGACGAACTTATCTAATCGTTCTCTGGCTTTCAGCTTCATAAGGGGCACAAAGCCAAACTCTTCGGATAATACCACTGAGAACAAGGACGGAACAACAATCGATCACGTTATGTCCGTTCTACATCAGTTAAACATCCAAATTCCAGTACTGGTCCGGGGCCCTATATCTCCTATGCCACCATGCTGCAACCGAGCCCAGTACAGCATACAGAGCTTTGAAAATGCGGAAAACTCCGTTAAAACGATTAGTGAACGTGCGTCAACTTCAAACGTAACAGTACCGTTTACCGACTTTAAGCTTCAGCTTAAACGCCATTTTAATAACACCTGGAACAACGATTGGCAAAATTTATCTACAGAAAATAAATTAAAATCGTCCACGAAACCATGGCTTTCCGGCAAGCCGAGAAAGTAGGAAACAGGAGGTAATATTATGCCGACTTGGACACACTCGGCTTACACACACACACACATATCTATTAAATAAAGAGAACCTGCGCTCCAACGCCAGACATGTGACTGCCAATTAACCGTCGAACACCTACAGGTTAAATGACTAATTGATGATCATTATCGGATACAATGCAGAATACCATCCAATTTAAAGGATTTATTGCGCGATAAAGAAACTTAATCGATTATTTCAATTTCTAAAATCTTCTAGTTTGTTACAGCTGTTATAATTTCGTTAATCTTTGTTAATTTCTCTTTATTTTTTTTTCCTTGTTTTCAATTTTCATAATTTTGTAATTTCTTGCCGTGTCTCTAGCCTAAGTTGCTGTATATGACACGTAAAATAAATAAATAAATAAAAATAATGCTTTTTTTTCAATTTATTTTTTTTCCGGTTTTAAACGTCTTGTACGCCAACTAGACTAGAAAAAGCAAATTAATTAAATGTAATGATCGGTTTTCTTATCATATATTTCGAAAAAGGATGCGCAGTGCATGATAACAGATAGGTGTTAAATTTGCCGGCTACTAGTTTCAATGTTGCTTAAAATTGTAACATTAGCGTAACAAAATATAATAAAATTACATTTAGGATTAAGGGGAATCACCGTGTGACATCACCTACCAGCACTACGTGTCTTCTTGCTTCCCAAGATTTAACAATCTCTAAAGTGCTGCATAAGTTTATGATTCAGGAAGATTTTTAATATGATTTTGGGTACATGTACAATAGATTATGTTAATAGGAGCCCAAAAAAGTTTTAAACACGACATGTGTCGTATGTCCGAAAGCGCTAATCTACCCCGTTTGCGCCGACATCCCTGCACCTAAATGTGCACTCATCTACCGAGCAAATTTTTTTTTGTCAGTGCTCCCCGCCTTTTCAAAGCAAGTTCTGGTCCTCTAATTTGCAGTCTGTTCTCTAGAATTCACGAGACTAATAAACTCAATATTTTAACCCGTTAAAGATGATGATCCCCGTCGCCTATAATCTAAAGTTATCGTACGTGATATCTGATGAAAAAATTAATCGATTTATATACATAGGATACCGATATTAATAAAAAAATCAAAAATGAGATATATTTATTAAGTAATCGATATTTATCACGTTCTGGTGCTGGCGTAATTGAAATTAATTAGATTTGAACAGTTTCAAAACAAGCGCTCTTTACATGTGTTCTTAATTTATTACACCAAAAAAAAAAAAAAAAAACAACAAAAAAACAACGGAATTTGTTTAATTCTTGGATTGCCACTACAAAAGCGTTTTCTTCTGAAATAATTTAAATTAAAAAAAAAAAAAAAAAAATGATCCCGATAAAGTGATTTTGCAGGTGGGGCCTCGTAACAAATTCTTTTTTGGGAACCATTTAATTAGTGCAGTTTGATGAATAAAAAAAACTCCGAATTTTATTTCCCAACCCATTTTTGTAGGCTTACATCCGTACATACACAAGTAATTTGCCGCCATCTACGTTTATAAATAGGCCGTCAATATACATGACGACGTCGCCATGTCGAACGGCATCCATCGCTCGATTGCCTGCCTACATATGTGTAATCGAGTTGTTACGATTAAATTGTTATTATAGCCTTTAATAAAAAATAAATAAAAAAAACAAAAAAAAAAAAAACACTGTTTTGCAGTGAAATAATAAAACGCCACAGAAAAATGTGGGCTGCGCTCTGATAGTTCCTGATTTTCAGAATCGACATTCTTCATACAATTTATTTTTTCTTTCTTATTTAAAAGCAGTCAACAGTAGTAAAATTCAATAAAAATATACTCATTAAAACGTACATACAGTGATGGACATTAATATTCGGACACGCGTAAAATTCAATAACTTTTTTCTTTTCTTTTTTATTATATAATATATTAGCTATATAATATACTCGTTACAATCTTAACTTAGCGTTGTAACTGTGTTGATAACATGATTATCACCTGATGAAAAACGTATCTTGGTAGATGATAAAAAACGAGTGTGTAACGGTTAAAGCTTCCTTACATATATTTATTTATTTGTTGCAAGAGTAGATCTTGACGTTTGTTTAAGTTCGCTGTAGTAATGCCTAAGGGGAAACACCTGATAAGAAAAATTTACATTACCACAGTCATCCGGTAAAAATTTAAATTGCAAAAAAACTCATCATTTAAAGGTAACAAAAATGAATTCGGACATCTATTTCATGAAGATGACTCATTTATCTGACACTATGTGTCATCAGATGACTCATACCGGTACGCAAAGGTTTTTACGTAATCGCTCATCACTAGGTGTGTTATTGTCGCATAAAATACGATTAAAAATGTCGCGAAAAGGTAAAAAGACGATCTTACTAATTTTAATCGAGCAAAAGACAAACCTTATCGTGAAATCGCGAAATTGTTGAATGTCAAAAAAAGGACAGTAATTTGTCGAAGATTCGATCTTGAGCGCAGGTTAGATTTTATTCCTGAGAAAGGACGACCACGTTAATTGGCACACCGTGAGACAAGCGATTCACAATGAAGGAAATAAAGAAAAATCCTACAATTCACGCGTCGAAATTCGGAGTTTCTACAACACACTCTCAACTGAAAGTTCACCATCCGTCGAATCATCCGTCTAGTCATTAAAAAGATGAACGGTTACAATTCGCGTACTGATCGACAAAAACCTATGGTAAATGAACGTAATCGAAAAAAACCGCTTAAATTTTGCTAAAGAAAACCAACAGCGCCGCAATTTTAATTATTGCAAATCGGTGTGATATTTTAACGAATGAAAGTAAATTTAATGTTCTCGGTAGTGACGTTCGAAAGTGTGTGACGAATATCAAAGCAAGAGTTAGAAAAACGTAATTAAACACGGAAGCGGAAGTATGATAGTTTGGGGGTGTTTCGCAGCCTCCGGAGTGGGGAATTTGGAATTTATTGATGGCAACACGAATGCCGAAATGTATAGTATGTTAACGTTTTAAAGAAAAATTTAAAAGCAAGCGTCGTGAATTTAGGGTTGCTCGAAAAGCGTTTTAGTTTTTATCGAGACAATGACGCTAAACATAAATTATGGCTATCATCTCGCATTACAACTGCCCAAAAGTGATTGAAACTGCCCCGCAGTCACCAGAGATAAACTCTACAACCGGAAATCTGTGTTGGAAATATTGGATATCGAAAAGAACGTTAAAGTATAAAATTTCTAACAGAAAGGAGCTAAAAGAAGAGCTGAGTTGTTAGGCGAATGGAAAAATATTTCACCGGCTACAACTGCTAAATTAGTTGAGTCGATGATGCCACGAAGAATGTCTGCTGTAATAGAGCAAATACCAAGTATTAATGGGTTTCTTTTTCAAATTTGAAATGATTTTTTTTTTATCTCTTTTTCGAAGAGTCCCGATGTTTTTGTTACCTTTTTAAATCGCAATGTTTTAATTTTTTTTTTGAGTTTTTCCCCCCTTGCAGCCTTGAAACTTTTTAATCAACTGGTCATGATGAGCATTCGTAGCCGCGTAATCATGGACAATTTCACGAAAATTATGTTTTAATTAAGATTTCATTCTTGTTTAATAAATTATTAAGAGCCTTTACAACTTGTAAATTTTATTTTTCCTATAACTCATATCCTCTTTCTATCATCTTGCCCCCATCCCCTGGCTCATCGGCAGGCGACGCCCTTGCATCGCGATATTTATGTACAAAAACGCACTGAAAATATTTAAAGAAATAAGAGTAGCTCTGTTCCGTTAAACTTGTGTTTCGCTGCGTTTATGCAATTCCACCTCTGTTAATCGACCTCAAAACATCCTCGGTGTAATAAAATTTAATTATGGCTCGTCGACCACGCCATTCGGGGGAACCCATTCGACTGTGCATCGCTTCAACCGGTGATGAGCAAAATCTTCATCGCTCATCATCGACACCTATCAATAGCAAACGCTGGTAAAAATATCCAACACCCGAAAATTACGCAAAACGAAAACTTACAAAATTCAAACTAACATCACTCCGATTCGTTATATTCTAATTAGTCAGGTAGGACCTGCTTAAATCCCACTGCCACACGCTGAAAATATACAATAATTTCGCTCGACAATTACTTGAAAGTCAAGTATTTCTTATCGCGCGTTCAGAATCAGTTATTAGTTTATTTAGTTGATTTACAAAACCACTGTTAGTATACACATCCGTTCCCACGATAAAAAAAAGCCCACCAACTGTTTCCATGCGCACACGTTCCCGCGCACGCTCTACATTATACGTTATCCTCCTTCGACTCGACCAATTTAGCAGTTGTAGCCGGTGAAATATTTTTCCATTCGCCTAATAACACACCTCTTCTTTAAGCTCCTTTCTGTTAGAAATTTTATACTTTAACGTACTTTTCGATATCCAATATTTCCAACACAGATTTTCTGTTGTAGAGTTTATCTCTGGTGACTGCGGGGCAGTTTCAATCACTTTTGGGCAGTTGTAATGCGAGATGGTAGCCATAATTTATGTTTAGCGTCATTGTCTCGATAAAAACTAAAACGCTTTTCGAGCAACACTGAATTGACGGCGCTTGCTATTAAATTTTTAAAACGTTAACATATATTTGGGCATTTACGTTGACATCGATAAATTCCAAATTCCCCACTCCTGAGGCTGCGAAACACTCCCAAACCATCAAACTTCCGCCTCCGTGTTTCACTGTAGCGTTTAAATTACGATCTTCTAATCCTTCTTTTGATTTTCATCACACTTTCGAACGTCCGTCACTACCGAGAACATTAAATTTAATTTCGTCCGTTAAAATATCACCGATTTGCAATAATTAAAATGGCGGCGCTGTTGGTTTTCTTTAGCAAAATTTAAGCGGTTTTTTTTCGGTTACGTTCATTTACCAGAGGTTTTCGTCGAGCATTAAAACGAATTGTAGCCGTTCTTCTTTTTAATGACTAGACGGATGATTCGACGGATGGTGAACTTTCAGTTGAGAGTGTGTTGTAGAAACTCCGAATTTCGACGAGTGAATTGTAGGATTTTTCTTTACTTCCTTCATGATGAATCGCTTGTCCCACGGTGTGCCAATTTACGTGGTTGTCCTTTCTCAGGAATAAAATTATTTTCAAAATTAAACCGAGTATGTTTTTATTTTCTCACTTCCGAAAATTTTCACGATCATTCGTGACGCTTATTTATTTTTCATTTTTTTTAACCACCACAGTTACCGTGTCCGTTCGCACACACGCATCCACCGTCGCAGCCAGCACGGAAGCTGATCACCGCGACTGCCGATAGAGGACTTAAAATTGATATCTTAACTAAGATCGGCTCCTTCAGTGTCGAGCGATCGTTGAATTCCGATTATGTCATAGTCTCCGCGGACGCTGTAAGTACTTTTACAATATTGCTAGCGGGTCACTGAAGCACATTGCTACAACAACAGCTTCAGGAACAGCAACCAGATATATATATATAGGGTGTTTCGAAGCACTTCTAGGCCGGACTTTAAAATACGGGGCTTGACATCCATCTGTCACTGTCGCAGTGCCATCAAGTGGCTTTAAATTAGAACTCTACATATAACTAAAATGTCTAATAAGCAGTCCTACTGTGCAACAGCGAATAGCGAAATGATACCGTCACGACTTACGGCTGCCACAGAAATGTGCACACCCGTTTGTGATCCGTCTGCGATTCGTCTCCATGCAAAAAAAAACACCTTTTCTGACTGAATTTTTTTTTTTTTTTTTTTTAATAATTTGCGGGTTCCACAAGGGGGCACTAGCCCGTCTGTGGGTTCCCAACATCATTATATAATTTATTTGTACAATATAACATCAACTTAACTTAAGTACTACTTTCTGTTACAGCATAAAAAGTGTTAACTTATATATTACTATACTACAAAATCCACTCTCTCATTACTTATCATTTATATTACAATTATACACCATCATCTAAAATAATATTTCCTATTACGATACCCCTTAATATGATAACACTTATATATTACAATAATACAATATAATTTTTATACAACTACCACTCTCTCATTAGCAGCTTAAAACTGGAGATAATAATAAATCTCATGTCAACGTAGCGTCAATGTTATAAGTGGTTATTACTAGTATTACGATACTTTACTTTTTCTTTTTTCTTAATTATTTTTATTGATCTTTACACCATGCTATCAACCAAATTTTAACCTTGTTTTTCCATCTCTCCAGATTTTTTTCATTTCGAATTTTCTTTGGTATGTTCCCCATTAATTTTATTAATACTTCTTCCTCTACATTGTGTCTATTTTACTGTTAATCCCCCTAGATCGTATATAGCAAGGTTTATCGCAATTTCTAGTCCTGTACGTTCTTGTTCTAGTTTCGAGTTTAGCACACTCAGTAATTTGCTGTAATAATATAAAGCATTTTTGGTGACATTTCGTTATTTTTGTTCCACCAAGTGATCTTGGCTAATGCGTTTTTCTCTCGTTGTGTAAGAACAGTTTTAAACATTTTTTTTTGCAATTTGTCGATTTTCTTCATTTCTGTAATTTTCACCTCACCCCAAATTCCGATTCCATATTGAATTCTCGGAGCCATTATTACAGCTTCGAAATATTAAGCTTTTGTATGTCATACCTTGTTTTAATTTATATAGTGCAAGAATATAGTTTACCTGACTTTCCCCGCAATATTGTCAATATGGTTTCTCCATGTAAAAACCTTTATCTAATGTTATCCCAAGATATTTAAATAATACATGCAGTATAATTTTACACAAAAAACAATTTAGAACGATGTACCGGCAGCAATTTGATATTATTTGCGAGTACAGCCAAGTTTCTGAATCACTAGATTTGTTTCTGATCTTCCAATGAATTTTACAAAGAACGATTTGAAATTAATCCATTATTTATCAGAGATTTGTTCATTTTCTTTATATTAAATTTAGTTTTTAAAATCTTCGACAAATTTTTCCGACTTACAAAAGTCCTTAGACAGGATTCGTCGTTGATGTTGTACGTAATTTTTGTCCATACTGCGCAAATTTCATTTAAAACGCTTACGCGGTAATGCTTCGCAAGTTGAGGTCGCTCATTATTGTACAAGTCATAAAAGATGTTTAGCGTTAATTGCATGCGCGTAAAATCCGAACATTGACGATGTATTTCTTTCGAAATTATTCACAGACGCGCCATTTTTCGTAATTATTATCGTCGACCGTATGTGAAGGCTGTATGCTATATGGGAGTTTTGTGCACTTGATCAGATCGCGATAAAATTCCGCACCCAACCCATTACCGATTTTCGAACCATTACTTACTAATCTCCACTGACCAAGTGTGTTCGTTTATCTTCGCGGGCGAAATAAAATGTTTCTCGCCAATAAAATCGTACTTGCGAGAATTTTACCGGAGTTTTTACCGCCGATACTTTAACCGATGCCACTGGCGTAAAAGACCATAAAAATAACACGCGACAGCCAGACGTCATATCGCGAGTTGGGTAAATTTTAATTTTTTCTCGTCGAGAAATTTAATTATTTATCGCCTCGCGAAAATACAATTAACGATCATTGTCTATTAAACAACACATGTTTAATAAGCGATATTTTAGTCTATTTTCCGTAAATAAATTATGCGCTAGGCTCGAAATAGCCCATCCCTGCTGAGAACCGAAATTGATTCGCGAGTTACCTCGAAGCAGTTAACAATCGATGAAAGTCGCTCTCTGAAAAGTAATTTCCGAATCGATCGCCAATCGCTGCTTCGAATTTAACACTATTTAGCACATCACAGCGTACCGAATTCTCTAATTCAGATATAGTTTACGAATTAAACTCGATAATTTTGGAATGGTGGAATGCTTACGAATATCGATAATCGAAATTCTCTTTAAAATATTTCTGCGACAACCGATTATTATTTTGTACGACGGGCGGGGGGGAGGGGGCATTTGGAATATATAAGTAAAGAAATCACTTCAAAAATTCATAACATTTAACGAAAATCATAAACTGATTAATGTAATTACCCCGCACACATATAACCGTCGCCACTTTATTCATTTTTCAGTTTATATATGTTACGTACCACTGTTCAAGAAAGGGAAGAGAACGCAATGTAAAAATTATAGGACAATTTCCCTTATACCGCATGCAAGTAAAGTAATGTTACATATAATAAACAGACGTTTATATGGACTAATGAGCTGTCAAATTGCGAACGAACAAGCGGGATTCGTGAAAGGACGTGGTAAGCGAGAACAAATATCGAATTTAAGTTTGATGATAGAAAAGACTCGTGAATATGAAATATCATTAATTCTCTGTTTTGTCGATTTTAACAAGGCGTTCGATAATGTCATATGGAGCAAGTTATGGTCTGTGCTCATACAAATGGAAGCACCGAAACACATCGTTAACCTAATACGGAATTTATATGAAAATAACGCTAACATCGTTAGGATAGACCGGAATCTACAAACGAAGGAATTTAATACAAAGAAGGGAGCCCGACAAGGATGCATTTTATCGCCCATTTTATTTAATCTATATTCCGAACACGTCATGAGAATTGTTATCTAGCAATGGACGGGCGGTATATTAATGGGAGGAAGAAAAATCTCAAATCTGCGATATGCAGATGACACGACGCTAGTTGCTGCCAACATGAAGGAAACAGAAGCACTACTGAAGAAGCTAGTAGATATTAGCAGTTCATATGGCTTGAGCATAAACCAAACCAAAACAAAAATTATGGTAATAGACAGAGGGAACACAATACCATTAAATGGGAGAGTGGTTTCCGGGTATGAAACTGTAGACAGCTTCGTATATCTCGGATCTGTGATAGAAAGTAATGGTAGCTCAGAAGTGAAACGTCGTATACAAATTGCCCGTGGCGCTATTTCCAGACCAAATCGCAAATTAAAAAAGAAAAAAAAGATAAATAGATAAAATAAACTACACTGAAGAAACGAAAAGTTGTGTGTAGATAGTGCTTGCAAGAGTACTTATACAATAGTAGAGGCAATAATGATCAGGATGACAACAACATAGTCCCAACCATAGCCGGAAGGTGATTATAAATTTTGTTGCATAATAAAGAAATATTTATCAACTATGATGCAGGAAAAATTAAAATAAAAACAATAAACAGTAATGGGTTCACGGTTGAATTAGTTTTACAAAAAAAAAAAAAGAAAAAAGAAAATTGTAAGTGAATTAGAAACTTTATAATAATACTGCTATCAACATTTAAAAACTATTATCTACAAATATGTTAGTATTATAGAGAAAAACATTTTTTATGGGATATAAGATTATTTACCGTAATGCAGCAGAAGTTGAGCATAGTTGTAACCAGTAAGTTTTCACTGTATTCTGTATTGTATTAATTGAAGTTAATGAATACATTAGTGAATGAGTTGAAACTTGAGCCGCATTGCATGTTCACAGAACTTGAGGAAGTTGAACTGATTTTTATTGTTAAGGAGAAGAGAGTCGATTTTTTCAATATTGTATTTTGTGCCAAGAACCGCAAAGGCAGGGCATTCAAAGACAAAATGATTTAAGTCGTCCAGGGCACCAACAGTGCAGCAACCACACTGAGGATCCATAGTAAGGCGAAACCTATGCAAATAGGTAGCAAACTTGCCATGGCCAGAAAGTACCTGCGAGTTGTAAAAATTGATACTTAGCTTTTTTAGCTTCAATCTCTCAGTAATGTTAGGAAATATTTGATATGTTTTTCTATCTGTAGGATCCACATCCCATCTTCTCTGCCCTTCGCTTGTTAAGGCATATAAAACTTGTTTAGTAAATTCTTTGATTGAGAGAGTCTGACTAAATGTTTGAGAACTCATGCTTTCGAGTAGGTGAGTAGTTGTTAACATATTAATATCACCGAGAATACGGTATTCACTTATCATTGCCCTGCCAATGATAATATAGATCCAAAGGGAACACCCCACTAATAATAGCAGCGGCTGACGTGGGCGTTGTTCTGTAAAGGGACGGAATACTTAGGAGAAACTTCCTTTGTTGTTTATTAAGATCTCTAAGAAGATTTGATGTGACATAGATTGCGGCACCATACCCATACACGGACTATATTAGACCTTTATATAAGATAAGCCGTTCTGCATATTGGAGCCCCCAAGTGTTGTGCTGCAGCCGACTCAGCTTGCCAAAAAGAGCGTTACATTTAGAATGCATGTATTGCAAATGGGGCACAAAAGAGAGCCTATCATCAATGAGAATTCCAAGATATTTTAATAATGGGGTATGTTGTATCGCATTGCCAGAAATGAGTCTGAAATTTTTAATTGTATCTTTAATGGCTACAACGTCCTTCTTCTTACCAAATACAGAAAACCTGCATTTTGTAGCAGAAAAGGAGAGGCCTAAGCTCTTCATTTTCTTTTCTAAAAATTCAATTATTAACTTAGGTATGGACGAGTTATTACATCGGTATAGCCGAGCCTTAATCTAGCTAAAATTATTTCTTCTTTATCAGATGACTCCCGGTTTGTGGATGAAGTTGAAACACCATGGTCTTATAATTTTCTCTTCATAAACGGTCTTTAGGTCATCTGTGGTTATTATGGTTTCTAGTATCTAGCGAATTTGATCTCGTTGCTAGTTTTTCTGTAATTTCGTTGTCGTTTATTCCTTTATGACACTTGGGATCCATAGGAATAGAATATCCATTCCAATTGTTATTATTTCTTGGATTCTCTGCACGATAGAGATGGTGTTATACATCAGTCGGATATTTGCAAGGGCGCTAGCCGAGTCTGTTAGTATTATAAACTGGTGTTCTGTACGTGTTCGCGATATTTCTTGCAATGCAAGGTATATTGCATACAGTTCAACAGTTTTAGCTAGGCTCCATGACGGTAATTTTTCAGCTTTGCTTATTATATTAGGAATGAAGAAAGCCGCTCGGGCAGCCATTTTCGATCCATCGGTGTAACAGTGTACCCTGTTTGGATACCGTCCTAAAATACTGTTTAATCTCGACTGCATGTCTGCGGTACGTGTGGAGTTGTTCGACAACTTCAGAAGCTCGTCGATGATTTGGGTTGACAATATTAACCATGGTGCAGGACGTACGAAAATATTTGAGAAGTGAACGGTATGTTTTCGGCGGTATAGGAGATTCTGATATTTTCCTTTAATTTTAACGCAATGTGCTGATCACCCTTTTGGGTGGACTTGTATTTATTCCGATAATAGTCGTTAAATAGAAGGTTTCCTGTTGGTAAGTCTGGTACAGCTGCAGCGGCGACTAGGAGATTTGCGGTTTGGATCATTCGCCGATAATAGACGACAAATGACAATCTCCGATTCAGCAAAATACTTGAGTGTACATCTAGATGCGAAGCTGACTTGGAATACTCACGTTGTGTCAAAAGCTCAGCAGATTCGACAAAAAAAAAACACTTGAAATGTATTGGCTTGTCGGACGACATTCCAAAATGAAGCTTGAAAACAAACGTCTCATTTATGAAACCATCGTAAAACCGATTTGGACTTATGGGGTACAGATATGGGGATGTACGAAAACATCAAATAGAAATATTATTCAAGCAGCCCAAAATAAATTCGTCCATAAGATAACCAATGATCGATGGTTCCAACGGAACAAATCTCTACATAGCGATTTAAAGATCAAATGGGTGGACAAAGTCATTAAAGACTTTGCCCATCGTCGCGAAAAAAGACTCCATACTACAGAAGATACAAGATGGCTTAAACGATTTCAACCGTTATTGTTTTATTGTATGTATGTGTATATAAAAAGCAAAGAATAGATAGTGATTTATTCCTTTGCAACATGTTAATTTACTTTTAGTTATAATTGTAACTTATTTAGAAATAGTTCTAAGATTGTAATAATCAAACAGTTCCCTTAAGGGACTGTTTTACAAGAAGGAAAAAAAAAAAATCGTCGATATTTGAGAAGGTGTTCATTGGCTGAAGCTTGTCGTGGGTCTGAACGCTCCCGTCGCTAATACCTTCGTGGTGAATATGCAATCTAATTTTTCCTAAGGTTATGGGGCTTGCTGAATTATAAAGTTGAGCACCATAGACCAATTTTGTTCGGATGAGGGATCGATATTAATAGTGTTCTTCCGCTGCATCCTATATCATTGTGGTTGAGTAACTTGTACGTACACGTTATATGGTCCTTCCGATAGCTTTTTATCAAGCAGGATTCCTAAAAACTTGATTGTACTTCTGGAATTGATTTGGAACGCAGTGTCAGAATTATATTTCATTGTTTTCTTTTGTTATCTGAGAAGATCATGTAATTTGTTTTCTCGGAGGATATTAGAAAACCATGGTTTCCTGGTGTTGATGTTGTTTATCGTTGGCTGTATTATTTGTTTAGCGATTTGGAGCGACGACGCTTAGAGAGATATACTAACATTATCGGTGTACATTCTGATAGAAATTGACTTTTCGGCAACTGAAGTAATATCGTTTAGCACAAGTAAGAACAAAGTGGCACTCAAGAGTAATCGTTGAGGTACCCCGTTGGAGATTGTTAGAATGCTGCCTATTCTAACGCGAATCTGTTTATTAGTAAGGAAATTTTTGATTATGTTTGCTAACAATTACCATCTGTCCCGATTTGATGTAGTTTTTTGAGGATGAGGTACCGTCGTACACGATCACATCCTTAGAAAAATCGAAGAAAACTTCTATTGCGCAATTCGAATTTATGAATGATCTTTTGACGTTCATGCCAAGATCATTTACCCCGCTAGCTGTACTGATCGTTGCTGTCTAAAACCATATTGATGGCTAGATAATTGTTAGCTTCGAGTGTCCTTGAGAGAGCCTTTTGTTTAGCAATTGCTATAATATTTTAACCAGTACGCTTGTGAGTGCTATTGAACCTATAGTTGTTAATAGAAGAGTTCTTATTCAATTTGGGGATCGGGATTATGATGGCGATCTTCCAGCAAAGCGGGAATATCGATTTTTATTGTAAATTGCTAAAAGATACTCTAGTGCTGCAATGTGTAGATGCTTTACCATTATTGGGTAATTGTTGTCTGATCCAGAAGCTGTATTGTGAGACTACTAATGCATGACGTTAGTTCCTGCCATGTCAGATTTTTATTATACGATTCTTCATTATTATTATTGAATGGGATTGGAGTTGTCTCTGCATTTATTTTTGAAGTTCAAAAACTGTTGAGAGTAGATGTGATCAGATGATATCGAAGCGAAGTACTCCGCGAACCTGTTTTGCGATGTGGATGAATTCTTCGATTGTCGTGTCATTGTCGTCTGTCTATCGAAGTTATTGGAGATGGTTGTTTCTGGCCCTGTATTTTTTTGAACGTTTGCCCATGCTGATTTTAACGAACTTTTGAAGCTTATCTCAAAAATAAATTCCAGCTTTTCGTTTTGGCTTTCCGAAGAATTGCTTATCATGTTTCAGCTCTCTGCTTTTTTCGAATGCTTCCGGGTCTTCTTTTAACTCTGATCTGTAGAATTTACGGAATGCGTTTCTCCGTTTCAGCCAAATGCAAATCTTTTGACCACCAAGGAACAATTTTCTGACGTATTTTTCCTGATGTCTCTTTGGGATTGACTTCGCTGCAGCAGATAGGATAAAGCTCTCAATGTCTTTTGAAAGTTCTTCTTTGTGGTCGAAAGTGATCTTCGTATCACTTTTGAATATTTCCCAGTTAGCATCTTCTATTCCCCATTTCGGTAGAAAGGTTTCGGGACACGTTGTAAGATTGATAAGTGATGATGAGGTGATTATTGAAAAGTGATCACTGTCACATGGATCGCGGTGGACTTCTGTTTATGCTGCGTTAAAGTGAGTGGGACATTTTTCGGGGTTTAATAAGAGGAGATGTTTATCGAAAATGGAAAAAAAAATTCAATTAAGCACATCCTCTTTTAAAATTGTATGTTGGATCCCATATTTTGTTATGGACATTGAAATCACCTAGGATTATATATGATTTTGGGAGGATTTCTGCTTAATGATAAATCTGATGGGAGGTAAATGTTACATGTATAGTGATTTTCGACGCATGTATTTTTGGCGGAACTTAATAACTGTTACAACTTGCAATTCCGTATTATTAATATCGATTTCCTGATAACAGGAGATGAAGTTGTGAATTAGAATTGACACTCGACCTGCTGCAACCGGGCGGCTGGAATCATCTAGGAGAAATGTTTGGTATTCTGGTAAAACTTCGATATGGTTTTAAATGCGTTTCGTGCAAGGCAATGATTTTTGATTGTTTTAATGTGACAAGTTGTTGTTGTAGTTCTGCGTAGTGTAACGGTAATCCGTTTATATTCCACTGAAGAATTATGCTATAACTAATTGTATAGTAAAAATAGTAGATAGTTTGCGATAAATGTGTCTTACGTCAAGCAAAGTTATTTATGCCTTGTTCTCGGGTGCGTGTGATTCTCGTGAGCCGGGTTTTTTGGTACCTTTGTGTTGTAAAAACGGGTATAATTCAATTATCATGTTTAATAGACACCTGTTAAATCATCAGTGAACTCTACTTATAGCATTGTCTACTACTGACTTGCTTCCACTGTACATGTCAATAACGAGCATAACATTTGTTAGTGTTAGTGGGTATTTATAGTTTCATTGTCTCGGAATATTAAGTTTTTCAGTGGTTTAAAAATTTCTTTCAAAGTCGGAGTTGGGGATGTTTTGAAATCCTGGGTTTCTTTAACTACACTAAAAGTGGAAGGGATATATGTCTTCTATTAGTTTCGATTTTGAGATTTTGGTGATCTCTCTTTTTCTTTGACTTTTCATTTTTGATCTGTAAAGTACTGCTTTTATCCGAATACTGGATGAGCTTGATGTCGATCTGTCTGTAAGCGGGCGCTTTGTTATTTCCGTTCCTGTGCGCTGATTGAAGTCTGGAAGAATAGAGCTTGGAGGAATTGTTTCTTCATCTGTGGCGGTTTGTAAATCGGGAGCGTTTTTATTTCCCAAGTCTGTTTGCTAATTTGTTATCCGTAAATTAACGATTTGGCGATGAGTAACTTTGTTAGCGCTGAGTGCTGGGAAGTTATGTATTCGTCAAAATATATTTGAATTAGTTTCAAAGTGGAAGTTTTCGAGCGTATCTATTTCGCAATCATCGGCTTTATGTCCCCCCTGAAGGTCACATTTAAATCAGGTGAACTCGTCTCGCGTGATAAAAATGCAGTGTGTTTTTTATCCATTTTTAGCAAATACGAAAGAACCTGGAATCGATAATTGATTAATATCTGTATTTGTATATAGTTTTCGCCTCCAGCTTATTACGTGTGAAAAAAGTTCATCTGCGTGATTCATTCTAAACAATGAAATTTTAGATACTAAATTTATTTCTAGTTTATTTTGCAATACTTCCTCTAGTGCTTCATTTGGTACGGTTGGCGATGGATAGGATAATTTTATGCGAAATTGGCTTAAAATTTTTTTGTAATTGATGAAGTTTGAGTTAATTGTAATACCCCCGTGATTTTGTGTGAATTCGTCAACGAGTTGTGTATTTTTAAGAAAAATGGAAATTCTTTGCCTACTTATTTTCGAGACGGCTATAATATATTTTTCGCCTTTAACGAGATCTGTTTACAAGTATTGGATAGATCTCTATATTCATTGACATGATCGGAAATCAGTCCTTGTTCTTCTTTAGGCTAAATGAAGTCTGTTAATGTCTCTCTACATTTAGTTCTCTCTGCGTATGTTAAACGGTTGCTCGACGATTTATTCGACGATTTATTCGACGATTTATTAATTACATTTTTGTTACCTGAATAATTATCATCGCGGTTGCTGGTGGTTGATAGTTAACTTGACATGACGAACGATCGATAACGGAGTTTAGCTCCATTAGTTAACGACAGTGAGAGCATATTACTTTAATGTAAATTCACTTCTTTCGTATCGAGTAGTGTTTTTCGTGTGCGTGTAATCGATCCGATGACAGATCGAAACTTTTAGTTCGTAATAAAACTTTGAATAATAGTACACATGCTAGCAATAATTTAATGAGCGATGATAATAACGTAAAAATTACTTCGGATAATTATAACCTATATCATAATCAATTAACAAAAAACTTGGCTAACCTCCATTGTCAACTTGGAAAAATTTTGTCGAAACATGAAGGTTTAACCTTTTTCCAAAGAAATTATGTAAATCTGGTCAAGGCTAACTTCGACCAGCGGCAATTACAAACAAGTTTATAACTAATGTCAACCGCTGCAAAGGAAATTTAAGGTCATCTATTCCTAATAGTCTCGTGTTTAGATCCGGCATTATTCGTCAGGTTCACACACAAATATCCCTGATGAAGAAATTTTCAATTCCATAGAGTCAGAATTGGAAGTTGTTTCAGTCAGAAGAATTTGCAGAAGAATAAATTCCTAACTCTTGCCAACAACGACAGTGGAAATTAAGTTTTTAGGTGATAAGCTATATTGTAGTCAGTGTAGATCACGATCGAGATATTCAATATGTCACGTGCGATCTACCCTCTGCCCAATTATTCAATTATAAGGTGTTTAAACTGTTCCGGTAATCACTGACGATGAAATCTATCCACGTTATATAGAGAGATTAAAAATCGGAAAAATCAAAGCCGCGGATAATGTTTTAACTGAAGCAATCCAAATTCTAAAAATTAATAAAGTCGTTGCCTTCTCATTTTCAGAAATAACTTCTAAGGACCCGGCAAAAATATCAATACATTAAACACGAGCCGGTTTGTTGTAAACCGCGAACAAATATTAATATTCCCGGCAAGAGTGCTAAAACACATTTTCCTAGTCACAATTACCTACTAAATCTCCTGTGAAAACATAATACACAGACAATAGTAATATACATAGTCCATCACACAATGTTATTCCTCACTCGCAATCAGATTCTTCTCATTCTATGATCAATTATTCATTTAATCCTTCAGCCTTTTCATTTAACCAGTACAATAAATTAGACCAGTTACAAAAATATTCAGTGTGTGCAGTATTGTGATGCACAACAATGGAACAAGATTAAATAGTGATTGTAGTTTTGGCTTAGGATGTATTATAATATTAACATTTAACGCTTTTGTTTTTCAGAATATTTTGTAGTTTCAGATTTCAATGTTAAGATATGCGTATCTGGTAGTCGTACACTAATAAAGTTGTACTTTTTAGTGCATAAATAAAAGGCTATTTTTAAAAGGTTTTTTTTTTCATTTTTTTTATTTTTTAGCCTGGACTTTTTACTAAGTATTTCAATAAAAAAAAAATAAATTTAGAATTGTATTTTATTCTGCTTGATTTTATTCAATATCTTGATTATAGGACATTTACAAAAATTTGTGTTAGTCTTTCAATTATATTGTCTTTTGTTTTTCATACAATACATACGGAATCCTCAGCACCTGAAACACAATGTTTGACTAATAGCGATCTTTCCATTGATATATCACATGACCGAAAAAAAAAAAAAAATTTGTTTGAAACTTTCGAGCTTTCGGTGCCCCCCAAGGGTCCGATTTTGAAGTTGTAAACCCAAATGTTCCAAAGTAAAGAAATACACAAGGATGCGTATTTTTTTAACCTCGCTCAAAATTTTTAGCTATAAACTGAGCCACGAGCGGGATAAGGGGGATACACGTCGTTTTTTGTGCTTTTTTAAACTTTTAGTAAACTTTCAATGTTTCGTTAAGAAAATGAAATACAACTTTGCTCCCGATAAGTAGCGCTATCATATGCTCGGGAAAAAAAATATTTTTCTCCAAAGGTACGATCTTTCGAAGCTCCGAGGGGCTAATTTTAGATGTTCCAAACTAAAGAAATATACATGCATGTGCATATTGTCAACCTTGCTCAAAATTTTTAGCTATAGTACTCGCGTCGCAAAGAAGGAGCTACATATTTGAACTTTTCGTTAAACTTCGAAAGTTTCATTAAAGAAATAAAATGTGGTTTTGTTCTCGACAAATAACGATCTTTCCAACGGTATATCACATGGCCGAAAAAAGAAAAAAAAAGTTCCAAAATTTCGAGCTTTCGACGCCCCGAAGGTCTAATTTTAAAGTTGGAAACCCAGATGCTGCATAATATATTATATTGTCATCTACAACAAGCATTTCTTGCAAAGGAAACTTTTTTAATTCATCGGGAAGTAGGTGAAAAATCGTTCGCAAGATTCACCCCAAACAGACAGAATGACAGACAGACAGAATAACAAACAGACAGAAGGACAAACCGAGTTAAATAAAAGGCTATAAAAACATATGAAAGCGAAATATTCTATTAGAAATACGTAAAACACAAAAACAAAAGAAAATTGTCACAAGCAATACGTGTTTACTCATATAATTCTTTTGAAAAGTAGACAAGGAAAAAAATGATAGGTAAATATAAAACGAAAAATTTAGACTTATCGGCACATTGCAAAAGCCGGGTTAAATTTTTGAATTATTGAAATAAACGAATATATATAGGTGTATCGCAATTATTTATCGAAAAGTGAAACTAAATATTGAAACAATTTAATTTCTGTAAACTTAACATATTCCTAAATAAACCGTGAGAAATGGGTAGTATTTACTAGATGTTTGATTATTCGTGACTTTTTTCTGATGATTGTTCGAAATTGAAAAAACTTTTACTTTTCAACTAAATGAAAAAATATGTGTTCAAAAATATTTGTATGAACACCGGTCGATATTTCGAGAACAGCATAGTCCCCATAATCATGGTATATTACAAATATTTATAAACTTCAAATCATCAAGTCGATATCTAAAATAGTCGGTATTTAAAAATTGTTGATTAAATGTTATGGTAAACAAAAACGTTGAATAATAAATATATAATTAATAATAAATAAATATAAAAAGGCAAATGTAAATTTAAACAATATAAAATTATAAAATTTTTGAAAATTTTTTATAAGTTAATATTTAATACTGTACTATTATATGGAACATTAATATTATATATTAATAATGTTACATGAACAAATTTAAAAATAGTATTATTAATACCAAATACTAATGCCCTGTGTAATAATCCGTTATTTTCAAAATTCATAATTCTGTATTGTTTAAACTTATATTTTATATTTATTTATTACTAATTACATATGTATTATTCAACGTTTTTGTTTACCACAACTTTTAATCGACAATTTTTAAATATCGACTTTATAATTATTTAAACTTTAATGCGTTGCAGTTTTTTTAATTTGTAATGTACCGTAGTGATTATAGAACTACGATGACATGTCGGTGTTTGTGTAAGTATTTTTAAATATATTTTCTGATAAAGTTGAATTTAAAGTTTTTCTAATTTCGGGTGACGTTTGATTTATGGAATTTTTCGTTACGGGTCGTCAAAAGAGGTTTTTTCAAAAATATGATACGCAGAAATGTTAAAAAAAACTCTGTCGAATATTTAAAAATATAACAAAGCGGACCGGTCATCGGAAACACCACGCTGCATGTTGAACAGTGTTGCTTTCCTCGTCCGCTTTTTCTATATTTTCGGAGCCCGATGCCTGGGGCCGTTTTTTTTAACGCTCAACACCATAATTAAAAACAAACGAATGCGCTTGCAATGGTAACGCGGATAAAAACGCGTACAGGCGGTTTGCAAAGTTTTGGAATATATTAAAATTGGCTGGTAATAATTATACCATATATACGAATTATTTCGAAACTGATGTGTTTTCACTTACCGTGTTATTAATTTTTAATAGGCGACGTACATACATACTTCACTTTTTTTCTTTCTCATCTTTTTTTTTTTCAAATTCCTCGCAAAACACGTGGCAGACATTAATCCACGCTGCTCACTTTTTAGTTCGATTGCCGTGGGGTACTCTTCTGCACCGACATATTTCCAGATATAATCGATATCAACTTCGAAATTCCCTTTCAACGCGTGCAGACCGACAGACATACGTACACGACCAGAAGTTGGTCCGGAAGAATGATCTAAGTCTGACTACAGTTCCAGACATGTAAACAGCGGCTCGGCAAATACTGAATCGATGAATGTCATGGTTCATTCCGCTTTAGAAACCGAAATATAGATCTTGAACAGAGAGAAGAATAGACCGTCTGTTTCTGTATTTCATATGGAATGAGAATATCTCAGCAGAAATGTGCGTCAGCTAGAAAAGTGAAAAATGATAACATCGGAATAATTCGAAAGAAATGTTACCATTTTGTTTTCAGTAGACACAACTTTTCCTATGATTACACTCCTATATTAACTATTTTCCAAATTTCTTTCTCTCTTTTTAACACCCGTAATCTTACCTAACACCGATACACTACACTGTGTCGTCGAAAACCAGTGCAAACTATTTCCAATTTTTGAGTGGACTGTATACATAAACATCGGCTGCTGATCCATATGAGTGTGTCTGATTATGTATCCGGGATGTAGTTCTCGAACCTGCGATTCAGTTCCAGATCCATAGATGAACGGTTTTCACCTAACCCGAAGAGAATGGGTGCAACTGAATCGCATTCGGACTGAAAATAGACGTTGTAACGATTTGCTAACGCAATGGAAAATTAAAAACGACGCTGCCTGTGATTGTGGATACCCTCGACAAACCATTGGATGCCCAGTCGAGCCTTTGACGGAACTTTGAATGATATTCACAAAGTGTCACCGTTAGCGTTGACATGGATACGTAACCTGGACGTGCTGCTGTAAACAACTTTCCGCATCGGACCATACGATAATAATAATAATAATAATAATTCGAATAAAATAGAACTTACCCATCATAGTACACACCGGCTAGCATTAGTAGAGAACAAATGTAACGCTTGGAAAAAATAACTCCATGTCTGCTTTGAAGTTTGATCCATTCTTTGTTCAACATGTGGCAAATCACCGTATCTGTACAGCGATTGCAGCAGTGTATTATGGAGCCGCGATCGTGTTAGCATCGTTACTGTGGCTCCAATTGCGGAGAAAAGTGGACACGCACGGCGCCGAAAATTATGCATCACTTAGTTTAATTTATAGTAGTTCAACGTCGCACAGAGCTCAAAACACCTCCCGTGTGCACAAAGTTTCTCACACAATTCCGGTTCAGAGAAAAACGGACCACCTCTTCTTTTTTTTTAAATTCATCGAAAGGGTTACAATTACACCAACGTGCTTCGAAGACTAGTGCAGTAGTATGGCGTGACTATAATTACAGTCACCATGAATGCAACTAGTCTACGAAACATGTTTCGGTATAATTGTAATCGTTTTGGTATATTTAGTGTTTTCCATTTAAGTGTTGTACACCTGCGTTGCATATAATAATTGCCTGGTACACAGCCTATATCGGTACAGCTAAAAAAAATGTACGAATAGGCTGCGCCAACGCGCTATGTAGCGTACGGCACCTTAAGAAGAGAATTTAAGTGTTACATTTTCGTAAATAATTTTATAATAAAATTAGAATTATGTCCGGGACACGATCATTTTATAAAATCTATCAGAAATGAAGTTCCTAGGTAAACACTGTAAAATACCTTTGACGCATCGGTAAATGAAGATATTTTACAACACAAAGGATTCACGTGTCTGCCCTGTTTCTACGTCACTATTTACGTTATTATTTTTAATACATAAAGATGCTGTTATCATCATTATCGATAAAATTCTAAAATTTCAATTTTAATTACCGTAAGTTCGTGGTAAGATACGAGTTTGTTTCCCGCCATAATTAACATCGTTTTGCGTCATTTTCAAACAAACCACTCCGCTGTAATCAAACTGTTGAGAGTTATTTAATATGCCAATCTGAAGAGTCTGGCTTAAAATATAAGCTTCGAATCAAAAAACAAAAAAAAAAAAATAAATAAATAAAAAAAAAACTTGTTCTAAACCATGAAATAATTATTAAATGTGAGAATACCGAAATAATTATTCGAACGGAATTCTTGTATTTTTGACTCAAATATCATATGAATTATACGATTGTAAAAAACTTTTAAACTGTTAAATTCAGTTACAAACGTTATATTTTTATTATTATACAAACATAAATGCGTTCAATTTACATAAAATATATAACGTGAATTATAAAACTTATTACGCGTAAAGCATTAAGAATTAAAAAATTTTAAAAATATAACAGTCCGAATATTGTGGAACATTTGTTTTTCAATTGATAACATAGCTAAAGCATTTTTAACCTGTCTTCACACAGTGTGCTACATAAAAATGTTTTAATTCGTTTTAGTGTCGAAAAACTCAGTAAGAATATAATTAGCACTTTTTATCCTTAAGTAAAATTACAATTTTAGGTAGAAACTACGTCACTATTGAAAATATTCGAATGAATATATGCGGTCCATCATTAAAAACTAAACTGTGTTTCCAATGATCGACTGTGTACATAGGCGTACCGAAGGGGGGGATTTGGGGATTCAAACCCCTCCCGAAATAGATTTTTACGCTGCTGTATTGTCGCTTTACGATCGTAAGATGTGTTGGTACCACAGGCATTTTGACAGTACAACTAACCATGTATTAGTGTGTAAATTATTCTCCAAATTAAAATGAACAGAAGTAATCCTAATCTTTACGCATTTAGGACTATTGCACAAAAGATTATTAATAAAATATAATTACTAAGTAATATCCTTTTTTCTATCAAGTGTTTTTTTTTTTAATTAATCGATCTCCTCCCGAAATACTGGCCTGGGTACGCCTATGACTGTCTATACACATTCAAAACGTTATTCGTATTTTTAAAAATGATGTGGTTTCTACCGAATATTTTAATTTTAATTTTAATAATATGAACTGTGAAAACTCGTTACACATTTTTATTTAAGACCATTAAAAACAAACAAAAGTTAAAATTTTGCAAAATGTTGGTTGTTTTTGTTTTTTTGAGTGTATGTAATATTTATATTTTATCATTATTTTAATTAATCAATTATTACAATTATTTTGAATTTGCTTAAAAAGAAAAACAATTAATTTTTTATGCTAAAATATCCAGCCAACATCTTGAACAGTATCAGTTTTACATAATGTATGTCTCGCCAACAAGAGCATAATAAAATGACAAATTATAAGATACAGTAGAAATTAGTTATAAAAACATTTAAAAAGCTGAATAATCTGGTCGCTATATTCCATATCAAATAAAGCATTATAATTTTTTAATGTTCAAAATTTACTACTAATGAACAGTTCGTTACGAAAATGACACGAAATATTTTATGGCATAAATTACGCTGAATAAGCAATCATTTATTTATAATTATAACTACACATATTTCTTAGTCAAAAACACAAACAACACACTTTCTTTCTTTTTTGTACATAAAAGTATGATAATAAAAAAACTTAAATCAGCATAAAGCAAGAGTAAGAGAAAAGAAGCTGTATCGAAACGGAAGTGGTTTGATATTTTCTTACTTTTGAAGAAATTTGTAATTTTTCGATTTTTTATTATAATAAAATAAGTATAGTAATCTTTTTCTAATATTTTTTGCAATAGTCTTACCACAGGTTTTCATCAATGTTATATTTATAACAAGCATTTTACATGTCGCACTAACAAAATAAACAGAACAAAAAATAACGGTATTATATCTGTTCTGTTTATATAAATTTCATTTCTTCATTGAAAAAGATTAAGGATGATGTTTTTGTTAAATTCATCTGCATAAATCTTTCAAAACTAAATGCTAATTGGTATGCCGTTGTAACCAATTTTTACTGTATTTCAATATTTGGAAATTATAATGTTGACAAATAGAATCACGGTAATTTTAAACACATAACTGTTTTTAAATGTACAATATTGTACTAACTTGTATATGTATGCAACACAATAACACAATCGATATAATATAGATGCAATTATACACTTTTCTTATAAAATAAAAGTAAAAATAAGCACATAAATATGCTCTAATCAAACTTTATTTCCTTCAAAATTCAAATGTGGTTATAAATAGTAAAAAAATGTAAACATATCGATTAATTCTGTTTATAATCAAATTTACTTCATTAAAGAATACTGCTCACCTAGAAAATATAATTTTGCAAGAACAACGCCTATCGTTTGGTCCACAATTCGAGTGTGCTCCATCAAGCCTATGTAACACATGCACTAACGCAATATCATTTTTATCTTTCTGACACACTACTACATTGTACTTACATGGTTTTTCGATCGCACGTGCTACAAGTAGCCTTCACACTAAAAGAATTCCGGACAAAACTTAATTAATTTAAAAAAATGTAAAATCAATTTATTTTTAACATTAATTTTACTAACAGTGATATATAAATAATAAATATAAATAAAAACATTGGATTCTACTTTTTTAAAGTTGAATCCAGGGTGTTCACATGCGAATGTGAACACATGAACGAGCCGCCACTGCTCTGGAGCCACAATCAGCTAGTTAAGCATCCCTTCAAACCATTCATAAAAAAACAAAGCATCAAAAAACGACTGACTCGATCATAGAAAGAACTACAAAAAAAGTATTGTCGAAAACAATGAGAAACAACAAAATAATACAGTGTAACATTAACGGTGTGTATTCGCACCTTCCTGAACTACAAATTTTCACAACTCAACACCAACCGATAGTCATCTGTATACAAGAATCTCATCTGAAATCCAATCAACATTTCTCGCTGCAGAACTACCCTCCTCTCCGGCACGACGATACCAATCATCTAATAGCTACAGGCGGAGTCCTGACACTGGTTCACGAATCAGTACCAAAAATAGATTCAATATCAACCAATTCAGATATCCAGACAGTAGTAATAGCTATCTGGCTTCCAGATTTTCACCGCTCGAGGATTACGATCTGCAATTTATACATTCCGCCTGACCAAAATTTGCAACAACAAGAATTATTCTCGTCGATCGTGTAATTGCCGCAACCATACATCATACTGGGTGATTTTAAAGCCCATAACACACCCGCTGGGGTTCACTGCAGCAAAATACAAGTGGTAATCAAATTGAAAGCCTGATCCTCAACTATCCTTAAAACGACATCTTAAATAAAAATAATGAGCTAACCCATTTTGTTACCAGAGGACACTTTTCCCATCATTGATTTGACGATTGCGACTAATGATCTTTCAGGCAAACTGAGCTAGAGTCGTTTCCCTGCTGCCCCTCGCTTGGCACGCCATTATGTAACAATAAAAAAAATAATAATAAAACAAAGAAGTTACAAATACAAATAAAAATTTTGGAATAAAAAAAAGAACTTCGTTAACACATTAATACAGTTTTGTTTATATACAAATTTTAATTAAAAATAGAAAAATGAAAATAATATTCAAATTTCAAATGGAGAAATTAGGTATTAGTTGTTTGTCAAATATTCCATGTATTAATTATGTCAAAAATTTCACTTTTTAATAGTGCAATAAATAATGGAATAAAAGTGTCGAAACTTACTGAACACGGACAAATAAATTATGGTGGAGTGTTTACATGGCCGTAGGCAGGGGGTTTAGGGGGTTCAAATCCCCTCCAAAATGTTTTTTGATTTTTTTTTCTTTTTTTCTATTCGCAAAGAAATTACATTTGATATTTAAAGAAAAACAAATAAAAAGATAAATAAAATAAAAAAAACATTTGTTACACAAATTGAGACAAATTTACACAGATTACAAACGCAATCTCAAGTTTAATGCAAGATGGTTCGACCAATTTAATCGGCTACTATATTCAAAACGAGAGGATAGTGCGTACTCGAAATATTGTGCTCTTTTTTTCCCATGGATACTGCAGCAAAAGGGTCTCATCGGGGACTTGGATCACTCGTTAAGATAGGATTCTGCAATTGGAAGAAAGCGAAGGAGGAATTTTGAAAGCATGCCCTCTTAAGTTATCATATAAAGGCAACCTAAATGGCTGAAAACTTCTTATCAATTTATGATGATAAAACGGAAAACATCCAGGAAAAGATTTCTTCTGAATTAGTCAAAAAATCTTTAGCAAAAACAGAGCCAAATTAACCTCTGTTGTCAAAACTATCGAATTATGTAATCGCCAAGAACTACGCTTGCGAGGAACATCCGGTCATGGTAATAGAGGAAAAAATGAAGAATGAAGAAATATTCTGTGCTCTTTAAAGATATAGAGTCGACGCAGGTAACAGAAATTTTCAGTACACCAGCGTTTCTGTACAGAACCAAATTATTAGTATTTGTGCCGACATCATTAAAGAGAATCTATTGTGAGAAAAGTCAATCACTCTTTGGTTTTCGAAACTAGCGACTTATCCAGAATTGAACAAATGTAATTTTGCCTCAGATATATTAAACTTGACAACAAGGCTTTGCAAGAGGACTTCTTAGAATTTGGTCCCCTTCGTGATCTCACTGAAGAAAGCATTGCATCATCTATTATCGACCAGCTGCAACTAAACGGAATAAATACTAAAGGGTTTGTTGGACAAGGATATGATGGTGCACTGCCAATGAGTAGACGCACTCAAGGTGCTCAAGCTATAATAAAAAGAAAGTATCCATTAACGTTATACGTGCATTGTAGTGTCCATTCGCTGAATCTTGCCATCGCAGGTACTTGCAAAGTGCGGAGATCGGCCAATTGTTTAGGCACTATAAAGTCTGTTGGAAATTTTTTTCGCACATCAGCATTTCGTTCGGCAATGCTAAAAGGAGTAATTGCAAAGCAAATGGCTAATTGTAGGAAAGCGACGTTAATATGCGAAACTCGTCCAAAAACACGACAGTGTAATGCGATTTAATCAAATCCTGTTGCCTATTGCGGCTACACTTTAGGAGAAATGAAGACTTCAGGAAATAATGACACTCCACAAATCAGTTGCTAGTTGCGATTCGATGCGACAAGATCGTCTCTGTGACAATTAATCTGTGTAAATTTTTACAAAGCTCTAACTGCGATCTCGCAACGGCCTGTCATCCAGTCAACCGTATAATAACCGTTCTCGATACAATAAGGGCGCAAGCAGAGACTCAGTTCTCAGTAATATATAGACAGGCTAAGGATCAGGCAAGACAACTGAATGGCGATGACTTCACAATATCTATGCCACAACGAGTAGGGCACCAACAACATCGAAGCCGAAATTCCAGAGGAATACACTATGGACGTGCTTTATTTATTCCGATTATTGACCATATTCTTAGTCATCTGGAGGAACGGTTCGTTAACCACAAGTCGGTTATAGGGTGCCTATCGTTGCTGATGCCACACAAGCTTCCGGTCAACACCAGCGAACTTCAGAGCGCAGTACAGTTTTATGGTCCACTTCTCTATTATGCAACCAGTTTTGAAGGAGAGTTCGCGGTTTGGAAATCAAAATGTCAAAAATAGAGGTTGCGAAATTTCCCGCCACACCGATAGAAATGCTGGATAATTGCAGCCTAGATATGATTCACAAGCTACTTTCAATACTTGTGACTCTACCTGTGTCGATGGCGACACCAGAGCGAACTTTTTCTTCATTGAGAAGGCTGAAAACATTTCTGAGAAACAGCATGAGACAGGAGCGGCTCATTGGCGCTGATAAACATTCATCGTGATATCGAGATTGATCCAGAGATAGTTGTCAGGCGTTTTTTACTTCATAAGGGCATCATCGTCGAATTCAGTTTTAATAAAATTTATATTTACAGAAATAATTAAATAAAAAATGTAATATCATGTTATTTAATGTTACATATTGCGTATTGTTAGGAATGCCCTCAACCACCGAAATGAATTTCTGGCTACGGACCTGAGTGTTTATATTTGCAAATTTGAACTTGCTGTGGTACAAGAAATAAAATGAAGTATAATGTACTACGTAATAACACATAATCCGTTAATCAATTTAAAAAGTATATTAATTGAGTGTTGAATGCAATAAGTTAAATAGAAAAAAAAAAAAGAAACATTTTGGTCTGCAATACCCGTTTTCCATTCGTTTAATACTGATCAATTTTTATCTGTAGAAACTTAAATCTTTTAATTAATTCATTAATTTGTGATTTTCACTATTACTCTTTAAATTTAAAGTTGTATTTCAAGTTATAAAAATACTTCAAAATTTGTAATTACGGATTCCACAGGAATTAACATAATTATAAATACCATTTTATTTATTATAGGTGTTTTTAAAAACTTCCGATGTTTTTTTCTTCAATTTTAAAATAAATTTTCATCAAACGTTAAATAAGGCCTTTTTTTTTTTACCCCCCTTGGGTTTGCTACCAGAGAGCATTAGCCCAGCAAAATGGAATAGATCATTGGAATAGAATAAAAATTATATTTTTATTTTGTCGACGATGGAATCAAGGAACACCCCTAGAACAGGAACAACTTTTTATTAAAAACTACATGTTTAATTAGAGAAAATATACTTGGAATCACATTAGTGCATAATTTTAAATAATAAAAATTGAACTGCGTGACAAAAAAATATACAAAATAAATGGTAAACATTAAAGAAATATAAAACAGAAAAAAAAAAGACTAAAATATTAAACCCACAACAATAACAAAGAAAATAATGTGTAGTAATAAAGAAGTAAAAGCTCAAAGAAGTTACAACGAAATAAAAAACGTGAAACAAGAAATACTGCTGGATAAAAAGTGGTCTAAAATTCGTTAAATTATAACAAACTAATGAATATAAAAAAGTAACAATCAATAGAATTAATAACGAAACATAAAATAATGAAAAACAAAAATATAAAACTAATACGAAATATAAACTGCAAATGTTAAATAAGTACAATTACAGAAACAGAATATGAAATAAACACAACGACATTAGTAGAAGAAAAAATAAACCGCCTTAATGTAAAATAATTAACGAAAAAACTAAAATCATAATAAGCGCAAATAATATCCAGCTTAAACTCGTTCGGAAATAGTGAAATAAATACTATGTCATTTTTGTATTTATATTCTAGTTCTTCAGTATACTCGACATTTGAAAAATTATCGAATTCTATATAGACAAAAGTCAAAGAAAAAATGCTTCGAAATTTCGATTCTTCAGATATACTCTAATGAATATTTTTCTACTTGCACGTATGTATTCTCGAAAGGCTTGTAAATTTCTTTTCTTTCGCGGAATCGATTAATTGGCCGCGTGGTCAAAAATCACGGACTCCGAAAGAGGTGTTTCTACGCTGTGAAGGTGAATTCGTACTTGCTTTTTTTTAAAACTATTTTGGTAAAAAAGCATACAAAAACCAAAAATATCGTCATTACTATCATCGAGCAGTGTACAAGAGTTATTTTTGTACGCTTATACATGTATGCGAAAATAGTCAGGAAGAGCCTAATGACCTAGCAATAGCAAACTTTTCGAGTGTGCCATCGAAGTAGATGTCACCGGCGCTCGTGATTTAAAACTAAGGGAATTTGTGACAACCGAAAAATCGAAATTTATATCAAGCAGCGGCGGCCGGAAGCAGGTGTACTCAATAGAAGGCAAATTATAATATTAATGACTAGGTCCTTGTTGACCGGAAGTACACTAGTGATTTTTCATCATCATCATTTGTCAACAGACGTGATAAATTCTAGTAGTTGTCTTTAAAACTGTCAATAAGGTTATTCATTCGATTCAAATGTTCACAGTGATCGCTACTCGTTATAAATATTTTCGGATACACAACACTTGACAAATGGCAAAATTCTATGTAAATTATTTCCAGTACCGCTGAAAAATGTTTAAAGCCAAAAAGGCTTCAGAAAAGATAGCTTTACAATGCACAAAATAAAACTGAAGAAAAAAATACATTAATCTGATTAATTATTAACTCTTTGAGGGGCAAACCTTTCTAAACTTTTGGTACCCCTAGTGGGCACAAAAAGATAAATTTTTTTTCGTTACTTTTATCTTGTATGTTTATCGACATAGAATAAAATGTGTCATAGAACTTATCATTATTAATGATTTTTTTTATTTAAAAAATTAAAATTTTGTGGTGGTCGATATATTAACCACCGCCCATCAAATTAAATAATAATATTATATTGAATGAATATGTATAAAAAATTATGTAATAAAAATACATCGAAAATAAAAAGAAATATACAAACAAAAAATAAAGAACAGTGCAAATAATTAACTTATTCTACTACTTTATTGAATGATACATTTCAAAACAATTGTTATACCCTTTTAAGCAAAGAGGTACATTATTACAAGTGGTACATTCCCACATACGTAATTTTTACTGGATGTTTTTTTGTGCTACATTTTGCACATCGCCTTGACGTCCCTTTCCTTGGAATGTGTCCCAGTCCTTGTAACCTAACTTCTTTTTGGTCACTTTCGGTTTATGTTTGCTGATTTCCACAGCTTTCCGTTTTTTTTGGGTAGTGATGTTTCAATTATCTTTTGAGACAAGAACCCCTGTTTGAAATACAATATGATTTATTACTTCATTATGGAAAAATAAGTTAAATAACGCCAAAGGTGATTTTTCTTTTAACTCCTTTACTTCATTTGAGCATCCGGTTTCATTAGAAAATAGTTGTAATGAACCTGTTGGCTTAGTAAGCTGTTTAGTCCATTTCATATTTTCAATTTTTATTATTTGTGATGACGAATTTATTAAATCACTAGATACATTTTTATCTGTATTATTATTAGTGTTATTATTTATGGACAGCAACTGTGATCATTCACACAATTTCACACATTACACGGAAGAGGTATTAATATTTCGTGATCAGAATCATCAGTTTCTGAAACATCAGATTCCAATACTCTGAATACATTATCATCGAGCCGAAATGTGGGGTCATCAGCCGAATCGTCATTAAATTCACATTCGGAAGAAGAAGGAACGTTTTCTAATATTTCTATGATCTCACTTCGATTTATTTTTCTGCTCATGTTTTCTTTGTACTAAAAAAAAAACAGGATTATTACTCGGACTATTTAATACAGAACACTGTCCTATAATGCGCGGTGGTTAATAAAATATATCACCTCATTTTAATAAAAAAATGTATATGATAATAATAGAAATCATTATAACTTACGTATTTCCTTTTAGTATAATGTGAAGGTTATAAACAATGCAAAAATTCTATTATTAAAATTACTACTTTGCAAAAATTTAAACAAATTAGCAGCACAACACACTACTTCCTTACACAAAACAGAACGATTGTCATTGAACGTCTCGTCACTGTGATACTAAAAGCATGAATTATTTGACGCCATCTATGGACATATATTTGCAACTAATTTAGGTAGTTTTATCTATTGACCACCACGCGGTAATAAGCACAAAAGAAGAAAGAAGGTGGTTAGTACGGATAACCACCGCGCCTTTTACTTACCATCCAGGGTGGTTAGTAAATTAACCACTGTCCTTCAAAAAGTTAAGAACATTTACGAACAAATGCTCGAAAGAAGTTTAAATACCGGTGTAACATGCAGTAATTGCAGCATAAATTGCAACGGTTAACTCCTGCAGAAGCGGTATATACACTACTTTAACTACTAAACCATATAATCGACAAACTTAAAAATTTAAGGCGAAATGTAAGAAAAAAACTTGTACCAATATCCGCCTAGATGACAACGACATCGGAGGAAAATATATTCTAGTTTCAGTTTCAGTACAAATGATCCAATTTTTAATCAAAAAAACAGTTATATATATATTCAGTAAAAAGATAAAATTCCCGTTTTTTAAAAGTCATTTTTAAACTTCTAATCGAAATAAAGAAAAAATGAACTTGTAGCACCTCGAGGAAAAGTTTCCCGAGGACATTCAGAATTAAAATCGGTTAACACTTTAAAGTCGGTGACTGGTTTGTAACACGGCTATTATAAAATCCGCGTAATATTCGATTTTAACGAACATAGCTAACGCATAATAAAAAGGTATTATACGTTTTAAATTTATATTAGTAAAAGTACAATTTATTTAGTAATATTAAATATGAAGAAACATTAAAAATAAAAATGTGTTAATTCGCTGTGAATGAACTATTTTTTTTTGTGAATTAACATATTTCTGTTTTTAGTAATCATTTATGTTTAATATTATATAACGCTAAATGTATCGAAACAAACTTGCACGAATATACGCTTAGATGGCAGCAGTATCAGGAATGATTTTAGTTCCAAGTGTACGCGAATGATCCGATTTGAAATCTAAATGCGATTATGTATGTATATACAAAGTGTAAACGCAAAATTTTGACTAATTGATTCACTTTTCAGAAAAATTAAAATTCGAAATTTTACAGGTAATTTTTTGAATTTGTAATCAGAAATAGAGGAAAATGAGCTAAGACAACCTGTAAAAAAAATTTTCGAGAACAGTACTGTTTTCGGAAATAATTAAAATTAGTTAAACAGCGCAAAGAGAAATTTTCGAAAATTAAAAATATATTCGAAATCGGAAGATCTGGACACGATACAGTCACGTAAAGGAAAGAGCGATTTTCGTGGTTAAACGATGTTTGACGTTCAATAAGGAACCTTTCTCGGCCTTTCTCGTTTATCCATTTATTTTTATTTTTCATTTCTTTTTATTTTTATTTCTATACTTATATTTAGCTAATTTTATCGCTACTACATTTAGATTGTAAGTTAATTCGTTTTTGTTTTCATTTTTTAATGTGCACAAAACTGGTGTATATTAAAGTTTGACGTGAAATAGGTGAAGATCAGTTGGTACATGTACCGGTTGTAGAGTGCACTTAATGAACGGAATTCATCGGCAAAAGAGCACGAAAATGTGGGAAGTATTATTTCCAAAACAGATCACGAAAAGAAAAGAAAAGAACAAGAAATAATAAATAAGCACGGGGTTTCCTGCTTACTATTGCTAGTAGATCTTTCGGCGGATGTGGGAATTATTTCGCCCTGATAATTCGAAAGAAATGATTATGATCAATCAGTTCCATCAGTACTACCTGTGTGTTACTGAATTTCAACATTCTATTTTACAAAACAAAATCCGAATGTCTTTAATTTTAAAGCATTTAATTGTAATATTAAATGTTATTGATGTGCTTTCAATTAACTAAAATATTGGGCTCTTATAATACTTCAGAAACTTAAGTTACTGAAATTGTGAGAGTCCCGTGTAGAGCCAAGAAAAAATCAATTACGAACATTGTAATTGAAAACACGTTAAAATAATCAAATCCGATGCTCCTGTTTATTAATTTTTTTTTACCCCCCCCCCCCCGGGTTTGCTACCAAAGAGCATTAGCCCAGCAAAAAGGAATAGATACATGGAATAGAATAGAAATTATATTTTTATTCTGTCGACAATGGAATCAAGGAACACCCCAAGAACAGGAACAACAGAGGTAGTAGGTAGAGAAAGAACATAAGAGGCGTTGAAAGGAGCAGGAAGACCAAGCTTTAAAAGATGATAATAAAGTAACTCACGCTCGCGAGATAAACTGGAGCACTCGAAGAGCACCTGATTCGCATCACAAACATACTGGGAACAACCTTCAGGATCCAATGGATAATTACGAGATGCAGCCAAAGAAAATCGATTTAGTGAAGAAGAAAGGAGACTATGCGAGAAACGGAGGCGAGATAATTTAGTAATTATGGACCGACGCAAACTGGGAAACTCATAGAACCAAGGACGAGGAGAAGGAACGGGATTAATCAAGAGATAAAAGGAATTAGGATTAGCGAAAAGAGATACATAAACAGAATGCCAAAGTCTAAGATGGCAGGATTTAGTTGGAAGAAGAATATTGTGTGCTGGTGTTTATTAATGATAGATTAATTAAAACATTTATCACAGAATTTTTAAAAAAATAATCACATTAATTTAATTTTATCGTGACGTGTTACAGAGAACAACGCTCCATATTCATAGAAAATTCGCTTTTAAAATTTATAATTTTTAATTTCTAATTATACGAAAAAATTTCATTTTTTTTTTTTTGTTAGAGCAAAGCGAATAAGGGATAAAATCTCTTAGCATTTTAATGATTTAATATCATTTGTACTAGGAATACCGAGTAAAATGTGTTTACTTTATTATTATCTCAAGGTGCCATTCTGAAGACTTTTATTATTGTACTTTTTTTTCCAATAAGTAGTGGTAGGCTAATTGCTAATAAATTATCCATAAAGAAAGGAAAAAGATTTGTATAAAAGAAAAGAAATAAATTTACTGCGGCAAAGACGCACGTTTTTAAATGAAAAATAAAATAACCATAATAGATGGACAAAAAATGGTTAACCATTAACAGTAGAATTGACAAAATCATAACGTTTACTATTATAAAACTTTTAATTAAAATAAAAGACTTTCAGATTTGACGTATTCGATATTAAAAGTATGCATTTTATCGAAATTTATAAAACACTTCCTATATGGGCCGATTCTAAAAACAGCAATAAGCTTATAAAAATTTTTAATTACTTTTGAATTTCATCTATTCGAACTTAAGACTATGTATTATATTTAAATTTACAAATTTTTTTCTACATGGGCTGACCCTAAAAAGAATTGTATAACATAAAAATTAATTAGGAAGTAATTTTGATTTATGTTTTTATTCTTCGAAGTTTTAGATCATATTTTGACTGTTTCATGAATATCTATCTTGTCTACTAAATCTTTTAAAGAAAAAAGTAACATTAATAAACTAAACGTCATCACTCATTGCCGGACGCAAATGATTAAAAATTCATTTCAACGCACTAAATGAACGCTCACAAGAAGATGCTGACGATAAAAGAGATGTTAAAATGAGATGAACGGAAGGCAATACATTTCGTAATTTAAATGCAATTTTTGAAATACCTTGTACATTCTTCGCATGCATCCAGAAGCATCTGCAGATCAGTATATAAACATTCTACTTATTCCTTAAAAATTTCAGGATATAAATCCATCATATCTTTTATTAATTTGATTGAAGGATTATTTTTATTTACTGGAATTGTAAATATTTTTCGCAAAGGTTCAAAAATTGAAAGAGCTTTTTTGACTAAAATTCCTCTTGAATTCTAAAAACATCAAAAACAGCTTTGAATTATTTTCTACCAAATGTCATAAAATCGACATTTAATTTCTGAAATTGCATCATATTTTTTCTGTGATATTTTGAAAAATCATATTCGAGATTAATTTTAATATTTTTTGCAAATTGAACTGAAGAGTTGATTAATACATTAATTTCTTCATCACTATTCCTTTTTTTTGAAATATTTTTACTGTGCTTTGAACTCTATATGCATAGCGTCAATAATATTGAGTTCTTCTTTTTCCGACTATTACGTTAAATTTTTGATTTTAAACGTAATATTTTTAGTAAAAAATAATGAACAAATAAAATCAAAGTCTAAAATTTTTTTAACCAAACCGGAAGTTTAAACACGTATCTTACTATCAAAATCCGAGGTATTATTCATTCATTTGTTCTGAAATATTAATTATGCTTTCTAAAGCGACTCGAACAGCTTTAACTGTTTCAGCTCTAGCGGTCCATCGTGTTTGAGACAAATTTTTTAATTATAGTGAATTTTCAGTAATTTTCAATTGATCATTCAAAATTAGAAAACGTTTAGTACTGCTAGAAAAGAAAGTATATAATGCTTCTAATGTATCGAATAACTCTTTAATCAAACTACTTGCATTGCATGCCCGTCTACATAAATATATTAATTTGATGGGTTTGACATGGAACATAAGGAATTTTCTTACCACATTTTTCAGATAACTTTTTTTTGTGTACCATTATACTACCCGAACGTATTTCTTGCAAAATCATAAGATTGGAAAACAATTTTTTCAGTTGAAATTCTTAGAAAATTAAGTGATGAAAAAGTTTTTTCATCCAGTGCCTCTCCAGTTTTTTTTTTTGTTAGCACAACATACATCTTTAAAAGTCGTTCAACAAGTACAGGACCATCATTTGTATTAACAACATATCGAATGTTAAGAACGAAATGATTATGACGTGAAAAATCCGGTGTTGCATTTTAGCTATGATAGAATATATATGGGCTTCATTAATTTATTCTGAAATAATCTCCCTTATTTTACATCTTAATAAATCGACTAGTTCATTTTTAATAGTGCTACTGAACTGTGTTATACGATGAGATCTTTAATTAACTCATCTATCCGCTTCTTCGTGATTGGATAGTGCCGGGATAATATTAATTTATTATTTGATTAAAATTTCCATTGTTATTTTCTACTGAATTTTTATGGCCACGAAATGCCAAGCCTTGTCTTCCAACTGTTTTTGTGATATCAACCAAAATTTATGAAATTTTCACATTGTATTCTTTTTCTTGCTCTCCTTTAATCTTATTTTCCTTTAGTGATTTATCAAACAAAAAACACCAACATGACTTCCTTCACTGACAAAGTAACACAAATTACCTATTGTTACTCGATGAGGCTCTGAAGTAAAGTGGGAAACCAATTTTCTTTGCCCGTTGGTATCGCGACTTTTCATTTTGTGTCACTGTCTTACTCCTACAGATACCCATTCTGAATTACTTTTAGATCTTCCGATTCCTTCTGGAAACATACTGCAAGCAAAACAAAACGCTGCGTCTTTATAAAGATTGTATTCCAACAGGAGAAATTACTGAATTAAACCAACGTTGTTTTCTGGTTGGTATGTCTTTATTGATAGGAAAGATGTTAAGTTTTGGTTGAAATAGTCCTAAAACATTAAAATAAAGTCGTTCATTATTTGTTTCTACTTTTTTTTGTTTTCCCTGATCCTGTTCTATCGAAAAACAATCATTTCAATAATAAACAATTATGGATTTGGTGTAACATCCATTTTTAGTTGTTTCAAAATTCCATTAGCTCTTTCATAATTTGTCATACATTCAGTAACTCGACCAGCAAGATTAATCCATCTCCAATTTCATTTATTATTGAAGTTGATATGTTGATAATGATAGTGATTCTTGATTTCTAAAAATAAATTGAAACAAATACTTTTACACACAAAATATATTCACAATAAATTATAAAAATCATAAAAATCATAAAAATCATAAAAATTATAAAAATTATAAAAATAGCCGACTAGTTTCGGATATCAATAATCCATAATCATAGCTTATTAACATTTAATAACATAAAGTGAAATCGGAACAAAACAAACGCAAACGAAATCATTAAGTCGATAAGTTCCAATATAAAAGTCGAATTTAAAAATTTTAAAAACAATATAAAAATTTAAAAAAACTTAACTCGATTTATTGGTAACTATTGAGTTATAATAAAATGATGGAATGAAACTAAATGTACAGCCGAATGCCCAGTGAATGATAAATTACCCGTGGGTGTTTCATCAGCTATCTACGTGTGAGGCAACGGTTTATTATGAAAAGATGAAGTTGAAGAGGAAAGTAAAAACAAAACTGAAACTTCTTTTTACAGACCTCAAATGAACTTAAAGGCGCTCCAATATGTTGTAACCTTTACACAAGGGCGATGAGCCAGGGGAGCAAGAAGAGTTGCCAGCCGGCAGGGAGGGGCAAGATGATAGAAAGAGGATATGAGTTATAGGAAAAATATAATTTATAAGTTGTAAAGGCTTAATATTTTATTAAACAAGAATAAAATCTTAATTAAAACATCATTTTCGTGGGTTTCTGGCAAATTGTCCATGATTACGCGCCTATGAATACTCATCATGGCCAGTTGATTAAAAAGATTCAAGGCTCAAGGGGAATCAGCTGCCCCCCTGCAACCCGCTGGCAACGCCCATGCCTTTACATGTTTCTCATCCTGTTTTATTTTCTCATGTTGACTTCCATAATCATCATCAAAGTAACTTCCGCATTCAAGGGATTATAATTAAATCATTTTCCGCGCCTTCGACATGACGAGAATCTACAAGACACGTTATTAAAAGCAACATACTCGTAGTGTTGAAAATATATTGTATGTCTGTGATTCCGAAATAAGCATACCGACTTCAAAAAGAAGGAAGTTACATGTTCGTCACCTAATTTATATTTTTTTTATGTTTGTTCGCGCATAACTTACATATATATAGACCGATTTCAATGGTTCTTTGTTAATTCGAAAGTGTACCATTCAGCGGTGGTACCATGTCATTACCAATGAAAATCCGTAAACACAAACAGAGTAATAAGCAAAAAAAACATGAAAAAATGTGATCTCTTTAGATAAGTTTTTAGTAATACGACAAACACGATTGACTTTAAATATTATGAATTTACCTTGGAAACGTAATTTTGAAAAAAATTAATTTTTAGCAAGACCAAAACAATTTATAACAATGATAATTATCGTGGAAATGTGGTTTCGAATAAAAAAAACGAATTTTAAACTGCTATTGCGCCATTTACAAGGCCCGCCGGAGATATTAAAATTTTACATTATTTAAAGAAGCCCAATGAAAATTAAAAGACCATGTAGATTGATTTGAATCATTTTTTGTTTATTAGAAATCTTACTGGTTAGTAGTTGGTCCCGTATGGGTATTAATCATCGGTGATTATTTACGAAGGTGTCATTAAAATAATTCAAAAATATTTACACTAAAAAAATGGTGAAATAAAATACTTTTTTTGAAGAAAAAAAAGCATACCGATACTTAAAGATTCACAGTAAAAATTTAATAAAAACGCGATAAAAAGTGAAAAATAATTATTCGCTAAACAGTAACACATTTTAGAGTAATATAACCCCCTTAAGGGGAGATATGGCAATTCTTAAACAATATTAATACCTTAATTACAGTCGGCACGAAAATCACAAATTGCAATAACAATTAAAAATCGCATTAAACATTCCTGATAATTCCCATACTCGGTTTATAGAAAACGATCGGTAATGTTCTTATAATTATTAAATTGTTTCTAAACATTATTGCAGTTTGAATTTAGTGCCGACTGTAATTAAGGTATTAATATTTATTTAAGAATTGCCGTAATACCTCCCCCTAAGGGATATATTACTTCAAAATACGTTATCGTTTAGCGAATAATTACTTTTCACTTTTTTATCGCATTTTTATTAAATTTTTACTGTGAATTTTTAAGCATCGGTATACTTTTTTTTTTAAAAAGTATTTTTTCCTATAAATTATAATAGTTAAACTATTTAATTAAATTTAAAGTTAAGAAAAAGAAATTTGTATCCTATCTGTTGTCGGCCGAAATTTTAAAATAACTTATTTATAGTTTATAAAAAAAAGAAACACACAATTGATGATTAAAAGAAAACAAACAAATCTACCAAATTCTCCTTTTTATTAATTTATACGAATTAATGGAACACGACTTTCACGAACAACAAAAATATACATAAAACGATAAAAACGCTTTATATTTTCGTACACTTTTAAAAGAGACACGTTTTTTTTTTTTTTCTTTTTTGTCCCGTAAAAAAAAAAAACAGAATGGCCCACGCCAATCCGATACATACACGTTTCTAAAACCATGCTGTCCTTAAATAAAACCAACGTTATCCTTACAATACGGCGACCTTTGATATCTAAGCGCTAGCGTACAATTATCAAATAAAATAAATATATAAATATTACGGGAAAAAGATAGAAATAATTATTAAACGTAAACGGACTTCGTTAAGCAAAATCAAAAATTAAATGCAGAGATCCTGTCTGATCGCCAAGACAAAATTGAACGCCTCCTACGTTTTCTCAAGACCACTAACGTATTCCACATCATCTAACACTGATCTTATCCGTGCCTCTGGCCTAGGCGGCAGTACACGGCACGCTAATCAAAGAAGAAGAAGAAGTAAAAGAAGAAAATAAGAAGAGGGATTAAAAAAAAAAAAACGAACAGAAACAAGGAAGTGAAAGCGAAAAACGGAAAGAGATAGCCAAGTCGGAAACAAGAAAGGGAAAAAAATTGACGGCACACTATCCATGATTAATTAACAAAAAAAGTAAAAATTATCAACGTAATAATAAACACGTTATAATTTTTATTATTTTCACTAAAAAATTTAATTTAATTTTAATAACAAATTAAAAATTTATTACTGATGTTAAACAGAAACTAAATTCGTCCGTATTTATAAAGGGATCAGAAAGCAACATAAATTTATTCGGACGCCACAAATATTTTTGCAACGCCGATAAAATTTTCTCAGATCGCGCAAAATACAAAAAAAAACGGAAGCTACCATAGGTCAAACTATTAACCGTTTCAATCAAAATGTGCCAATTTTTTCATGTAATTTTCAATTTAATTGATGAATGTTGATTACGAAAGATAATGCTATAAAAATTAAGGCACACTTTCTACTGCAAGCGTCAGTTAATTATTTTTTATTATGAGAAAAATAAGGTGATGGAAAGTGAAATATATGTCCATTCAAAAAAAGCATCTCCATGAGTTTTAAGACTTCCGAAGAAGGAATTTAAAAGTAATTAAATTTCCTCAAAGAAAAGGTTGGTTGATTTGGAGGTATTTGTTTATTACCCCTTTTTTTTTTTTCACGGAGGTCCGTGTTAATTGATGTGTTCATTAACTTTCTTTTACACTTCAAGTAGAACCGTCGATTAATGAAAAAAAGTTATGCCACGTTAAAATTCAGGTAAATTATTCGGTTTACAGCACTCGATAGATCTGCAGAAATGACATTTAACATAGAAAAACTGATCAAACTAATAACTTTTTTGGGTTCGCCAATGTGGACATTGGCCTACGAACAGGGGAAAAGAGGAGGATGTGAGACAGCCAACAAAAATGCACCAAGCGCTTGGATGACAGAAGATGAATAGAAAGAATAAATGAAGCACTGCAGCGAGTGGGAACACTGTTTGATAGAAGACAGGAGTAGAAAGAAGATCGTTCCATTGAAAGCGAAAAACAGTCAAAAATTGTATCATCAGGGTCACACATAAAGTGATTAATATGGAGATAGCACGAAAAAGAACCAGAAAAGTGATGAAGGGAGCAAACTATGGCCAAAGCGCAAGCGGCATATCGCAGAGATGTTAGAGTGACGCGTAGAAGAGAAATCAAGAAACCAATGAAGAGAAGAAGGGAAGGTTGGGCAGGCAAGCAAGAGGAATCCGGGTTAGAGAATGAGGAAGAGTATGAGTTGAACCATAGTTTGTGTTGAACAGCTATAATGATTCGATATTGATTAATATTGAAAAAATGTCTATATTCGGGGCGGTCATAACCCTTGTAACCTATCCACTTGTTGAGACTGTAAACGCTTCTGATAAAAATACATTACCTTTGTAGTATAGTACACGGGAGGTAACGTTGCATTTTTCTTAGGAATTTTATACCGAATAAATTAAATTTTTATCAGTTAAGTAATGTCCAATAATCAGCAAAATGAGCGTCAGTCGTAGCACCCGCGGGACAGCTAAAGGTGACAGCACGTGAAATTTGTTCAAAAAAAATTATGCTCATACTGTGTCAAAATTCATGGGATGGTTTTTCAGATGATAATTTTAACTAAAAAATAATAATAATCAGCTGTACAGAAGAGGGGCCGTTATGCGCCAGTCACCTATGTGAACGATATTCAAAATTTCATAAAACGGTATAAAGTCATTTTATACCACTTTATGAAATTTATGCAGCTGAATTTTTATATTTAAAAAAAAAAAAAAATTTGACAAGTTAAAAAATTTATTCATTTCTTTTAAAATTATATTTCGTAAATGTTAAATGAAATAGGAATATGAAATAGGTAAATTGAGGATCACGCCAATCATATGTAGCATACTACGCACGTTGCGGCATTACAGGTAACATAAGGCTCCTCCTAAGTGAACTTAAAAATCTAAAAATCGATTACTTTTTTTTTTTTGTGCATTATATTTCATAAAACCGAGTATATTGGACATTTTTAAATATTGAAATTATAATTTAATTTAAAAAAGTTATTAATGTAAGTAAAATATAATTAAATTAATGAAATCGATATTTTTAAAGGCGCCGTTAAACATCTTAGGTAGAAGCATTGGAGTGATTTTAAATAAATATGAAATAAGTAAAGACAATAATGATATATATAAAAAAAAAAAGGAACTTAATCGGTAATTCATGTTGATCGTATTAAAAACTGTTTTAAAATAATTAACTTTAAAGTAAAAAAAAAAAACTATTCGGAATAAAGGCGATTCCAAAAATTCAGTCTATTTACAGAAATGAACGAAAAACAGAGTGTATTGTTTTCACTTAAAAACAAGAACAAAAAAAAAAAAAAAAGCAAAAGGAAAGAAAAAATAAAAAACACAAAGGTATTTACTTAACCGACCAATGTGATATTTGTCATTTAATATACAGTAAATTACCAACAAAAAAACAGCTATTATTTTTTTCTTGTTTCTTTAAAAATAGTCATGAATAAGATTTTTACACATACTGCACGCCACCATTTCGCAGATTTGCGATAAAAAAATTTTTATTTGTCGTGGAACAAAAAGGCAACATCGAAGACGGACTTTGAAAGAAGACGATATTTTTTTTTATATTCATTTTAGCGTAAAAAAAACAGCTACCAAGTATCACCATCCTGCTGACTATTCTATACTGTTTTGTATCCGTATGGCCGACGCAAATAAATGAAGTGGTCTTTTTTTTTTCAAATCGGTACATAGGAGTTTTATATTTCAAATGATTGGTTCAGTATTGCTGACGAACTGAATAAACTCAAATTTCTCAAAGTTTTCGGCTTAAATAAACCAAAATTCATTTCCATTTCAAATCGCTAATTCATAATTTTATTTTTTTTATTTTTTTTTGTTTTAAATGGGTTCGGTGCCAGCACTGACCTAACTACATGAGCTTTTAGATCACCTACTTAGATTCTGAGGCGAACGGAGATAGAGGGTATAAAGGAGAGTAGGAAGCGAATAACGGCTAGAGATGGGAAGGAAAGGATAAAGGAAGCATTGAAAGGGGTAGAAAGATTCAACGCCAAGAGTTGGGCGTATAGATGAGAGCACTCGGGAAAAAGAGCAGGACATTCAAAAAGGATATGGTTGGGGTCGCATATAAAAGGAGGATTAGTAGAGTGGAGAGGGCAAAAGGGAGAATATGAAAGAGAAAAAGAAAAACGAGAAGAGGAAAGGAGAGAATAACCAAGTCTTAATCTGATTAAGGAAACAATAGCCGAGCACCGAGAAAAGGGAAGAAATTGAAGCCAGGGCTGTGAGTTGTGAATAGGCTGTAGGAGGAGGTAGAAGGAGGAACGATTGGTAAAAAAAGAAGGGTAGATGTCAACTCATAGTCTGGCATGGAGACTTGAAAAGAGAAAAAGAATGTCTGAGGCAGGAAAATGGGGGAGGAGTGGATCATTGAGAGACGCCGAGCGAGCTAGGAAGTCAGCTGCTTCGTTACCCTCAATGCCAGGGTGGCCAGGAACCCATAAAAAGTCAATAAGGATAGAACGTGTTAAGCGCAAGTTGGAAATAGAGTCACGAACAGAAAGAATAATATCATTAGACGAGTGGGAAGGAGGAGAAGAAACAGCTTGCAGCACAGATTTGGAATGAGAAACAATGAGAAATTCACAGATCCCTCTTGAAGAGAAAATAAAGGAGACAGCACGATTTTATTTTTAATATGCATCAGTATTATGAAAAAGATTTTGTTATCATATATGACCAGCACAAACTTGTTCTGGCGACTTCGAATTTGAATTTTCCAAAAATGCTGACAGAAATTTTTTTGGAGAGTTTTTGGGAGTGTGTGATACCCCACTCACCCCATGTTTGAAACGCCTCCGATCTTAACCCTTAATTCTCTCTTCGGCTTAGTTTATTTTGGACATATATAATTTCTTTTAATAATCTCCCCTATTTTTCCTTCAACTTTATCGATTTTAGTGCCATCATCCTAAAATTCTATGTCATTATCCTAAAATTTTTGTTCTGTCTTCGCTCTCAAAATTCTTTCTGCAAGCTGTATTTAAGCAGAAATTCTACAATATAATTCTCCATATCCTTTTCTTGCAACCGCTTTCACTGAAGATTCGAAAGGGCCTCTCGTCGGATCTTCTTTTATCTTGCTAAATTTTAATATATTGAGTATCTTTTCATCTTCCTTTTTTGTGTTTCTTATCCACAAATAAATGAATGACTACTCCGCGGCATCCGTTATTTTTATTAGTTTTAATCGACTTCCTTCCACTTATTTGATTATTTCCGACCCCACGAACGCCTTTCAAATATATTCTTCTTTTCCCAATCTTGATCTTTCTTTTGACACGTTATTGTCCTCTATATTATACGTTCACTCACACACATTCTCTCCTTTTTTCTACTCGATTTGCACTGATTTGCTGTGAGTTCCTAACCATTCAGGCATTTCTGGCAATGAAGAACGGATTCTTTGGCTCGAGTTGTGCTGTTTCTTCTCTCGCTTTCTTTCCCTCAGAAAAATCCTATCCTCTAAACTCCTTCCGCCATATAAAAGTTTCCACTTTAGATTTTGTTCAGCCATTTACACTCTTCTTTTTACACCAATCACTCCTTCTACCGGTATATCCTATTCGTTCTTCAGGTTCATTGTTCCTCTTATTTTCTTCGCTTCATCATTCGGCTATTGTTTCCATTATTTACCTGCGCTCTTAAGCTATACTATCTTTCTCTCCCATTTTCGTTGTTCTTTAGTTTTCTCCCTACATCCTCTTCATTTAAATGATGCAGTTGTCTGAAACGATTATCATGAATTCTTTAAGTGTTCATCTCTTTTTCGTTCGGTTTTGGAGTTTGCTGAAACCAGGAATTCGTACTAGTACCTCTTGTACGCCGTCCTTTCCTTTTCCGCTTATCATTCCTGTTATTTGTTACTTCTTATTAACGGTATTTGATCGGATTAAAATATTTTTTTTTTTTTTTTTTTTTAAATTTTATTGTATTACAAACTGGCCATCTAGGCCATTTAGCAATATTCTTAACAGGGAATTATTTAGCATGAAGGGAGAAGTACCCAATAGTACCTACCCGATAAACTTTACCTTAAACAAGGTCATGAGGTTTCTTACGCTTCAGCCGCCTCCTATCATTAGCAGTATGTAGCAGTCCAGCAGCAAGTTTATTCGGGTGACTTTCAAGTCTTTCTGCGTGTCTTCGGGCATGAGTTTTAATAACATCTGCCACATACTCTATCCTTAAATCTTGATGCAAGTTTGATTTGATACATATCATGGCGCCTTGGGCACGAGAGCCTAAGAATTTTATTCTGCGCGGTCTGTATTATCTTCAGATTTGTAGGTTTAGCACAACCCCAAAGCTGTACTCCGTAGGTCCAAATAGGCTTCAAGATACTTTTGTATATCAAACGTTTATTATCAATACTTAAAACGCTATTTCTTCCTAGAAGCCGGTACATTTTTTTAACACGAATATCTATTTCTCTTTTCTTTGTCTGAATGTGCTGCTTCCATGTTAAACGACTATCTAGGTGTAATCCCAAGTACTTAACTGTTGTTCTCACGGGCAATTCCAGTCCATTTATCCTAACAGTTGGGGTTATGACTTTTCTATTCGTGAAATGAATGTTTACCGATTTACTTTCGTTGATCTGAACTTTCCACTTTTTAAACCAGTTTTCTGCTTCGATAAGGGCCTTCTGAAGATTTTCATTTGCTATCTTCGGATCTGAATGTGACGCAAGTAATGCCGTGTCGTCAGCAAATGTAGCTACCTGAACATTTTCCAGTACAGGAAAGTCTGCTGTATATATCAAGTACAGCGTGGGTCCCAGAACTGATCCCTGGGGCACTCCTGCTTGAACTGGATATAGTTCTGAAAACGTGTGTTCATAGCGCACCTGGAAATATCGGTTATGCAGATATGAACTCAACAAGAGATATAACCTAGTTGGTAACAAAATTTTTAATTTATATAATAGACCATTATGCCAAACTTTATCAAAAGCCTGTTGGACATCGAGAAATGCCGCTGTACACACATTTTTTGTTTCTAAACTTTTTTCTATTACACCTACCACTCTGTGCAGCTGATCCACCGTGGAGTGCTGTTTTAAGAAACCGAATTGATGTTGTGGAATTATATTATATAGGTATGGCTGCAACCTATTTAATACCAATTTTTCCATTACCTTCGACATAACAGGCAACAAGGAAATGGGACGATAAGACGTAATAGCATGCGGATTTTTGCCCGGTTTCGCAATCATAATAATTTGTGCAAACTTCCATTGCACCGGAAAATAATGTAGGCGAAGTATTGCGTTACATATAAATGTCAGCAACATTACAGCCTTCCGTGGAAGTCTATTCAGTAGTTCCGCGGTTATTAAATCAAAACTGGGACTCTTTCTCCTTTTCAGCGTTTTAAGTATGTTTTTCACCTCTTGAGGTGACGCTGACTTGATAGGAGAGGATAACTGGCCAGGACTTTTTAAAAAGTCATCGACTTCTTTGTCCGTAGCAGCCGTTAAGTTCGGCTTAAAAACTGTTGCCAAGTAGGTGGCAAATAAATTCGTCTTTTGCTTTTGATCTTTCGCCCAAGACCCGTTGCCATGTTTTATCGGAGGAATGCAATTTTTTGGTTGTTTAATGTTTTTTGTACACTTCCACAAAGAATAATCATCCGCCGCTAATGCCGAGAGTTTAAGTAAGTAATTATTAAAAGTTTTATTTTTAATTTCTGCTAATAATTTTTTGAGTTCTTTGGTTTTATTATTAAGTTGTTTTTTGTCTGATGGATTTCCTGTCTGAAACCATTTTCGCCTAAGCTTTCTCTTTTCTAAAACAAGCTGGCGAACCAAAATAGGATAATTTTTTCTTTTTTGGTATATATCAATAGAAGGAGTATTCAAAGTTGCTGCTGTTTGAATCTCCCTAGTTATATATTCCACGGCATTCTCGATGTCAGTTTGGCTTTTTAATGGGATTTTCAGATCTAATTTTGAGTCTAAGTATTCCTCGAAAGAATCCCAGTCTGTTTTATGATTATACAAATATATCGGTTTTTCTCTGCATATTACTGAATCACCAAGGGTTAAAACAATTGAAGAATGGTCTGAGAAAAGATCGAAAGAAGAATTTATTTCTGCATAATAACTGGCAATGCCTTTTGTAATAAAAAAATCTAAAAGGTCTGGTATTTTACGATTATCAGTTGGCCAATACGTTGGTTCTCTTGTTGATATGTAGTTAGCATTGTGATTTTCCAGCGCTTGTTTGAACACACGTCCCCTGGTATTAGTTACCCTGGAGCCCCACGCTGTATGCTTGGCATTCCAATCCGCACCTGATAGGAATTTATTTCCTAGGCTCTGTATATATTTACTGAACTGGTCTGCTGTTATTTTATGTCGCGGAGGACAGTATGCAGCTGACAACACAAGCTGACCACCCTTCGTCTGTATGCTAATACTAGTCCCCTGCAGGTACTCCTCCCTAAAATTATTTAGTTCGTAATGTATAATATTAGATTTTATTAATATTGCTGAACCACCCTGTGATTTCCCCGAAGGGTGAGAACAAGAGTATGTTATATAGTTGTTTATTTTGAAATAATCTTTATCAGTGAGGTGGGTTTCAGCGATTAAGATTACGTCTATCAAGTTTGAATTTAAGAATAATTCGAGTTCAGCCTTATGATTTTTTAAACCATTTGCATTCCACTGAGCTATTCTTATATAGCCAGGCATTAGTTAATAATTTTTTGCACTAACATGGTTAGCATGGATAGAACCATGCTGTTTTGTTCAGTTAATTGACGAAACATTGCCTTAAATTCCATAAGGAATTCTGTTAGATTCACTGAAGAAGTCTGTTGTTTCTTTTCCTCAAATTGTTTTGGTGTTTGATTTATATTAAAGGTTTGACCGGAACTTTTAGAATGATTTGTGTTCGTCGTGATATTGTTCTGTTGACTTATAGCGCCCGGTTTTAATATTTGTGAATAACTTATAGTTGGCCGCAGATAACTGTGCTTATTAGGTTGAATAATTTTATTTTTAACATCAGTTTTGCTTTGTACTAATCGCTGATATATTTCGCAACCTCTATAATTCGCAGGATGGGATCCCCCACACAAACCACACGTAGCTGGCGATTTTGGGTCCTTTTTGCATTCATAAGTTTTGTGTCCTTTACCGCACTTAACACAAAGTGGTGCTCTTGTACAATAGGCTTTAGTATGACCCCATTGTTGGCAGTTTTGACATTGCGGGATAGATGCTTTTTTATTTGGCGATTCGACTTTAATTATTGTATTACAGAGTGATTTTAAATTAAAAATTTGCCTACAATTTTCAGTTGGTTCAAGATCTATAAAGAATAACGGCAGCGATTTTTTTGTTTGATGCTGTTTTACATTATGAATGTTACGAACCTGAAAGCCATGTGACTGTAGTTCTTCTTGAATATCAGTTGGGTCGATAGAATGATGCAAGTGCCTTATAACTACTTTATAAGCACGTTCCTGTTTCATTTGGTAGGTGTGGAATATAACTTTTTGTTCTCTAAATTCCCGTGTTAGTTTACGATATTCTTCCGGAGTAAGTACATTTATCTTAACTACTCTATCAGTCAATGATTTCGCGTAATAGTCTGTTTTATTAATTATGCGCTCGATATTTTCTTGCATTTTTTTTGCACAAATATAGGCGGTGGCTTAGGGACAGCTTGAGAGGTTCTTTTTGCTGTATTACCGACATTATTTTCTTCGTTAATGCTACTTTCCTCATCTGTTGAAAGGGCCTCATACCTATTTCGAGTCATTTTAACATGTTTGCTTATACCGTTATTAGTAGAGATGAACTGCCGTTTTTTCCCTCTTTTAGATTTAACTTTTTGCCAGTTATTCTTATCACTTTCATTCTGACACATCTGTATCTCCTCGTCGCTTTCATATTCATTTATTCGCTGTACGTTTGTTTCTGGCAAGGCTGGGAAGTGCTGACTGTAGTTGCTGCTTTGATTTTCAGTACAGATATTGTTTGGCTGTGAATACGGTATATCTTCAGCCGGCGGGTAGACGAGTAGTGGCTGCGAATAGGGCATATGTGTCGGCGACACTGGTACATTAGACGGTGTTGTAAACGGTAGTGTAAATCTAGCCGGTTGAATGACATGTGTAGTAGCGTTCGACAGCATCTCGCTGTGTCGCGTGTGAACGCCAGCCACATGATACACTGGTTCCGCTGTGTAAACTGGCGCAGCCACCGTTGTCGTCATATCAGCGACAACAGTGGTTCGCACTTGTGTGTGTATGTATGTCTAATTATCAGATAAAGACAAGCGGAATAATAATTTACGAAAACCGTACAATATACGAAAAATATAATGGTTTTATCTCACCAATCTGCTTTTATAGATGATAACGCGATGTATTACTAGAAACACGAAAACATAGAACACAACCGACCGCAATCACTCTCCATCAAAGATCGGATTAAAATATGACCGACTCTTTCTTCTCCTCACTATTTCTAGGTAAAAGTTCCTAATTGACAAGCCAAAAAAAATGATAATAATAACAAGAAAAGTTTAACTTTTCAATAAACACGCGACCGTATATGGCGCACATTAAGCAAATTAGACTCCAAAAAGAACAAAAGAAAAAAAATAGAAAACGGATGTCATTCCCTAACGGGTAAAAGAGTCGAACCCCGTAGGTTAGAATAAAATGCTCAGTTTGGTATAAAGAGAAACACACCTCTAGAATGGAAAAGAAAAAACGAGTCCTTAAAAAAAAAACAAATTTTGAATGATGACAGGAATCGAAAGCGCAGAACAAAGCAGATCAGAAAAGGACAGTATGAAATTGTTTTGGTACGAAACAGAGGAATAAATTACAAGCAAATATTTAAATCAATTATTAATCTCCGTCGGACTGAAAAGGACAAAGATCAAAGTGTACAGTAAAAATCCAAAAATATTGCACCTCCATTTGCATCAAACTGAATTCAGTAATATTACGGGAAGTCAAAGAATTTCCGTATCTTCGAAGTGTTATAACTCCGAAGTACTAAGTATGTAAAAGCAAGGGTAGTACAGACAAAAACAGCATTTACTAAGAAAAAATTTACACTGACCTCCAAACCAATATCAATAGATAAAGGAAAAGTATCTCCGGGGCGCTTTATTTAGAATGTTGCATTGTATGGCTGCAAAATGTGGACATTGTCAACTGAAAATAAATAGAATTTGAATGCGTTCAAAATGTGGTGCCCGAGAAAAATGATGAAGATCAGATGGACAGATAAAATTACTAATCAAGAAGTATTAAAGACGGGACCAGCTGGTTGGGCATCACGATGGCCTAATGAAGACAATAATGAAAGGAATGATAGAAAAAACGCCGGAGGAAGAAATCGTTACGAGTATGTCACAAATTGTGGAAGACCTGAAATGTAGTAATTACCTGAAATTCATATTGGCAAGAAAAACAGACGAATGGTATGCTGCTACAAAATCGTCTAAGGATTGATGACAAATGATGATGATCAGACTGCGAGTAAACATTTTCATAAGTAAATTTCGATCGAAAAAAAATTTTAATTGGCCACTGCCTCTCTTAACAGACACTGTTATCACGAGACAATTGTTTCGGGCAAAGTGAAAAATTTACGAAAGAAATGCGCAGAGATGTATTTTTTTTTTTTTTTTTTTTTTTTTTAAATATTTACTATGGGTTCGTCAGCGAGGACATTAGCCCAAGAAATGGGAATAGAGAAAAAATCAGATTTTTATGAGGCGTGAAACATTCAACAAGAATGTATCAAGCGCCTGGATGACAGAAGGAGAAGGAAGGGAAAGAATAAACGCAGCACAATAGGGAGTAGGAACATTGTTTGATAAGAGAGAGGAGTAAAAGGAAGATTGTTCAGATGAAAGTGATGAACATTCGAACATTATGTGATCAGGATCACATACATGTTGACTGTTAAGAGGATGTAAAGGACAATACGGAGATGCCGCGAGAGAGAATCGGAAAAGCGACGAGGGAAGCCAGCTGTGCCCAAAGCCGAGGCGGCATATTGCCGAGATGCTGGAGCGACGCATAAAAGGGAAGTCAAGAAACCAGGAACAGAAAGAAAGAGAAGGCTGGATGGACAAGTAAAAGGAATCCGGGTTTGAGAATGAGGAGTAGTAGGAGTTAAACCATAATTGGTTATGCGCTGCAGAGGACAGAAGATTAATATTGACGGATGGAAAAGTAGTAAGGAACCTGCCGGAAGAAGAAGCTCGCCGAGCTAATAAGTCAACTGACTCATTTCCTTCTATTCCAGAATGGCTAGGGATCCAAAGGAAATTAACCTCGATTGCACAAAAAAGAAAGAGGTCATGGATCAAGGAACGTATAGAAAGGATTACATAATCAGTAGAGTGGGGAGGCAGAGGAGATGCAACAGCCTGTAGCACGCTTTGAGAGTCTGATAGAATAAGGAAATTACGAGAGACCTTCGAAGATCTGATGAAGAAAAGTGCATGGAGGATAGCAATAGACTCGGCACAGAAAGTTGAACAGAAGGAAGGAAGTTTAAAGGACTCAGAGTGATTTAATGAAGGACAAAGAAAGGCTGCACCAACTCCACTTGGGCTCTTGGAACCGTCCGTGTAGATTGTAACGTGGTTAGAATAGTGGGAGTTTAAGGTATGTAAAAATTCCGATCTAACGGCGTGATGCAGAACGGCTGTAGGGGGAGCAGAAGAGTAAAAGCAATTAATTGGATGAAGAAAGGAGGAAAAGTTAAAAGAAAAATATGGGAGCTTATCGCAAGTGTGAATGTATGGTAAAAATTGAAGGAGTCGAGTAGAAATAAGAGACAGAATTGGTGTTTTATTGGCACTAAATCGCCAATCCTGTAGAATGGGGGAATAAGAAGGAATAAGTGAGGAAGAGGAGATAGGAAGACGTTTAATAAGGAAGCGGTAGCCCAAATAGGAACGCCGAATAAAGAGTGGAGGAATGTGGGTTTCCGCTTGAATAGCAGGGATAGGAGAAGATTTCTGAGCTCCAAGACAGAAGCGGAGGCAAGTATTTTGGACGCGATCGAGCTTGGAGAGCAAAGACCTGGAAGAGTTACCATAAATAAAACAGCAATAATCTAGAATAGAACGGATACAGGATTTGTAGAACATGAGCAAAATGCACGGATCACCTCCCCAGTTCGTATGTGAAAGGGACTTAATAAGGTTGAGCCTTTTTAGTGATGACACGTATATATAGTTAATATGCTTGTGGAACGAAAGACGGCTATCCAAAAATACTCCTAAGTAACGGAAATGGTTAGCCAGGGGGATCGGATTACTATTTAAGGAAAGACTAACTAAGTAGGGGTCAAAAGGACGAAGAGTAAAGACAACAGCAGAGGATTTCGTTGGAGAGATAGACAGATGAATATTAAATAAAGCGCTTTCCAAAATCGTTAAGTAATGTTGCAGCTGGGAATTAGCGGTGGAGATACTACGATGGGTGGAGTAAATGAGGATGCCGTCAGCAAAAAAAAGGGAAGAGGAGATTGTTGACAGAGAAGCAGTTTTTATAAGGTAAATGTTAAAGAGGGTTGGACTTAGACAAGAGCCCTGCGGTAGTCCACGAAAGACCAGTCTAGAAATAGGTTCGAGCGGAGAAGAGAGAAAGATAGTCCTAGATTGGAAAAGGCTAATGACAAGAGCAGAGAAGAAGGGTGGAATATTCAAGGAGAGCATGGAATCGAATAGGGTGGGAAGGTGGACATTATCGAAGGCAGCAGAGACATCGACGAAGGAAGCAATGAGGAATTTTTTGTTGATAAAAGATAAATACACATCTGACAAGAAAGTACTGATACAATCGGGAGGGCCGCGTCCAGGGCGAAATCCAAACATATTATTTGGCAATACTTTATTGTGCTCAAGCCACCAAATTAGCCGTCTATTAATTATACTTTCAAACAGCTTTCTGGCACAGGGAGCAAGTGAGATTGGTCGAAGAGAGGAGGAGTTAGGTTTTGGGATCGGGACAACAATGAAAATATTCCAAACAGATGGAGTAGAACCAGACGAGAGAAATGAATTGAATAAATTTAAGAGGAAACGAAGAGCGGAATCAAAGAGACTTTTTAGTACGAGAAAGGGAATTCCGTCTTTACCAGGAGAAGAATTAGAAGAATTACGTAAGGCAGCTTCCAATTCAGTGTAGGTAAAAGGAGTGAGTAGGAAATGAGAGGAGGTGAGGGGAACCGGGATGCGACAGGATTCTTGGAAGCTAGGAACGTAACAAGGAGCTAAGGAATTCATAAATGGAATTAATTTGTCTGGAGACAGGATATGATTTGAAAGATGTTGAGCTGAAGAAGATTTGAAAGTCTTCGCCATTTTCCAAATGTGAGTGAGAGGAGTGGAACGGGAGAAAGCGGAGCAGAAATTTCTCCACGAGTTCTTTTTTGCCGTTTTAAGAGTATACCTAGCTTTGGCATTGGCACTTTTGTGAGCGAGAAAATTGGAGAGATTAGGACAGGAACGGAATGTTCTAAAGGTGGATAAACTTCGATCAAAGGCAACTTTGCACTCTTGGTTCCACCACACAGAGGAAACAAATTTGGACCTTTTGTGTGTAGGAAGCTGAGCAGGAGGAGAAGAAAGAGTTAAGGCGTTGGAAATAGATTCCATAAAAAGGTCGTATTGAGAAGATGGATTTAAATGCGAAGGAATTAGAGACAGTGAAGAGTCAACGTAGGAACGAAAGATGGGCCAGTCTATCTTAGAGAGAACCCATCTATGAGATTGAGTAGGATTATTCAGAGTAGAATGAGAAAACTGATTTAAGGAAATGATGATAGGAACATGGTCGCTTCCAAAAGTTCCATCCAGAGTGTTCCATGAGCAGCTAAAACCAAGATTGGGAGATGTAAAAGATAGATCAATGGAACTAGGAGCTAGAGGGTTGCTGACACAGGTGGGTGTACCGTCATTAAGGAGAAATAGATCATTTTGAAGAATGAAATTTTCTAGGATTGCACCATTATTATTATAGTTAGTGCAACCCCAGAAAGGTGAGTGAGCATTCCAGTCTCCGCCTATAATAAAGGGAGTCGAAAGAGAGTTAATGAAAGTAGGAAACGGAAAATCGCGTAAATCAAAATTAGGGGGGAAATAAGCGGAGATGATGTTAAGTGGGTTACCAGAATCATTAGGAATTGAAACGTGAACTAGATTGGGGAAAGAAGGGTTGGGAGGAAAGGACGGTTGGAAGTTGTTATGAGTAAGAAATATAGCTGCGCCTCCATAACCGTCCACGCGGTTAGAACTAATAAGGGAGAATCCCTTGAAATGAAGGTCAGATGAGCTTTTTAGCCATGTTTCAGAAAGCAAAGCAATATTAATATTATGTTGATCTAACAGCCTCTCAAGAGAGGGTTTGTTAGCCCTAAGGCTTCGGCAGTTCCACTGAAGGATTTTAAGTTTCGGAAACATTGTAGGGAACCAAGTTATTGGCCATCAACTTAGGGAATAAAATGGAAGATTGAAGAGAGGAGAGTAAGAAGAGAACAAAAAACTTAGAAGGCTGAAGCAGTAGTAGAGGAAGATTGGGACAATAGGAAATAAGAAAAGGGAGAAGGTGTTCGCCACAGAATAACGCAACTGAGGAAAGATTTATGGGAAGTGTAGGCAAAGGTGAAAAGATCCACCGCTCGAGTAAATTATAATGAGGCCGGTGTCGCACAAGAATATTACAATAGACATGCCAGTAGGCATAATATAACAGCACCCATCGCTCAAAGCAATCATTGCGTCTGGGACCTTGTATGCTATCAACCAACTTAATTAAAAGAGGCAAGCAACACCAAAGGAACGCTGTGTAAAATTTTAGAAAAGGAACAAGAAGCTTCCATCGCTCAAATAAATCCTTGCGAATGGGTCTTGGTATGCTATCAACCAACCTAGTTAAAGGAGGCAAGCAACACCCAAGGAACGCTAAAAGAAAATTATAAAAGGAAATAAAAATAGAAAGCTCCCATCGCTCAAATAAATCCTTGCAAATGGGTCCTGGTATGCTATCAACCAACCTAGTTAAAGGAGGCAAGCAACACCGAAGGAACGCTAGAAAAAAGTTGACAAGAAAGACGTAGGGTAAAAAATATAACTTATTATGTGTGAACAGCCGAGAAAGCGGCAAGCGATGAGGCACACTATGAAAAATTGCGTTGAGACTGAGGTGAATGAAGAAATCAATAGCATCATTTAAGAGGATAGAAATAGAAACAGAAAGACAAAAGGAGGAGCAAACCGTATAATGGACTGGAAGAAGTGTAAGTACTTCTGCTTCAATACCTATGATTGTAAAATCTGACATAAAGCCTCTAATTTATCTTCTAAATTGGGAATGTCCAGTCTGCCAAGGGCGGTTCGTAGTGTAGCAGCTATAGGGTTGAAAGGAGGAGGAGGGGCGGAGTCACTGAAGGAAACATTATTGGCTGCTGGAGCCTTTACATTGTTGACGAGAACAGAGGGAGATACTGTAGGGGGATTGGAGACCTTCGGAGCACTATAACGATAACCTTTAGTGCCAGCATTGAGCGTTAAACTTGAATAATATTTGTTCAAGGGATTAGGAGACGCAGAGTTGGAAAAGTGCCTTTGCGTAGGAAGCCTGATATAGGAGGAAGACGAACTGCTGGAGCCTTTCTGACGTTTCCTCTTAGGGATGGCAGGAGAGGAATTCGCCAAAGCGGGGAAGTTTGAAGAATTTGAAATTTCGGCAAAAGAAAAGGCTGGAGACACTAACTTGGCTTGGCAGATATTTTTTACCTCGGAATATGAGACATTTTGCAAGCTAATTATTTTTTGAATTTTGACTTTCTTTAAAGACTTGACAGTTGGGGTCCAAAGCGGAATGATTCTCTCCACAGTGGACGCAAAGATAGGAAGAAGGCCCACTTTGTTGCGTAACGGTGCATTCCGAAGATGAATGACCACCCGCACACAAAGAACAAATGGTTTTGCTACGGCAAGAAGCGCTGAAGTGCCCAAAGCGAAGGCAATTGCGGCACAATTTGGGTCTACGGATCAAAGGCTCAACCTTAACACGATAAGAATCATAGAAGCAGATGTGGGAAGGAAGGAAGGAGCCCTGAAACTTAACTTCTATTACGGGAATAGGAGTAAAGGAATTATCTTTATCGAGGGACCTTTTCTGCAACCTACGAATACTAGAGATGGGTACCTCCGATGAACAATTGGACAATAGTTCGTCAACAGAAATATTGGACGGAACGTCACGGACTACACCAAGTCGAAATAGCAGAGATTGCGGGATGAATGATCGAATTTTTAATTCTTTGTGTAATTCTTCCGAAAGGATGAAATTGTTGGCTTCGATAACAGACGTGAAAATTAATTTTACCAAGTTTTTTCCTGACCTAGAAATGGAGGAGAGACCATTAATTTTTCTACAAAACATTCTGGCCAAAGACATGGGGTGGAGATAGGCAATATTCTTGTCTTCCAGGCTCTCAACAAGAACAACGATCTGGCCTTCATGGTTGTTTGGAAATACGTTTAAAGAGGAGGTAGCCTTCATTTGATTATCGGTATTAGTAGGGTTAGACGGAATGTTATGTACAGATGAAGTGTCCATGACTGTTTGTTCAACAGTCGGGGACACTGTCTGCGAGTTATTATTAAGAGAAGCAGTGGAAACAGATTTAGAAGAAGACGGTGAAGAATGATTAACAGATGATTTAATTTTATTCGATGATTTTGTTACATCGGAAGCAGTTTTGGTAGAAGAGCGGGAATTAGTCGGGGGAGGCTTACCTCCCCCGTCGGACGCGTCTGGCATTGAATTCAACAACTGAGAGGAAAGTTAACGATTAGCGATATCAGCGATGAAGCTAATACTACTAATAATAATAAAAGTAAAAACTGATAAGAATAATAATACGAATCCGCTTTATCGATAAAATAAAATAGACGAAATTATATACAATAGAGGTAAAATGAACGATCTCACCGATAAAATCAGCAAATATACGAACGCGGCACAGATAAACCACTTTCAATAAAATCAAAGAGATGTAGTGGCAAATGTATTTTTCTTTCGAGAAGGAATGCGAACTAGCAATAACGATTATCAACTTTTATCAAGAAGTTAGCCCTTCCTCTTATCTAATAGTAGTAAGTGAAAAAAACTCAGATAAAAGCTCATTGGTAAACTGTTGTGTAGGCAAAAAATTGCTTATCTAAGTTGTACGCTATTTTGAAATTCCGCATAATCCGCAAATAGTAAGTCATTCTTTAACTTTCCTTTTTTTCCTCTGCCTTAATATACTATATGCTATTTCGGGCATCATATTATTAGAAGGAAGTATGAGCTATTTGTGAATAAAATGTCAATTTGAAATAAACATTATTATGATCATATAAAAAACCGGGAATTAATCGAAACTAAAATATGTAAATGTAAATATAAATGCATCGTACTTAAACTGTATACATCGTACATTTGAATAAATCAATAAAAAATTCTGCCAACTGCATAGTACATTAATGAAAAGTTTTTCTTTCTTGCTTTTTTTTCTGTTTCCCAACATCGAGGATCTGTGAAGTATCAACAAAATATGCCCCGGAATATTTAAAAAGACGTGACAATGGACATTCGTGTAAAAATTCCTTGCTTAACTTATTATTGTTAATGAATCCGAGTTCAAAGATTGAATACTCTTTATGATTCCGCTTCGATTTTATGTGATTATTTTATTTTTACGCGTGCTACAATGAATAGCATACAATATAAGTACCATATAAAAGAAAACGTAAGATAAGAATAATTTTAAATAAAGATACACTCTCTCACTGCCGTTTTATTACATTTCGAATCTTAACATCGAAGTTTTCGACTTCAATTAAATTTTGGTTTTCTTCCTATTTCTTAATTTTATTTAATTAAATTCATTTCATTAAAATTATTAACTTTTTCATGTTGTTTAATTATGGTACACATTTGTTTTCGGAAAGTTATAACAATATATGAGAAAGGTAAATATGCTAGTAAAATCATACTTGAGTATATAGCCGCCGACTTATCTTTAAATAGTTCAATAAAAATGCGTTGTAAATATAAATTTATCACAAATGTTTTCAATGCAGCACACTTTTCTGCATCCTTGAAACTGGCACCAATAGTAATGATGTCGAGATCAGGTCCCATATGCTACAGATACCTATATCAATCATCGCTGTTACTTATCGTTTCGGAAGTACTTGAGAAAGTAATTTTAAACCGAATAAAACTATACCATTTAAAATACCAGAGCATCAGCTTCGGATTCGGCAAAAAAACATTCGACCATTAAACAGGGGTACAACGCGAATGATACCGGACAAGAACGTAGTGAAGCTAAAATTCTTGACAAACCCTCTGGTCTATCGTTGTAAAAAAAAGAGCTCTCCTCTAATGCATAAAATAATATTGAAAAGACAATTTGTACCAAAGATGCGCAGGCCAATAAGATAAAAGGCTTTCAAAATAAGGCCATCAGACTTTAACGTGCTGCTATACAACAGACGGCATAAAGTCTGAAACGCAGTAGCAACTGGCTAAAAAATAGTTTTGAGAGATGCGGGTTAAAACGCAACAGTTTGATTTGTTCTAAATTGCACAAGAAATAAATAGGGAAAAGCTAATGGATCCGTACAATCAAAAGTTGGCCGTTTAGCCAGATGTATATTGAAATTTATTCTTAAAATACACAAACACATATATATATATTTTTTTTTTTTTTTAACTGTGCACAACAGTTCTATTATAGTCTTTATTTTGAATTAAAAACGATATTAAAATCAGAAATAATTTTCAAATATAGAACAGAAAACGGGTAGTCCGTTTTTGCTCATATTTTTTTGTATACTAGCATTCTTTTATAGTGCATTCTTTTTGATTTCCCCCTATACCATATTGGTTTACTTAATTATTTACATCTCTATTTATGCATATATTGGAACTAATAAAAAAGATCAGGCAATCTTTACCGGCGATTTATAGACTTAGGCCGTTGTTACCTTCTAAAATTCAAAGACAATACTATAGTGCTCCGAAATTACTGCAGCAGGATGTCGATAATCTCAGTAAATGGGTGCATGACAGGAGGTTTAAATGTAAATTGATAGTTTCAGTACCGAGGGGGATTTAACCGCGGGCGTAGGACAAGGAACAATACTGGCACCTTTATTATTTCTGATATATACAAATTCACTCTATAGATATATAAAATACGCGAAAGTATTTGCTTTCGCTGATGATATTGCGTTGGTGATGGAAAATTCCGATATACAAAAAGCGGAGGACTTACTGCAAAAAGATTTAAACTCTTTTGTAATTTGGGCGCATAGTCGAGGCTTTTCGATTAATACGGATAAATCCAAAATGATGTACATAAGGACACCGAGCCGTTACAGGACTTTCATTCCAAAAGTTCTAATCAAATGTCACAATTGTAGTCATGCGAATAACTCTAATTATTGTAGTGATGATTGTATGATGTTACAAAATGTGCAAAAAATCAAATACTTAGGGGTAACGATTGATAATACGGTAAGTTGGAAACAGCATATATTGGAACTAATAAAAAAGATCAGGCAATCCTTACCGGCGATTTATAGACTTAGGCCATTGTTACCGCCAAAAATTCTAAAACAATACTATAATGCTCTGATAACATTAAGGATATCTTACGCTATACTAGCATGGGGAGGAGCGAAGAAATCTGAACATAAAAAAATAATCGCTATTCATAAAAAAAAGCTTAAAACTCATAGTAAAAAAGGATTTATGTCAAAGAAGGGGTAATCTTAATTGGTGGAAGGAAATGGAAGAATTACCGGCTAAACTGTATTATTTATTTATTCTATATGATTATAAGCTGAATCCCCCCGACCTTAAGACTAGGAATATAGTGAAGATAGCTAAAGCTTCATCAAAAATTACATATATTAAGCCTAAAGGTATAAATAATTATATTGATAAAACAAAGGACGCTGTGCCGATTGGCTTGTTAGGGAAAATTCCGACGGATATTATAAAAATAAAGATTAAAAAAAATTGCATCTTAGAAATTAAAAATTGGCTGTTGAGCAACTACGATGACTGCATCTGAAAGAGCTGGAAGGAGTATGTGATAAGTGATTTTTCTTTTTAATTTTTTTTTCTCCTTATCTTTTCTCAGTTAATTATATATATATATATATATATTTTTTTTTTTATTTTTCATTTTTCTTGCATTGGGTTTCTATACGAATTGCTCTTATGTTGTTTTGTTTAGATTTTGAATTATGCGTTATGCTGTTATTTTTAGTGGAAATTTATATTACGTTTGTTTTTACTTTGTTTTGTGACACATTTGCTAGTTAAGCGGTTAATTGTATATGATCGATTGTAACTTTATTACAAATAAACGTTGTAATTGTGATGAGTGCCTTGTGAGTTCTCCATATGTTATTTAAAAATAAAAAAATAAAAAAATAAAAAATTCTTTTTGAAAAATTCTAAAATAAAATACTCGAATTTCCAATAAATCGCTACAAAATCAACTCTTTTTATTTGTTTACTTGCAAGTAAAATAAGCGGCATATGTAGAAAAAATTACAGGTAATATTATTCCGTACACGACGGCTACTAAAAGTGCATACTAATAAGTGTCCAAATGACCTAGAAACAGTGATAAAATGGGGAAAAAACAATACAAACTCGCTAAATACATAAAAAAGAATAATAAAATAAAAATAAAGCTGTCTCCGAATAAAATTTAAAAAAATACATATGTATAAACGTAAAAGGAATAAAGTGTAAAATTTTAAATTATACTACTAATTTTACATTTTAAATCGTCTTCACTATTCACTGCAGTTGAATTTCGTTTAGTTGAGTTTTAATTAAAAGTTATTTTCAATACCTTTTATGAAAATGAAACCGAATTTTGTTGCAGTTAAAATATAAAACAATAACATAAAAGAATCGCAATTTTATTTTTAATAAAAACCAGAAAAAAACGTTATTTTCTACTCTAGATCGTACCTACTTATTCGCCATTAAAGTTCATTTCAATTTTCAATTAAAAATCATTCTCGATCGTTTATACACACACATATATATATATATATATATATAAATAAATAAACACGAGAAATAGAAATGTATGAATTCGTAGAGTAAATAAACCATCAACACGTTTCAGAGTCATATGTTCTGTGATCGAATGGCTTCTTGATAACAATGTTTTAAATACAAATAAACGATATATAGAAATGCAAACATCAACAAATAACGACCAAATAGCGAGAGAATAACGCGATATGTATTAGAGATGTCTTTTAGGCGGAAGGGTATTTAATCGTCTCCCTTATCGCAACCGTTTAAAATCCACACATACTTCAGGAGTATCAGTCTGCGTTACCCCCTCGCCCCGTTTCGGTTATTTTAATTTCATTCGGTTCTATTCGTCATTGTTTATAGCTGAAGACGATAAAAAGCAGTAAACATTACCGTAAGGTATTCTCTAATCCGCCCAGCTAATATAAAAAAGCAATAAAACAATAGTACACTCAATTAAAACTGAAAACGCATTTAAATAGAGTGTATACTCTATGTTGTTAGCTGATGGATGGACCATGCCCGAAAACGCTCCTTAAAAATTAAGGTGTTTATTTTAATTTCTATTAAAATGTAAATTATTTTATACTTATTTTTGTTTGTTAATCAGGGGTATTTATTTATTTTATATTTATAAATTTTAACAAAGCACGGATTTATCTAAATTTCCCGTTGTTGTTTCATCCGGATCTCTCCTTTCAAAATTAGATCACGTTTGAAATACCTATCTCTTGGTGTTCCTGAAATACGTTTGCTACAATTTGTGTACTATTCGATGTTATATAATTAACATAAACGTACAAAACTACTTGCAAACACGATTAATTACGAATATGCCGACTAGTTTCGCTCGCACAGAACCATAATCGTGGCATCTTACTCCGAGTAATTAAATTTTTTGTTTAAAATTTCGAAGATACAGAAGTTCATATAATCAGACAAATACATATAAATACGTAATAATTGTAAGTTTAGGTAACTGTTCTTCTTACATAATTGTGTTTTCTTTTTAGTACAATCTTATAATCTGTGCCGATAAACTTCGACTGTTGATGTTTAATTCCGTGTATTTGGAACAGTATTTTTTTTTAATTTTTAATTTAACATTATCGATTGTAATCGACGATACAAATTGTGTACCGGTGAATGTTATAATTAACATAAATATGTAAAACAATAAACGCGATTAATTATAAATAAACTATCACCTTTCAGTTACATACATGCCTGCAATAATTTATGCGTTACTGATCTTTTTTTTTTTTTTTCATATTTATTAATTACAACATCGCTCATTTTCCTTTCAGTCATCCGGTTTCCTTCTCCTTATTAAATGATTTCCTCTAAATTTGGTTCCAAGGATATCGCGCCGGAATTGCGAATTTTATAATACATTAACCTATCTTTTTTTTTTTACTCATGTCACCTTACCTTCACTGACGGCCCCAAACACAGCCAAATGTAGTTGGTTCTTTATCTCGCCTCGAATTATTCTAAATATTATTTTAAACTTCGCCTATTATCTCTAATTTTTTGTGCAGATTACTGTCCTACACGCTATTCTGTTTGTTTTCTCCTTCTCTTTAGTTTTCCAAAAAGTTCTGATAATTTCAAATTCTAAATGTGTTCCGCGGGCTATGTTCCATTTTCTCTTTCTTCTCCCTCTTCTGATTATGCAATACTTCTCACATACGTTTTTTCCCTTCTTTCCACTTCTTGGGTTAATTTACTCGTCGACAAACCCATTAAAAAGGAAACAAAAAAAACATCATAGCAAAAACAAAAGTAGAAGAAGAAGCGGTAGGAAAGATAAGAGAATGATACAAAATTGATCTGAACAGCAATTAACCGTTTGGCCAATAACAATGACTCCCTCGGTCTAGTCTAATGATGAAAAAATGTCGTCATAATTTATGAGTCATCGAAGACAACCCGGTTTAACTTTACATTCCCAAAAAACTACGTGATTCATATCGAAAATTTGAATTTAAATTTTACCAATAATAATGGTGGCGAAAGAAAGATCTTTGTGCATTCTATTTAACGGTAGTTAAAATTACTCATTTAAATAACGGATTATTTTGTTAAAACGAGAACTTCGATTAAAATATTTTAAAATATATTACGCTTCAGCCTAATTTAATAGTTGTTTACTTACGTACCTTGAAACGTGCGTGTTGTCGGCCGAAATTTTAAAATAACTTATTTATAATTTACAAAAAAATCTAACAATAGATAATTTTAAAAAAAATTACAAACAAGTCTACCGAATTCCCTTTTATTAATTTTATCACTACACTCGACTTATTAAAAATATATTTATAGAACCGAGAAGAAGTCTCGACGAATAATTTTACATACGAATTAATGTAACACGACTTTAACGAACAACAAAATATACAGAAAACAATAAACATGCTTTGTATTTCGGTACACTTTTAAAAATAATACGTTTCTCCCGCAAAAAGAAACACACAATGGCCCACGCCAATCCAATACATACAACGTTTCTCAACAACTGTTGCAAACTGCCAACAGCTATGCTGTCCTTAAAATCGAGGCTATCGTTACAATATGACGACCTGTTAAATCTAGGTGCTAGCATACAATTAACAAATAAAAAAAATATATAGAAAAAAAATAGAAATAATTATTAAACATAAACGGACATAAGCAAAATAAAAGATAAAATGCGGCGACGTTTTAATAATTTAATACGAAGCAAAATAAGAAAAGATATTTTAAAAAAAAAAAGGAACAGACACAGGGAAGCGAAAGCGAAAAGCGGAAAGTGATAACTAAGACAGAAACAAGAAGGAAAAAAACTATTAACGACAACATTCGAGAACGGATGCCTGAGAGGTCAATTTCGGGAAGAATACTTTAGGTCGGGATACACTGCCACCCCTTTTTCGGTTGTTCCGCAACACCTTCATTATGGATAACTTTAATTTGGATAAACAAACATAAAAAAGGAATTCTAAATGACGCAGACGAATGGACAGAAAGGGAAAAAATATAAACGAAAAGTTGAAAGAAAAAAAAATATTAACAGGTACTCGAGTAATTACTTTATTATGTAACCCTGGTTAAATCAGTAAATCGTCTTACTTCTGTTGTATTTTAGGGGACTGAAAACATCTTTAGAAAATCCTTTTTCGGTACAAATGGAACAGGACTAGCATATGTCAAGCGTGTGTCCATTACAACTTCACTATTCTTCCACTTACAAAAACAACCCTGCCAGTTTCAGTTCTTTCCGATCGGCTTACAATTGACTAGACGACTATTTGGTTCCTCGATGATGTCCATCTCTTTCAGGTCGGTTACTCCAAGCTCTTGCATATTATCGACAAAACTGCGATGATGTAATGACACAATATCTAGTCACGTTGATGCTCGACACCTTTGCCAAGCTCTAATTTCTTGTTCTGGAAACTGCTGGAATGGCGGTTCTGACTTATCTATTTGACTAAACAGGACAAAGGCGCTTCTTTCGGCCGCTATATATGCATCGCTTTAACTTCTCGGTCTGGTGAATTCTCTTCAGCTAGACCACATTCAGCAGAAATTATCTTCTCCGATCCCATCAAAGTGTCTTCTTTCGTCTGCGCGTTTGTTGGAGCTGGTGTAATTTGGATTCTTCCGTTCCCACCGGTCCATCTAAACTTTCCGCAATCCAAAATGTCTAGTCCCATGATCATTTTGTGCGGCTGGAATCGGTCTTCTACCACCAGTACATCGCAGACATGGTTAATTCTTGCAAGTCCCAGTTCAATGGTGGATATTCCATTGACGGACATGCCTATGTTCCGACCAAACCGTGTCACTTTCACGTCGCTGAACCTGTAGTCCTGCTTTCTGAGCTAGTGAATTGATAATGGTTGAGCAGACGCACCCAGTATCAAACAACGCACATTCTGTCCATTCACGACGGTTTCTTCGTCAGTGTCCAGTGACTAGGTTCACAATTTTTGGTTTGAGTTCATTGAATCTTTTCTCTTCGAGCATTGGACAGTCTCTAATAAAATGCCCCTTTCTGCCACAACGAAAATATCCACTTGATATCGATGGAATAGGTTTGGTGATGACAAGCCTACCGTCTCGCTCGAGGACCTCGGCCTGCCTTGGTCTAGATTTCGTACCCATGACGCGTTCTCGATATCAAACAACGTCTACAAGATTGACCAGTGTTCGTGGTCGACTAAGTGCTACATACTACAGCAACAGCTGGTCGGACGGATTCCAATGACAGTTTGTTCGACACTTTCTCTAGACGATAAACCACATTCCCCGTACAAGCGATATGTTTCCATGATGTATGAAATTAAATCCTCGTTTTCGCGCCGTGTCCTTTGTCGCATTCTATCGATGTTTTGCATTACCGATGGTTCTGGATCAAATGTTTCTCTCAATCTCACAGTGATTTCCGTTTAGGTTGTCAAATCTTTACAGTAGATCAGCCATGGTATCTTTCGCTGCTCCTCGTAATTTTACTTTAGCAACTTCCAACTTCTGACTATTCGTCCATTTATATTCGCCGGCGAGCTGCTCTATTGAGGCGATCCATTCCTCGGCCTTTCGGGCAGGGTCAACATCTGTGAATTCCTCAATATCTTTCACAATATTATGAATATCAACTATACTCGTGACAGTAATCCTCCGAGTACGGTTGTGTGGTCTGACAGATCCACTACGGGGGATCGTACGTCGTTAGTTGACTGCGAATTATTATTCATTACGGCTTTATGATGTTACGAAAACGACGAAACACAAAAGAGAAAAAAAATCGGCGTAATTAAATAAACGGGAGATAAAAAAAAAAATAAAACACACCCAAAAATATTGTCACAATTTCACTATTGTACTAACGGCGAGGCAGCGTGGTAGCTTAGTGGTTAAGGTGCTTGGCTACCAAATCAGAGGTCACGGGTTCTAGACTTGTCTCTTCCCGGAACCAAGTCGCTCCCAAATTTACCCAGCCTGAAATAATTGGGGACCAGAGAAATCTGGGAAAGTAAAGGCGGATAATCCAAAAGTAGAAAGGAACTGGCCCCACTATTCTCCTTAGATCCATCAGGTTTAGTACATTGTGAACCTTAACTTCACAATCCCGACACCCTATCAAGTGTATGAGACTTACTTTACTTTACTTTACTTATGGCGAAATTTATGGTTCTAAATCCTACTTCTGAATTATTGTCGACCGAAATTTTAAAATAACTTATTTATAATTTACAAAAAAAAAAACACAAAAGATGTTTAAAAAAACCTACCGCTTGGCAGCGATACTACTAAGGTTTAGAAAAAATTAAAATATTCCGAATCCAAATCTTATTGTAAACGATAATTTTCTTTGTTTATATGTAAGATTAACAGCATTCAGATCAGTTTAATAACAGCTAAAATCAATACTCTCTCTCATTCGTGTAGTCAATCCGACTTACTGGTATTGGTCGATCAAGCTTTTGCGTCATAATCATGAATATATCCAACTGATTACTAGTTATATATATTAATTACAACGTAATTCTTAGTCTACCCCCCATTAGAAAAAATGTCCCAACTTTATGTAACGAAAAATGTCCCAATTTTATGTAACGCTTGTTATGTTTTATAGGATTTTTATGATCGTTATTTTAAAAATGTCACAATTTTATGTAACGAAATATGTAACGAAAAAATGTCTTAATTTTATATAATGAAAGTTAACGGTTAGGATAGGATTTTTGTGATTAAGTTATTTTTTTGGGTTGATGCCAGTAAGAATTACGTTGTAAATTTTAATCATTTTATACAAAGTGTAGAAGAGTAAAAAAAAAAATGATAGAATGAGGGGTCAAGGGGTACTTCCGAGGCCAAGTTATATATATATATATATATATATATATAAACTCGGCCATTTTGGCCTCGCAAGGGGCTGTGCCCCTTGACCACTCTTGCTTTTATTTATGTCTCTTTCTCTTCTATACTTTGTATAAAATGATCAAAATTTACAACGTAATTCTTACTGGCATATCAACACAAAAAGAAAAACAAAACATAATCACAAAAATCCTATCCTAACATTTAACTTTCATTACATAAAATTGGGATATTGTTTCATTACATTTTTCGTTACATAAAATTGTGACATTTGTTAAATAACAATAACAAAAATCCTACAAAACATAACAAACGTTACATAAAATTGGGATACTTTTTCGCGTAGCCTAAGAATTACGCTGTAATTAATATCGGGACATTTTTTCGAATGTGGGGTAGCCTAAGAATTACGTTGTGATTAATATATTAATTACAACGTAATTCTTAGGCTACCCCACATTCGAAAAAATGTCCCAATTTTATGTAACGTTTGTTATGTTTTATAGGATTTTTGTTATTGTTATTTAAAAAATGTCACAATTTTATATAATGAAAAATGTAATGAAACAATATCTTAATTTTATATAATGAAAGTTAAATGTTAGGATAGGATTTTTGTGATTATGTTTTGTTTTTCTTTTTGTGTTGATATGCCAGTAAGAATTACGTTGTAAATTTTGATCATGTTATACAAATTATAGAAGAGAAAGAGACATAAATAAAAGCAAGAGGGGTCAAGGGGCACAGCCCCTTGCGAGGCCAAAATGGCCGAGTTTATATATATATATATTTATATATATATATATATATATATGTATATATATATATATATATATATGTATATATGCTCGTATACACATGTATATACAAAAAAGTATGTGTAACTTGAATATCGGATCTATTCTCTGGACCACGATGTTCTCTAATTCTTATAGAAGAGACATTTTTAATTGATCTGTATCATTCTTTGCAAAATAGTATGTTTTTTTTTTTGCTCAGAGTTATTTAAAAAAACCTCAAAACCGATATGTTTAATTTATGGCGTAGGCAACGCAAAACCTTACACAATCTCTTATTGCCCCCAGAGCAAAAACGCCACATAGTAACTGTGATGAGATATGCGTTATACGTGTATCATCACTATTTGGTCATTAATCAATGTTTGCCTAGCTACATTGCAGGTTATTATTAATAACGCTGATTATGCAGTATGCGACTCAGAAAGACATGTCGGTTGTCCTTCACTTTGCAAATTTATGCATTCGTGTTTTCTGTATTTACATTTAAAGTCGACATAAAATTTTCAATGTTTTCTTTTCCTACCGGTTGACATCGGGGATAGAGATAGTGACGGTGAAACGTTTATATCGGTCGTTACTAGTCGCCGAGAACATGTCTCGATGCTAGAAGTGACAACAGCGATCGCTAGTTTCCAGATCCGCGCCGAAAACACTTATCGTTTTATAAGGACAAACTGAAATGCACGTGACGTTCCGTTTGTAACATAATTAAAAGGAAATTGCTGCGGCTGTTTAATCAGTCGCGACGCGCAATCGAACAAGACGGTCAGCGGAATAATATAAAGGGAAAAAATAGCGCGAAAACAGTTGGAATGTCGAATCCGGCGATCGGGCGTAATTAATTTTGCCACAGTACTAAATAGGACGACTCGGTTAATTAAGAGAAAAGTCGCGTCCCTGCGCTGTAATTACCATTATCACCGAAATAGCCGGAATCGCGTCAAATGAATCGACACCAGCGCAACACGTCGACACGCACACAGGCCGAACAACGATAATCGATATGTAAATGATCGTCGCGGACGAGCAGAGCAACCGGAGGTTTAAGACATCGATTGTGCAAAGCGACCAAATTGCAGCAGGCGAATCGCGCACGCACGACATATAGGGGGTCCCGAAGCCGAGATGTAGGAAGGGGCCCGGTACCTCGGATCAACTCCAGTCGTCGGGCTAACAGAATGGCACAGTCGCAGGTTCCTCTCGTGCGGTCGACGGTAAACAACGGGGCCGACCTACCAGCGCGCTACCGTAGAAGAGCAGTGATAAGGAATAACTCGCGACCGACTCATTCACAGCTAGCCCCATCTGATCTTATCAGTGTCCGTGCGTTCGGTCGTCAGTTCGACTTTTTGGCGCGTTCGTTCTTCTATCGTTCGTTCGATCGTCTTCGAATTTCGAACGGATATGATATTATAGAACGACAACTATATTTCGTCTTGTCGACAGGATGATGATAAACGAAAAACTGAGCTACCAGCGGAACAGCAGCCTGCCCAGGGTCGTATCGGTAGACATTAAGAACAGTTACCGGTCAACAACAGCCTACAGGAACAACGATGTTAGCTTGTTGAATGTGAAGCCGTACATGGCCGGTAAGAAGATGTTTAATTACTAAGAGGCAGCAAAAAACTTTGCTCCTGTAAATTAATACCGACGTGGATTGAAACGTTATGTTGTTACCTGTTCCTCTTACCGAACGCTCGAAGAAAAAAAAAAAAAAACCTTACAACGTTTGTAAACAACGTCGCTCGAAACTGTTTTTTTTTTTTTTTCTTCTTGAGGGAAGCACAAAAGTTGATAGAAATGGGAAGACTGAAATTTGAGTCTATTATAAATTGAAAAAATAACGCCATCTGTTTTTTCCTTGTTTTTTTTTTTTTTTTTGTCTTTTAGAAATATATGTATATAGACAAATTTACGCCACAGAAGGTTTGAGGGGTTTCAATCTGCTAGAAAATTCGGAACATCCTGCACCGTTACCACCTTTTCTATAAAACCGCTAAATAAATGGTATTTATTTGCATTTATTTATTTACGTTATTAAGAGAACTGATTAAAAATTCGAAAAAAAAAAGCAAGCGGTGTTTACATATCGAGAGAGTCGCAAATTACGTGCTATATATAGTTTTTTTCCCTTTTCCACGCTGTTCTTATCTAAAATTTGAATATTACAAAAAAAAAACGAAATTGCTAATTTTTCTTTATCAAAAATTGACGTAATTTTAATTGCAAATACCTTATCTGATATTATCTAGTAGTCGTGATGACGTTAAATAGTTTTTCCTAGTTTATTTTACAGATACGTTATTATAATCGTGGTGGCACATATAATTTAGAGAAATATGTTAATTACTGATTATTTCGGTTGTCGTATTGTTGCTTTTTTTTTTTGTTTTTTTTCGTTTCTTGACTAGTTTGGAGAAATAGCAAGGGTTCAAATGAAATTTTAGACCGCTATCATTTCGTTAAAAAACCGGATACAATTTTGAACTTCCCTGCACCGTGTAAACAATTCGAAAATAAAACAATTCAAACCGGACGTCCAAAAATAACGTGACAGTGTCGTCATTGTTACATAGCCGGAGGTGATAAAACAGTCCTCTAACGAAATTTGTAACGTTTTCATTATCGAAATAGTAAAGTATTTTCATCTTTCTTATTTTGAATACACCCGGTTTTTTGTGAATCATGTCGGATCCGGTAACGAAATCCGTAACGTGTTTGCGTCGCGCTTATAAAATATTTTCAACTCAAATCAAATATCAAATATCAAATATCAAATATATATTTCATTTCCAATTTTTTGATGCGAGCAATAATTAAATATAATCAAATTAGGTTGCGAGCCGCGTATGCGCGCCAATTACGCGAGTAACGGAAAATATCAATTAACGCAAATGCGCTAAATATATGTATTATATACATTTAAAAACATTTCCTGACTTCAGTAAAGTTAGTACGACTATTAAGTTTCGTAACATAATAATTTAGTTGACGCTTACAGTTTGAACTTTGGACGCAATTGAAAATAAATAAATAAAAATTATCCTCTTAAATTATGTTACGCATAACGATTAGTAGGAATCCCATACAAACCCAAACCCCGGGAACTCAATATCTTTTTTTTTTTTTTACAAACTGGCCATCTAGGCCATTTAGCAATATTCTTAACAGGGAAATATTTAGCATGAAGGGAGAAGTACCCTATAGAAACTTTACCTTAAACAAGGTCATGAGGTTTCTTACGCTTCAGCCGCCTCCTATCATTAGCAGTATGTAGCAGTCCAGCAGCAAGTTTATTCGGATGACTTTCAAGTCTTTCTGCATGTCTTCCGGCATGAGTTTTAATAACATCTGCCACATACTCTATCCTTAAATCTTGATGCAAGTTTGATTTGATACATATCATGGCGCCTTGGGCACGAGAGCCTAAGAATTTTATTCTGCGCGGTCTGTATTATCTTCAGATTTGTAGGTTTAGCACAACCCCAAAGCTGTACTCCGTAGGTCCAAATAGGCTTCAAGATACTTTTGTATATCAAACGTTTATTATCAATACTTAAAACGCTATTTCTTCCTAGAAGCCGGTACATTTTTTTAACACGAATATCTATTTCTCTTTTCTTTGTCTGAATGTGCTGCTTCCATGTTAAACGACTATCTAGGTGTAATCCCAAGTACTTAACTGTTGTTCTCACGGGCAATTCCAGTCCACTTATCCTAACAGTTGGGGTTATGACTTTTCTATTCGTAAAATGAACGTTTATCGATTTACTTTCGTTGATTTGAACTTTCCACTTTTTAAACCAACTTTCTGCTTCGATAAAGGCCTTCTGAAGATTGTCGCTTGCTATCTTCAGATCTGAATGTGACGCAAGTAATGCCGTGTCGTCAGTGTACATTTTCCGGTACAGGAAAGTCTGCTGTATATATCAAATACAGCGTGGGTCCCAGAACTGATCCCTGAGGCACTCCTGCTTGAACTGCATATAGTTCTGAAAACGTGTGGGGAACTCAATATCTGAAATTCAACTGCAGTATATTAAATAAAACTAAAACTAAAATAGTGACTGCTTAATCAGAATAAAAATAATACTGTATTGGAACGCACTAGTTCTGAATCTTCTACATAAACTCCGTACGCTATAAGTTGTTTTTCCAAAAATAACAAATAAAAAAAATCAAAAAAAAAACCCATCTATAATCAATGGTTTGTAATATTGTATTAAATACGTCAAAACCGAAAATAACCTGACATTTCACACCAACAGCGTACCTGAACTACTCTTTCGGGGGAGATTCCAAAAAATCAAAAAAATCGGGTGAAGAAACAACGAGAATATTAAAAGACAACTGTTACGTTTTTTTTTAAAAATCTAGTACCGTTTTTTTTTTTTTTTAGAATACACTAATAACTTAGCGCCGATGGGTTGTTTAGCAGATAAGCCCCAAAAAAAAAAAAATTCTGACATTTAAGTTGCAATTTCAAAGAATTAAAATAAAAGAGAATGTTTTCCAGGTCTCTTCTATATCGCTAGAAAGCGAGTAACAGAGATATATTTTAATATTTTAATTTTTGATTGGAAATTTTTAAAGTTTGCGAGAAGATAAAAAAAAGTGTGGAACAGTGTGTCTCTTCGCCTTTGCAACGCTATGAAAATTTATAACAATTTATAGATATGCAAAATTAAGTAAACTAGTGTTCGCCCATTGGTCGAAATTCAACCGCAATTATTATTAAAAATTTGAGGGAAACATTTATATGAATTTGCATATTTCCGAATTTTTTTTTTTTAACATTCTCGTTCATTGTATATCTGAGAACATACACTTTTATTATATGTACTCACAATACAAGACTGTTGTTCAGTACCCCATTATAATTAAATAAAAAATAAATTCAATAAAATAATAGTAAAAAATCACAATTTTTAAGAAACGCTGATTTATTGAGATATTAAATGACGACACCTTAAGATTTAGTACATTGCAAAAAAGCCAATAATGATGACTACTGAGAATAAAATATTTTAATAAGAACGGATTTATTAGCTATATAGCGATTCCATTTTTCATTTTTTGCATTAATTTTTTATTTAAATAAGAAAAACAAAAATACAATTGTTTCTAAAAAATTTTTACTGATAGCACTCATCATCGTCACCATCATCGTAGTTGCATCTCTTGAAACAAGAGATTGCACGCATTATTAAATTAATCTATCTCTGGCCCGAGTTTTCTCGTAGACTTTTACATGTTGAGTTTGCCGGAAGGTTCGTTGTCATTAAAATCTCCTTTGTCCTTTTGTTGACTTTCCTTGTATCTCTCCTTATAACACCAACATGAACGAGTCGTTTTCTCTAAATTTGTGAGCCAGATATTTCATTTTTCGATTTTTCATATCTTCGAGACTAGTTTCCGTTTTTCCCTCTATTTTTGCTAACGCTGCCGTATTTTTTATGTGTTCGGTCCATAATATTTTCAATAGCCTCCGATGGTAGTATCACATCTCGAAATATGCTATTCTTTTTTCGCAATATTCACAGTCCATATTTCACAAGAATATTTTACGGCGGTCCATACATAGCAGCGCATTATCCGAAGGCTTACATTCATATTTCGATTTCCAAGCACTCTGCTAATGTTGTTAGATGCCTTCTTGGCCATACCGATTCTTGTTCTTATTTCTTTTTGGTCTCTTCCATTATTGTTTATTAATGCGCCTAGATATCTGAATTCTGCCACGTTTTCCATTTCCTGATTCTCGATCTTTATATTTACTTCTTCATCATAATTTCTAGAGATTTCCATTATTTTTGTCTTTTTCGTATTGATCTTCATGCCATATTTCAATCCTGCGTTGTTTATTTTATTCATCACTTTTTGCATCTGAATTTTAGAATCGGCTATTGTCACTTTGTTGTCGTTTGCGTAACTTATTTCGTTTATCCTTCGGCCGTTTATTTTCAATCCAATTTTCTCAATTTTTGCTTCTTTCATCATTTCTTCTGCGTATATATTGAATAGCCTAGGTGAAAGAGGACATCCTTGTCTCACTCCTTCCTTTATTTCACATTTATCTTCGGAGTAGTTGATGCCGATCTTTATGCACTGGTTCCAGTATAGATTTCCAATCAGACTCAGATCATTATCATCGATGTTGTGCTTCTGTACGATTCCCATCAGTTTTTTGTGGTTAACGCGATCAAACGCCTTTTCGTAATCGATGAAGCATGCAAATGAGAAAACAAAACAGGATGGGAAACATGTAAAGGCATGGGCGTTGCTAGCGGGGGGCAGGGGGCAGCTGATTCCCCTGGAGCCTTGAAACTTTTTAATCAACTGGCCATGATGAGCATTCATAGGTGCGTAATCATGGACAATTTCACGAAAATTGTGTTTTAATTAAGATTTTATTCTTGTTTAATAAAATATTAAGACTTTACAACTCATAAATTTTATTTTTCCTATAACCCATATCCTCTTTCTATCATCTTGCCCCCCCCCGCTCATCGACTGGCGACGCCCTTGTTTAGGGTCCTTTGTATTACCACTTTTAGAAAAGCAATCGCATCTCTGGTTCCCTTTTTGGCAACGAAGCCATACTGCGTCTCACTTAGATTCTTGTCCGGCTTCCGTTCGATTGTAGAGTTTATTGTCGCTAATAATAGTTTTAACCTGTGACTCGTCAACGCAATGATTCTATGTTCTGAGCATGTTTGCGAGTTATTTTTGTTTAGTATCGGTACAAAATTTACAACTTTAAAGTCTTCATGTAACGCACCCTCATCGTAAATTTTGTTGATAATTTTCAGCAGCTCTTTTTCATAACTTGGCGTGAGATGTTTGATTAAGTCAGCAGAAATGGAATCTTCGTCCATGGCTTTATGTTTTCCGGCTTTTTTGATAGCGTTTCTTAGCTTTCACATTTCTTTCTTTGGTGCCGTTTCTTGCGTAATATTATCCACTTGAAGTGGGCGCGAATCGTCGTCGTACAGTTCTTGTATGTAGTTTATTCGTGCCTCTTACGTTTATTTATTGCTCACGCAGTACTTTCCATCCCAGTCTCGTATGTATGCTATTCCATTTCTTTTCTTTTTGTGGATATCCATCATCTGTCTAATTTTGGTATATAGCTCTCTATCATTGTGCCGTGCTTCTAATTCCTTAGTTGCCTTGCATTTTTTATCGTACCATTTGCTTTTCGTTTCTGTGCATGTCTTCACTATACTTCTGTTCAGACTGTTGTATTCCTGACCAGATTTGTTTTTTATTTTCCTTCTGTCATCCATTAGCTTTAATATTTCTAGCGTTATCCATGGCTTATGACTTTTCTTATTTCTGGTTGGTACGAAGTTTTTCGCCGCTTTCATAACGTTATTCTTCCATGGTATGTTCGGCTTGCTCATCTACACTAGTGTGCGTCCTATTTTACCTTTGGAACCTCTTTTTTATCTCAATCTCTTTGAGCTTGTCGAAATCTAATGATTGCGTTTGTTCTTTCCTCTTATTGGGACTTTTTAGAGCTATTTAGAACTTAGCAACTAGCATCTTGTGATCGGTGTTACAATCAGCACCTGGATAAGTGTGACAATTTTTGACAGCGTTTCTATATCTTTTATTTACCAATCAGTCTGGTTTTTAACATTTCCCCCTGGGCTAGTCTATGTATACAATCTTCGTTTGTGTTGTTTAAACCATATATTACATATTATTAGATCATATCTTTCGGGAAATTCGACAAGTATTTCCTCACGTTCATTTTCTTCTCCGAGTGCATATTTCTCAGTTCAACTTTGGCACTGAAATCTCCTATTATGAGCACTACATCGTCGTTCCTTGTACACCTCTTGACCTCTTCCAGGTCGCTGTAAAACCGTTCTATCTCTGCGGTATTGCTGTCTGCCGTTGGTGCGTACACTTGAATTATTATCATCGGTATAGGTTTTATGAGTCGGCACCAAATTCATATTACAATATCTAGGAACAGTTTAATGAATATTTAATGCAATTTTTAATTATTATTTTAATATGAATTTGATGCCGACTGTAATTAAGGTATGAATGCTGTATAAGAATTACAATAATATCACCGCATGAAGTATATCATTCGAAAATATATTTTTTATCGAATAAAAAGTTAATGTTGTATAAGAATTACAATAATACACCACCACTTAAGGTCTGAAATATATTTTCTTATCGGGAGTAATTATTTTTTACTTTTTAGTGCATTTTTATTAAATTTCTATAATAAATCTTCAAGTATCGGTATTTCTTTTTTCTTAAAAACATTTTATTTTACAATTTTCAGCATTGTACTTGTATTTTTTTTCTTGCTAAAGATCAACTTTGTTGTCACATTATTCTCTACATTTTACGCTTAAAAAAAAAAAGTCGATTTCTTTTGTTTATACTGCTTTTCCGCGGGAAAACACCAAAAGCTACATTTCCACGGTAATTTGGAAATTTATAGTATTTTAAATCAATCGCCTGTGTTATACTAATAACAAATATGAAGGGAAAAAAATCCTCTAAAAGCGCCATATTTTTTCTCGTTCTTTAACAAATGCTCAGTTTATATCCACAATAGACAAAGCATCAGTAAAATCGGTTCATATGAATATAAGTTATGCGAGAACAACTATAAAAAAAAAAAATCGCGACGAACGTGTGTAACCTTCTTTTTTTTTGGCATTCGGTAAAGAAGCTACATTTTCCATGGTAATTTGGCAAATTGATATTATTATAAGTCCATCGCTTCCATTATACCGATAAAAAATAAGAAAAAAAAAAGTATCCAAATGAACCACATTTTTTTAACGAATAATCAATTTATTGTCATTGGTTTTCATCAATCCTCACATGGTACTTAAGTTGAATAGTATTCTTTCTAATGGAAAAAGAATCAGTAAAATCATTTCATATGAATGAATATGTGCGAACAAACAAAAAAAAAAAACAAAAACATATGCGACAAACGTATTTCTTTTTGGAAGTCGGTAAATTTTTTATTATTATTTTTTGTTTGTAAGCGTGCCAGCGGCATTGACCCAACAACAGGAAAAACTAAGCTAAAGAACTAAATAGCTAGTTGGTCCTAAATGGAAGCAACAAAGGACAGCAATGCAGACACTATAAAAGATGAAGGAAAGGAGAGGATAAAGGAAGAGTTATAAGGAGTAGGGAGACCTAATGACAGGAGCTGACTGTATAAAAGGGAGCGTTCATTACGAAGAGCAGGACACTGGAAGAGAAAATGTGATCAGTATCACATATACGAGGAGGATCACAATTGTGAATAGAACAATAAGGGGAGAAGGCGACAGAGCAAATCGAAAGCGAGAGGAGGGGAGTAGAGAATGATTTGGAGACGAATTAGGGAGGCAATAGAAGAGCGACGACCGAAAGGAATAGAATAGAACCAAGACAGGGAACGAGGAATCGGCTAAATAGAAAGGTAGTGCGAATGACGAGTAGAAAATAGGGAGGGATAAATATCCCGCCAAAATAATATATATATATATATATATAACGGATGATAAAACTTAAAATTTGGAATTTCCGTACCCTGAAAATCTCGCAAACAGAAGGAAAATATTTTAATTTCGCACGTGTTACGCCGCAATGGTACTATTTATAGGTAATAAAACCATATTTCGGTTTCTTGACGAAACATTAAAAGTTCGCGAGAAATTCCGCTCAGAGTGAAAAATACAGTGTATGGGGGATACTTTTTTTCGAAATAAGGATTATGCTAAAATTGTAAATTTTAAAGTTTCTGATAGAATAGGGGACATTTCCATTTTTTCAATTAAACACAACTTCCAACTTTAAATTTGGAACATTGAAGCCCGGATGATCTGTAAAATTGGAACATAAGAATAAAATTTACGCTACGAACACGAATTCTTGAATGTGCGGTGAGGCAAAGGGGCACTATAAACAATTTTTTTTAAAATATACATTCCCAGATGTGTGAAGACTGTTGGTAAATGAGAAGACTTTTTTATAGTGTCCCCTTGCCTCACCACACATTCATATTTCCCGAAAACATAATAAGAAATATTCCCTTGACTCCGGACAGGTTAGCGGTTGACAATAGCAAAATTCTATGAAATTTAATTCCATAATGAAAGGTCGTACATTGAGTTTTAAATGTATTTCTTAGAACCAGACCGGAAGTGCCCGCGGACCGACCTGATATTTTGAAATGCAATAAGCCACCGGCTACTTTCATTATTCTTTTGTTTGAGATTTCATTAGTGTTGAACTAGCCATGTGTAGTATATATGTTGCGGCAAATTAAGAACCTCATCCGCGACCAACCTCATTCATGGCTAGTTAATTATATTTAAACGTGTTTCTAAAAAAATCCTCATTTACGAACATTCAGTCGTTCAAGTAATTCCATTTAGACGCATCTGACATTTAGGAAACCAAACTAATTAAACCGGTCTAAATCGTTTAAATGCCGAAAAGTAGTTTAAAAAAAAATAGAATATTACATTACATGTAATGTGCATTAAAGAAAGTTGTAAAATTAGACCAGTGCAAATTAATATTGCGTTTATAAAAGTTCGCAGGCAATCGCCGATTTGTGTGTAAATCACTTATCAAGGGATTATAGCGCTCATTTTTTTTCGAAATACATTTATTTTTTCGGCTCAAAATGCCGGGCTATATTTAATACTCGTCAGTTTAGAGGGTCGATCTCATTCCTTTCTATTTAAATTTCATACAAGAGAATTGGGAGCCAAATGAAAAAGTGAATAAAAGTAGCGAAATTCTGCTGTGTGAAATCAGTGGTTTTCTTTTTTTTTTTCTAATTAATATCACATTTTAAAATAATCGCCAATCGAAAAAAATACTGTTTTCACTTTTTTCTTCTTCTGTAATTCGATGATTATTTCACGAAATTAATAATACTACTAAATAAATCTACGTCGACATGACCAGACAAGTGATTTTTCTTTTTTTGGGTGAACAAAAAGACTTCACAATTAGCCAAAATATGATTATTAGCGTTTTTATTTTATCATACCGCTTACAATTCATAGGAAACAGCTTTATTCTTTAAGTCTCCTACATAGTCACTGTCCCATTCGCAATACACAATTTTTTTTTGCTAATAATCGTTTCTTCGTCGAAATACATATATTAAGAATTTTTTCGGAACCGTAAAAAGTCAATTCTAAAAAAATAATGATCCATAACGGTTTTACCATTTCTACACTTTTTTTTCACCCCTATGAAGGTATCTCTATTAAAAATATGCGGAATCCTATTCTCGTCTCTTTTAAAAAAAAAAAAAAAGAAGAAAAAAAAAGTCTCAAGGCGCAGAACTTAACTTTTAAATTACATAATTCGATTACAATTTTTCCTTCATATGTATACCCTTAAGTGCGCTGTTTTCTTCATTAGGAATTACCCGGTTTTCTAAGGTGACGACGTATAATGTCATTAAACAAATTTATGCTTTCTGGAAGGCCAAATAGTTATTTAAATGTCGAAAAACTTTCATTAAAAACTATTTCGTTAATTTTATTAAATTTTATTACTAGCGAGCTGCTTTATTGCAATTTTCACATGATTTAAAGGCAAATTCTAGTTAACATCATATGTTATATGTCACGTTAATAAGATTAGCGGTTTCCGAGTGATTGAATTGACGTCATCTTTTGAAAGAAAGTTCGAAAATAATTTGTAACCCTATAAATCAGTGTCTTTCAAAGTGTGGGTCGCGAACGAAACATAAGGGGCTCACCGATTACAAATAAATTGGAGAAAAAAAAAACACGAATAATAAAATTGAATGATTTATTAAAAATTAAAAACAACACAAAATCAAGTATGAAATGTTTTTAATTAATTATCATTGATTAATTATTAGTGAGATGGGTGTGTCTGTTTTTCTTTCACTAATTTGTTAAAAAGGTGGTTATATTTTTGATATGCAAACGATTAAGTCCTTTTCTAATTCCATTCTGTTTCAATATTTATTTTTTAAATGTACCATTGATGAGAATGTTAATTCACACATGTAGGATGTCAAAAATGGTACTATTATCCTCAGAGCTTCCCTAGCATCAAGTTCTGAGTGTTTTTTTTTCTTTTCGTCTCATACGGAATTCGTTAATCTTCTGCGAATTAAATTCCATTTTAAGCATCCCGTCAGACGCAAGATCTACGAGTTTTTCTTTCATCGGTGTAGTAAGTTTAGCTAGTTCTAATGGTTTTTCCACAAAAGGATTAAGCATTCATCTTTGTCCATCATCATCTTCAGATTTGATTTCTGGAAAGTAACTTAATCAAATTTTGCAATCTTACAATCATATTAAAAATTTCAACGTCAATTTTCACTGATTGATCACTTAAGATCTCTTCAATATTCTGCTCAACACAAGGAAATAACTCAAATTCGATAGTCTTGATCTAAATAGTTTAATTAAATTATTAAAGGAAATAGGAATAGGTTATAACATACTAAATATTATTAATAACTACTGCGCAAACAGAGATATACTTATATTGAAATAGGTAATGTACAAAAGAAACGGTAATTATAGATATGGGAGTATTACAAGGGTCCATATTGGGCCCGTATCTATGGAATGCAGTTTCTTCTCAATTATATAAGATAGTATTACCTAACGATAATAAGACCTTTGTAGAGATGATATTGCGGTTATACTTGCAGATAGAAACTGAAGTTAAATACCGCTTTAAGCCGGATTAAATGATCCCCCAAAACGTATTCTACGGGAGAAAGCTTCTGATTATATTTCCACCCCCCGGAGTACGGAGTGTAAATTGTTTCCGAATTGGAAGAAAATAGAGATATTTAGCACAGTTGCTACTAGTTTTCACATCTGCACAAGATTATAACAATACGCTATGGAAAGAAAATCTAATTGGAAAAAACAACGAAATGATAATAATTGGTACGAAAACTTAAAATCAGCAGACGATGCGTGATTAATTATTAGAAAATATGCGCAATTTATAAGTGCTATCAACCAGGGGCGGATCCAAAGAGCCTTTTGCGGAGGGAAATTATATACGGTAGACAGTAGATTTGAGTAATACCCCTTATTTCATAAAGAAAATCAAATAGCAATCTCTTTAGAGAAATTTAAAAATGTGTTTTAAGAATACATAATTATAAAAATTTTTAATTTAACTTTTGTTTCATTTTTAGGTGGTGAAAAATAAAACGAAATTATAAAATTGTAGCTGAAATGGTGGTTTACAATTTGAATAGTAAATTACTAGAAAGAATAGAACGATAGTATTTTTATTAGACTTTACATTCTTTATTTGTTTTGTTAATAATCCGATCCGAATTCTCTTTGTTCGTGAGCAAGTTTAAATATACCTATATATTTCTCATTGAAGTCTATTTCTAATTCAAATTGCAAAATAAAAATTAAAAATAAATGAAAAGGGCAAAAGATCGACGACAATTAAAACAGAATAAAAACGTAACATTAATCGTTTTACTAAAAAACAGTAATGAATATTTGTTATATAATTAAATCCATAGGTATAACATTTATACAAATCTTTTATATAGTATAAATTACGTTTCTCTGTTTAATTTTCATCCAAGTTTTGGTTCTTTAGATAGGGGAAATCCCCTATTTCACACCCGGCGGATCGGCCACTACATCAGCTGATTGATGCCGGAAAGAAACCGAACTTGAATGTATTACAGCTCTATATGTCTTGTTTGTTAATTAGTTATCGTGAAATAATGAATAATTGAACTCGTAATTAAAGATCTTTAGCATAAGTACAGAAACGTGCTGATGAAAATGTTTTCCGGAATATTTGTCCCATCTTTAATACTAATTATATTCCGCTTATTAGAAGAGCAGAAAAATCAAATACTTTTCGGAGTCATATATTACGTTGTTCATTGTTAGTAATAATGATGAGAGGGATAATTAAATTCTCCTCCAAGCATTCGGATAATATGTATATATATATATACATATATATATATATATATATATGTATATATATATACTATACAAGTATACATTTATCTTCACTAATTTCAATGTTTTCCTTTTCTCTTATTTAACCGAAGGTATTGTAGTTACGTTTATAATTATGCATAATTTTATTTTATATAAATGAAAAATTTTAACTCCGAATGAAATTCAGCTGCCGATAAATGATAAAACATCGACGGATATTGCCGATAAGATTACGCTCTCGTCAAAAATTGTAGCTTTAAATAATGGAAAGCAGCCGACAGAGATCCACATATGTTGTAATCTTTTAGGTATATGTACACTTAACCATATAGGCTAAAAACGTGCTACCGTTTCTCAAGTCGGTCAAATTAGAACTCAAAGAATAAATAAATGAATGAAAATACGTAAAAGTTACTTTTTTTTATTTGAAGAAATTTTCCCAAAAAATTAACTTATCCAAAATTGCGATAATGAAAGTGACTTTGAACTTCTAAATTCGTATATACATTTTAAAAAAAAAAAAAGCGTAAATTTTATTACAGGATAGCGAGAATGGTTAAACGAAATTGAAGAGTCATAAAAAATGAAAAGTAATAAATGTGTGTATTGCTAACAATGATGTGCTCGTTTAAAAATACAACGAAAAAAAAAAAAAACAAAAAACAAAGTGGCTATTTGAAAAACATAATGTAAAATTTTAGAACGTTTTTATATCTAACAAGCGTGTTTTAATTTAATAATTAAATTGTAAGTTCAGCAACGCGCACAGTGCATATTCGTACAGCATTTTAAAGGTTATTGCAATTTTACGGCTTCATGATTCAATTATGAAAATCAAAAACACCAACCCGTTCATTATACGAATATCCTGACGACGACAATTTCTCCGTAAATCGATTTTAGTTGAAACTTTTGCTTTTATTTCACTATTTCTTTTTCTCTTAAAGACGTTTCATCATTCGTCAGCTTTGCCGCAGAGTTCCATTAATGACCACGACGGGATTATTGCCTCCCCATCCCCATCCCATTTATAAATTGATTTCCGTATCCCACATCCCCCTATCGGCGCTCCTTTAGGATATTACTTGACAGTAACTTTTTCGAGTTTAATATTTTTTCCGTTGCTCCTAATTGAATCCCTTTTTTAAGGTTATGATTTGTCGATTTCTTAATTGTAATTTTCTAGTCAATTTAGAGTATAACAACGGGTGCATTTTCAAAATCGGCTAACGGCTTTCTATAAATGATTCCCACTTATCGACAAGGTGGTAAAGGAAATGCAAAAAATGCGGTCCTAATGAAAGCGTTTATTGTATCAAATTATTTCGTCATTATACCCTTCGTATGAAACTTGAGAAACAACCGAATCAACTGGTACGTGTCATTTACAAAAATAAAACGGAAGTATACACACGCGCGGAGACCGATAAATTCATTACCTTTTCCAAAGCTAATAATAAGTAAAGTAAACTAAGTCCCATACCCTTGATAAAGTATCATGGGTTGTGAAGTAAAGCTTTTCATAATGATACTAAGCTCAACAGCACTAATGAGAGTAGGAAGGCCAGTTCCTTTCTGCTTTTAGATTATCCGCCTTTACTTTCCCAGACTTCTCTGGTACCAAATTAAATTTCAGATTAGGTATATACTTGGGAGCGACTTGGATCCGGGACGAGATAAGTCTAGAACCCGCGTGACCTCTGATCTGGTAGCCAAGCGCCTTAACCACTAGTCTACCACGTTTTCAGAGCTAAGGGTAATAAATAATAATAATAAGAATCAATGGAGGATCCACGGTGGGGAAAAGGAAACATTTCCTCGAAAAAAAGAACCAAAACCTCGATGAAAAAATGTGTTACAACAGAGAAACGTAATTTATACTATATGAAAGATGTGCATAAATGTCATGGATTTAATTCATCATCTGTTATCAATCCGAGGATTGGTTTGTAGCATCACGCCATTCTTTCATCATGGTGCTATTACTCGAGAGATAATGAGGTAGTTTCCTCTTGCTTTCCTCATCACAGTGTCGTAGCCGAATGAATCAGTATGTGATTTTCGCAGTACGATTGTCCTAGCTTAGACCTTGCCGACATTATTTGTCTTCAGCTCCAAGAAAGTACTGGTAACAGCTGTTGTCCTGTACCAGAGACAGTAACCTTGATTTCCAAGGCTGTGGAACGCCGCAGTTGATTTCTTAAGAGAAAACTCCTACCACTGTCCTTAGGGTAGCTAACCTGTCTTTGTTCCTATCCAGTCTGAGAAGGCCTTTCTCGAGTTGAACTCTCGGTACATACCTCTCTCAAAGACTCCATACACCATTTGGTTTACCGACCCGGTTTCCCTCTGGGATTTTCACCCAAACTTCTACCAGGTTGCTCGGCGTAGCAGGGCCGCCACGTGCAGACAGGTGTCGGAGTGGATGTGGAGAGGCTATGAAATTCGCTGGTGAATTTTATATTGCGCATCACACTTCCTGGGGCGAGGCCCCATGGATTTCATTACATAACAAATATTCATTACTGTTTTTTAGTAAAACGATTAATGTTACGTTTTTATTCTGTTTTAAACGTAATTGTCGTCGATCTTTTGCCCTTTTCATTTATTTTTAATTTTTATTTTGCAATTTGAATTAAAAATAGCGTTCAATGAGAAATGAAAATATTTAAACATGCTCACGAACAAAGAGAATTCGGATCGGATTATTAACAAAACAAATAAAGAATGTAAAGTCTAATAAAAATACTATCGTTCTATTCTTTCTAGTAATTTACTATTCAAATTGTAAACCACCATTTCAGCTACAATTTTATAATTTCGTTTTATTTTTCACCACCTAAAAATGAAACAAAAGTTAAATTAAAAATTTTTATAATTATGTATTCTTAAAACACATTTTTAAATTTCTCTAAAGAGATTGCTATTTGATTTTCTTTATGAAATAAGGGGTATTTCTCAAATCTACTGTCTACCCTATAGGATATCATGTAATTATATAATTTCCCTCCGCAACTGCATCCGCTATGGTAATAATATAATGAAAAATAAAACTTTTTGTGAGAATGCGCCTGGAAAGATTCCTGCAATTTAGAAAAATTCTACGGAAATTTATCACAATTCCCGTGCATCTTGCCAAACAGACTTTACTCTTCTCATTACTAAATTCATTTGAGCGGAGAGGATAAAGTGTATAGGAAAGTAAGGAAAAACGAAAACGGAATGAAGATAATAGTGCGGCGTAAGAACGCAGACGAATAATGGAGACGACAACCGAACGACGAAGAGTAAATGAAACAAAAAGGAGCACAACGAGAAGACCCTAAGGTTAAACAGATAAATAAAATTTCTAACTATGATATTCGTTAATCTCGTGCATCCGGAAATCATTAAAGTAATAAAGTCCTTTAAACCAAAAAAAAAAAAAAAAAACACTTCCAATAAAAGTTTACTTCAGTTGCCGACCGCTGTGTGCTCATGAGAGCTATTCGCTCGACTTTGCTATCAGATACATTTGCAAACCACGCACTATTTTCTCTTTCCCTGGACCACTTTCACCAAGTGTGTGTGACTCTTGGTTCTTGTCATTTTAATGATATTCACCTTTACGGAGCATACACTCGAAATAGTTTTATCATTTTCCGCAGAAGGGCCTTAGAAACAATCGCTTTTTTCCAGCTAATATACACCGACTATCTCTGGTACGTCATTTTCATCATCGAAGAGTTGTTGGAACTGCTTTACTTCGTATCCTTCAACATCTTTTGGTCGCTTCACGTTTGATATGCCCTTCGCATAATTCTAATACGACAATTACGTCGAGAAAGGTTTCAAAAGAAAATAAAAAAAAAACGTCAGTTTCCTCACAGAAATCGGCCGTTGGTACGCTATTTTGGTGTAGAATTTTAATCTGATTCTTCCGCAAAACCAAGCTTGCATATAGTAACGTGGCGCATAAACATTAATATTTTTTAATATGAAAAGAGTAAGATCCATCGTCTGATACACATTCCTCGTTGCGGTTATGGTGTCCCGTCTCCCATAACAGGAGATAACGCTCCATCGATGTGATTCCTGCCATCTACCATTACTTCTCGTGCATTTAGCGCAGATTTAGCGTTATAATTTTCATTCTTCTTCTTCTTCCTCTATAGGATTTTCCTCGAATTTTTCCTCGCACGCTGCCAGCATGAAAATTCCTCCAAATCTTCCACGCTACATATTTCATCATCCGTCTAATGTCCTCAACTACTGTCGTTGTTTCCCTTTTAACGTTCAATAGTCAGTCTATGGTTAATAATTAAACTGGTTCTTTTTTCGCTTTTAATGGTTTACATTTCGTAAGTGTAATGTTGATAGCAAACTTAACAGCGTCCTATCTTAAGCCTAAAATTATTCAGATCGATGCATTTCTGCCGTCGTTAGTGATAGGGCTACGGCCTCTATACCCAAATTCCATTACCCGTCTTTCCGGCGACATTTCTACTCTAATATTCTTGTCTTCAGCTCGCGTGCATTTGACAGCTTTCAATTTTTTGGCGTTAATTTTCATTCCGAATTATTTATTTTTCATCATTCTCTGCAATTGTGCTTCATTTCGTATAGAACTAATTTAATTTTTACAGCAATTTTTTCTACACCTTTTTTTTTAACTTTCTCCTCCGTGGGTAGTACATTGAATAACCTCGGCACCGGAGGACGTATCCCTGTCCTACGCCGCCGCCTCTTTTGATACCACTTTTTTTGCTCGGAAATTTTGAGTTGATTTCAATTTTCTTTTTTGACCCCGATATAGATTTTTTAATCGCTTGCAGATCTCCCCCACACTTTATCGAAGTTGTATCCCCGCATTATTCCTCATAAGCTGTTTATGATTGACTTGGCCGAATTTCATAATCTATTGTAATCTGTACATTACGTAGGCTTAAAAAAAAAAAGAAAAATTTTGTAAAATACAATAAAATTAATTAAAACATAGTGAGAAAGTGAATGTGTGTGTGTAAATAAAAGCCGGTGGCTGGCTGGGGATTGTCGTATCCGGATCGATTCCGCCTTTGACGGATGCGTGCGGTGGGGTCGATCAGCAAAGGAATGGAGATCCACATTTCAGCGGTTAGAGCGGATTGTTCGAAAGAAAAACATAAAAACTAGAATGGAGAGTCAGTGTTCGTCAAGTATCCCAATCAACTATTCGTTCAGTCGCGGAACAATACTAACAACCTTTTTTTAGCTGAAGAATCAGTCGGTCCGGTAACAACCGAAACAAGTTCGATCCTCCGAAACCCCCCGGATTTTGTAATTGATAAAGTGTGCAATTAACCCCGTAAAGGATTTTAATTTCGATCGTCGCGTCCTCTTCCCGCGTTTAATCCAGACTGAGCCAGCAACCGTAGCAGAGTGTCCGTACAATTTATATCGATTTAATTAATCGTCGTCGTTATTTTCGTCTATGTACAAAAAATAGGTGTAGGAATTAATCAAAAATATATGTATTTTCAATAATGAAATTCGATTTAATAATAAATAAATTAAGAATAAAATAAATTAAAACTCACGAGTTTTAAAGGATCTCGTGGTTGGCATCGCTGAGGGCTCTCAAATCGAACATTACACTATGAAGCAAGCAAAGTGGCCCCTCTCTGTTTAAGTTCTCTTTGTATTATTGTTTCGAGCAAAGCTATAGAATAAGTTCCAAACCAGAACTGCAAATTGTTCAAGTTCCCGTCTAATTGCCGCTCTGTTCCATTATTTATTATTAAAAGTACTAGTTCCGAAAGCAAAATTTGCGAACTGTTCTTTTTCGGGATTAGTGTAGTATTTACGGGTTTGAAATCTTCTGGCAACGTACCATCCGTATATATTATATTAGGGATTTTTTAAAAATGACTTTTTATTATTCCCGAATTGTATTTTTAACTAAATCGGCCGGCATGAGGTCATCTCTATTCGTTATTGCTAGCTTTTCCTCGCACATTTCTGGCTTCTCTCGTCTCATTCCGTTATTCTATCCGGATCGCATAGTTCATTTATACGGTTCGACAATCACATTTCTTCGTTTTTCTCGTCATTTAGACGGGATATACATATATAAACTTGTTTCCTATATAAAATTTACGTTAATTTCCTTTTTCCTTGCGTAATTTTTCTACGCATTTTGTTATGTTTTCCGTACAATTTCTAGTAGCCGTCTTCGAAAACTAGTTGCTGTTTACCTTCGTGCATTTTTTTCGATGTGCCTTTAATTTTCTAATATGCCGCGAGCCTCTTCTACCTTTTTTTAGTTTTCCTCTATTATTTATCACATCTGTAATCTTTTTTGTGTGATTGTGTTTTTCCTTTTTCCGATAGTTCAACATCGAGCATCTTTTGTTGTTCCCATGTGGCCCGCATCTTTTCTACATCTTCTTTCTCTTGATTATTTTCAGTGTTATAACTGCTCTTTCTCAATATTCTTCCCAATTTATCCTAAAGACTGTTTTCTATTCTTTCTACATTTCTTTAGTATACTATTAATAAATTAATTTCAATCAGCTGTAACGGATAAGCATGTGACGGTTTTGTTTTTGAAATGTTTTTTTTTTTTTTTTTTCTTTGGGCGCGTCAACTTAGGACATTTACCCAGCACAAAGGACTAACAAATAATGAAACGTAGGGACTTGAAAGTTAAATCAGGAAGCGATTAGAAACAGAAGAAATAAAGATACCCAATATAGGAACAACAGAAAGAGAAGAAAGAGCAAGAATGTAGTGGGCACAGTAAGGGGTCGGGAGGCCAAGGCCAAGCAAATTAGAATAAAGAACTGCGAATTCTGAGGAGATAGATGAGCATTCGAATAGAAGGTGATTTACATCACATGTCAAATTTAAGATAGGAGGATGGAAGGGACACAAATGTTTAATAGTCAATCTGGGTTTTTCTATTCTAGGACTAGCCAACGTGTATAATTTTCCTTTATATTGCTTAATCCATGTGATAATACAGGTCTCATGTATTACTACCAACTCCGATGGACAAAAAATTTGTCTGTAACCCCCGACTTTTATGGTCTTACCTGTTTGCATTCAAGTTACCCATGGAGCTTATTTTTATGCGTATAGAATTTATTTTTATTCCATTACTACCTGCTACGGGAGTGTAGAGAGCGCGACAGCGCGAATTATACTAGAACTATTTGTATCCAGTATCAACATGGCCACGCTCATATCGATCCTTTTCCTCTACTTATCGTGTCCCACCTGTTCCGATGATGTCGGTATTTAGGCGATTGGCTTCCACTAGCACGTTCCTTTCTGATGCATAATCTTACATTCCAGGCAAGATAAATGAGTTTTTCCACGCCGTCTTTTGACTCCGTATGCAATTAGCAGAGTACCTTTACATCAGTTACGTCGATAGCAACTTCCCTTTGAGAATCCGAAGAGCGGTTAACAAGTCGAACGGACTTCCTTTGGTTAGTAACAATTTCTGTCGAGGTTGGTTGTCGAAAGATTCTTGCGATTTTTAGGTCGAATAAGTACAACGTGAGTTAATGGCCGTAGCAAAAAAGGTAGGCGCTTACCGCAAATTCCAATCGCATTCCTATTCGTTCTTTATGAGTAGAATTTGAGAAATTGCATTATACACGTTGAACTATATTCGGATGATAAAACTAGCACTGGCTTGAGTTGCCACAGGTGGAGGTTACTACTGATGGCTGACTAAAAATCTTTTTGGGAACAACAGTGTCAGCTGAAAACAGCACAGGTCTGCGAGAACAGGAAACGGATCATTATTAATCGCAAGAAGCAGGGCCACTTTCGGAAAAACACTGCTACATCTCAGGAATACTGTCTCCTCTTAATATCAACACCGAACGGCAAACAATACTACGGATAAGTATATCTTTATATACCGTTTCTATTAGTTATTTAGGTAGTAACATTTTAATTTATTTACAAATAACATCTTCCCAAAATATCACAGCACTTTTTTTTTCTTCAAATATATGCATATTTTATAACGACAACATTTAAAAGGGCAACTTATTAAATGAAAGAATAACATAAACCTTTGTATCTAATTGCTAAACAATGTATATACATATAAATATATGGGACACTCGAATTGCGCACCATTGTTTACCTGGCCGGCGGTTAAAAAAGGTTTAGTAATCAAACAGTCGAATTGCGCACCGGAAGTTTGCCGGTATGAAATATAAGAAAAAAACGAACGAAGACGGCATTCGACCCCAACGATATTTGTTCGACTCCAAAACTGATGGCCGCTTCATAACATTTGAATATGTTCCGATGGCTTTCAACATTTTTACGCATCATCGTATACTTGAAAAATAGCCTATTTTTCGCAAACCCTTAAGGAGGTTTTTTCTAAGCAACCGACGAAATGTAGTTCCCCTTAATCCCTATTAGCAAACGTTCCCCCCCCCCCCCCCCAATCGAGATATGATAAGACATTTTCGGAAGTCACTGAAAGAACGACACTTTTACCGATTTTTTTTAATTCCTTGGTCGATTTTATAAAATCCTGAGTTGTTTTTTTTTTAAAGCGGTGCGCAATCCGAGTTCTCAGCAGCGGACTATTTCGGGTGGTCGGTGCGCAATTCGAGTCCGACGTGCCAGTGTGTGAAGTGTTGGTGCGCAATTCGGATGTCCCCGTAAAGATAGATATGTGACGATCGCTGAGAAAAGGTACATAGTGTGTCAAAAATACGGTTGTGACTTAACAACGGTTTCGGACACTTGGAAGCATGCTCTTTAACGTGAGAAAGAGATCAATCAAATTTTCTCCTGTTGAAAATCGTAATTGCATGTGTAAAATTACCTTAAAGTGTATTACACTTTCTCGTAAATTTGTTTCCTGACGCTCTATGTACCTTCTTTTTTCAGCGGCCGTCACACGTATATTTTTTTATCCTTAAAACTGGTTTCAAAAATAAAAAATTCTACAGACTTTTTAACCCTGCGCCTGAAAATAATACTTCTTTTCATATTAGCGCTAAATGTAAAACTGTTCATTTTTGTTGTTTAAAAATTTCTACTAGCTATATTAAAAATAACCGATTTTTTCCCACTTCAAAATTTCTTGAAAAACAAAAAAAGAGCGTAAATCATTTTTTTTCTTTTCCGGTATGCAAAACAAAGATTTTTAACATTATTGCGATTCAACATAATTCATTTTAAATTGTTTTATACATTAACGTTTCCTTTTGTTTTTTATTTATTTATTTTTTTCTTGCAAGAAAAAAATAATCATAGATTATTAAACTGCTCCGGGGTAAATCAATTTTTGAATGATTAGAATTAAGAGTTTATACAATATCTAATTGTAAACTGTTCAACAGTGCCCACTTTCTTGAACGGTTAAAGTGTGGTATTTGTCGCTCGTATTCCACTTATATTTTAAATTATTCATTAAAAAGCTCGAGAACTACACAAATTGGGAGGAAATATTTAGCGCGCTGAACTAGGGAAAATGGATAGCTATGATGGCCTTGATTTCTGTGTTATATTACGCGGATCCGGCAATTATTATCATTTATGGGGCAGGTACGGAATCAAATAGGACCACCACCAAAAGACCCTGTAAAATTAAAATACCGAAATTTAGCGCTTACCCAAAACTAAAATATCTAATAAACCCTTTCATTCCTCGCACTATTATTCTTAATGTTTTTTTTTTTTTTTTTTTTAAATTAATTTATTAAATACTTTTAAAGTGTAATATCGTGAAGCCCTTGCCGCATACATTTTTGCTATTACCATTTCGGAAGAATAAGGTGTAAATAAATCAAAAACGCAAATTGAAAAAAAAAAAACAAAAAACAAACGAATTAGTAGACAATTTAGTATTTTAAATTTATTTTCGAATTTCAATTATCCGAAATTTTCCGTCGGTATCCTAGCAGCAGAATGTCCTCTGCTATTTGAAACATGTTTTTACCGGCCCCGTATTGATCAAAAACGAAAAATAATTTTTTAAAAAATAATATCCTAAAGAAAGCTCTCAATTTATGCTCAAAAACTATTACTTGAACGCTTAAAGCAGTATTAAAATTAGAGTCACATTAGCATCCCCGACACTCAGCTTAATTTCTTTCAGATAATTACGATGGAAACCTTACGGTAAAAATTTAAGTCTAGCAAAGTTTGTAAATCATTCAAAAGTTTTCATCTTAGAAAGGAGAAATTGAAGTTCAACTCTCGAAAGATGGGAAATCTTTCATTTGGAAATTTTCAGAATTTTATTAAAAATTTTAACGCGAGGTTCATACGATTAGGTTTTACGTCGACAGATTCTAAAAATAGTTTCCTATCGGGGACGATATGATTCATACGGTAGATGTTCATCAGGAAACACTTTCGAGCGTTTTTTATTTTTTACTTTTTTTTTTTATTGTCACTTATATCGCAAACAGGCTGGTGACAAATGAAATGCAACTGCTACAAGCTCCCACATAACTGTGAAATTGCTATTTCGATAAAACTAATTGTAGGAGCGCTTTACCAGCTGTGCAACGCGACCGTTTAAAATTAGGTCTAAGGTAAAAAAAAAGCGAATAAATATAGATTAAATTAGATTTTCAGACGGATGGGTAAGTCGAAAAAAGCTAAAAAGGCTTTAAAATGAACGACTTTAAATACGGACGGAGAGAGAAGGAGTAAAACAACTTTAAATCAAAAATTGGTAAAAACAACGCAGAAGGTTGCAGACTAATTAGTGCATTAATAATTCGGGAAGGCATTTTAAAATTAACTATATCGTCGACAGATGATAGATGTAAAAATTTTACCAACTTAATCTTAAATATGTACTTGCATTTCCGGTTCATTTCGAAATAGCCGAAATGTATGCGGAAGAACGATATTATTTAAAGTCGAGAATATCGAAAAAGAAAATATTAAAAACAACGTCGACTATGCGAGCAATGAGAAGGATTTAGCGGTGTGCTATACGCTTAAAAGTACTGTTAAAACACACGTACACACAGATTACGGGGAACCGTACAAATTGGACGGTTATCGAGTTTTCGGGACGCATCTACGCAAGCGCGAGCATACAAATGAACCGTTAGATTCCATTAACTAATGAGTAATTCTGTCGCCAGACCACATTGTAAACACAATTACTGCCTGTTGTTAAAAAGAAAAAAAAGAAAAAGAGAAAAAGGAAAAGCTAAAAAGAAGGATAAAACAAAAGATTTTTAAAAACGGTTAATTTTCCGTATTTCTTATAGTTTGTAGGTAAGAATTGCGAAAAATGAACGTCACTGCATCATCATACGTTTGACGAGTATCGCTCGCGTTATTATTAATGGAAACCAGTTCAACATGTGGTTTTTTTGTCTTTGAGTTAATTCGACGTGTCTAAATCTGCATCTTTACACGACCACCAGACGGGAAATTGTTACTCCGCTTTTATGCATTTTCGCATTGATTAAATGACGGATTCGCTGAGGAATGTCAATGAAGAAATTCATTAAAACAAACAACACCTTGTCGCTTTATATTAATACGGGAAAAAAGTAAAATAGAATAATACGCACGACTGCGCAGTTATTTTTCAAGAATATTTCCCATTCTTTAAGAATATTTTCCAGTTCACGTTTGTCGTCGAAATGATTAATAATTTATTACGTTATACATATTACTACGATGATGCTCGTTGCCAGGATGAGTTTAGTTTCTGCTTGGTCTGATTTCCAGACAGCTCATTTTCTACGACACAAAAAGGTGTCTACAGTTTAATTAAGGGGCTTTTTAATATGTATTTCAGAAAACAATCGACAGATATTTGAACAGATTCTGTAAGCATTGCTTAACTTCTACTAAATATTATTAATTACTACAAAGTGTTAAAGAGTGAAAAAAAAAATTCTGACTACTCTAGAACAATATAAAGCTTTAATTTTTTTTATATCTATAAACATATATATATAATATACGACTCGCGGTCATCCGGATGAATTGGGCGTCCAGCCGGACCGGATAACAGAAAATCCGGATACGCCGAAGTTCGAGATTAAATAATGTAAGTTAAATGAAAAAAAATGGAAATAAACTTATCCTATAAAAAGGTAAACATGAAAATTAACTTACGGTGGTATATTAGAACTAGTTTTTAAAGAAGTGTCTGTGATTAAGGTCTGTGTGTCTTTCGCATGTTCTTCGTAGCCGATATATCTCGCCATTTGCGTAAATAAATGTGATATCAGCTGGTGACGCTTCTTCCTATTGAGTAATGTACACTTCAGCGCTACTTCGATCGCCTTCAATCCTTCATCTCTGTGGTATAACACACTTTGAAGGGGCTCGTGATCCATATTTACTTCAACTGGATCATCGCTGAGTACCATGATATCCTCATCTGCCGCTTTTTCGATCTCGTCGCTGCCCATCCATTCTGTAACGTCATCCATGTTACTACTAACCGTTTCACATCCTAGAATATTTTTTATTAGAGAAACAAGCTCCTTGTTGTCTAACTATCCAAATCACATTGTTTGTCAATTTCATCCATCTAATAATATTTTCCACGACCGCACTAGTGCTATAGAACTAATCTCTTCCTATCTCTCAGATAACCCCCCAAATGATGATAACATCAAGCATATCAACTGATTTTAAAACAACCTGACAGTACTTACATTACAATCACTATAAGTCACAGTACATTATGGCCACAGACAGCATCTTCATTTGCAGCGAATACAAACAAATATTCAGATACGTAATATAGCTGTAAATTTTACAATTGCGCTTTGGTTTTTCTTTTTTTTCCTTTTTTTTTTTTTTAAATCAATCCGGATAACCGCAAGTCTACTGTATATATATATATGTATATATATATATCACTGTAAATAAGTTTTCTCATTAAAAATCAACGACGCTTATTGTCGAGGAAAAATTCAGAGGGGCTAGTGTTGTTAAGGATAATACTTGGGGCCTCTTTTCATTTATTCAATTTCTAAGAGATTTTCTAAAACTTGGCCAACGGGGAGTATCGTTCGCTGACGATAATTTGCTGCGCTTCTTACAGAACTGCGAACGCCTATTAAGAACTTGAGAGAACATTGATTGGAATAGAAAAAAAACCTCGATTAAATAGGAAATTAAACTCGGTCCTGGAGAATTTCATAAAAACAAGACTGTGACATACAGATATACATGATCATTTGCTGTCAAAAAAGCCCATTCTAGCAACTTTGAAATTTTTTTGTTTTTTTTTTTGTTATAATAAGAAAGTTGACATGAAATGCTAACTTCATAACCTAAATGTTATCCGACTCTGCCTTATGATAAATTATTTTATTCGAACACCTGGCATTTTTAGCATTCCGTACACATATAACGAAAGGAATAATCGTAATAAGATGTTGTTCGGAAACGACAAAAATATTAAATTATGCAGTAACTCACGAACGGTTTCACTTATAAACTTCAAAATTGCATCATAAATTTCCAATTCAAATTTTTCGTTCATGATAATCTATAACTCGAAGCTAACCGATTAACCCGGGCGGTAAAAAACCGCCCGGAATATATAATATGAAATTTAAAAAGACCTGAAAAATCATACTTAAAAAAATTATAACTCATCGCCAGATAACCCTTTAAAAGTGAAATTCGAAATATTAAAACGTAGAAACTCTTTCGTGAAATCAAAAAATTGCAATTAAAAAATTATAAGACCTCCCCCCTCCCGGTTTTGGGGCCAAAAACAGCAAAAAAAAAAAAGGATGTTTATGTGTATGAGGAAAATAAAATGCATTTTAAATATATGCATAAAGGACCGCTGTATAGAAAAAAACTATAGACAAGCTTACAACCTTATATTTAGGCCGTTCTCGAAGCGCCGAAAGCTCGAAAGTTTTAAAAGAAAAAATATTTTTTTCCCGGGCGCGTGATATATTTGAAATTTGTATGAAATTCGCGGTGTAGCAGGTTAAAAAAGAGGAGAAAAAAAAGTAATAAAGAAACCGAAAATAAGCCCCGAAAAAAAAACAACGAATAAACATGATTGAACGTCGCTCAGAGTGAAATTTTCGACATAACAGAGAGAGTAGTATCTCGGAGATGATCCCTCCAGCTAATGGTTTCTTTTCGAACTCGTTACGACGTCATTGGTTGAAAGTCGACGACCTAAAAGCCGAATAAAATAACAGAGCCGATTTGTAAGTTGTCACCTGGCTTTTGTACATTTTCATTACTGATTAACAACTCGATTTCGAGAAATATTCGCGAGAAATAAAGAATGGGCGAATTTATTAGATTTTGTCCCTAATCACACATATAGAGTGAATTGTGTTTTAGCTGATAATGCCCGAAAACGTTACTAAGTAAGATATTTATTTTGTTCTTATATTGTTTGTTATAATTCTTTATTATATCAGTTATTATTAACTTTTTATATTTTTATTTGTTTTCCTCTTTTTCTTTTTTCTTTGTTACTTTACGGGGCGAGGTGGTTTAAGCGGTGGAAAACAGTTTTTACTTTCTCTCCTACGACCCTGTAGGGGACGTGGAAGATAACGTTCACGCCGAAAATGGCGTAGCTCGAATTACGCTTTATATATAATTAAAAAGTTCCATTTCCTTCTCCGTAATTAAACATGTTTCGTTTATGCCACGATAAAATAGGTAATTATGTCGCGTTGTTCTAACTTCTACATTTGCCGTAACTCGATTTTTTTTTCTTTTTCGTATTTAATAAGAAAAAAAAAAACGATTCCAAAATGGGAAACGATTGCTTGTATTTATCGATAATTTCACACGCTGTCTGTCTCGCTTCAAATTTCTGAAATAACTGCCGGCGTCACCGATGCAATAGTTGCAAATGGTATTTCGGCGGGGGAAGAAATTGCGCGAGTTTATCAAAAAAACGACCGACTGACCGTAGAGTTATTGTTTGTCGGTCGTGTATCGAACGTGTTCGACTCCGACGTAATTATCGAATTGTTTAAATTCCACTGGTGAGCGTAGTGTGATTCATCGATTTAAAAAAAAAAAAAAAACAACGAAAAAAACAGACTGACCAAATAAAAATTTTATTCATTTAACGATCAATTTAGGTGTGGCAATGAGATGACAAGCGCGAACAACGCGACCGATCTTCGAAGCGGGTTTTTCGCTCGTCGACTAATCGAACGAAAAAATTGATAAAGCCGACTAATTCCGATTCTCGGCGAAAAATATAAAAGACGCTAAATGAGACGACGGGAAAGAGTTGTAAAAGTACCTCAACAATTCAGATAACGTCTGAATTGATCGGATAATCAAAATTTCGAATGATAGTCCGGGCAAAATAGACATGCTCGTTTGGTAAAATTTTTATAACCGGCACTTTTTGGGCTTAAAATTTAGCTAAAAATCAGCAGAATGCAACAACCCTAAATTTGCGGGTATGTGGGAGGTGCGGAACCGGTGTTTATATCGAGTTTTAAAAAAAAAAAAACGTCTTTTTTTTAGTTTTTTGCGATTATCTCGGTAAATAAGCCCCAAATCGACACGAATTAAAATTATCCATTTTGTTCCTGAGTAAATTTTACAAAAGAACGAACTATTGCAAAAATTTGCAAAAATTATTTAACATTGAAAAATTAGCGATGAAAACAAAAAACAGGCTAAAAAAGGTTCAAATTGTTGCCATTCCGTCAATTTTCCTCAAACCTCAATGATACTTTCGAAAAATGTAGCTCTCGAGGGGTGCTTAAAATAGGTGTACCCAAGCCAAACTCTCAATAACACAATATGGCGGCCTATTGCAAAATGGTAAAGTTGAAAACGCCATTTCCCCTTAGCTAGCGACATGAGATAAAAAGTAATTGAAAGCTAATTGCAATACCTACGGCCTCTGCAAATTTCAGATTTTTAAATTAACACTTGGCTAATTTGCACGATTTTTCCATTAAGTTGAAATTTTTTGAAATATAGCGCTTTGACGTCACGCCCGGCTCCTCAAAGTCCTTAGTTGCAAAATATATTGCGCGGCTTAGAATGCACCTACAAAAACGACTTTTTTTTTCCATTTTGAGTACTTTTTCCCGTTCTTTCTGAAATTTCAAAAAAATTTCAACTTAACGGAAAAATCGTGCAAATTAGCCAAGTGTTAATTTAAAAATCTGAAATTTGCAGGGGCCGTAGGTATTGCAATTAGCTTTCAATTACTTTTTATCTCATGTCGCTAGTTAAGGGGAAATGGCGTTTTCAACTTTACCATTTTGCAATAGGCCGCCATATTGTGTTATTGAGAGTTTGGCTTGGGTACACCTATTTTAAGCACCCCTCGAGAGCTACATTTTTCGAAAGTATCATTGAGTTTTGAGGAAAATTGACGGAATGGCAACAATTTGAACCTTTTTTAGCCTGTTTTTTGTTTTCATCGCTAATTTTTCAATGTTAAATAATTTTTGCAAATTTTTGCAATAGTTCGTTCTTTTGTAAAATTTACTCGGGAACAAAATGGATAATTTTAATTCGTGTCGATTTGGGGCTTATTTGCCGAGATAATCGCAAAAAACTAAAAAAAAGACGTTTTTTTTTTTTAAAACTCGATATAAACACCGGTTCCGCACCTTCCACATACCCGCAAATTTAGGGTTGTTGCATTCTGCTGATTTTTAGCTAAATTTTAAGTCCAAAAAGTGCCGGTTATAAAAATTTTACCAAACGAGCATATGTCTATTTTGCCCGGACTATGAAGCGGAAAAGATTCGACACAGAGCCCCCGAAAACTAATTGCAAAAAACATGTTCAACAGCAAAGATGGCGGAGAAATAATAAAACCCTGCGAACTGGAAAATGGAATTTTTTGTTTCGTAATTTCTTCTTCTTACGAAAAGACGGATGCCTTGTTAGAGCTAAAACATACAAAGGGGGGCGCGGATGCAGAGAGATATTTTGGAGAGGGAAATTATATTTTTGATAAAAGAGAATATCAAATAGCAATCTCTTTAGAGAAATTTAAAAATGTGTTTTAAGAATACATAATTATTACAATTTTTTAATTTAACTTTTGTTTCATTTTTAGGTGGTAAAAAATAAAACGAAATTATAAAATTGTAGCTGAAATGGTGGTTTAGAATATTAAAAGTAAATTAATAGAAAGGAAAGATGGTATTTTTATTAGATTTTACATCCTTTTTTTAGTTTTGTTAGTTATCCGATCCGAATTCTCTTTGTTCGTGAGCAAGTTTAAATATACCTATATATTTCTCATTGAACTCTATTTTTAATTAAAATTGCAAAATAAAAAATAACTAAAACAAGGCAAAAGATCGATGACACTTTAACATTAATAGTTTTACTGAAAAACAATATTAAATATCAGTTATATAATTAAATTCATGATGTTTTATAAAAGTGTTGGTAATCATTAATTCCGTTTCGGTACAGAATTGTGATAAACGGTTTCCTCTTTCGTTTCTATTACCAAGACCATATTTTCCAACGAAATCTCCTTCTTCTCCTTTTGCGAATTTTGGCATTGAAATCTCCCATGACTATTGTAATTTCACCAATTTTGGTTAGGTCTAAAGCAGCTTGTAGGTTTCTGTAAAAATCTTCAATTTCGTCATCTGACTTATCTGCTGTTGGAGCATATACTTGAATCTGTTGATAGAAATAAATTCCAATTGTGGATCGCCAACCTTCGAGACGGAGACGGCGGATGAAGAAGAAGAATTAAATTCATAGCTATAACATTTATACTAATCTTTTATATAGTATAAATTACGTTATTCTGTTGTAACAAATTTTTTCATCGAGGTTTTGGTTCATTTTTTCGGGCGAAGGGGATGTTCCCTTTTTCCTTCCGCGGATCCGCCAATGATATACATGTTATGTATTAATAAGTTATTTAAAAGTATTTTTCGCTTTAAAAAAAGAATTTCGATATTGCTCCGAACTATTTCTTACAACGCGTAATAATTCGAAACACTTTCAGATTTTTTTACAAACACAATCGTTTGTACTTTATCGCATCTGTTAAAAAGCGGCCGATTATGTACAATCTTCTTTGCCAGTGTTCGTCGTTCTCAGTCACTGATTAGAAACTCTGGAAATGTAAGTTCTTTTAAATTGTTGGATTATACGCTTTACAGTTAACGATTTATATTGATTAACTAGTTACATCATCAAAAAAAAAAAAAAAAAAAAAAAAAAAACTTTATTATTATATTTTTTCTTATCAACTGTTAAACTTTTTTTTTTTTTATTTTTTAAACGTAAAAAGTATTTTACAACTATTAATGTTTGCCTTATCGAGGAAAAAAAAGTAAATAGTTTAGGTATGGAATAAAAAATTAAATTTCCCGCAAAGTATACTAACCTCTTTCTTGATGAAAACTTTTATAGAATTTCGCAACGTATATATTTTCATTAGATAAACAAATGAAAGGATTTTAGAGCCGATAGGTTGATTTATGTCTTTCTCAGCTACTTATAATAATGGAAAAAAAAAACGGCTTTTATTCTCGAAGAGCATCTCCGCTTAAGATAATATCGCGCGTTCATTCTCCTAAATTGATAATTATAATAAAAATTCCCGGTAAAAGGGACAATGTATATTCTCTACACAGAGATTGTACACGGACTAGAGCATTTTTATAGGAAAATGAAAATACCGAACGTCAAAGCCTAGACATTATCGGTTCCGTTCGAATAATTCTATCGATACCACACGTTTGTTTTTTAAATATTATTATTAATAAAAAAAAAAAGACAAAGAAAAAAAGTTTTTCGGTCCGATTGCGAACAGTTTTATTTACAACCAAAACATAGAGGAAATTCAGCTAATCGTCACTGTGAACTCACCTAAAGCGTTAGAAAGAAAATAATAAATCAATCTCAACCGACACAAACAAGTCAGCTGGAATGAGACTCTCCATGCACGAAGAGATTCAAAGCAAACAAGCGCATACGTTCCCGAAGAGATTTGTTTTTCGATTTTATTGTTAATAACAGTAAATAAGTATTCGAAAACGTAAGAGTGTGATTTTGGGCAATAAAATTCAGCCGCTAATCAAATAAAGAAGGGATCAAGGCCGCTCGATGAAAAAAATATACGTTCCTAATTTTAGTAATTAGCAGTTAAAAGTTAAGAAAAACCGGTATCAATAAAGAATCTTTTACCATCCTGTTTGTTAATTATATTATAGAATATAGTTGTTTTGTTTTTTTTTTCCTACCCTGGGCGCGCCAGCGGCCTTGACCCAACAACATGAAAAATTAAGAGGTAGAACTAAATAGCCAGGCGGTCAGAAATGGAAAGAAAAAAGGACAGCAGCAACGGAATAACAGGATATAAGGGTAGCGTTAAAGGGAGTAGGAAGATCCAGAGCTAAAAGTTGGGAGTAAAGAGCATTCATTAAGGTGTGTAGAACATTCGAAAAGGATATGATTCGAGTCACAAATACAAGAAGGCTCAGAAGCGTGAAGAGAGCAGAAAGGAGAAAGAGCTAAAGAAAAACGAAAGCTAGAAGAAGGGAGGAGAGAATGATAGTTATAACAAATACCTAATATAACAAACAAATTCGAAGTATAAAATGATTACTTACTTAGAAACGTTTTCGATGATGGGTCATACCCGAAAACGTTTCTAAGTAAGCGATCATTTTATACTTAAAAAAAGTTTGTTGTAACTTACTATAAAAACCGGTATTATTTTTTACTAAAACCTTAATTAAACGAAAATGTATTTGGTTTGCCGAGGTGCGATCCGGAATATTAATTAATAGATTTTTTGTTTAAGACCTATGCAGAAATTCGCACCCGTTATTTTTACTCGTAATTGAGCGCCGGGGCTAATAAAAAATAATTATCAAATGTGTATAATTATTAGGTAATTAACATTTTTAAAATATGTAGTTCTGAAGAGGAGCAGTGCGGAATCAACTTATTCAAAGGGAAAAAATTTTAAACAGTTTCAATTTATAAACACACTGAACTTCAGCATATGGGGGCGCCTTTAATCTGGTAATTCTAGGAAAAGATGAAAGCACTACAAAAACAGTGATTTCCGTTGTTTAATTTGATCAGTTTATTCTATTGAACAAGCTTCCTTTTTTTGTTTTTTTTTCGTTGTTTTTTTTTTTTAAGCAATTAAATTATTCTAAAAATATTTCACTGTATAAATATCCCATATGTGTGCAAATTTTTTCCGTTACGTTCACTCGCTTAACGATATACGCGCTGTTTCTTTTTTACTAGAACTTCGCCGAAGACATACATGAATTAAATTATTCATTATTATAACCTTTAATAAAATTCGTGACCCGCGTAGAAATAATAAGTGCATAGAAATCGTAGGTCGTTCCGATTTACGGATATTTCTCATTTATCGAATAGATTTCACTTATGATTGTTCTTTATTTAAAAAAAAAAAAAAAGAATTTAAAAAAAATTAATAATGTAGCGAAAACTGTTATTAGTTTAACTTTCCGCTAATCCTTCCTTTGCAGAATCATTAACTGGTATCGTGGGCCCAATCGATTAAGTAAAAAAGTTCTCGTATTCATCGCAGTATTTATTAGCCAGCTACGGTAATGTAATTAATTAGATATTAGGTAGCCGCATTTGAAATCCCACTTCTGAAAATATCGAATGCCCCTAATAGATAAACTAAAATTAATTAAAAACAAAAAAAAACTAATTGAAAACATTTCGAGAAATGAATATTCTCATAAAATTACATAAAAACTGTATTTTACGAATACACACACATATACATGCATACATACATATATATATACACACAGTACACTATATATATATATATATATATATATATATATATATATATATATCTTCACGTACTTTTCAAATTCCTAAAGGACTTCGGTCTATTAAATTATAGTTAAGTACGACCTTTATTCATTACTATCAAGCTACCCCCGTAATACTGGTCTTTGCAGCAATTCATGTGTTTTTTTGTAATTAATTAAGCAATTATTAGTAATTTCTTACTAACACAAATGAGAAAGTTCAACTAATGAAGTTTGAAAAATGTCGCAAGTAATTTGTAAAAGGTTTCAAATAATAAATCTCGCGCTCGCCAGTAAACGATTTTGTACCAAACAAGACTAATTATATAATCCATCCGATTCTACTAACTTTGTTTATATTTCTATCGCTTCCTCATTTACAGAGAATTCAGATATCCTCTTAATCTTATTTCTGTATACATCTCTTATGTAGTCTCAAAGACTTAATCTTACCACTTTCTCTTGCCTCTTTACCCCATCCATTTTTTATAAATGAGGACTGGAACGCCTGCTGTTGGCTGTAGTTTCAGCAGCGTATAGAAGATTTTATTTATTTTATTATTTAGACATTTTACGCGGTAATTAAATTTAAACTTACGAGACCTATAATTAAAGTGTTTTACAATGAGAATTGGATTTCTATACATTTTTACTGATGCATAAATTCCGTCCATTGTTTTTTCTTGACTACCATCATAGTGCGTTGATTTATCTACGGAGGGCTCTCAAGTTTTAATAAAAGTATCGTTAATTTTAAAAGCTGAAAAATTATTATCCGTTTCAAAATCATTTTTTATCCGAGTTATTGCGCAGGAATCGTCAACGAAGTTAATGAATTCAGTTTTAATTTCACACCTGTCGCAGAAATTACCTAAGGATTTATGAACAGAATAGTGTCTATTCCTTCTCCTCACCGTCAGTTGCTATTACTAAATTCTTACGATACATCACCGCATAAAATTTAACTAATTTCATTAGTTTCATCCTATCCTATAGTTTTCATTTCTTGCCACTTTTACGCGTTGTCGATGTCCTTATACGAATACTGACCATGTTACTTTACTGTTACTTTCCCGCGTTTACATAGCACGTTGAGAGCTTGTTCTCTGCGCCATCCAAAGCTGAATGATCTCATTCGTCTTTATCAAACATTGCGTTCATTGTTCTGCTATTTCGGCTACATGAATGGAGATTTCTTTCGTTCTCTAATGATCATATACAGCTTTGTACAGCTACGATCAGCTGCAAAATATGTAAAATGGATAGTTCTTTCAATACTTCCCTCCTGCTTTTTCCTCCATGGACTACTAGAAAATTTTACGGGCTCCTACACGAACCTCCTTGTACTCCTTTTCCCATCCACCAATAATTCTTGTAATTTTTCCCTCCTTAAATTTGTTTTGTTACTCGTTGAATAGGTCTACGGTTGAAAACCCAATAAAATATAAAACGAAAAAATGAAAGTAAAAAACATTGATAACCCTTTTTTTTCCCTCTTTATTTATTTATTTTTTATTTTTTTTAATGCGACTTTAACACAACTATGAGATTATCAAGCCGCGCTTATATTGTTAATTACAAAGTATAATATAAATTACAGTTTTTGAGAAATAGGAAGAAATCGGACAGATTAAATTTTTGGCAGCATTCGGATAAATTATTGCAACTTGTTAGAATATGTCGAAGAGTAAGCTGAGGAGTGTTACAAAAGTAACAGGATGGCGGTGGTGTGTTATTGAAAAGGTATGGACGGGTTATTACATTGGTATGGCCGAGTCTTAATCTAGTTAAAATTATTTCTTCTTTTCGCGATTTTCGATCGGATGACTCCCATTCTTCGATCTTTTCTCTTATGCTTCTGAGATGGTTTGTGGATGAGGTCGAACTCCATTCTGCATTCCACAAATTTATAATTTTCTCTTTATATGTTTTCTTTAGATCATCTGTGGTTATTACGGTTTCAGTAATCCACGGACAGTCGATATCTTTGCTAATTTATCTGCGATTTCGTTGCCCTTTATTCCTTTACGACTTGGGATCCATACGAATAGAATATCCAGTCCATTGGAAAGTAATTCTGTTATTATTTTTTTGGATTCTTTGCACTATGGGGTTAGTGTTATATATCAATTGAATATTCGCAAAGGGCGCTAGCCGAATCAGTTAGCATTACGAACTGGTGCTCTGTATGTATTCGCGATATTTCTTGCAATGCAACGTATGCTTTACGTACAGTTCAGCAGTTTTAGCTGAGCTCCATGTTCTTCTTCAAAATTACTACATATAAACCGGTATTCGACACGTTTTGATATTTAATCCATTGGCAAATGTCGGAAGATATAAAATTTGCGGGTCTACCACACATTTTCCCCCGCCATTCGTCTCGCTAAAAATAGTTTTACACCAAAAGTCACGGTTCACAATTAGCGTTAAATAATGAGATAACATCACAATCGAGTGTATATTAACATATTGGAAGAAAACATGATTCTCAATTTACCGAAGCTGTAATTAAAAGTATGTTTCATTAATGTGTATTTAACAGTAATTTAGGGACTGCCAAATTTATCACCTAACTGTTACAAACGGGGAAAAAAAAAAAAGGAAAAAAAAACTAGAACAAAACATAGTAATAACTTTATCGTTTATAATTTCTTTTAATCGGTTCATTTAACGCTGAAGAACGAATAATAATAAATTAGCGTCCAAAATAAGTATCGCGAAAAGCTTAACCCGGATTTTTATTCTACCGCTGTAATGTACCGATAATAACGGTTAATTCAGCAATAAGAGATGTTTAAAAGATCTACATTAATTTTCCGACTACGATCCAGAGGAGAAGACAAATTTGGCTGAAATGCACTTTTCACCGGTTTAAGAAAAAATTTCTTTCCCTAGCCGCTGCAAATAGTATGCGAAGTAAATGAAAATAATAGTAAACCCTCATACGTGGGGTAGGCAGCGTAGCAGCCTCGTGATTAAGCTTGGCTACCAAATTTGATTTTCGGGAATTGTCTGTCTCGTTCCGAATCCAAGTCACTCCCGGGTTTATACCTAATCTGAAACTAAATTGGGCACCAGGGACTGGGAAAGTGAAGTCGGCTGAGAGAAGGGAACCGGCTCCCCTACGTAACCCTTAGTACCGATGAGCTTAGTAGTACATTATGAAACGCTTAATTACGCCATCCATGATACGTTATCAAGGATATATGGGACTTACTTAAAATCTTTACTTTACATATGCCGTATTCATTCCGGTCCGATTGGGAGAAATGTCGTAACTTACAACTTTTACGAAATCGTGAATGTTACAAGAATAAATTGTAGTGTGTATTTCCCATTTTTTAAATTTAATCAAGTTCACCTACTACGGACACACATTAACCCAGTGTACACAGGTAATTCCCGACATACTTTCGATAATGCCTTTCGAACAAACATCGCCGTCTAATATGCTGCACTAGCTGACTGTCTGTATTTCTTGCACTACGCGCAAAGGCAGAAATTTATCCTCTCTTAATTAATAAAGCAATAAAGTTTTTGAATGTACGATTTTTAAAATAACTTTAAAATAACCTTAAAGTACAGGTACACACTGTTACGTGTATTTTACTACACGAACAAATTAGGTATTCGAAATTACATAAAATACACGACCTTTATTTATATTAGATTTTCGTTAAAACATAAAATAATACAATTAAATTGAATTCGCAAAATATATAAAATAGTCCGACCGGTTTCGTCTGGTTTAGACATGTTTTAACGAAAATCTAATATAAATAAAGGTCGTGTATTTTATGTAATTTCGAATACCTAATTTGTTCGTGTAGTAAAATACACGTAACAGTGTGTACCTGTACTTTAAGGTTATTTTAAAGTTATTTTAAAAATCGTACATTCGAATAAGCGGTTATAGTGGAAATCGCACATAATGACTCACTTACCATTACGAAAAATTCTCATTTATTCGCAAAAAACAAAAAACCCCTGAAAAAGCGTTTAAATTTTGAAACGGACAGCACTAACAACTCTATTCTTCTTAGCTAGCCCTCGGATATTCTCTACTTCAATTAAAGTTCTTTCATTACCTATCCTAACCGACAGCTATACGAACAAACGGAAACACAACCTAGGAAACAGAGTCTAGAGGTATAAGCTTTTTACCATTCATGTCGCCACGGCAAAACTTTCACAGATCTGTAGTTAATTAATCAGCTCACATCTAAACTAACCGACTCCTCAGAATTATTATATTCATATTGTAGTGATGTTAGGATTGTTCGGGGTTTCTCGATTCATTTTGGAAAATCTGAACAGCCGGATATTCGAAAACTAGAGAGTTGATCGTTTTATGTTTAACTCTCTTTCGAGGCGAATTCGATTTAAAGAAAATTAAGTCGTCAAAGATTAATCTTTTAAAGTTTTGTTACGGAAATATTATCGGAGCGACTCGTCCGATGGATAAGCTCGTAAACTCCCCTTCGAACAAAAAGTAAGTTTACGATCTGATTCCGGAAGCACTTACGGATGTGTGGTCGAATTGGTTCTCGTAATAAAATGGAATTACTGCATTAGGTGGTCGAATCGGGTAAATCAGTTTTCAATTTAAAAAAAGGTCGAATTGGTTCCCATTGTTACTAGAATGATTGATGAATCAGTGGGTTTATAAGTACTTTATTAAAACGTGATATTTAACCAAAAAGGAAAAATATATTTTTGATAGTAGTGGTAAATTTCGCATAAGAAATTACATTAAGTTTAATTTACCTTTAATTGCACTTGATTTCTTTTTTAAACATATAGACATGAAATATAAATCGTGAATAAGAACACAGGAATTGAGCTGTGTGAATATTCATTCATTTCGACAAAAGTATTATAAAACTACATTAAGAGTGCTAAATGTAGTTTAAAATTATTTATTTTCCATTCACAGTTCAGATTTTTTTTAAAAAACAGATAACAATATAAATATTGAAGACAGCTTGCAACATCGACGTGCGATATATCGATTGCAAAGAAACGAGAGAAAAGTGTTTTAAATATATCCACGAGACTTTTTTCATTTGCTTAATTTCGTTGATTACATAATGAATAACAAAAGAAAATACAATAAATCATTTCTCGGCATTAAAGAATTTCGTAGGTGGCCCAAAAAATATCATAGCAGGATCCAAAATCAACAATAACCGTGTTTTGATTTTCCTAAAGTCAAAAACTATAGTTGAAAATTTTATGACCAATGGAGCTACAATATCAGTGAACAACACAACTATCTCTGGTCAGAGACTGAAAACCCCCGCCAGAAAAGTAGTTCTATCTAACGTATCGCCAACTATCCCAAATACGGTCCTTAAAACATATCTACAAAGCGTATTAAACCTAAAATTAGTCTCGGCCATATCATTATTACGAGTCAGCCCTAATGATACCGAGTTCGGTCATATCATAAGCTGGCGGAGACAAGCCTACGTAGAAAACACTGACTTTGTTAATGACATACCCGAATCCTTTTTAATAATACACAATGACCGCGATCACAGAATATTCACACAGATAGAAAAAACTAACACCCCTTTAGCTCATGAGAATTCTCCGAAACCCGAAGAAAAGGAGGAAATCATAACTGGGACCAAACGCCCACACCCTCCCACGCCTGACCCACCAGTTACGAACGATGAACCTATCTATCCCAATGTTAACCGAGACAGTAAAATGGACACAATGTCCTATCCAACAACAGAAAATCAGGCCGATGCTACCCCAACAGTTACAAATAATCAGGCTATTAATCCAGCATCTTCAAACGATATTAATCCTGTAACAGGTCCCAAAAAACAAAAAACCACAACAAAAGAACTCCTAAAGTCAATCGAGAGCAATGTAACCCAAAACCCGCACTACCCGCTATCCTACTCAAATCTTATAATCCTGATGGATCTAGTCCAGGGACAAAAAAATCCCATAAACATCGTTAACAGTTTCACCAGTGACATAGATGGCTTGATAAACATGCTCTCCGACAATTACCCTCTACTGGAAAACCGCGCAATGAAAACACGCTTCTCCAAGCTAATCAAAAAACTAAGCTCCTTTCCGCAACCACCTCCACAACCCTCTCCCATGTAAATAGAAATACATAAACAACTAAAACAAACAAGACTATTTCCTAAAATATATTGCCATGGCTCATAATAAAATCATAATGCAGTGGAATTGTAGAGGTTTCTACAATCAGCTCACTGAACTTAAACTATTAATAGCCTCACACGCCCCCAAAATCATATGCCTACAGGAGTCATATCTGAAAGCATCCAACAACCCGACACTTCAAAATTACTCTATAATAAGATGCGATTATGAGCAGGGCATTCGAGCAAGTGGAGGAGTTATTACCCTAGTGCGATCCGATCTACATGCAACGGCTATAAATCTTAAAACATCGCTCCAAACAATTGCTATATCAGTCAACATACCCTCTCTTTCAAACCACCCGATCACGGTATGTAACTGCTATATCCCACCTGACACACTGGTAAATCCAAACGAAATGGAAAAGCTGCTACTGCAGATTGCTCACCCCGCAATTATTGTCGGAGACTTCAATGCCCACTCTCCAGTATGGGGATCAATATCAACCAATAAACACGGAAATATCATTAACAAGTTAGTGCTGGAAAACAATTTAATTGTCATGTCCCCCCCTAACTATACATATCTCAGCCCTACCCATAATACATTTTCAACAATTGATATAGCGCTAATCTCCCCTATATTAGTACCAAAACTACAATCAACTGTACTGGAGGACCCATACTCAAGTGACCATTTTCCTGTGTTCTTACATACAACACTAGTTTCACAAGACCAGGAGGTGCTAAGCTGCCCACGTCTTTTATATAATAAAGCAGACTGGAAATTATACACATCGAAGGTCGAAATCCCAAACCAGCCATCTGTGTCTGTACAAGAAAACATTAACCGCCTACATCAGGCCATTTTCAACGCTGCTAAAGCTTCAATTCCCATGTCATCCGGTTGCCACCGAACCCGCAGAGTACCGTGGTGGTGCCCTGAAATTGAAATGGCAATACGATGTCGGAAACGGGCATTACGAAAATTCAAATCGTCTGGCCTCCCCTCCGATTTAATCATCTTCAAAAAATGTAGGGCCGAGGCACGATTAATGATACGATCTAAAAAACAAGAATCATGGCACGTCTTTATTTCTTCAATATCGACTACCACATCAAATCGTTCCTCATGGGAAAAGATAAAAGCAATTAACGGAATCAACCGTTCTAAGCCCTTTATCCATTTAAGTGACAACGGCACAACAGTATCTGACACAACACAAGTTGCAAATTTATTTGCGGAACACTTTTCTTTAACATCATCTTCCACATCATACACAAATGTATTTAGAGCTCGAAAAGCCGAAATAGAGTCATTAGAAATGTGTATCCCTCAAGATGCAACAGCTCCTTATAACTGCGATTTCACAGAAAATGAACTTAATTTCCAACTTACACATCATACGCGTAATAGTTCTCCTGGTCCCGATTCGATGCATCCGTACATGCTAAAATATTTACCATCTTCTGCAAAATCCTACTTACTCCATATATATAACCAGGTGTGGATGGCAGGCTCTATCCCGCATCAATGGAAACTAGCCCAAATTGTTCCTATCCTGAAGCCAAGCAAAGATCCTCTCCTCCTTCCTAGTTACCGGCCCATTTCTCTCCTAAATGTGATATCCAAAACAATGGAGAAAATGGTGAACAGGCGTCTAATCCATTTCCTTGAACAGAATAACCTCCTTTCCTCTACACAAGCCGGAGGGCGTAAAATGCGATCATCTACTGATCATCTATTGAGCCTACAACGGCAAATTTCAACAGCTTTCTGCCATCAACAAAGCGTACATGCAATATTTTTTGACATGGAAAAAGCCTTTGATCGAGTATGGCGGCGGGGGCTACTAATGAAGCTACTAACCGCTGGGTTAACTGGCAATATGGCCAACTATATAAAAAACTTTCTAACAGAAAGAAAGTTTCAAGTTAAAATTGGAAATATCAATTCAATAACTATGTCACTAGAGAATGGCATACCACAAGGCTCTGCCCTAAGTGCAACCTTGTTTATATTCTTTATAAACGATATAATGAACTGCATTTCGCCTCCTGTTACTGCCCGGCTTTATATCGACGACTTGAACATCTCTTTATCTTCCAGTCTTCCTTCCAATGCACAAAATATCCTCCAAAAAACAATAAATAAATTACAATCCTGGTCAAATAACAACGGCCTAGTGTTCTCTCCTTCCAAAACAATATATACGGAATTCCATAAAAGACGTGCCGTCTCACCTACTATTTCCTTCACACTAGATAATAATCCTATATCCTTTCAACCTACAGTGAAATTCCTGGGACTATTGTTTGATTGCCGGCTATCCTGGCGTCCACACATATCAGGTTTAAAAAAAAAGTGTTTAAAATCCCTCGGCATTATCAAATACTTATCAAATCCTAAATATAACTTTCACCCCAAGCTTCTTCTATCAGTGTATAAATCCATCATCTTATCTAAAATCATGTACGGGTGTCCCGCCTACTCCCAAGCATGTCAGTCCTTAATAAATTCATTAGATGCAATCCATAATTCTGCCCTTCGTTCAATTCTTGGAGCTCATCGTACTACTCCTGGATCCAGTATGTGCAATTTGTTGGGGTGCCCGCCGTTGTCATACTACAGGGACTATCATAGACGATGTAATGCCCTTCTGTCCTTGACACATGCTCCTGTGGCTGCTATTAACTCCCTATGCACACCAAGTTTTTCAAACGATCCTGTGCCTGAAGTTCGTGGCTTATTAAATTCAAATAATATAAATCCAATGAACCCTATGCAAAACCTAACATTAGTTCCCCCATGGGAGTCCCCAATAATAGTATCACTCAAAAACAACTCCAGACAGAACCTAACTGACGCCATCGTAATGGCCAAAAATACAATAAATAAATACACCGACCACGTTATAGTATACACAGATGGTGCTCGGAATAACCCCTCCACAGTCATATCACCGACAGCATGTGCGTTCGTAGTATCGGATAAGGCATATTCTTTCCGCCTCAATGATGGTTGCACAGTACTAGACGCGGAAATGTACGCCATATTATATGGGCTACAATACACGTCTCTGTGTGAGCCCAACAAGAAGATATTAATAATCACAGATTCTCTGACAGCACTAGAAGCCATATCCAGCCCTAAAACAAGAAATACAATAAGCACTCAAATTCTTCGTATGATCATCGACATACAGAAGTCCGAGGGCCAGGTGACGTTTATGTGGGTCCCTGGTCACGCAGGAATACGAGGGAATGAACAAGCGAACGCAATGGCACAATCAGCACTACGAGCTCCGCAGAACAGATACTCGCCTCCCCCTTCATCCATGGCACAATTCTTTCTAGCGATAAGCAAACAAGAATGGAAGGGACAATGGACCGCCTGTCAGACTTTTCTGGCTCAGGTAAAGACAACGATCGAGCCATGGTGGCCTCCAACAAATTGTTCCCGCAGAGAATTCAGTATAATCAGCCGACTGCGGACAGGCCACACCGCAATCTCGCACGACCACCTTATAAATGGGACATCTCCACCAACACAGTGCCCTTTCTGTATGGGAAATTTCATGCCAACCGTTCAACACTTATTAATAGAATGCACAGCATTCCTATCAACTAAGAAACTCTTAACATATAAAACACTTCCCGATATGCTATCAAACACCCAAACAGCAATAGATTCCGTCATTAATTTTCTTAACATAAACAGGATAGCTAAAACTATATAACCGCAAATCCCGTTTCGGTATGTCGTGATAGCCACAGCAGTTAAATACGGCATACTGAAGATCAGGGAATATCATATAAAAAAAAAAAAAAAAAAAAAAAAAAAAAAAAAAAAAAAAAAAGTAACAATTAGAAACTCCAGAGCTGTGGTACAGCGGAGTTAAAATAATAATAACAAAAAAAAAAAAAAACTTCAAACACCAATTTGACCACCTAACTTGAAAATTAAGTTTATCTACGGGAACCAATTCGACCAGCAAAATCATCAATTCGACCTCTCTCGCACTTACAAGTTACCGAGGGTTTTTTGTTTTTTTTTCGGGAACGCCGACCAGCGTGACCCGTCATCTAAGAATTACGAACAAGGATTAAGGGGTTACTAAATTATAGTCACTCGCGTAAATTTCTTTTTTCAATGAATGCTTTTTTTCGTAAAATAATAAAAAAAAACAAAAAAAAAAAAACGAAAAAAGTCTCGGAAATTTTTAGCCATCTCTTAAAAACGAACAAAAATAAACAGTACGTTTCAGTTATTTTATCTGTTAATGACACACATTGTTTATGTTTATCATATAGTAAGTAAATTTAAACACACTAATAAAACAATTATTTAATTTTTAAATACCCGACGCATTTCGAAGACAACATATGATCACGGAAGTTATTATATGTCTTTGTAAAATTTATATATTATAATAACTCCGGTGATCGTGTTGTCTTCAAAATGCGTCGGGTACTTAAAAATTAAATAATTGTTTTACTAGTATATTTAAATTTACTTATTATATTACGTTTTCGATCGAAAAAAGGTTAACGGAACTATTTTTTTTTTTTTTTTTATTATAAGCAATTAATCATACCCGCTCAACGCCACACTTTTTCACACAACATTGTTAATGTTTACTTTTTAACAGTATTACAACCATAATATGCAAAGCCTCTTTAACAGCAGTAGTAAACATAAGCATCCCTCTTACATACATAAAAATAACGTCTTTTGTACTCAGAACCGGTTAAATTTTTTTTCTTTTTCCGATTAGCGAACAAAACAATAAAAAATCTTCTTTAGAAATTGACAACGGCCAATGAAAGTAAAAATATATTACCGGTAGCATTTAGGCTGTTAGAAAATATACAACAAAATACCGTTGCGCCGCCGAGATAATGACTACAATTGAGAAGCCCGAAATAAAAAAAAGATTAAAAATAAAACAGATGTCTGTAGGAAAAAGTGATTTTATCAGCGGAAAAGGTAATTAACGTGGGCGTAATTTATTTTTTTTCACAAATTTATCCGAATAATTCGAAATTAAAAAAAGTAAATTACGAAAAAAATGTTTAACATGGTGAATGACAAACAAAACATGGTAAAATAATTTAATTCCAACCGCGGTCGAGGTATGCAAATAACTGCTGACCAAAAGCCGTGAAAGGGAACATACGATAATGCACTCAACGATATTACGTTAATCACGTAATGATAACGTTTATTTGTCTGTAACATGCGACTTTGCACAGACACAGAACACATCAGTAAGATGACAATTACGCAACTAAGCCCGAGCTGGAATCTACGTCTCTTATCACTTATAAACAGAGCGTGAATCCAGTTTATCTTTTAATTAATGCTTATTATTCTAGTTTTCAGGTAAGCTAACGAAATAACCGCATTTTAAGATTTAATTCGTTATTTTTAAAATCGTAAACCCCTGTCTAACAATAAATGTTAGGTAACTAAAGAGAGTTCCGAATAACAGAAAACAGGTTGTTGGGAGTCGAAAAATTGCGAGATTGAAAGAATTATTGAATCGAAATTAGATTTTTTTTTCGCGGTAATTGGTAAACTTCCAAACAATACAAGCAAAGGACATTGGGAGGGGGGATGTAATTACGTAAAATCTTCTATGATAGGCCATAGATTTGAGAAATACCCCTTGTTCCCTAAAGAAAATCAAATAGCAACCTTTATAGAAATTCATAAAAATGTTTTAAAAATACGTGATTATTACAATTTTTAATTTAACTTTTGTCTTATATTTAGGGGTGAAAAATAAAACGAAATTATAAAATTCTATCTTAAATATGGTAGTTTAGAAATAGTATAATGTCCTTTGTCGATCTCCCTTATTTCACACTTTTAATTTCGCCGATCTCTGCCATCCCCCCAATTATATTTACTATATTTACACTCTCCAAATTTCTTCCGCAAGGCCTAATTAGACAAGAATTCTACAGTACTATCAGTTCTCAATTTCCTTCGCATGCAACCGTGTTTACAGATGGTTCGAAAAGGCCGCAGCATGGTGTCGGTGTCTCTTTTATCCTCCCACATTTTGGCTTTTCAGAATCTTTTCGCTTGCCTCCATTTTGTTCTGCATTCATAAATGTATTAATGACTATCCTACGTTGCATTATTTTCATTTCCTCCAATCATCTTTCCTTTAAATTCTTGATTGTATCTGACTCCGTGACCACCCTTTAATTCCTTCTCCCCTATCTGATCATTCCTGTGATTTTATCATACTCCGCATACGCTCACTTATCCACGTTCTTTCTTCCCTCCTTTGCATTTATATTGATATTTTCCTGGTCATTCGGGCATCTTCGGTAATGAATCAGCTGATTCTTTGGTACTCGGGTTGCTGCCTCTTTTCACTTGTTCTTTAAAAAAGTCCCATCGGCCAATCTCCTTCCGCTGTGCAAAGGTTTTCATCTCAGACTTTGATAACTGATGTATACGTTTCCTCTTTCTCTAACAATTTTTCTTTTTATCTGAGTTGTAATTTTTGTACTTTGTATCTTTTTTAATAAACGTTGATAAGAGTGTTGGGCACTACTCGTACAACGGGCATATTTGCCCTGTGAGATCCACAGCTTATTTTTAAAATTAAAAAAATGGGACACCGATTGACGAGCCAATAAAAAAAAAAAAAAAAATATTTATTAGACTTTATTTCTCTTTTATTTTTGTTAGTAATCCGATCCGAATTCTTTGTTCCCATGAGAAAGTTTAAATATATATATATATTCCTCATTGAACTGTTTTTAATTAAAATTACAAAACAAAAATTAAAAATAAATAAAAATGGCAAAAGATCGATGACAGTTGTGTTTAAAATAGAATAAAAAAGGAACATTAATAGTTTTACTAGAAAATAGTGTTAAATATTAATTATTAAAATCCGTAAGTAAAATCCATACAAATCTTTTATAGCACAAATTAAGTTTCTCTGTTATAACAAATTTTTTTATTGAGGCTTTGGTTCTTTGGGGGGCCTCCCCTGGATCCGCCATTGATACAAGTGTATAAAATCTAAGCTAGATTTGACCAAACTATGTGCCGTTATTTTCTGTGTAGCAACCAAAAAGGGGTATTTATTGTTTAAAAGATTCATCGAGCACTTTTTAGTTCGTAGCGTCGCAATTAAGTTCATCAGGGGTCCCGGTTGTTGGCGATTGGGAACGATGAGTCTCCCGACAGAATTATGTCTAACAGTGATGCATCCCAAGTGAATGAATCACGCGATGCGCTATGAGCCGTGGACTAAAATTAGCGTGGGGACGCCGGTATTATGTTGTAGAGCCGCTGTGACCCGCCAGTTCACTTGAAATTTGACTAATGAAGTGATGACTGCTGTTTACAGGACATGTTTTTGGCGTGTTAAAAAAATTTGGCAAACTAAAATTCAAAATGTACACGTTAAACTGTATGTTTAGATCATCCCATGGAAGGTTTTCAGTAACGCAAAAAGTTAAGTAACAGAACGCGGCGTATTTACTTACGCGAGAAATTAATAAAATGTTATCTAGAGTTTATTAGTCACCATAGTAATCATTTTATTTAATACTTTATAAAAATTAATTTTTTTTTTATTTGTCGCGTATGCATTTCTGTATCGCTGGTCGCATCTCAACTACTTAAACTCTCTTATTTCGTGGAGGAGAAAGGGTAGAAAACTCAGCCATACCTTAAAACCTTCGTTTGGAACACACAAATACATCCTGAAAATTTTAATCTGACCGTCCAACAGTACAGGAATGCATACGGGACAAAATACAAAAAAACACATAAATAAACAAACAATAAAACATTCATTTATGTGTATACATATATATATATATATATATATACATATATGTATACATAAAAGTAAGTAAAGCAAGTCCCATACCCTTGACAGGGCGTCGGGGATTGTGAATTTAAGGTTCACAGTGTAACGGCACTAATAAGAGTAGGGGGCCAGTTTCATTCTCTCGATCGCTTTTACTTTCCCAGATTTCTCTGGTACCCAGTTATTTCAGGCTGGATAAACCTGGTAGCGACTTGGATCCGGAACAAGACAAGTGTCGAACCCGTGACCTCTGATTTGGTAGCCCAAGCACCGTAACCACTAGGCCACCGCGCTGCCTATGTATACATAAATTTGCTATAAAATATAAATAGCAAATGCTTAAAAACTATATACTTTTTCCGTTTTTTTCTTGACAAAGTCCTTTATTATTCTAGCCATGTCAATCTTTAATATTATTTAATTTTCAATGGATACGGTGTTCCTAAATTCGAGAACCGTTCTTGTAATATAGTTGACCTTAAACATGTTTTAATTAGAGTTTCAAAAAATTCTTACTCTACTAGCTACTACCACTGGTATTGCTAACAGTATCATCTTTGTTATCCATATACATATTTAGGTATGAATTTTTCAATCTGAGCTGATTGATGAAATTCAGTATGAAGAGCAAACTAATTTTATTTCCAGCTTTTCCATTTGTGATACCTACCAGCCCTTCTCATAGAACCAACTCATTGGTGCCACATTTGGAATCCATAGTAAAATTTTTTTCGATACTTTACAGCAATTCAGAGGGTTTTCTATTTCGCATTGCTTAGATTATGAAAAAATATCCGTAATTCTGAACAAGCATTAAACTGTTTAAATCTTTCATTAGCCGATACTGAAATACGAAGGACTGAAAATTTTAGTATAAAACTTTTTTGAATAGGCTCGTCATCAGTGCATTAATTAAACATTTTAAGTTGAAAAGTTGGTTCAACCTGTAATTTTTCTGCCAATTCCTTTACTCTAGTTATAGCCTAAACAAAACTATATTCTCTGTAATTTTCAATGAATAAATAACATTTTTTTAAGATGACATTCGTCGAAGTCCATTCCTTTTGATTGAAATAAAACGTAATTTTTTGATATTATGAAAGAATTTCTGCGTATTGTTTTACATTTTGAATTTAGGGTAATCCATTAGCTTGAGAAGTTATAGATTGTCATAGAGGGAAGTTTAATTGTAATTTACGATGCAAGTTTGAGAAGTCTATAAGTCAAACCGTTCATGAGTTAATGATTTCTATTTGATACTTTTGTCATTTCTGAACCATCTTGATTATTCCGAAAAAGAGGGGAAAATAGTATAATAAAAAAAGAAACACGCGAAAAAGAAAAATATTTATCGCTTTATTCGCATACAGTATTCGTGAATACTTTACACGAATAAAATATTTGTGCCCGTCGTGACGAATACGAATATTGCCCAACTCAGCTGATAGGCGGCATTTATCAAAATGCGCCATCAAATGTTGTTGCTGATTGCCACTGAATGATTTAAAATTGATCTTAAATAATAAATTCGTATTATCAATTCATTTAAATATTATCTGAAACGAAACTAAAAATTAAACCTATAAATTGAAAGTTTCTCGGAAAAATCAGTTTTTAATTTTTTTCACAATGTTGCACCAAATCGAAAAATTTGAAAAAATTCCAGTGTATAACATAAAAGATGTTTACTGTATGAAAATTTGATAATTGTATGTTCAAAGGAGAACGGCTATAAAAAATACTTTATTTTTGTTATATTAGAAATCGGTTTATGTTTGAGAATCGTAAAAAGATTTCATTTTCATTTCTTTCGCTTTCTCCACTATTATTTGGAAAAAAATTAATTTTCATTTTTACTATTAAAAAAAAAAAAAAAAAAAAAGAATAAAAGTTAAAAACAAAGTTTCTTTTTAAAAGATAACTCGGAAAATGTTTGCGATTAACAGCTAAACCTCGGTGTGAATTTTTTTTATTTGGTACCAAAATGATACCATCACCAGTAGTGTCGATGGAAAACGTCATGGATCGACATGCTTATCCGCCTATAACTTTTCTGAGTTTTTGGCACAAAATAAGCACACAAATCCAATGTAATTGGATGCGATAATTTTTAAAGTTTAAATTTCGATTTAGGAATCTAGTTTGCCGGCTACACAAATAATTACTATGGAACTGCGGCGTCGCAAATAAGCACCCAATTAACCGTAATTAGTGGAAATTTATTTGAAATTGAAGTACGACTTTTTGTGGATTGGATCATAAATTTGAAAGTACCCAGTTTACTGATATATATAAGTTTTTTTTTATGCTTTTGATGTATGACTAATTGATAGTTTGAGTCTCACTCTTTACTATAATGGTGTACGTTACTAGCGGGTTCATGATTACGCGTTTGCTATTTCAACTCGTTATCATTTTACTGATAAGAAATCTGCGGAGCCAGCTATCGCGGCATAGATAATTAGGCGATGGTATTTGGATAGGACCTGCTTTGAATCACGTTGATATTTCTAATGAAAATTTCACTTGTGCTAGATTAATGTCCACAGTTGATGCACTCAAAAAAAAAAAAAAAAAAAAAAAAAAGCCTGTAGTCGGTTAGTTACTTATCTCATTTATTCATATTATAGAATATTAAGTATTATTTGCCCGTATTTAATTTTATAATTCTATATCGCATTTTTACATATACATTAATGTTATGTTTTATATAAAAAACGAATGAACCTGGTGAGCGAGAAAAAAATTCACAATTTAAATTATTAGATGATATTAAAAAGATTGAAAAGTCGTTTAAATTGCTCTGCGATGAATTAATAAAAAATCCTGATTTTATAATACAGAACTATTTACGGATAAAAAAGTAGAGAGAATCACACAGCTCATGGAAAGTAACACATAAAACTCTGAGCCAGGCTAATAATAACCTTTTATTCGAAGCCGTTAAAATAGAGGGATGCCTGTTATCTTCAAAAACAAACTAAATACACAATCATTTAAAAATACAAATTCAATGATCATAGAATAGAAGAAATTTTATTATAGCCCGCTGTTGGTCCCAAAACCAAGAGGTAGAAAATACGAAATGTTCAAATGTTTTTTAATAATACTCGCATATAAGTATTGATTATTTAAGTAGAAACTTAGGGCTTTAATAGCTTAGATCACTTCCTTAAAGGGTGGTTTATTTTTAAAAAAATGTAATACAGTAGGATCCTGAGTATCCGATCTAATCGAGACAAGAAAGGCTCGGACACTTAAAAATCTTCTTTTTTTTTTTTTTTCTTTAAAGAACGACTACGATAAAGCGTGCACCGGAAAATAACTTCTTATAATCAGTAAAGACGTTCATTTTTTAATGAAAACAAAAGCGGAATTATTTTCTTGAAAATAAACATGCATAACTTGTAAAAACGATATTAAAAAAAAAAATCACCTCTTCTTAAGATAATTAGTCAATTAGCTCTGCTTTTTTCTGCTTAAATCGTTGTCGAGGGGGACCGCTCTTTTGGGCGCGATCGATCGGGCGTAGATTTTTTTGGGCGCAGGCGAACTCAGACCCTTTTACAGACTACCTGCGGTGATTTTCAAGTATCATCCGTTAAACGTTATCATCTGTGTTAGTGAGAAACACGAGTTACCAAATACTGCTATCAGAAATTCTGCCTAAAAAATACCGTTCTCCGTTAACGATTTAGTTTTTCCGCGCCTATAACATTTTATATATGCATACATATACGAATATATAATCACAAAACACATATTTTACATAATTTTATTCAGTTATTCACTTTTTTTTAATGTTTTTTATTTTTTTGAAACAACTTCGGTGTGAAATACAGATAAACAGACTTTTGCGATTTAAGTTTAAGAGTTTCGTTAGCATTAGTAATACGAAGCGAATAAAGATGATTAATATTAATAATCGGTCAAAATCGGTTCTTTTCGTTTTTGTTTTTTTTACGTATAGTCAGCCATATTTAAAACATGATCAACTTTACTTCATTTAAACGGTGCAACATAACTGGATTGAATTTGCTTGTAATACATATTCGTTATATTATCTTTCTTTTTCATTCGTATCTAGCAAGTTTATTTTAAAACATACGTTTGTTGAAGTTTCTTCTGTTATCTACGATTTTAAATTCTTTGACGAATCTACTTCTTCTTCTTCTTCTTCTTCTTCTTCATCCGCCGTCTCCAAATTGAAGGTTGGCGATCCACGATTGAAAATTTTCTTTTACAATGGCCGATCGGAGGAATTATATAGAAGGGCAGTCGAACCAGTTGATAAGATTGTCCATCCATGAATTTTGTCGTCTTCCTCTCGATCTCTTCCTATTTATCTTTCCTTCCAAAGTGACCTTCAGAATTTCGTATTTGCTCGTATGATGTGTCCACTGCAGCTTCCGTTTCTTGATGGTTTGCATTACTTTAAGGGTCTTTCCCGTTCTTTGAAGTACCTCGATATTAGTAATTTTTTTCACCCATGATATTTTCAGAATGCGCCGATAACAGTACATTTCAAATGCGGTAATCTTTTTTTCCAATGATGCGAATCTACTTAGGTTTCAGAAAAAGACAAACAAAGGCGCAAAAATTTTTTACCACTTCATAATTCAAATAAACGAAATGCATGAATTCCGGTATTTAATTTTTAAAAAACTTGATTTATATAATTTCATTATTATATTGTTACTGTTTATTGAAGAAACAAAAGGTGATACAACGCGTGATATGATATCAATGGTTTTCCACTGAAAAATGATTTTTAATCACTTCGTTATATAAATTTAGAAAGAAAATTTATAAAAAACCACGGTACCCACAGAAATTCTTTAATTCATAAAAGCACTGTATAAGAAATAAATTCTTAAAAGGTAAAAATTTATGGAGGAAATTTGTTGAAAATTCAGAAATATGTGGAAATGGTGTAAGGTGCAATGGGAAAGAATAAAAAAAACTTGAATTTTAATCACTGAAGAAAATAAAAAATATAAAACATTATCAATGTTTTCAAAAACTAATGGCATACTACATACAAATATATACTGTGCATTTATTCAGTTCTATCAGATTAGATAAGTTACTGATTAAAAATCTTAATAATAGAAAACAAATGAATCTAATGAAATTTTTCCAATTAAATTATTAAGATTATACAGAAAACCAATCCTTCACCACAAACGCTAAAAGTGAACTGGAATGAAAAGTTTCTTCGTCAATAACGATGGATTATCTGGCGCTTGATTTGCTGATTCCTCGCCCACCTTCTTCTCTGAATTCCAAATTTGAACCTCCTAATTCTTTTCAGAAAACTTCAATATTCCAAAAAATGGTCTGAAATCTATGCTTTATCCTTTTCTAATAATTTCATTATCTGGCTGTTCAAGCTACACTTCTCCATGATCCGTGATTTCCGCTTACTTCGGCGTTCTAGTTTCCATCATTATTTGCCCACGTCTTGACACCATTCTCAATGTTCTTTTCTTCTCGTTTCCGTTTTTCCCTAATATCTTCTCCGTTTTACTACTCTCTTCACTCGAACTCATTCTTGTGATTTCAACTGTATTCTATTTTTGAGGGTCCGTTCCTCACAAATGAGCCGTCTATCTTTTTTTCTACTCTTAACTCTGAGCACTGACGCTTCCTGTGCTTCGTATATCTTGTGTCATTCCCTTCTTTGTCCGTTATCCTCTACTTGGTTCTTTTATATTATCTATTTAACTGTTGATTCTCTCCCCTCTATATTAGGCATATAGGATCTCTGTTATCGCCCCGCTCCAAACAAAAGAAAGGACAGCGCTCTTCTCCTTATTCGCAGCTTTTGTTATCATCCCTGCTTCATATGATTTTCTTTCATTCCCTTGTCCGACATTCCCCTATTTTAGTTTCCTTTATTCTTCACGCTAAATTAAATTTTAATCTGTCCCCTTAAATTCGAATCTAATCTATATGTGTTGATCGGCTTCTTGCTTTTAGTCAGTGTACCATTCGAAAAAAAAAAAAAGAAAAGGATCGTTTCCGGAAATTAAAGCAACCGATAAACATTTTTGTTACATTACAAACATCACGACTGGCTAAATCAATATGCATGACTGCTTGTCGTCGGCCCTTGTGATTTTCCGCACTTGAAGCTACGAATCACGAATCCGTGAAAGCTTAGCGTGTGCTATCCAACTGATGTGTGTGCACGTACACTCTGATGCAACAACCGGCCTGCACTTCGGCTGTGCATCGCATACATTCAAAATATCGCAACGCGCTCTCTTCCCCTGATTATTTCGTATGTAAAAACACAATAACGACGTAGCCGTGTACATTTTGTAGCAGATCATGCTGTCCAATTAATGAAGTCGGACATGTTATTTCGCAATCGTTACTACCACATTCCTGAGAGCGACGGATAGAGACTTTTCGTTGTCTTAATTCACTGCCGAGCACTCAGAGTCCTCGTTCAACCAATCGATTCCGAGCATCCGGACTAGTTGTTCAAACATTTTTCCGTACTGCACCGACAGCGAGAGTGTAACGCCATAAAAACCGTTTACGCATACGTTCAGGGTGCACTAGTCCGTTTCAGAAATTCTAAATGTGCTTGGTCTATCTACGCCAGTCACAGTGCGCATAGTATACGCTCAGTAGAATACGCTCTCTGTAGCATTTCGAACGTTCTACACATTTGACTAAGAAGCAAATTTCACTTTTCTTCTTAAAAAGGCAAAAAAAAAGAAGGGATCTTTATATAATAACGTGTAAATAGACCGCCAAAAAGGGGCATAGTATGTAAACCATGGGTGGTTTCAGAATGGTGTTGGGGGGATTATATAATTACGTAAAATCTTCTAAGGTAGGCGCGGTAGATTTGAGAAATACCCCTTGTTTCACAACGAAAATCAAATAGCGACATCTTTAGAAATTTAAAAAATTTTCAAAAATACATAATTATTACAATTTTTAATTTAAGTCTTATATTTAGGAGTGAAAAATAAAACGAAATTATAAAATTATACCTAAAAGATGGTAGTTTAGAAATAGTAAGAAAGATAGTATTTCTTATTAGACACTTTACTTCTTTTTTATTTTTGTTAGTAATCCGATCCGAATTCTCTTTGTTCGTGAGCAAATTTAAATATATATATTTCTCATTGAACTCTATTTTAAATTAAAATTACAAAATGAAAATGAAAAATAAATAAAAAAGGCAAAAGAGATCGACGACAGTTGTGTTTAAAATGGAATAAAAAAGGAACATAAATAGTTTTACTAGTGAAAACAGTATTATATATTAGTTATATAATTAAATCCATATGTTGTAAAATCCATACAAATCTTTTATAGCATAAATTAAGTTTCTCTGTTATAATAAATTTTTTCATAGGGGCTTTGGTTCTTTGAGGGGAGAAATGTCCCCAATCCCCCCCCCCTGGATCCGCCACCGGTGTAAACAATTTATGTTAATTTATCAGCGTAGTAAACTGAACAACAGAAATGCACCATAAACGGGGTAAATCGTTTGAAAAGCATGGGGAAACGCGAACAATTACATATGCCCTCTACAAAAAATAAACAAAAAACATATAAATAATGAAAAAAGTACGCGGTTATATGTGAAAAATTATGATTTTTATAAACTTCGTAATTATAAGTAAGCTGGCAAAAAAGTCGGTATTGAAATCCGTCATCGAATACTTTTTGTTTAAATTTTCATCGTGATCAGGGCCGTATCTAGACCAAAATTTCAGAAAGGGTTACGAAAATATTCATATATATATACATACATACACATATATATATATATATATATATACACATATATATATATATATATACTAGCTGTGCCCGCGGCGTTGCTCGCGTGAATTATGATTCTTTAAAATTACTTTATTTGTTAAATTACACCCGCGCGGAATTCAGTTCATGATTGTGTAAGAGTATCAGTAAATGATTATTTGTTAAAAGATTTTTTATTGACCGTGGCGGCTCGTGAATATTGGGGAGACTAACTTTTCCAGAAGCACAGCACATACCATTAGGTTCATTGGCCCATTTTTTGGCAGAACACTTGGAACAGATCTTATTCATGGCTCCGATTTGGACGGAAGACTGTTGAGCATAATCAATCTGTGGATCGTATCTGAAAGCCGATCTGTTACTGTGAGCTAAAACTCGATTACGAACTCTAGTCGTTGACGTCTGTTGTCTTTCTCTCTGATCTCGAAGGCGTTGGGAACGCTCAGAGCTCGATTCCCTAGTGCGAGCTTGTATATTTCTAATATTTTGCTCTTCAAGCCGCTGCGAACGCTCGATACTCGACTCTCGCGCGTGAACTTGAGAGGTTCTCAAATTTTGTTCAGCAAGCCGCTGCGAACGCTCAATACTCGACTCTCTGGCACGCGATTGCGACGCGTATTCTCTCTGACTTGCAAGACGATTTTCAGTTTCTGATGAAGATTCTCCATTACGACGTATTTTTAATGCCCTCGCCTGGGAACTATTTCTAGAAAGTTGAGATCTTAATCTTTTGGGCATTTTGCACCTTTTACAAAAGATAACGGTAACGCTCGAAAATTTTCATTCCTTACGTTAACACACTATTTCCATTGGTGATGAGCTTGTATACGATGCTAAGGCGATCTTTATCCGAATTTACATCTCCATGGTAATTAACATTGATATTTTAATGTTTTATAAAAAAAGTTTTTGCAGCGCACGCGATGTAAGGAATTATTTAGGTCATTTTTTTACACCTTGAGTCACATTATTGGAGTTTTAGTAAGGATCCCTAATTTTTTTGAAAATATAATATGGCCTATGTCACCCGGAGATAGTTTAGCTTCCCAACGGTGAAAGAATTATTCAAATCGGTCCAGTAGTTTCGGAGCCTATTCAATGTAAACAAACAAACAAACAATTAAATCTTTCCTCTTTATAATATTAGTATAGATATATATATATATAGAGAGAGAGAGAGAGAGAACTCGGCCATTTTGGCCTCGCAAGGGGCTGTGCCCCTTGACCGCTCTTGCTTTCATTTCTGTCTCTTTCTCTTCTATACTTTGTATAAAATGATCAAAATTTACAACGTAATTCTTACTGGCATCAACACAAAAAGAAAATCAAAACATAATCACAAAAATCCTATCCTAACATTTAACTTTCATTATATAAAATTAAGATATTATTTCATTACATTTTTTGTTATATATTTCGTTACATAAAATTGTGACATTTTTTAAATAACAATAACAAAAATCCTACAAAATATAACAAACGTTACATAAAATTGGGACGTTTTTTCTAATGAAGGGTAGCCTAAGAATTACATTGTAATTAATATATATATATACATATGTGCGTGTGTATTATCAAGAAATATATTTATTTATAAATAGTACATTAAAGCCTTGTAGTAAATTATTGTATGTGCAATATTTAAACACTACAATAAGAACAAATAAGTCGTTTCCATAGAATTCATAACAATTTCAATTTTCTTTTCTTTTGTCAAAAAAATTGGAAAAAAATTTATTTTAAATTTCAGTCCATTTAGTTCGAGCACTTATTATTTCAGAGGGGGGTTTGAACCCTGAAAACCCTCCCTGAGATACGGCCCTGATCGTGATGTATCGGTTAACGCATGAATTGGAAGATAAACAAACGAGAAAAACTTTTACTTCCGATTTATCTAATAATGTCTAAAAAAAAAGTAATAAAATAAAACGATAATTTTTCATTATTAACAGTATCAAAAATATTGCCTTACACAACCATAGTCTCGTCCTACGTAAATAGAACTTGCGTTGCACAATCGCAACATATGAACTTATATTTTTCATGTAATGAACTAAATCTTTAGCAGAAACTAAAATTACTACAATATTTCGCTAGAACCGCTTAGCGTTTATCTTCGGCACTGTCAAAACTTAAAATTTAAAAACAGCAACTACCTTATTGAACAAATAACTTGCGACCCTCGGTTGACAAAGCAGTTTCCAATGTTTCATTCCAGCTGTAACGTTGACGGTTCTTTCTCTTAGAATTCTTATCAAATTGAACTTTTCCGGGTTCGCGAGTAATTAATTATTACTGAAAATATATCGTCAATTCGTTGCTTCTACTACAGCTTTTCGCGCGATTTTCTTTACTTCCATCGTATTTTCCATTGAATCCTCAGAGATCCTCGCAGCACTATTTCCCTTTATGGGTTAGGATATAGAACAGTTTTCTTTTTTGCTTTGTTTTGTTTTTTTTTTTTTTTTTTTTACACAACTACCGATCGGCCGTGTGACCTTAGACGGAGAGGAGCACGCGTGCGCTAGTCTAAGAAAATGATGACCCATTTTTTTCCGGAATATGGGACGGCAGCTGGAAAAGGACGAAGAAGAAGACAATCGCAGTAGAGCAAACAGAAAAAACAATAATAAAAGCAACGTAGAAAGAACAATAATTGTTGCTCGCATGCTAGCAATATAAATAACCATTATCCGGCATGTGCGTGGCCCACTTTAACGAAAGAGCCATCGCGCTTAATTCGTCTACCGACGACCCTTTACACTATATCTAAAAGAGAGAAGAATATTCATTAACGAGAATAGTAGCACGTATCATCTTTCTCCGGTTTTGTTAATGCAGCCGGCAACCGCTATTGTTATTATTATCTTTTTCTTTTTTTTCTTCCCGATTAATTACAAAAAAACTTCTCGACAAGTTCTCTAAATGTAAACAAACTCTCATTTTTATTGTCTGAGTTCAAAAAAAAAACAAAAAAAAAACAATCTCCACATCTCAGGATATGTATATTCGTTAGGCTAGTCCTCATTAAAAGTTATCATTTCATTAGAGGAAATCCTAAACCAACAACAGCCGCGGTTTATTAAGTAATTCGAGTAAACTTAAGAAAATATGTTCCAGTAACGAAATAATTACTTCTTCCAGATCTGCAATTGCAGCGTGTATCGCAAGCAATTTTAATAAGGCTCTTTATCGCTATTGTAAAACCTAAGATAATTTTAGCTCTACAAACTTGCGGCGATTTAATTAAACTAATTAAGAATCATCATTTATTAACAAGCGCGCTGATGATACGGATTCAACGACTTTCTGACGGCTGGAGTTAGTATTCCGCCTGCAATCATCTTCGATTCCTTTTCTATTGTGTTGAGTACCTTTTTCACTTTACCAAATTACTCTGCACGCTTATAATGCTGATCTTTCGGTGCCCTGAGATTTACTCCGATTTCGGCTATCCTCGCTGAATCCGGTACTCTTCCTTTCTTTCTTCGTAGACTCTGCTCATCACTTTCTGATCGGACATTTCTCTATTCCTTCTTACTCCTCTTCGCGTAAATGACGATTTTCTTCTAATAAAACTCCTAAATTTTATCCTCATCATCTCTGTTCATTTCCTTTCAGTTTTCACGGTATATTTTTAATCGCGATAACAAACGACCTAGTTTGCTCCTTCACCGATTCGTTTTACAACCATTAGTACATATCGTCGGAGCCGAATTTTATCATATTTTAATCTCTCTCTTTTCGCTACTATCTTCGCTGACGGCTCCACACCACCGAATAGTAGAGTTTGTCCTGGCTCGAATTAAATCCTTTTTGAAATTTTTCTTTCGCCATCTTAAAGCGCGCGTTCTCTTTGTTTCCTATTCCTTAGTTTTCTAAGAAAACCTGTCTTATAATCTCGGATTCTAAATGTGATGATCTGCAAGCTCTTCGTGATTATTCATTACTTTTCATGCGTCCTCTCATTTGTGACTTTTTTCCCTATCGAGATCAAGCATTGAAACAATTAAATTAGCGGATATTTGCCCGTTCCTTCATACCCAACGGTAGTTTTTCAGACACGTTTCTAGCGTATTACGAAGCTTTTCTTAAATAATTCATTTCGAATTATCGCTGCTATTCTTTTTTATTTTTTCAATTCGGACTCCTTTTATCTCTCCATTCGAGCACTTTTTCCTGCCCGTCCACGATTCGTAGACTTTCCCTCTCTCTCTAAAGCATTTCACAAACTCGGCTATTCGTAGCCTTCGATTTGAATGCAATTTCCCTTTCCGCATTATCTTCTCGCTTCTTCTCAACTGCATCTATACTCCATGTTGTCCTTTTCACTTCTTTTCCACTAATTTCCTTTGTATACCATGTTTTTTATACGAATGGCTTTTCCAGATGGATGAACAATTTCCCTTTCATTTCATCCTACCGATGGAATTTAGTCTTTCAACTGCTTACAGTGTCTCTTATTTTCATTTCTTTCTACTCCGGTTGATCCTATCCTCTCGAATTATTTTTACTCTCCATCCTTAAGCATTGAAGAATACAACATTCATTTTTCTTCTCTTTTCCATTTCTTAAGTATCGACGTCCTCGTTGAAAAACCCATAAAAAAAAAAACAATAATAATAATAATAATAAAAAAGAGAGCTTACAATTCAACGGAAGAAAGTTTGAAGCATTATACTAGCATCAAACAAAAAGAAAAAAACAATTCTACTTGTACTACCTCTTGTATCCGAAACGTGTTCAATTTCAAAATTTCATCGTAGGAATTAAAACAGGTGGTCGTTGAAATTCGTGCAGCTACGGCTGGCAAAATAATCTCGTACGGTTATATTTATAGGTGAAAAATTAGAGTTTATCTCGACAAAAAAGAATCAGATTTATAATCATTTTTTCTTAAAATGTAAATATATGGCTAAAGACAAGGCCAGAAGCCAATTCGCAAGTGCGCGTGTATAAAACAAAAACCATGTCAATTTTACAAAAACAAATATTCAAGTCGTAACAAAAAATTTATGAGACACTTTACAGTATCTTTTAATGAAAAAAAAAATGTAATAATTAAAATATAAATAAAATCAGTAATGCTAAAAGTTATTTGAAAGAAAAGCCGATTCATTTATTAACAGCCTCTCGGTATCTTAATCTTTTCATTATTTCAAAAAAGTTTGATACACGCTACAGTATTTTTTCGAATAATTTAATTAATATATTGTTTCATTTATTTCATCAGTTATTTTATTTTTCATTAAAGGTGTCACGGATTAATTTAAGTGTTTAGAAACGCTCTAGCATTTATAGCGCAAGTTTCTATCGTTAAACGGGCCGGATTTTAATAACATAAAGTTTTTGTCGACAATCTAATTTCTGTCGCTCATGAAGAACTATTGTAATCTGACTCTGTAGTATGTTAAAAGTTTTATAAAAACTTTACGTATATCGCAATCGGGTTTTTTATTCGCGTGTAATTTTAGCTCCTCTCCCCGTATATTTAGATATGTTTTGTTCGTTGAAGAGATTATTATATTGTAATATAACCCGAGTATTTTGTAGGAAACAAAGTATTTTATAAGTTGCAGTGATTTTCTAACATTAGAATATGTGTGTTGAATCATTTAATAACAACGAAACAGAAAACTCAACTTATGCATTTAATAAAAAATAAACATAAACCTAATATTCCCTTTTAAAAATGTTTAATCTACAGATAGTGAGAAGTGGTGTGGGACAATAGGTTAAAATCTGGTCGATAGCGTGGTGTAAAGAGTAATAGAAATAATAATAAAAACAATCATAATAATAACTACTTATTATAACATTGTCCACGTTGATATGAGACTTGTTATACTACCTGGTATAAGTTAGTATATATGGTGTAAATTATATTGTACTACCGTAATATAACAAATTAAGATATTAAGGTGTTGTAATAGAATGAGGAAGCGCATATCATCATTCGAAATGTGGTGCTACAGAAGAATGTGGAAAATACCGTGGACAAAAAAGTTAAAAAATGAAAAAGTACTGGAACTAATGGGAAGTGACCGAATATTAATGACAATAGTAAAAAGAAGGAAGATAAAATTTTTTGGACACTTCATGAGAGGCGAAAAATACAAATTATTACAGACAATAATAATGGGCATGATAGAAGGAAGAAGAAATCCGGGAAGAAGAAAGACCGCTTGGACAGATAATATAAAAAAATGGACCGAAATTAAGAAAACAGAAGATCTAGTCAGAATAGCAAAAGATCGAAATCAATTCCAGCAGATAATCCAATCCATACATGATGATTAAGCAATACCCGAATCGGGTGGCACGAGAAGAAGAAGAATAGAAAATATTATTTCAGAAGATGATATACTGTAACATAAACGATAAATTAATGAGAGTGTGGTGGTAGCAAAAGTTAGAGTTAAGTGTAAATTATTTTGTACTATTATTTAAATTAACACATTTTTCATTGTTATCGTAATAGAAAGCATTATTTAAGTTGATGTTATATTGTACGGATATAATTATGTTGGGAACCCGCAGACAGACTCTTGTGGAACCCGCAAATTATTTAAAAAAAGAAAGAAAAAAAAAAAGCTAATCGCGATAGTTTTTATTCCATTATACATTAAGGAAAAAAATGTAATTTTTAATAGTTCGACGTCTTCTTTCATCTTTTGTCCTCTTAAAAAGGAAATACGTACGGTACAAATTATAATTAACGAATTATTCCTGTTTCGTTCTATCCAAATAGATCTATTCTGATTTCCTAGTCATGCTCGAACTGAGGATGGTAATGAGGTGGCTGACTCTTTGGCTTGTTTAGGGGCTTCCGATGGACATCCCATTCATAAATTTCCTGCTTATAATATTAATCATATATCCAGACAGTTCCATAATACATTATGGAATATTTATTTTTCCATTTTTCTCCAATCCGAATTCCTTTTATGTTCAGCCTTTATCTTCTCTCGCCAATTGGTTTGACAAGTTTCCTTCTCTTTATCGTCCCCTTATCACCGCCATATGTCGCCTTCGTTTCGGTCATAGTTTTCTCCCTTTGACACTTTTTCGTTTTCCCCTCCTCTCCACCCCGTGTTATCCTCTTCACCCAGAAGATTCCGTTTTTTCAGTGTGATGTCAATCATGTTTTCTTCAAAACGTCCTCTATTCTATTCTCAGCTTTTTGGTCTTCCTACTCCATACAATGACACTCTTATGTTCTCTCGTTTCCTTCCTTATCAGTTGTTCCTATTCTAGCTTATTTCATTCATTCTATCTCGTACCAGATTAAAATCTGATATGTTACCTTTTGAACTATTACTTATGTAGATTCCTTGGTTGATTGGGGCTCATCGTTAGCGTACCCAAAAAAAGGTTAAAAAAAAAACAAAACAATCATCAAATCAATTTTATTAAGTCGTACCACCGATTCGTAAAGCTTTAAATTGAAATTATAGCAATTTCCTGTTTAGCAATAAAAGATGCGGAATATATTTAAAGATGAAAATAATAATAATAATAGTAACGGAACGGTGTCTGATTAATTCCACAATCGCGTAATTTAGGAGAACTGGAAGTAATCAAGCAGACGTGTCGAAGCAAAAGATTCGGAGAAATTCGTGGAGGTAGTTTAATGTTATACAACATAGAAAATGGACGGAAAACGCTGGATGTTCGGATTCCGTTACGTAACTTGAATTTAAGAATCGATCCGAAATGGGGCTTGAACCGATTCAGTCTGTCGAAAAGAGGCGAGTCGGCACCTCTAGCTACGTTTCAAGTAGGTAAATAATAAGGTATTTTTTTTTTTTTTGTAAAATCGTTACAGATAAATTTTTCGACGGTCGATTCTCTCTCCTTAACAATGAACAATTTAATCTGAAATAATGTTAAATATTTAATATGAAGATTATCTCGACGTGGTTTCTAACGCAAAAATAGACGTCTGAATTACACGTCTATTTATTTTCGCGAAAACATCAAAAAAAAAAAAAAAGGCATTATTAAGGATTAAAACGTTAAAACAATTATAAAAATTAGTCAACAGAGTTAAAGAAAGCAGATGGACCTGATAAAAGAAATACTAATTATCGAAAAAATCAGTTACCGACACTTTTTTTTTTTTTTTTTTTTTATTGGCTCGCCCATATTATATTTATTCAAATTTTGTCGTCACGATCGGATATGATGAAAATAATGAAGGAATTAAGAGCGGTAAAAGGTGTTTGAAAAGAGAGGCCTAAATATGGGGAACACGGGATAACATTAAGGTTACAGCAGTAGAGAAAAGGGAGGATCGTTCGGAAGGAAGAACAAATGTGATGTTAAGATGGTGATTCTTCTTGGCTTTATGATTGAGACAGTATGGAGAATCGACGAGTGAAAAATAAGCTGACTGCGATTAAAACGGAGCCGCTATAAAGAAGATTTAGACTAGAGAGCATAGGAAAAACCGTTCCTTTTGTTTTTTTTCATTTTATCGGTACGCTAACGAAAAGCAACAGGCCAATCGACGAAGGAATCTAAGTAATAGTTCAAAAGGAGCTTAACATATCAGATTTTAATTTGGTACGAGATAGAATGAATGAAATAAGCTAGAATAGGAACCAACTAATAAGGAAGGAAACGAGAGAACATAAGAGTGTCACTGTATGGAGTAGGAAGACGAAAAAGCTGAGAATAGAATAGAGCACGTTTTGAAGAAATGGTAGGGAAAATTCGAAGAAAACATGATTGACATGACACAGAAGAAACGGAATCTTCTTCCGGGTGAAGCAAGACACTGCGGGGAAGAGACGAGGGATAAACGAAAAAGTGGCAAAGGGAGAAAACTATGACCGAAACGAAGGCGACATATGGCAGTGATAAGGGGACGATAAAGAGAAGGCAAACTTGTCAAACCAATTGGCGAGAGAAGATAAAGGCTGAACATAAGAATTCGGATTGGAGAAAAAGAAATATCATTCCATAATGCAATATGGAACTGTCTGGAAATATGATTAATATTATGAGCGGGAAATTTACGAAGAGAAATAAATATCATTCCATAATGTAATATGAAACTGTCTGGAAATATGATTAATATTGTGAGCAGGAAATTTATGAAGAGGATGTAAAGCCTTTCTTTAATATTGTCGAAATATGAAGCCAGTTGCTGTTTACACGAGCTTACAAACATTCGGGCGGTGCTTTTGAAGAAAGTAAGCAAAACTGGCTTATTGCAAAAAAGATTTTTGTAAAGAGAATGAGTTCTCATATCGACGATAACAACCAGTTTTCGAATAATATTTACCGTTTTTTTTTTTTTTTTTTTTTTTCCATTAATTATGGGCACACGTCAGCTTGACATTTACTCAATACAAAAGATCAGAAGAATGGAAATTTGGAGCGAAGAATTATATCAAGAAACGATTAGAGACGGAAGAAATGAAGACGACTAGCTAACAAGGGAACAACAGAAGGAGATGGAAAAGCGAGAATGTAGAGGGCAGTGTAAGGAGTAGGGAGGTCAAGTCTAAGCAAATTGGAATAAAAGATCGCGCGTTCTGTAGAAATAAAGGAACATTCGAATATGGTTTGCGTCGCAGGTGACATTTAAGGTAGACGGATGAAAGGGACAACGCAAAGGAGATTGAACAAAAGCGGAAACGAGAAGCCGGAAGCAGACTATGATTAAAACGAAGACAAACTATGGAAGAAGTGACAGAACGGCTGATACTGAGAAAATTGTTTAAAGAGAAGAGGATTTAGGCTGTAAAGCAAGGTAAAAGGAGTCGTCAGGGTTGGAGAAAAAGGACGAATAGAGATCACAGTCCAAAAGTCACGGTGAGAACGAAAAGAGAGAGAGTAAAGACTTTGGGAAGGAAATCTGCCTATGAAACGATCACTTACTGCGGCCGAGCATGCTAATGAGTTAGCAAGATCGTTACCAGCTATAGCACACATTTACCGTTAATGGTTTACGCTTTTTTTCCTTTTATTACTATTATTATTTTAATGCGGGACACGCTTCCAGGAAATTAAAAATCACCGTAGTTTTCCCTCGGTTAATGTTTAGACACGAGTATAATTTAAAAAGAAAAAACAACAAAAAAAACAAAAAATATTTTAATGTTCAAATCTTTTTGAAATAAACCGCGCTTGTTTATTTTTAATTTTTATTATCACCTGTTTAACTCGCGTTTTTTAACCAAACATATTCTACAAGAAATATATTCGTTCTTGTTTGTTTTTTTTTTTCTCTCATTCCACACTAAGCCTCGCACTGCTACCGAAGAACTCATGCATACGCCGTGAACTGATGTGAGAAATTAAGCGTCAATCATTTGATACCGCGATAGCGTTCCGAAAAGCAAAGCTTTTTTCCTTGTCCAAACCCCGGACAAATTTCTACTTATCGTTTCTTTGTTGTTTTTTTTTTTTTTTTGGTAAAAGTAAAGTAAGTCACCCTTGATGAGGTATCATAGAATGTGGAATTAAGCTTTTCATAATGTACTTAATGGATCTGCTGATGAGAATACCGAAGGGCCAGTTCCTTTCTACTTTTTCAGATTTCTCCGGTATAGCCAATATTCAATTTCAGCTTGGATACGTACCTGGGAGCGACTTGCATAGATACGTCTCGATAACGTATGACACCTCTGGTTTGGTAGCCAAGCTTAACCACTAGGCTACCGCGCTGCCATATATATATAATTGATAAATAGTGTCATTTTCATTAATCCCCCCCCCGGGGGGGGAGGTCTTTTAGACAAAATTGTCTTTCGCAAAATTCCTTCTTCACGCAATGTCTTACCTGTTACTTCTGTTAAATGTAATAATAGCATTTTACCAAACTCGGTAAATAATCCGCGCGTCTTTTTAATTATTTCACCAGGTACCTGACGATCAGGACAGCGTCAGATGGTTGAAAAACTTAGCCATGCAGATAATCATCAACACGCCTTTGAACGCGGTAAAGTTCTGCGACGTTCTGAGTGTCGCCGAAGCGATCAAGAAGCATCAAAACAGCGGCAAAAACAAAAGCAGCGGTAGAGCAGCGACAATTGTCGACACTACTCGATGCAATCGAATATTATATTCGAGCCAATGCGACAACAACGGCGGGACCGCCGACTGCGACACGAAAAAACCGATCGAGCAGAATAATAACGACGTCAAATTTCAGCACCCGCTCATCCGAAATCGCGAGGCAAAAAATCAATTCTCACCGTCGTCGGACGAGGATGAACAGTCGGCAGAAAATGTATCGGCCGCGCCCGAATCTCCGGACTGCGCGAAGCGTTGCTCGCAAGTTCCGGTCGCAAATGGAACCGATTGCTCGCAAATTCCGGTCGCAAACGGAACCGATTGCTCGCCTGAAAATGACAACGACTTCGCTCAGTACCATTCGATGCCGACGTTCCATCGAGATCGGAACTACAATCGATTACGCGCGCCGTCGTCGTTCCAGAGGGAATCGCGGGAGCATCTTCTGGCCGATCTGCTGACCAAGTGCCAGCGAAACGATCAATACGTATCGGTGACGGAAAAACGAATTCTATTCGAATCTCTGAGTCGTTTCTCATTCAGCGTGGACAATTTAATTCGCGCGACAAGCAGCCCTCGCGCTAGTACCTCCGGCAGCGAACCGACAAATTCCACTTCGGTCAAGTATCACTCGTTACACGATTTAAACAATGCGGTGGCGACATCGGTTAAAGATATGTGCCGATATTTCGAAACGATCGGGCCGCCGTCAGCCGGTTCCTCATTAATCAGATCGCGTCCGTCGGAGCAGATTCAGTAAAAGCCTGATATTCGCAAAATTCTCCCAGCTGTTGTTCGGCTGCCGATGAAAAGAAACAAAAAACGAAAAATGGCCAAAGAAACTTCGTGTCATCCAGTTTGGTGACCAACCAAATTCGTAATTTGTCGTATTATTAAAGACGAAACGAACACAATTCGTCTAATAACGAACCGCGAAAATGAAATTCCAGATGGTATCTTTTTTTTTTTTTTTTTTTTTTTCGATTGTTAAATGTTCGCGGAAAAACTGAATAAAACAGAATTGTTGTAACAAAAATTCTCTCTCCTTAATTACTCTCCCCGAATTCAATTTGCTTAGTTTTTTTTTTTTTTTCTGTATTTTTTTTCCTTATTTTAACCAATATAAATAACAAAAAACTCATTCAAGGAGACCTGATAAAAAGAAAAATAAATAAACAAAAAACAAAGACCTCTTCTTCGATAAAAAACACGACATCATGCTGTACGGTTCTTATTTAAAAACCAGCACATACCATTAACAAGAATGAGCGTGTTTCAAACATCGAAGCATTTTTTCTTTTTTTTTTTTTTTTTTTTTTTTTTGGGCGCTGCAGCGGCATTGTAGCATGGTTGAGAGAATCTATTTTATTCGAAAGTAAAACGTAAAACTTTTCGAAAGAGTGTTTATTTCGAAAATAATAATAAAATTATTCACACATACGAAGAAAAATAAAGAAGTTCCTAAAATGCGGGGAATTTCTAAAGGTTCAACATGACGTACTGAGCGTCGATACTGCTAGAGAAATCGGCTATTCTTAAGATCTGAAAAAAATCAGTCGCAGACTTCGGATCGCGGGCAAAATTTAAGTACGAGCAACAAATTACGAAATAAAGACGCCGCCGAGGGAAGCGGTTGATATCAGCAAATCTATCTCGTAGAAACATTCTCCTTCCTCGTACACACATATATATATTATTTTCTAGGTGAACCGATTTTGATGATTCTTCTTTTATTTGAAAGGTGGTGTTTCTCATGTGGTCCCATTTAAATTTGATCAAAATCTGACCGGTAGTTTTTGAGTTATCCTTAATAGTAATGCGGGAGATTGAAGCTTTTGGATGCTTTTCATTCATGATTGGTTTCACCGTGCGTGGAAATGCGGTTCAAAATAAAGAAATCGATTTACATTTTAAGTATAAAGTATGGAGAATAATGTGAAACAAATTCAAGTATAACGCTAAAAATTGTAAAATAAAAAGTTTTTTGACAAAAAATAAATATTGACTTCAAGATTTATTATAAAAAATTTAAAAATGCACTAAAAGGTAAAAAATAATCACTCCCGATAAAAAATATATATCAGAGTGATATACCATTAAAAGTAATATTGTAATTCTTATACATTTATACCTTAATTAGAGTCGGCATCAAATTCATATTAAAATAATAATTAAAAACGCATTAAATGTTCATTAGATATTGTAATATGTAATATGAATCCTACTGTAATTAAGGTATTAATGTTGTATAAGAATTACGAGATATCACCCCTTAAGTTATATCACTCTGATATATATTTTTTATCGGGAGTAATTATTTTTTACTTTTTAGTAGTGTATTTTTATTCAATTATTTTTCACCTTTTAGTGCATTTTTAAATTTTTATAATAAACCTTGAAATCGGTATGTATTTTTTGTAAAAACAACATATTTTATTATTTTTCTTAGTAATTCGATCAGAATTCTTTGTTCGTGAACAAGTTGTTTCTCGATGAACTATTTTCATTTACATTACAAAATAAATAAGAAAGGCAAAAGAAGATCGATGATAATTACATTTAAAATAAAATAAAAACGTAACATTAATAGTTTTACTAGAAAACAGTATTATTAAATATTAGTTATAATTAAATCCGTATGTTGTAACATTTGTACAAATCTTTTATATTTAAAATGTTAGTTTCAGTATTATTATTGTTTTCAATTTTACTGCAATAATTTCATTACTGAAAATTAATGTAGAAGTCCTGTTCCTATAATCGTCTCCGCCAAACACCTTGAATTCGATTCTGACTACATATAGCCGGGATATTTTTCTGTTAGAATTTATTAATTAGGATCCATTTTTTTTTAACTAAATTGTGTATATTAATAATTTATTTACTAAACGGGAGAAAAAAAACTCCGCCAGTGGATTATTTACCATCCCATGTGTGAATACAGCAACCGAACTCGTAGCACTTTAGAGAATCATTGCTGGAACTACTTCGGTTACATTCATTGTTCTCTTCATTTTCTACACCTTTCTTTGAATTCTTAATAAGAGTAGGAAAATCAAGCTTCTTTTTCACATTGCAAAACAACGAAACACATTAATACTCTCCTCCTCCCGTGCTAGTATTATTATCTGGTTATTTCAAAAAACCAAAAAACCAAAACAAAAAAAAACACGTTAATCGAATACTCGTAAAATAGAACATACATATTTAAAAGGAAATCCAACTAATTTTTTTTTTTTTTTTTTTATATAAAAAAAACCCCACTTAAGTGGTTTTTATTACAATCTGTTCAGTTCACGAACATTCAGTAATACTCTAAATTAGTTGTAATTATTATATATATACACTAGGATTCCCAATGGACGATCCTGCATTTTCTTGCATTATATTTTTTCTTTGGTTAATTCATGAGGTTTAGTTCTTTTCAACCGCCTGACTTCATCCTGATGAGTCAGAAGCTGCCTCGCCTCTACGTTTATATGCTTTTTCAGCCTTAAATCGTGCATTCTTGCCAGTTCCTTTATCACCTGTGAAACTTCTGGCACATAAAGATCCCGATGAATATCATCGTTTCTTTCATATTGCCTGGCATTAGTGATAGTCCTAAGCACTTTGTTCTGGAACATTTGGATTTTTTTTATGTTGGCTACTTTAGCACAACCCCAAAGCTGACAACCATAACTCCACGCTGGTTTTAGTATTTGATTATATACCAACAATTTATTGCTCAGCGACAGGATACTTTGTCTTCCAATAAGCCATTTCATCTGCAGTATTTTCAATTTTAATTGTTCTACTTTTTTATTAATATGCATAGACCAATTCAATCCCGAATCCAAATGCATACCTAAATATTTCACGCACTTTATATTGGGTACAATTTTTGAATTGATTTCAATCGGACAGTGCTGGATTCTTCGATTCGTAAAATTAATATGTACAGATTTTTCTTCATTAAGGCTTATTTTCCATTTTCTTGTCCACTTCCAAATATTTTTGATGTGGGACTGCACGTTCATTGTTGATTCTTCTATATTATTTCCCATAGCCATCACGGCTGTGTCGTCTGCAAACATGGCCGTCGTGACATGCTCGTTAACTGGAATATCAGCGGTATATAATAAATATAAAATTGGTCCGAGGACGCTTCCTTGCGGTACTCCTGCTTGTATGTCTTGCAATTCAGAGTATTCATCATTATGCTTTATTCTAAAATATCTTTCAGTTAGGTACGATTCAATAATTCTGCAAACTTTAATTGGTAATATTTTCTTAAGTTTAATTATCAATCCCTTGTGCCATACCTTATCAAACGCTCGCTCCACGTCAAGGAACACCGCTGTACAGATCTTCTTTTCTTCAAGACTTTTTTCAATTATTTTTGTTATTCTATGGATCTGATCTATTGTGGAGTGTGCTTTTCGAAATCCGAACCGATGATTGGGTATATAGTTCTCTATTATTGGGTTCAATCGCTTCAATAATAATTTTTCAAACAACTTAGAAATAACGGGTAGCAAGCTAATTGGTCTATATGATTTAATATCTGTCTGTAATTTCCCGGGTTTCGGTAGCATAATTATTTGAGCTACTTTCCAAAGTTGGGGAAAATATCCAATTCTTATTACAGCATTAAATATTTGGGTTAATGCCATTATGCCCCTTTTTGAAAATTCCTTTAGTATTTTTACCGAAATTAAATCAAAATCGGGAGATTTCTTAACACACATATTTGTTTTTATTTCATTATATATCTCTCTAGGTTTAAAATGTCTCAGAGATCCATCTTCCCCTTGCTGATACACAATGTTTTTATCATCATCTGTTATATCAAGTGTAAATACTTGTTTTAAATAATTCGCAAATGCATTAGCATTGTCTTTGTCACTTCTTATCCATTCGTTATTGCCTCTTTTAATAGGGAAATTTTGCTGTTGTGGTCTATTAATGCATTTTGTAGCTTTCCATAAAGAATAGTTCGTCTCTTGTGTAGGGGAGAGATTCCTCTATAATATAGGTTTTAAACGTGTTTTGTTTGAATTTAATTAGCAATCTTTTAATTTCCTGACTTAGTTTGTTCAGCTTGGCTTTATCTGTTTTTTCCTGTGTTCTATGGAAAAAATTTTCTAAACTTCCCCCTTTCCTTGATTTTTTCTAAAATATAAAATGGTAAATTTTGTTTTTTACTACTATAATTTTTTACGGGTGTAGAATTCCATGCAGCCTGCTGTATTGCATCATTAAGCTGCATGACAGCTATATCAATCTCGTCCTTAGATTTCAGCGATAATTTTAAATCAATGTTTTCGTCCAACTGCTTCCTGAACAGATCCCAATCGGTTTTATTATTGGTAAGTGAAGCATATGGTTGCTTTAGGATTATCGATTTACTTACAGTCATGATCACTGGAGAATGATCAGACACAAATTCATCATTGTCGTCGATATCTATGTTTCCTTCAGTAATTCCCTTAACAATAAAGAAGTCTAGTAAATCAGGTAACTTTTTCTGGTCAGTCGGCCAATAAGTTGGTTTCCCTGTTGAATAACATTTGCATCCCAACTTATTTATTGCCTGTAGCAACTGTTTTCCTCTTCCTGTGGTAACTCTTGAACCCCAGTATGTGTGCTTTGAATTAAAATCACCTTCTATGATAAATCGAGGGCCAAGCATGTTAAAATAATCAGCCCATACGTCAAATTTTATCTGGTTATCGGGAGGGCAGTAAACCGCTGATAATACTAAACCTTCATTCTTAGTATATATTTTAACATTTGTAGCTTGAATTTGTTTTGTGCTTATTTCTCCTAGTACATGGTGCTTTATGCTATTCTTAATTAGTGTTGCTGCACCTCTGCGCCCACCTCCATCAGGATGCATAGTATTGTACAAACAATAGCCATTAAATTTGATAAAAGTATTTTCCGCAATATTCGGTTCAGATATTAATAATACATCGATTTTTTCTTTTAATAAGAATATTTCAACTTCCTGACGTCTATGTTTGAGCCCATTTACATTAAATGTTGCTATCTTTATCAAGTTCATTTATTGTTAGATTTATTCAACTTCCTTTCTATCGAATTTAATCTATCGAAAATTCTATTCATTCTCTTTTCTTGTTTTTCTAAGATCATTTCTAGTCTTTTAACAAGGTTTTCCGGCGATTTTTTGTTTTCATCATTATCATCAGCGTTAATTACCTGATGATTCTTGTGCTCTTTTTGATTGTCTTTATTAGAACGATCTCTAATCGCATCACTATTTTTTTTGATCATTTACCTTACTTCTTTGTGGTAATGTATTTTGTTCTTTATTAACAATGGGCAGTTTATTTCTCTTTTGGAGAGCAACTGCTACTTCGCATCCTCTATAACTAGCAGGATGTTGTTTCCCACACAATGCACATTTGCACTCTTCTTCTGGCTTTTTTGTACATTCTTCTGTTAAATGGGAGCCTGCACATTTGACGCATCTAGGTTTACAACAACATCTATTTTTTACATGGCCATAGGCCTGACATCTCTTACATTGTGGCATGCCTTTGGGATTTCTCCACGGTTCATTTTGAACAAGAATATGGCATATTTTTTTAATATTTTTAATTTTTTCAACGTCACACTTGGCATCAAAATCAATCACAAACATCGGTGTTGGTACTCTAGTTTTCATCCTTGTTTCAGCATCACTTACTGTTTTCCATATATTGCTGATTTTTAATACATTAAACCCTTGATTTAATAAGTCTTCTCTTATAGTGTTTTCTTCCATATTTGATGGAAATCCTTTAATTACTACTTTAATTGGTTTCACACTATCTACTCGTAATAAGTAAGTATGGTATTCAAAGTTATTTTCAGATAGATGTTTTTCTAATTTTTTATAATTTTCTACCGTTTCAACGTTTACTCTAACTTGATTTGCCGGCAGTTGTTTACACACAAATTCATCACCTACAACTTGCGCGATTACATTTGCTAGTTTTTTAAAATCCGAAACATTAGCCACAAAAAATGGTTTTGGTTTACCTTGATAACGGAAATGAGGAACATCGGTTTGTATATTTTTCGGTGTGCTTATACCTCTTTTTTTTATCCTTTCTCTGCGGAGGTGTAATTTCACTTCCCTTCCTTTTATTATTAGTTTTATTTATTTTGACTAACCATTCAGTTTCTTTGACTATTTCATCTTCATCAGTATAATACTGTTTATCAACTTCGAACTTCTCTGAATTTATTTTACTAGTCGACAGTAATTCTATCGTTTTCTGCATTTTCTCTATTTCATTCAGCAGCTTGCTAATTTGTATCTGTAACTCCTCATTCTGCTTTTGAAGCTTTTTATTCTGTTGAAGTAATTGTTCATTCTGTGTCACATTCGTAGGTGACTGCACGCAGATGCAGGTGCAGCACTTAATGTACTTTTCATAATTATATTACCGCGTCAATTAAATGTTAGTAACATAATATTCTTAATCTAATTGTTAGTTTGGCTCGGCTAATGCCGTATGCCAAAGTAATAAACGGAATAATCTCACCGATACGATCGTAAATTAAATATATTCTCTTTTGTTTACGAGATAAAATAAGCTCACTGCGATAATACCGTTAACGCGCAACGCACATACACTATCACGCGTTTCTCACTCGGAACTTAGAAATCCAACTACTATGTTTAAACTCTATCTCACATTATATTTTAATTTCGTCATTTTCACTGTGAGAGTATACGGCTAAAAAGATGTTTCGGGGAGTTCGTGCCTATTTGTTTTTTTATTTGACCGTTTTTCACATAAAAGCGCTACGTCGATTTAAACCAAATATAATTTGACCGTCAATATTTGGAAAACATTTTAAGACAGTTTTAATTTTTATTTTTAAATCGACATAAGTTGTGTTTAAAAAATGGATAGAACCCGGAAAAATTAACATAATGACGTATACGCTTAATTTAGGCGGATTACGCACAGCGGTGTTAGTTTTAATTTCCTATGTTTTCGAACAAATAAAAAGATAAAATTTAAACACTGCTGATCCGAGCCTTGCTCCTCTATATACGGTAATATCAGGCGCAGCAAGTAATGTGTAGTGCTTGTAGGAAAATAAAAAGCGAAAGAACAGGAAAAGTAATTGTATTCGGCACGTGAAGACATTTAAGGAGGCGAAAAAAACAACGAAATTTTTAAATTAAGCCTGGGGTCTTGAGTGGATGGCATTAAAAACAGTTTCGTTAAAAAAAAAAAATTAAATCCACAGAATTAAAATTGTTACGAGTAAGTATTACGAAATATTATTAATTTAAAAAGAAAAGTTTTTTACCCCCCTTTGGGCATGTCAACAAAGGATCTTCGTCCAGAAACGAAACAAGGGAAAAGGATCAATTAAATGTAAAGTCGGTGTCAAATATTGATAAGATAAAAGAACTGAGGGTAGGAGCAACGGAGATCGACGGAAATGATAAGTTTGAGTGATAACAGATTGGAGTACAAAGAAGTGCGTTCGTTCACGAAGGATGGACATTCAAAGAGGATATGGTCAGGATCACAGACGGCTTCGTCATCAGGATGAAGAGGATAATTAGGGGAAAGAGTGCGAGATGAAAACGAAAAAACATGAGGAAGGAAGAAGAGTATGATTCAGACGTAAACAGATAATAGGGACAATAACGGAGTGAAGGAAAATCGTAAAACCAAGGCCGCGTGGGAAGATTAGGTTGGATGGAAAAATTTAAGAGGAAGGTTGATTAGAAAAGGAAGAAACGTAAAAATTCTGACCAAAATCGAACGTGAAACTTTTCACACAATGGGAGTAAATTGGGAAGTTTAGAGAAAAAAAAGCGGGAGGATACAGCAATCTGAGCCAAGGAATCTGCCATTTCATTGCTTTCTAACCTCATATGGATAAAGACTCAGAGCATATCAATGCGGATAGCATGAAGTGAGAAGAGGGTGTGAATGAGAGAGCGAATACGGAGGATAAAAAGGTCAGTAAGCGGGGAAATGAGAGGAAATAGCTTTAAGAGCACACATGAAGTCGGAGATAATTAAATATTTCGAAGAAGAACGATATGCGGAAATATGGATTATGGTACGTAAAATGGCCATTAACTCAGCCGTAAAGATAGTACAAAAAGATTCAGAGAAATTAATGCTCGAAATGATGAAAGAAGCTCCAACTCCATTAGGCCCCTTCGAACCATCCGTAAAAATAGCCATATGGGAAGGAAAACGGAATTCGAGAAATTTGAATTATCTTCTTACAGTTGATATACCAATCGGGTGTAAAATTAAAATTAAAAAAAAAAAAACAACAATGTATACGGCGTTATCCATGGTAACACAAATTATGTCAAATCTTGATTTTAGGCGTTTTTCCGGTTACAATTAAACGCAAACGGTTTCGAATTTTTTAGTAATGACCATCACCTCCGAAGAAATAAATATCTACATGGAAGAAAAAAAGGTCTTTTTCGAATGGTTCTTAACGCGGTCATCATTTTTACATTACCTTGTCCAGAAATTTATCATATTACAAATTTATCAAAAACGAAATTAGGCAAATGCTACCAGCCACATATAGATTATCTCAATCAGTACCATAATATGATGGTCTTTGTGAATACTTCAACACTATAGTACTGTCACGAGTCTTATATGGAATATCAATACGGAGGGAAGCAAACAAAAAGAGATAAGTAATCCGCAAAAATCCCGAAACGAGATCAAGTTAGTAGTAACATCAGCTCTGGTAGAGAGAGAAAAAAGAAATGTCTCCAAAGAAGTTATTATCACCGGCTGCTTGAGCAAGACTAAAAATATTCCATTATCTTCGACGAAAAGAGGTAGAACAACTACGAATCTCATAGGGAAGTGTACCATACTCGATCGAAAGGTATTAATAGCAAGATAGACAACACTGATGAGGCAGTTTAAATTGCTGGTACGAATTCCGGAAGATTTAATTGAACGCAGGGATAGGACTTTATTAACTAATATAATTAAGCAGTGGCTGGTTGATAACATAAATGAGGGACAGTTAGTTCTTAATTGCATATGTATGGGGGTACAGGTGGTGGAGAATCAATGGTACGTATATAATTAAGACATCCGTCAAGTGTACAAATATGATATGTGCCTTCTGTTTTGTAATATAAATTAAAGTATTAAGAAGTATTATAACTTTATTTACGAATAAACGATGATAGTGTTGGGCACCCACAACTTACTTTAAAAAAGTGGAAAAAAAAACCCACGATAACATATGGGACAATAATGTACACAATCGAAGCGTCAAAGGGTGTGCAATTAAGTGTATAAAAAACAAGATCATTGAGAAAACAGAGGTAATCTCTAAAGTACAACACCCAGTTAACCGGTGACCACGCTGTAAAAACAAATTTTACAAATAACGATTTTAGTAAATCGCAAAAAAGGTCCTGCCGTACTGATATTAGACTAAACCCTGTTGGCAATATTCCGATACAAACAAACGAATCAACGAAAAACACCTTGGAATGACCTTGGATATTACCGTTGAAACGAAAAAAAAGTTGCAACACAAAGCTGAACTTATTCAAAAAACTTTCAAACTCCAATCCTAGCCAGTTCACTTTTACTAATGCATATACGGAAATCAGATTGCGGAACCGTGTAATACATGGAACGAAATTGTTGAAAATTCTCTATCCGATTTAACACGCAGTAATCGGGATTACTTCAACGAGTCCTCCTATTCTTCTATGTGAAACTAATGAATGACCTCTGAACTTACGAAGAAACTATCTCGCATTAAATAATCTCGTACGTCCGAAGTTACCGTCAAATATCTCAACACCTTTTATCGAACGGTTGAAATTCTTCAAGAGCACTTAGGCGTCAAATTTTTCACCTATCTGTCGTGCTAAAATTAATTAAATACCTAGTTCCGACATGAAATATCCCCGAACAATTCAGACGCATCTACTATTTCCTATCAACCACTATTCTTTTTTTTTTTAAATTCTTTAATAGCTCTAAATTGCACCTAGTCGATGATAACTATTTCGCAAAAAAATTATTTTTATTAATCTTGTGCACACATAGCTCGAATAGCAGCCTACCCAGCGATAGTAGGTGCTAAAAAGGAAGTCTTATTAGAACTACTTTCAATTCATACTAGATCCATCGATTTGATTCTATGGAACTTCTAGTGAATTGTCCAGAGCAACGCAATATGTTGTTCCGGTGCGTATCTAATCTGTAGGCATACTTCTTCGCGTCGTCGAATATTACTTCTTGAACAAACTTTATTCAGAGGCCATTTTGAAGCGTTATTAAACTGTTGATGTACCACAGGGCGTTTACCGACCATCCGGAAGATTGTGTACTAGATAATCCGTTGTATATACGATCGCTATGTTACTCTTTTTAGAACAGCCTCAAAGCGGGAAGCTGTAACGCCAAACTGGCTTTAAAATCTAATTATAAACTAGTAGTTTATTTTCAGCAGATAATTCCGACTTCATGTTTAGTAACCAGTATAGTACCAATCACTATGAGCAGCTAAATCTTCAGCTCCATTCCGTGACAACAGATAAAATAGTAAACTCTATTACACATAAAAAAAAAATTGTTTATAAATCTAATTACGCAACAGTACTCAAAACCGGCATACTCAATTTTAACCAGAAGCAAATCTTCGCGGGCAATGGGTACTTGCACTAGTACTTAAAACTAATCATCGCAGATAACTTACTACCACCATTATCCCATCAAACTGCCATCATCAGTCCGGTTCATCACGTCATCGAAAAAAAACAAACTTCCAAAACACTTCTCAAACATCAAAATCATCCGAACAAATTACGCCACATACCATCCTACCTGAGATGAAAATCATCTTAGCGCATAGTTGTCCCTACGGAGTCGCGGCAGCAAAAGAGGCAGCAACTATGTTTCCAGTACGACTTCTGAGCATTTAAAAACATATATATTATGTGTCTACAAAAATTCCGAACGACTGCCGGTGTTTGGAGCCAGAGAAATTCCGGTTTCCAGAAATGAAAGATAATACAAAAACAACGAAAATATACAGGGAACATGGAAAAATTTACACAAACGTGCATGGCTTTGTGCTTCAAGTAACTTTTTCAAATTTTATAAATCTATTAGTGATACCGTGGATTTTGATTATCGTAATTATTTATAATATTTTCGTAATACTTACTCTTATTAGTTTATTGCTTACCGCCCTCTATTTTTGACTTAGACATGGTTGCGTCCTAACGGCTAGAGAGTTATCAGCGATCGATAAACCGATTAAATATAATTAAAATATGAATTACTTGTTTTCAGTTTTTGCCGTATCTGGGGAGCTGTGTTTGCATTTTACTTTATGCAGACCTCTTCCACTACTGTTTTTTAAGGATTTTAGGAATACCCTATACGACCATGATCGGAAAATTATTCGAAAGTTGCGCTACTTTTATTAATGCTTTAGCCGACCCGAAGTGGTCAGATTATTTTTGCAGAGTTCTTGAATTTTTTAGCGTTGTTGGTTCTCACGCAGCGCACGCGTTAAAACCCACATCAAATCTCGTTTTATTATCTTCTCTTTCTCATTTTATGTGCTATACATAATGTTTTGATAAGAGACCAACTCCAAATGGTGTTTAATGTCAGGTCAAAAAAACAAAAACAACAGCGGCCCTAACAGTGATTTTACGGCTGTAGACTAGAGAAAAAAAACTCTTAAACAAAAATGGCTTCTAGTCAAGACAAAAAAATCTTGTTTTTCTTAAATCTTAATGAAAATATTTACTATTTAAATTATTTTATAAGTTAGCCGCCTTCCGGGTGTGCTCTTGAACGAATGTTTACTAAATTGTTACCGGTATTCATCCAGTGATTAAAAATTGTTGCCGACTATGGTGTCTATGAAACTTTTGAACAAATTAACACATTAATACGTGTGTATGTTAATATTTTCAATAAAATTCGTAATAAGAAGAAAGTTTTAATGGTGAAATAGATTAATAAATCTTTAAGCGAAAGTTTTTCTTATGAAAAATACACGCTTTTATATTATTATTATTATTATTATTATTATTACATTACTGAAAATGAATTAAAAATGTAAGAAAAAAAAGGAAAGAAACACTGTGACTCGAGTCACCTGAACATAAGCGTATTCCGCGTATTACTTATAGGAGTAATTAAATGTTACGCCAATTGTACGTATATAATAGAGTACGAAACGTTTAAAGCGTACTAGAACAAAACCAATTATTACCTTTAGCTACAGTTCAGGCAACGAAGAGTAGCACTTTATCAGCAACCACTACAAATTAGGACATTGACATCTAACCTATGCTAAATATTGATCTTGTCTCTCTCGTTCTTGCTTATTAACAAGATCGGTTAACCTTTAACGACCAGAGAACTAGGTACGAACTCGACCGGGATTCGTTCCGGCCGCAAAAGGGAAATCTCGGTTTATCATTAAGATAATGCAATCAAGGTGTTTGTTTTCTTTTTTCTCGGCTATTATTATGTTATGGATTAAGACGGTAAGAAAATCGCCTCGAGCAGGCCACAGACGGACAAGGTAGCATAGAAAAGAGAAAAACGAAAGGCGCTGTTTTTTTTTCGATAATTAATAAGGAAAGCTTCTTTGATATCCGCGTCCTTCAACTTTTCAACGTTCCGATAACAAAAAACGTTCAGTTTAAGCAAACGGTTCGTCGTCTATTAAAATTTTTGACTACTAACAAAAAAAAATTGGCGTGTTCGCATTTTTTTTTTTTTTTATTTTTTTTTTTTATTGGCCTGAACAAATACAGTTCAATTTTCGTTTATCCCGCATTTGTATATTCACCACCATCTGTGAAAGTCTCAACCATCGCCTTTGCAATTATTAATCGCGGTAACGATCACTTTTTTTTTCCTGCTTTTTTAAAATAAGTTGCAGCCCCCCCCCCCCCCCCCCCAAGGCATACTGCACGTCCGTGGGTGCCCAGCACTCTTTATCATCGTTTATTCATAAATAAAGTTATAATACTTCTTAATACTTTAATTTATATTACAAAATAGAGGGCATATATCATATTTGTACACTTGACGGATGTCTTAATTATATACGTACGATCGATTCTCCACCACCTGTACCCCCATACATATGCAATTAAGAACTAACTGCCCCTCATTTATGTTATCAACCAGCCACTGCTTAATTATATTAGTTAATAAAGTCCTATCTCTGCGTTTAATTAAATCTTCCGGAATTCGTACCAGCAATTTAAACACCGATGAGTGTTGTCTATCTTGCTATTAATACCTTTCGGTCGAGTATGGTACACCTCATTATTGTTCTACCTCTTTTCGTCGAAGATAATGGAATATTTTTAGTCTTATACTCAAGCAACCGGTGATAATAATATTTTATCAGTTAATGTAGATTTTGATAATAGTAACAGTAAATTCTCTAAAACTGTACACAGTGATCTCCTTCATGACGCCCCTAGCTCTCTTCGATCTATCGATTCACCACTCTGTACGCAATAATAATTGTTAAATCGGATTCGCATTTAACTTTTTGCTCCGAGCGTCTGCACAAGCTTTTCATAGCAGTGTGTTAAATACGCCGAATTATGACCAAGTTCTAATTTAAAAGCAAATTCGTTGATCTTTCTTAAACTAAATATTCTTCCAACAGAAAATCAAAGGTATAAACTGCGCAGGATGGCAAGCTAATTTCAAGCTCAAATCTATGCGCCGCACGTATTTGTAAAATCTATAATTTTTTTTTGCAATTGAAATTATAGATTTCTTTTTTTTTTTTCTATTTTCCGTATTGTGTCATTAATTAGATAAAATTTACGCATAACAGATAATTATTCAAAAAAAAAATACGTAAACTAGCGACATGTTTCGGAGTTACATGCTCCATAATCATGGCAAAATCTATAATTTCCTAATAAACCTAATACGAAATGTGTTAAAAGCGCCCGAGATTTTTTGATATACTGCAAAACAATATATGCGTCAACATTACACAGTGCTACACCGTTCGTTCGGACCGGCCGTGATAGCATTGAATTAGCCGGGGCTGATTGAATGTCCATCGAAAACGAACAGGTGTCGAAAAACTTTTTATACGTTCCAGCTGCGTCGTGTAAAGCTGATTCCTCTGTATTAATGATATTTTTCTCCGAAACTGCAGCTGCAAGCTAGAAGTCATGACCGTTAAAATTTCTTTTAATGTGCATGTATGTATTTTTTCGGTTTTTACCGCATCCCGCGAATCAGTGGTTCCAGCATTATGCATTTTGTCCGTTATGTATATGTACATATAGTTTCGAATTTATATGTTAACCGGTTTTAGAGTTATTAAAAATTTGATTTTTCTGAATCGTACTGTATATTAACTTTCTATTATTTTTGCGCTAAGAATCCTAAAAATTACTGCGCGCGAAATGCCAGTTTATCTCCCGGTTGATGGATTTATTACAATGCTTCCAGCTATTAAATCAGTTATAGACATTTTGTTTTTCATTTTTTGTTTATTTTTTATATTTACCGAAAAATTGCTTAAAACAAAGGATGGATAGGGGATGTCACTATGTCCCCCCGCTAACACATACCACATTTTCACGACAGAGGTAGAACAAAACGGGGCGGGTAATTTAAAAAGGTTTTCGCGATGCTTGTGACTTCGACGGTCGTCCACTGTATCTAACTTTAACCAATCTTCCACCCCATTAACATAATCTGAAAATTCCTAAAATATTTTCTTAATAATTTTTCTCTGTAGCACAGTCTACATGGCGTTCCGTTACTATTTCTCAACATTCTCCTATAGGCCATATAAACCACTTCCCATCATATTTTGAAGTAGGTTTAATCCCGCTTCATTTTTCGAATGTCGACTTCACCCGGAACTCGTTTATTATTCTTCTTCCCTCTCCCCAAACAGAAAAAAACTCTCGTCATTTTACTCTAGAACCTCGTGCCTTAAGCAACTACTTGAAAGTATACTACGCCAACCGGTCTTGATCAACGATATAATTTGATCCTAACACGTTCGTCATAGCTTGAAGTGTTTTTTTTCCAATACCCTAACAAACAAATTGGTAAATAAAAATTCCGCTCGGACTCCTTTAATTGACGTTTTCTTTTTTTTTTTTTAAGAAAAAAAAAAAAAATAAAATTAGGTTCGTCAACCAGAGAGACCTTCACTCAGAAACAATTAGAAATGGAAAAGAAAAGTTATATAATAAGATGATCAGCTATCGTTAATAGGAAGGTAACAATGGGAGGGGATAATAAGCGTAGAAGGAAAAGGCAGGATATAACGGGCACCCTAAGCAAGCGGGAATATAGAGCCAAACGCTCTACGGAAAGAGAGTCGGGCACTGAAAAAACATGTGATCAGCGTCACAAACAACCGCATCATTTGAATGGAGAGGACAGCATGGACAAGAGGCTAACGAGAAGCGAACGCAGGAGGAAGGCAAGAAGGAATGATTAAAACGCAAACGCACAATGGCGACAACAACAAAGCGAGGAAATTAAGGAAACAGAAGGAACAATGAATTGGGAGGAAGACTAGGTTGAACAGACAAATAAAAGTAGCGACAATTTAAAAAAGAGCAAGTGTATACATGCGACTAAAATCTGAGATGGAAATTTTTACACAACGGCAAGAAATTAGAAGATGGGATTTTTTTGAAGAAGAAGAAGTAGCAACCCGAGCCAAAGAATCAGCCATTTCATTATTCTTCGTAGCCTAAATTCTTCCCCGCCAGTATGGCATGCTTTCTGCCAATCGTCCCCAGTCTACTTTATTCCTTTTATAATTAATTCAAAACTAGGCCCTATTTTTCTTCTACCATTTTTCTCTTCCTATTTTCAATAGAGCCAACCCCATACAAATTGTCCAACTGCAGTCCTCAACATCCTACACCGTTTTAATCCTTACTGATAAAGTTTTCTTGTCCCACTCGTCCGCTAATTCCATTCAGTCTGCTAATGCTGCTTTTAATAAAATTTGTTAATTACAGTTCTGATTAATGATTTTTGGCATGTTTACATTCGAAGAAGAAGAAGAAGAAGAAAAAACGGACGAAACCACCAGCAATCATTTGAGTTATTGTTATGGTTGTTACGTTTATTGCGGTTGTTATAATAAAGGTTATCATTGTTGTCATTATTAATTTTTTAGTATTATTACAGATGTTCTTATTTTTATTTTCTTTATTTTTTTTTAGCTGTATTATTATTAGTTTCTATTTACATTATGGTTGAAGTGTACATGGTAGCTATAGGGGACGGAGGTATAAGTGGGCACAAGTAATATATTAATAATTGTATTAGAAATTATTAAAGTTAATAATAATTAATTAATTTAGTGTAAACATGGGCTAACTTATGTGTATAAAACTCATTTAAATCCAAATCACTATATCTTTTATCTTACGCAAAACAACATAAATCGGCCCATGTAGCATGCAAACATGTAAAAGCGAAAATTTTCTGCTACTCGCGCACCTGTAGCGCACAGGCAGAAATTGCATGAATGTGTCAGTGCGAGAGCTTGTATACCCAAATGTGTGAGGGTGTATTTGTGAGAGTGAGTGCTGGGTATACCGGCGTGTATGTGTATGTGTAATCACATGATATATACTTGTTTATAACCTGTATTATTATATTGTATTGTGTTGTATATATGTAAAAATAAATTTCAAATTTCAAAATTTCAAATTAATAAAACTGCGCATTATCAGCTAAACGATTCGTCAATTATAAAAGGCGCTGATAAAAATATTCAACGTACGGTTGTTGTTGAAGTTATCGAAAGTCCAACTTATACGTACATATGACGCAAAGATTCAACATTGCAACAAAACATGGAATGACCGCAAAATAACAACGCCGCATCTTAATAGGGTATCAAACCAAGTCATTTATACGGGTTCCATTACATATTCACAATTCGTTACGACAGGCATTAATGATTTTGTGGCCGTATTATTACACAAAGACCGGCGCGCGTACGCGTCTACCGCAAATTATGATACACACAAAAAAAAAAAAATTAAGAACATAAAGCTCTACTTTTTTTATCCTTTAACTTCAATGTTCATCAATCGCGCCAATATTCTGACTTTCGTAAGAAGTAGTTCGAGGATGTATTTATTATGATGATTTACAAAGGTGTGTGTCTGACCGGGCCGACATATGAAATAATATTTGACGTATCTTTTGAAACGCTTCGTAAAGAGATAATAAATTTAATAAAAAAAAAAAAAGGATGAGTATCGAAGTTTTAAAAAAACAAAACATCAACCTTTCAAAATTATCTTCAACAATTTACGTAAGGAACTAAAATCGAAAATAACATTTGCAAGAGTAAATTATGAATGCGCTAAAGAGAGCAAAATGCGAGCAGACTCAAAACAGTTTTGGCTATATTATAATGAGCGGACAGAAAAGTGCGCGAACACATACGTAGAGAATCGTTTATATAAGAAGGGCAAATTCTACGTAGTTCTCAGCAGATTGCTTCTGCTGCTCATTTCTAATCAGTTTATTCTACTCCGCAGGAGTTCAATTTCAACCTTTCTAACCCTTCCATTAATACCAACCACATTTCTACGGGGAATATTACGGAATTAGATATGTAAGTGAGGTGTTGCGGAAGCTTAAGCCTAAATGTACTTTAGGCCCCGACACAACGTATCGACATATATTTTTAAGGCTTGTCGAGATTTATTCGCCAAACCTCTTTCACATATCTTTAACTATATAATTAATACTAGTATTTTTCCGCATGTTTGGAAGGTGTCTAAGATCACGCCCATTCCGAAAAATACCCTTTGCAACGATATAATAAATTTTAGACCCATATCTCTTCTCCTGCAAGCCGCTAAAATTTTTGAACTTATTCTTCATAAAACAGGGTTATATACACCTCTAAAACATTGCATTTCAATCGATCAGCATGGGTTTGTTGATGATAGATCGGTTATAACTTAGCTAATGACGTTTACGGTTTATGTTTCTGCGGTACTAGATAGATCCTCGCAGATAGACGTAGTATACACTGATTTCCAAAAAGCTTTCGGGCAGAGTAAATCATTCAGGTTTGTTGCGTAAATTAAATAATTTTGGGTTCTATACTGGGTTGTTAAAACTTATATAGAGTTATTTGCGGAATCGAGAGCAATATTTCTAATTTGGTAACTGCAGGTCCTGCTCTTTTCTTTGCCCCTCGGGAGTGTCTCAGGATTCTATTTTGGGTTCATTCCTCTTTTTATTGTACATCAATGATTTACCGAACGTTGTGGAGTATTACAAAATTCTGTTATATGCTGATGATGCAAAATTATTCAGAGAAATAACAAAATGTTGAAGATACTACATCATTACAAAAGGATGTAGATAATTTTGTATCACGGAGTGTTGCTAATAACTTACCGGCGAATGCGTCTAAATGTAAATTTATCATCTCGTTTACTCGCAAAATTCGCCCTACTTCTGTCTTATACCATATAGAGGGTTCTCTTTTGAAAAAGGAGACAGGTGTGTAACGGATCTTGGCATTTTTTTAGGTGAAAAATTTACATTTAAATTTCATGTAATGGACACAATTGGTAAAGCGAGGAAAATGCTGGGTTTAATGTTACGGAGCAGTGCGAATTTCAGATACATTGAAACATATTTATTTTTATACTCCGCTTTGGTTCGTTCGTACTTAGAATTTGGCTCGTTATTTGGAATCCTACATCTGCTGATTTAGTAGCTAGAATAGAAAGAGTGCAGATAAAGTTTATAAAATACTTACTACTTAGATTTGGTCATTTCAGTGGTGAGCATTTCGAATACGGGAGAACACTTAGGCAATTAAACATGAACAGTCTGGAGGGGAGGAGATAGCGCTTCGCTTTTTGCATAATCTGTTGCATGGTAAAATAAATTGTCCCAATCTCCTCGGGAAAATATTGATTAAAATACCCATTTCAGATACCAACTCATATATCGGCAGTAGAGTTTGCAAGGACTCAGCAGTATGCATGTTCCCCTCTAAGCTCCTTATTTTTATACTACACAAAAAACTAGAGAAGGAACATCATGAACTAGACATATTTGATAGTCGTTCAAGAGAGTTTTTAAAAATCGTCAAGAGCTTGACGTGTTAGTAAGGCTGAGTTGTCCTATCTGCTTTCGTTGAGAATATCTATATATGTGTGGGTGATTGGATTTCATCTGTGTACTTGTTTGTATTTGTGTGTGTGTGTGTGTGTTCCTGCGTGGGCATGTGACAGTGTGTGGATATATTTTTGTACTGATTTGTATTTTTCATGTCACATATATATACAACATTTGTGTGAATAACTACTACTTCATATTCATTTTTTTTTGCGTACGTGTATGTGAGTATATTTATTACGTTTAGCTATTAACCATACGATTTCTGTCTTTTATTTTCTTTTTTATATTTTATTGTGCTGCATAAGTAATTGGCGCAAGCTGTTGCACTGACAAATTGTAAAATAAAATAAATATAATTGTAACGTAATCTACTACATTTGCATGAATAAGCATATAGGGAACAGTTTAGGAAATTAAAATCCAAAAAATTAAGGAGCTACGGGGAATCACGAATAAACTCCGAAAATACAAAAAAAAAAAAAAAAGAGACCTGCTGGTTTTGTGACTTTAGTGAAAAAGTACAAAAGCACGACTGAACATCGATTCGACGAGGAACATATTCCAGCTCTAGCGGCCACGTTGCTTTTTCTTTTCATAAGTATCGTATTTTCCCTACCTCGCTGCGTACAGGAAATATTTTGAATTATGAAAAGTATAATTTTATATGTGCATAATAGCAGGCTGTCGTCCTAGTTCGGTTTTATTCATATTGCGCTCTCGTTCCATTACAACAGTCATGTTTTAATCCAATAAAAAGTAAGTCCCATACCCGAGGGCATCAGGGATTGTGAAATTAAGTATTTTTGTACTAAAAAGAAAAAAAAAAAAAAATACAACAGTTCCTTTATTCGGGGCATCGGTGCTTTGTAACTTGTAGTAAAATTTAAAAGAACTCTTTCTTCGACTTCACGAAAATTATTATTATGGTCGTTTCAGAAATATTACTGCTGGCTACCACCAGAATGACGGGAAATATTATAGATAGGTATTTAGTTCTTTTTTTTTTTTTATTTTCAAATTATTATATACTGCAACATTTATCGTTCACATGCGAGAGCTCCCTTCCGTTATTCGCTGTTTAATGCGTACACAGCAACGCGTATGTTTTTTGAGTAAGGCATCTGTACCATACCGTGATGGTCACTCAAATATAATTTTTAAATCCTCGGTTCATTCCAAAGCCTCCCAATTTACTGTTTAAGAGTTTTTATACAAAAACGTTCTACGTTTTTGTATAATAATAAACTCAACAAATTGCAGCGAAAAATGAAATATCTGTAAAAACAAAACAATTGCGAATGAAATTTTTTAGTTTTTTGTTTTTTTTTTTTCAAATTTTAAATATTTTACCGTCGTTACAATGGCCATTAACTAACTCGAGCAATATAATACGCTTACTTTATTATTATCCAAAAAGAGCTAATAATGAAGTTTACAGCAGGCTGATTTACTCTATTTAAATAATTCTGACCGGTAAAATTTTACATTTATAATCATACGCGCTGGTTTTAATAGGTTCACGGAGCTCAAGCCCCTCAAAAAGTTCGCTGGTTTTAATAGGTGTACGGAGCTCAAGCCCCTCAAAAAGTTTTATTCAACCCTCCTAAATAAACTGAAACGCATATTAAAAAAAAATTTTTATGCGTTAAAATTGTAATTAAAACGTGCTGCTGGCGATGAATATAAACACATTATTCGTCATAAAAATAGACCTGCCGCTTTGCAAAAAGTATTTTAGTCGAAAAATTATAGTTAAATTGTATTACGAATGGAATGTTTTTTGTTTTTGCTTTTTATTTTTTTCCATTGATAATATTTCATCGCCACAACTTACACAAACCTTTTAGAATTTGTATCTGTTCACATATTGGTTTAGCTGATGATGGGTTATGCCCGAAAACGTTACTAAGTAAGAAAATTTATATTATTCGTTTGTTCTAATTGTTTATTATATTTGTTATTATTAACTTATTATTTTTACACAAACCTGTATTGGTGCTCTGAATTCTTCGCCAATTTCAGCTCTCCTGGCCGAAACTGGCTTCCTTCCTTTACTTACTGGAATACTTCATCTTGGTGAATGATTTATGATTAAAAGTCTTCATATTCCTCACTCGAAACTCGCGAATTCCCCTATCAATATATATTCTGGACAACTGGCGTTTCTCTCCACGAAAAATTCCAATTCTTTCACACATCTCCTCTCGACTTGTCCTATTTTCTCATTTTATCCTCTCCTGTAACAAATCCCCGTACTTCACTTACAACTTCTTAGAACTGTCGTTTTCTCCTAAGCTATTTTCTCTTCCCTCTAGCATTAAATCTCTTCCGCTTCCTGTAATACTTAAAGCATTTAACGAAACTCTACACTCACTCTTTCCAGCTCACAGCACGGTTTTTACGGATGGCTCAAAATCTGCGTCGGGTGCCGAAGCTGCTTTTATTCTTCCGGATATCAACTATTTCGAATCTTTTCAACTCCCTTCCTTTTCTTCTATCTTTTTAGCCGAATCCATGGATATTTTATATCCTCAATATCCAATTTATCGAAATTCGTCATACGCTCTGATTCGAAAAGCGTTTTATTAGCTATCTCGTCTCCCTTCCCTAAACCCTCGTCAGATCCTATTATTCTTTATATTCGTTCCTTAATTTATAATTTATTAAAATCGACCTGCTCTGGATTCCGGGCCACTGCAGCATCGTTGGTAACGATCTTGCCGATTCTTCGGCATGTCTAGCTGCAGTAAATGGCCGTTTCGTAGACAGATTCCCCTCCCAATGTCTCTATTCTCTCTCTTATCGTTTTCACCATGAATGCTGATCTTTATTCGTCTGTTTTCTCACAACCTAATTCACCTTGCTGTACAACCCTCTCAACCCACTTCTTCCTGGTTTAATAATTTTCCCTGCATCAGCCGTTCTATTATTTCTTCCATAATTCGCCTTAATCGCAGTCTGCTTCCTGCCTCCCTCTTTCGTTTTAATATTGTTCAGTCTCCCTTGTGTCATCCCTTTCATTCTCCTATCTTAAATTTTACCTATGACGTAAATCACCTTCTATTCGAATGCTCTTCTCTCTCTTCGGAACGCGTTATTCTAATTTGCTTGGCCTTGGCCTCCCGACTCCTTACTGTGCCCACTACATTCTTGCTCTTCCTTCTCTTTCTGCTGTTCCGGTATTGGCTACCTTCATTTCTGCTCTTTCTAATCGCTTCCTGATGTAACTTACAAATCCTTACGTTTCATCATTCTGTTAGTCCTTTGTGTTAGATAAATTTCTGAAAACATACACAAATAAAAATGAACTTCGTAATTTATTACCGAGTAAAGTACATTCAAAAAAGGCATTCTCATTTTTCACTTCCCGTGATTTGTTTAGATCGCAATTAAAAATTTGGTTATTTTTTTGGAGCAAAATTCCCAGCTTTTCCCGACCGGGTGACCCCCTGCATATGATGAGCGCATTTGCACGCGTTGAAGTCTGTTAGATCTTTAATTGATAAGGCGCGAAATGATAAATGCTTTATCGAGCAAGTTTTAATTTCTTCCCGCTTTTTTTCAAAACTTCACCGAACCCGTGCGCTATTTTCTTCCTTTAATATTGTAAACGTTTATTTTCTTACTACATTTTAGGAATGCAGTGCATATAATTTGATGTTTTTCCAGGCTTTTTTCTTTTTCAACTTCCACGCTTGCTACTACTATTATACCGACATTTTCCGCAGAACACCTCGACTTAGCGTACACTTATTTTTAGAATTAAGCATAACTTTTTAAACTTTACTAAAAAAGTTCCGTATCTGCAATTCTAGGTAAGACCCGATTAAACTGTGAACCTTTACATGGTTTTTCGTAGAAATTTTATCTAATCGGACAACGAAAAACCTCAATTATACCGCATTTGTTTTTATAACTACGATTTCGCACCGCGCATATTGCTGGGGGGATATTATTTTTCAGTCTTAATGTAACTGCTTCCGAAAATGTTGTAACTCTGCAAATTTCATCGACAATATATGTACACACATCGGACGGCACTTTTTCAAGCGTATTAAAATTAATATTTTCTTTAAAGGAATTTTAACGCAATTAAAAAGCTACAAAAGATATGATATGTGAACTATATCTAACTTTCTACTAAAATGTCATCAATGATATGTACATATTTCGTGCAGCACTTCTTTTTCAAATGCATTGAAATGCATTTTTTCTTAAATGCATTTTAAACAGGATTAAAAGGCTAAAGGATATGTAGACCATATTTCTATTTATATCTTAATTTCTTTCCTCGACTTCATCACTAACAAATAACTATATTATTGTGCAGCTGCCCACTATTCCGTATAATGCTGATTTCAATTTCACGCATCTACATCCTCATTATAACCGAAAGCCATTTTGAACTTTCAATTAAAACACGAAAATTACTCTTTCGTCGTCAATTCCAAGCGAAAACATTTCGAAATTCGCACGATCCGGAAGTTTTAAATAAATTTTTCTTCTACAATAATTCGTTTTAATACATTTTACGCACCTTATTTTTATTTTACTAGAACTTAAATAATGCACATCGTAATCGCGACATTATACAATTTTGCGTGTTTGTGTGTGTGTGTGTGTGTGTGTGTACGAGCGCTCCTTATTAAATTAATAATTCTGCTTTTTCATAGTAGTAAATTCTCTTAAAGACACTTATATATTTGGAGCGCATTATGTCGGTAATTAACGCAAGTTCAATACATTTATATATAAGCATCTTAAATTCCGCTTAAAGAATGTAAAATGTTAAAAAGTACACTTTTCATATTAAAAAAATAATTATTAAATACGGGCGCTGCGTATGCACACGTTTGCTTTATATAATGATTATTATTAAATACAATATAAATAAAATATGGCTTAATACTTACTCCTTTCTAGAACAAATCTTAGCGCAAATAAATTACAATTAAGAATAGAAAAAAAAAAAAAAAAGGAAAAAAAAAGCGAAAAAATAATTCGAGACAAATGAAGCGGAATAAATATTCCAAAATCGAAAATAGGAGTCTACGACTTTCGCGGTTAGATATATAGGTACAACATGAAATTGCGGTAGTTAATTAGGTAATAAAAGTTACGCATACTTATTATAAATAGAATTTAATTCGCCGCTTCACAAGCGTCCACCCAATCGTTATAGACGTCAATTGGCTCCGATAAGAAATTGATTGTCGTCTGAAAATCCTCCAAGCACACTTGACAGGTAATCTTGGCCGTGTTCCGACTTTTATCCCTAAGCGCACGATCGTAAATGAAAATTAGTAAAATCAGCAAAAAAACTTTGTCACTACGCGACATACCGCAGAAAACGCGCACCGGATTAATTGAAATTCTTCGCTTAGCTTTTATCAGTTATAATATCAAGATAGGAACATGCAGGAGTGAATTGCAGTGAAGAATTGAATTGACAAGATAAATACGAGCTGGAACGACTAATTTCTCATAAAACGTACTACCTAAGTGTACACCACATAGGGAGGGGTGTATACTTTGGTAATCAGGTAACGTTGATAAATGTAAACCGTGTAAACATTAATAAATAGATGTGTTGAACGTACTACTCTCAAACTTACGAAGAAATCGGATTTTTTTTTTTTAATCATTCTATTTTCAACTATTTCCCTTCGCTTCTTGAACTCTTACTTCGGCAAAAATTATGTTGAAGCTCGTCTCTACGCGCTGAAAACACATTTTTTTTCGAGGTAGTTTTCGGATTTAAAAACAAGAAATGACTGAGGGTACTAAAACTGGAGAGAATACGAAGAATGAGAAAAGACGGATATTCCGACTTGTACGTTGGCAATCGATAATCTGGCCCCTTGCGACACAAATCCACAAATTCACCACTCCTTGATAATCGAAGAAAACAATCAACATTCACTTCGAGCTGAGATTTCTGGTCGTCGGGCATGAAATGAATACAACCTACTGTGACGCGATTGTCTCTTGATTTTCAAGTCGTAAACTGAAGTTTCGTCCTTCGTTGCGACGTTTTCCTCGTAAAGTTTTCGCGTGCGGACAAATGAGGCTCTTTGCTGAGATTCTGACACGGGTTTTCTCCTTTTTGCAAAGACGCGATCCATACCAATTTTTCGGTCGGACCATGACTGACAGCGACTTCTTCAGTAACCGTTTATTAGACAGTTAAATAGCGATTTAGGCGATTTATGCGATTTACGGAGCAAATAAGCATCCCCTCAATCGAAGTATTTCTTAAACCACTCACGACCCCATGTACCGTCTTCTTCATACGGCCTGCTGAAACGAAGACCACGTTTCGGTAAAACTTACGAATTTTAAAATAAAATTTCAGGTTCGCTCGAAACTAGTGGGGAGGTAGTATGATTCCGCGAGTAGCATTGCCCTACTAAAGGATGTCATTTACATTAGTGAAATCCGATTTCTCTTGAAACAGACCTTGCACACTGAAAACCAGCTACTCTACATATCTAGTAACCCGAGATTTTCAAAAAAAAAAAAAAAAAAAAAAAAAACTATCGGCACAAAATTTTAAACGGTCAGGGGCAAGCAGTCAATTTTAAATGCTTAAAAAAAGCAAAAATTTCGTTCAAAAAATAACATCGATAGAGATTATTATTTGACTTATACATGAAACTTTTACATTTCCATAAAAAGTTGTAGTTTTTTCAATGATAAAACTTATAAGCTCTTCCGGAATATGCATAAACGGGTTTATTTTTGAAAGAATTAAAAATTTTCATTGATGCACTGTTATAATTGTCGCACAAATAGAAATATCATTAAGAAAAAAAAAAAACGGCCATTTAATAAGACACGAAACAAAATATTAACAATCCGCAACAGAATCTAAAAACTCTACTAATGTGTATGAGAAAAATGTACCAACAAGTTCTGAGTGTATCAATATTTTATGAAATATCTAAATAAATCAAACAGACTGAATCTTACCGAGATTTAATTAAAGTTATAATTTCTTACAGTAATCATAAGTGTCAAAAAGGATTACGAAAGGTTTAAAATATTAAACTAACATTTGTGTTTAATCGATAAAAACAAAAAAAAATGTACATAATATCGAAATTTTTCTACGCATTAGTTTACTATTATCTATCCAAAGGGAGTGCTAACAGGAAAATACGCAATTTAAAAATTTATTTATTTTCCTATGAATATTTTTCACTATTCTTTTCATTTCAATCTTATAACTATCGACTTTTCAAGAAGAAAAAAAAGAGATTATCCGCGTTTTAAATTTTTCTACAAGTAACTACGATTATAATAAGGCCAGTCTTCGAAACGTGTGTCGGTTTCAATCAATTGTTACAATTAGCCGATGTTAAATATTATCACAGTAATCAAAGAATGTTTATCGAGTTCGTTGAAAAACAATTCTCTGAAAAAACAACAATCAAAACCGGGGGCGAATTAAAGGGCGAATTGAAAAATCGACCTACAGTACATAAAACTGTCATTTTTTATTAATTTGATACTTTGAACAGAACACGATTTGCTTCCGTACTTGCAACAGGACAACAATCAAGATTAGTAGGGAAAAATGGCTCAAGATGGCGTTTCACTCTCGCGTCCTCGTAATTTTGCATATAACTTTGGCCTTTTTTCTTCATTGTGTACTTTTTTTTCTCTTTCGTTTACAACTCTACTTTGTATATATCTAGTATCTGAATAGAGGGTCAAAAAAAACAACAACTGAATATTCATATAACGTCTGGACAATAAATAAACCAGAGGCTATTTCATAAAAAAAAAAAAAATATGTACTGCTTTAATATTTTTTGAAAAATTCAGCCTTTGAAAGCAGTATGTGTCGTTCGATGATTCGTCGTCAGCAATACACTACTAGTGCAGGGCTCCAAAAGATGTGCAATAACCGAGCTCAAGCAAAACAAGTAACAAGTAGACAACAAGCTAATTAAAAGTACCCCCCCCCCCAAAAAAAAGTAAATAAAAAATTAACTTTTGCGCATTAAATAAGAAACGCCAAAATTTTAATATTAAAAAAGAAAAGACTAAAAGCCAACGTTTTATTTTTAAACAGTTACTATAAAGTATAATTAACTTCGTAAAAACATTTTGTTATTGCATATATATTTTCAACATGTAAACAAAAAAAAAAAAAAAACGTCTCTGATTATTAGACGTATTTATTTTACAGAATAATCCGTTACTTTTATCTGTTTTTTTTTTTTTTGCCATCTGAATGACAAAGTAATTCCCAAACAGGAACTTGTTTAGCAGAGGGAAAAGTGCTCGCGATTCCACTAAAACATTACCGGTAAATTTTAAAAAGTTCCATGACGTCAGTTTCGATTTCGATGCAAATCGTCCTACCATAATATAAACTGTATTTTGGGACAAATTGTGAAATAATATTAAGTCAACTGACATTCGTAAACAATCTTATTTTCCGTCGCAAGTTCGTAATAGGGCACTGCTGTTGCTCGATCATTTGTCACGATTTAGTCGTCACACGATATTCGCTTTATGCCATTTTTCTTGTACGTGTAAATATAGTTCTACAACTGAATAGACGTTCTTGCAATTTTCAACGAATTTTACGGGAACGTGTAACGTTTTTCTATACTCACATTGGTAACAAAAATTGTCGAGCTTTTCATTAAAAATTAAAAAAAAAAACATTTTTTCGCTTGCTTAAATTGCTAGTAGTTGACGGGGACAAGTTTTGAACGTAACACGTCTCTTCATTCCGAAAAAGATGTAATTATTAATTCTAACGAAATTTTTTTTCCATAATTAATTATTAAAAAATTAACGATTAATACGATTTCTATTTAAAGCGTTAATTTTGATTTTTATCATTTAAACACGTAATGATGTTCTTTTAAAGCGAATTGTTGCAATTATATATATATATAGATCTGTTTAAAAACCCGCTCAGCATCGTAATAAAATTCGATTCGTTATTCTGTGACAGTATGAATGTTCCTGAAAACAACTGTAAATATTTAAAAATTCATAAATACCCCGACTGTTATAAATTGCGGGGTACTCGGTGGTTTTATTGAGTTTTAGGTATAAAAAAAAAAAAAAATCATATATTATCATTTATGTTAATAAATACTTTTTTCTCATTATTTTTTAAGTAATGATTTTGTCATTGTTACTTTTAAGCGTCGGAATTTGATTCCTGAACGAAGCTTATTGAAAAACGACGCAATCAATACGTCAAATAATAGGAAAATAAAGGCTCGATAATAAAGTCTAAGAAATAACCCAGTTTTAAAGCCGTTTAATAGTAAAATAAAATTAAACGATATTAAATAAACAATAACAATACTAATGAGACACATTAAATGACCGAATTTCTTCACTTTTGCTTACTCTTTTCCTCTTAATGCTCGGCTCCCAGTTAAAATAACAGCATATGTTCGCAGCCTACAACTTTTTCTACTTAAAAAAAAGTAAATAAAAATAAAATTATTTAATTTTCGAAAAAGTTAATTTAATCTGCAGCTGAAGATTGTCGCCAGGCAGCACTACTTCCGCGTTGGATTTTGTTTTATATTCAATCTTTCTACACCTCTGCATACAATGTTCATTAACGATTTTCCGGGGGGAAAAAAAAAGCAACTACGAATGACGGTTCTCTGAATTAAAAGGCAGTGATGTTTACCCCTTCCATTTCTTGATCTCCTTTACGGCCACTTCGCATTAATTCTCTAAGAGAGGAGGAGGAAGAAACAATGTCGTCACTACTCTCGATTTGTATCATTATCGACGAGCACATTTCAGTATATATTTTTCCTAAACACTCGCGATCGAACGCCATCAAGTGGTGATAAAGAAGTGCTCTTTATCTGATTTGTACAAGTTGAAACGTTTACTTCAAACTGCGCAGCAGAATAATGAGTAGTGGGAGGTCGCAGATACGTACGAAGTTTTTTTTTTTTTTTTTTTTTATTAAATGGCAAGCGAACGTCAGCTAATTTGCCATTATCTTTTCTATTATTAAACACCTACTTTAAAAATAATCAAAAGAAAAACGAGAAAGAAAAAAAAACAATTAATACGTACAAGGCCTGCTTCTAGTATTGTATATTACTTTTTTACAAGTACGACAGATATCGAGGCAATAGTTTTTAAATTTTTCCTTTAATGCTTTTATTATATAAAACTATTCGAAATTATTTACAACTTTAATTTACAATTTTCTTTTTTTCGAATATGGCAAAGTTAAAATTTCGAAACGACAGGTTTTCGGCTGGGTTTTTTTATTGAATTTTACATAAAACTATTTAAAACTATATTGAAAAATTCGAAATTGTTAAAAAAAAAATGGGACCAGCTGCTAGTTTAGCCTTTTAAAATCAGTTATCATTACATTTGTATAGTTTCGTATTTTTTGTAAAATGCAAAGTTTTCTTTAATAATAACATTTTTAATTTTAAAAAAAAAAAAAAAATTAAAATACCATAAACAAAATAATTACGACCTCTAATTTTACGAATAATTTTTCCACTATGTAAGAAAAATTTCACGTGAAAAAATACTTTAACCTCAGAGACTGTTTGAAATCAAAAAAAAAAAAAAAATTCTTAAAAATTTCTCCTCATCCAAATACTCGAATATAACTAATAGCGTATACCGCAAAATGTTTATAATTATTCTATGCAAGACATACTGCTAGCAACAAAAGTTTAATCTTCATTTCTATTTCGAGCTAATCTATATGTACTCTTAACATTACTATATACTACTCCAACAAAATCCGTACATGTTAATATTACGTGCTTTTTTAAAATGAATTAACAAATATATATATATATATATATATATATATATATATATATATATATACATATATGTATATTGCGCATTTTGCATTGCCCGAATCTATCGCAACAAAACCTTTATGGCACTTCACTGCTTACAACTTACAAGTAATAATAAAAATAATCAAGAACTAGTGTAACAATAATTAGTGCGTGTAAAATCTAAATTTTATAATCGGCAATTCTGAGTATTATTTCACGATGAGAAAAAAGTTCTTTTTTTCTTTATCATTTTTTGGTTGTTTTTTTATTATTTTTTTTACGCGCCTATTTCAGTACAATGCAAATAAATCAGCACTACTTCTGAAATGGTGTTACAACTTAACCTAATTTGTAACATAAAAAAATAGTAACTATATGTGTACAACTGCATAACTCCAAATGTAAACCGTATTATAAGTGAATATAAGCGCGCATAAAAAAATAATATAACGTAAAAGCTGGCATTGCCTCAGCTGTAATCTGATGTTTCCGTTGTTATTTGCTATATCACTAACAAAATGTGTAAAGATTAGAAAATCCAATGTCACGTCGTCGTTAGAGTGATATAATCTAATCGAAGCTGTATTGGGTAATATAGTTCGGACCCGATAAAAGCAACACTAGAATTAGACACCCGCGACAAAAATGTACTAGACCAACACAGATATTGCGACTCAAAACAGTTTACTTAACAATTTAGAATAGATTATCGTGTACACCTGGTCTTTTTGTTTCTGCTTTTTTTCTTTTTTGTACCAGATACAAAAGCTTTTACTGAGCATATAGTATAGCAAGCGCAAAAATAACAGAAAATAATTAGTTCCGAGGATTTATTTAAAGAGTATTTCAAAACATTTCCTAGAAAACTGTAATCCATTATAGCTCTTTGATAATTCTGGCTTTAACGCAAAAAATATAAATGAATAATCATTTTGGTGGTAGAAAAACAAGGAAATTTAAGGTTGCGTTATAACAGTCGTCTAACTGCTTAAGCGGGTTAGAGCTTATCGCAATGTAAAAAATAAATTTAACACTTTTTAATATTTTACCTTACCGAATGAGAATATTGAACGAGAAATTCTTTGCCCTTTATAGTATTTTTTTTTTTTTTTTTGTAAACACATTTTGCCGTTTTAAGTTATAAAAATTTATTAAACCTGTTATGTACATACGTAGTTACAGTTATTATTTTTAAAAGTAAAGATTAAACGAGGCTGGATTTGTTTAAAACGAATTTTACCAAACAGTAAATAAAACATAAAGAATCTTTTACCATCCTGTTTGTTAATTATAGAATATAGTAAGTTATAACGAATACGAATATAACAAACAAATATCCTCAGTGTGATTTAGAATTTGTTTCTGATCACATATATTGACTTTTTAGCTGATGATGGGTTGTTGTACTCGAAAACGTTTCTAAGTAAGCAGTTATTTTATACTTCGAATTTGTTTGTTATATTAGGTATTTGTTATAGCTTACTATATTTTAGTAAATAAAACACATCACGCAGAAAATACACTTAGAACAAAAACAATAAGGAGATTAGCCATCTCGAACAAAACATCGCAAAAGAATAAACGAATCGTACTCCGGTTTTGCCGCATCGCTTGTTAAACGAACCCGTATTTAAAGAGTAGTTCAGAAAATTCAAAAAAGAAAATTACTGAAATTCATTTACATTTTCACTTCGCACGATTTTTCATGATTGCAAAACGGGCAATTAAACTGTGTATCAAGCGGTTCAATCTGTTTTCGCCTTGGTGGAGGCTTTCTTTTACTCTTTCTTCTTCCCATTTAAAACTATGAAAAAAACAAAAAATTAAAGTCTTTAAAAGTTCACTTAATTTTAATTTACATAATGCACGTATAAATTATATCGCGAACGATGTATAATCACAGTGCTTATTTCATTTTGTTTACGTATTACTCGCGATTGATAAATGATAAAACTGTCCGCCAAATAACTCTGCTCATTCGAACTTTAAAACAAGTCAATTTGTTCGTTCAATTTAAAAACGTACTGCCTTTAAGTCATCATTTAATTTAACTGTCATTCGGTGTTGATATAGTGTGACTTTTTACCAGTTCATTTTACCAGTTTTGAACGTTCATTTTAGTATTGATCGTAAAAGACTATTTTACGCATTTAATACTAACTGGTTAACTGTATTAAATGTTGCATTAAAAAAGTGTTACGCGTGTGTACGCATAGGCAAAAATATCGTCGGTTTTTAAAAATAAATAGTTATTTTCACTTAAAGTTTTATTTCGAAAATGATAAATCGCCGATGATATAAATTAAAATACAATTTATGGAACATTGTTCATGTTGGGACACAGTAATAATCCGTTTAACCAAATGAAGGAATGGTTTCATCAGTTCGCATAAACCTAGTACGTATTTAAGTATGATATTTTCAACTAATTAACTTTTAATGTTACAATAACATTAATTTCATGAACGCACAGTGCGCTTCGTAAATGTACTTGCGAAAATTATTCATTGTATATACATACACATATATGTGTTGCATATATAAAATAAAGTAATTTTTCGGATCCGTCTGCCCACCTATTTGTCCATCTACGCAGGCCAGTGTTAAGAACTGCCGAACTGATTTTGTCACAATTTTTCTGCGGTAAGCAGACTGGTACCGGAGAAACAGGTTTTTAGTATATAATTTACAAGTTTTCGAATTAATTTAACGAACACGTACGACGATGAGGATTTTTATTAATCAAGCGAAGAAAAAAGAGGAATAAAATAAAAGGAATCTTAAATAAAATGTTTACTACGGTAAATATAAACACCTGAGAAGATTATTATTTTACGGGTATATTATCAGAATATAGGATGATAGGTTAACCCGAAGAATGTATAAATTTATGAAAACGAAGAAAATAAAATCCAAATAATTCGATGAGTGCAAAAAAGATATGAAATTAATAAATATTACTGAAATGTGAATGTTTGACAATACTCGCACGCACGCACACACACACACACACACACATATATAATAGAAAGGGACAGAGTGAAAGAGAACGAGAGGTATGGTCGCCTGCCGGACGACGCATAACGCGATTTTCGTGACCTCGCCTTTTCTGCCAGTTTATTCCTACCGACAAGCCGCGTAAAAGAACTTCGTTCCAATACGTATAATAAGCTATGAAATAAAAAATTTGGAAAAAATTCACAGACCATTCTACGGTATAGCTAAAGTTGATTTTTTTTTTTTTTTTTTTAATTATCATATTTTCGTCGTAAGAATGTAGAAAAACTACAAAACTCCAAACATATTTAAATTTAGCAGCCTAAATTCTGAAATAAAGAGGATGAGAATAATGCATCTAACTTAAATTATTGAAACCAAGATTTAAAGAAATATAGTAACGTTTCATATTTCCCTCGCTCGCATTTTAGATTTTAAGATATTTTGATCCAAAGTAGCAAAAAATTTTGAATTTCACATTTAAATTAAAATTTTCAAAAACTACAAATTCTAGAATAGTATCAGCGACGAAAATGTTCCAAATTTAATTATCTTAAAGAGTAAAAGATTTTTATTTTTTTATTATATCTCACAAACCAGATTTATTGAGTACACCATTCCAAAAAAATAAAATTTAGAACATTTCCTTCGCTTAAAATTAGAAGTTACGTTATTATGTTTGCTGGCTAATGAAAATGTAAGTTTAAGTTGCCAGCTAGAGTAAGAAATAAGTATTTATGCCGTCATAAAACATGTAGTGTATTGTAAATTTTCATGTAAAGTAGTTCTAAAAATTTTAAAACGAAGACTGTAAGCAATAGGTGATGCATATGTATATCTCTAAAATTAGAGATCTACTACTCGATTAAAATTATTAACCCGTGAATAGTGGTGTCCTTTTATTTCGAAAATTCATGAAATAAAACAATTACAAATCTAAACGATTGTGCAGCGAAGCAATTAGTGCCCCCCCCCCCATCTTTCTCCAGTACTTCTCTAAGGCAGAAAAATTTTGAAATGGAATGAACTCGATATACAATCGCACACACCACTACAAAAACAAAATTAAATGAAGAAGCTACTTTTTTTTTTTTTTTTAATTTCAGAAAACAAAAGATTAAACTTATATAAAACTGATATTTAAATTTCGATAGAGGAAATAATTTATGTGAACAACAAAAAGGAACAAATAAATTCAAAAATAAATAAATGTAAAATAAATTTTAAAAAAATAAATAAATAAAAGGGATTATTAAATAACTTTAATTTAAAAACTACAATATGAAATATATACAGTACCTTAGTCTTATAATAAAAAAAATTAAAACATCGTTATTGAAAGGAAAATTTCAAACACATTAAGAAATCTATTTCAAAGTGAATACGTTTGCTCACATTAATAAATTTCTCTAAATTGCCAATCTAATAACCGCCGGCTCGCTTTGTACCGTTTTTTCGTTTTCACAGTTGACAAATTTTCGATAAGAGTTTATTTTACCGAGTGTATTTACAAATTAGGCCTATGAACAGCATTTCACTGTGATAAAATAACGGTAACAGTCACAGTGTTTCATATAATGAAAAATATACAACCTACAACAACGCGTATGTAGCTCGCTCAAAGTAGCAAAGAACAATACGCTTTGATCTGTTTACTTCAGTACACTGCTGTTGTATCTATCCAAATGCTTCTCAATACGCTCTTAGTGACTTGCTAACTTAGGAGTACTCGCAGGATCCGACGAACAAAACACAAATGCAAGCGCAGATCATTAAAAACCGAAATATTTTTAACGAGAACAAAAAAATAGATATTGCTTATTAACTGAAACAATCTTCATCAACGTTGCTCAACGAGTACATATATATTAATCGATCATGCAGACGATCATAGTAAATTATAAATTAGTAAATTAAATGCAATTATTAAATCAATGTATACTCATATTGAAGAATACCCTCGAAAGACAAAAATGTAAGGAACATCAAAAAATCTACCATCAGTGTTATATTAAAATAGAAGATAATTAATTTCAAATACAAAACTAAAAGCCAATAAAACTTACTATCGAGAAAAAAAAAAACAACAAAATTTGTCAACATCTGCTGATTATTTTTAAAAATATTTTCTGGCAACATTGTGTAAATAACTGACTTATATATCGCTTTTATTCTGTTTTCGTTTCATAAATTTCCTTTAAAAACGGTAAATTTAAATTCGCCATTTTGTTTAGAAAAATTTTAAACATAAACTGTTAGTACACAGACACACGTTAAGAAAAAGAAAAACACTACTGAGAAACCGTATAATATCGGAAGAATTATTGATGAAGTTAATGAAATATTACACATTTAAAAAATTGGAAGTTTCATTTATTTATTTTCTACATCCTAAAATTAAATATAATTAAAATAAGGATAAATATTATACGAGAGCAACTTAATAAGAACGAGTGACTACTAATAATCAATCACACGTTTCCTTTAAGAAATTAAAGTAGCAAAATGTTGATCCCGTAATACCTATTTTTATTCGCCGAAATATTAAAATTCTTATAACCTCTATGATGATACATTTAAAATTTCCCCAATGTGAGATAAACTAACTTTAAAGAAAATAATTATAATTTAATTTCATATCTTAAAATTTATGCTTTTCAAATTTGAATATTCCGATGTACCAAAAATTGAAGGTACAACACTCGCCATGTATGCGCATGATACGGCAATTCTTGCGGTCGGTAGCATACAAATTGAAGCAAACCTCATCTTGCAACATGCACTAGACAAGACAAACATGTGGATGAAGAACTGAAAAATCAAACTTAACGAAACGAAATCAGTTCACGTTACGTACGGCTTGCGTCCAATAAATATGCATCTTGGTGTCTACATCAACAGTAAGCAAGTGCCAATATCTACATCAGCTTAATATTTAGGAATGCACCTAGATGCAAGATTAACCTGGCCGACACATATTAAAGCTAAGCGTGACCAGATTAACGCCAGAATTCATCAGCTGTACTGGCGACATTCAAAGGTGAGTCTATACCATAAGAGGCTCATTTACCTAACCATCATTAAGCCTATTTGGACATATGGTTTGCAGTTGTGGGGGGGATGATGTTCTCTATCATTCAACCGTGACATCATCCGAAAGTCACCGAATAAAATCATACGGCTGATAACTGCAGCGAGATAGTTTCAGCGCAACGACAATTTACATCGGGACTTGCAGCTGAAGAAAGTGGATGACGTCTTTCGTGAATCTGCACTTATGCGTGAACAGCGTCTGCAGGTGTCCATGGAAATACAGAAGCGCAGCAGTTGCTGAATACTGCACTACTAAAACGTAGGCTTAAGCGTTTAAAGCCATCATCATGTGATTTATTAAGAACTTAAATAATTTTATAGAGCGTACCAGTGGGCTACGTCTCTTCAACGAGTAATTTGTTTAAAAGAAAACACTTATCCTTATTACTTATTTGAGATTATTCTTAAGATTGTAATATAATTTAATTAATAAGAAAAAAAAAAAAAAAAAATATTTGAATATAAAAATCTGCATAACTTAAAAACAATTTTCCATTCCACATTTATTATTAACTCATCATTTAAATAAATTGCATAAAAATGATAAAAGAGTAAACATTAAAAATGCAAGATACAATGCGTTATTTAAAGTTATTAAATAATTATAATTTTATGAATTTTATATAGCTTTCTTAAAAAAATACAGCAAGTTAAAGTTGTTTGTACGTAAAAAATCCCTTGCGTTCTAATTAAGCCTTAAATTAACTTTGCAATATTAAAATTGTTTTACTGTAAGAATTTTAATATTTTACAATTAAAAACAGACATTATTACGTTATCAACATTTTACTACTCCCTATATTTCTCAAAAGTAAACATACACTTTGTAACTATTATTTTCATGGATTATTTATTATTAAGTTTTTCTAGCAAAATATTAATTTTCGTAAAGTCATTATCGTGGTATTCTTAATTTTAACTAAATTAAATATAAGAATATAGAAAATATTAATGTGTAATATTTCATTAATTTCATCAGTAACTCTTCTGATAATATCTCGTTTGCAAAGTGTGTTTCTTTTTTTTAACATATACACCCCTGTATACTGACAATTTATGTTGAAATATTTTTAAACAAATTACGCGCTCAAATTCACTGTTTTTATTTATAAAAAAAAATAAAAATAAAATGAAAACCGAATAAAAGCAATTTGGAATCCAATTACCAGCAAAAATTAACCGATTAAATTACCAAATGATACGTACACTAGCATTAGTATTAATAAATATAAGAATTTCGTCACAAAAGCCAGTAATTTACCGAGAAATATAAAAACGCTCTAAGAGTGCTAACACTAGATATATAAAATAATAAATAATAATAATAATTACGATTTTCGAGTCGAAGGATGAGTACGTAATAATTAAGTTATTGAAGTTTGAGGCTTCTAATATTAAAAAAACATTTATTTACAAAACGCTGTTAACAAATTTGTATTATATAGTGAAATGCAACGGTTAACTTTTACTTATACGAACAAAGGTTTTTATAATTTTCTCCTTTTCAGTTTTTTTATTTCATCAAGAAATCAGTTATCATCTTAAAACAAACATACATATTCTCTCTAAAAATTTTACACAACTCGGCTCCTGCAATAATTAAAATACCTAACAATAATAATAATCGGAAGTATGCCAAGTATAATCATGTATAAAAAAATGAAAACAAAAATTACAGATACTGTTAACAAAAAAAATTATAAAAATTATAAATTTAGAGAAAAATTATACATATATTAATAGATATAATCGAAAAAAAAAAAAATATATAGAAATTAAGTAAAACAGTGAAGTAAATAGAACATACAAAATTTTGCTAACAGGACAATACATAAAGTATAAGTTTATGTATTATAATCTTAGCTGCTTAGTTGTTTTAATTTTTATTCGAACCAAGGATTCCCCAAATGTAACGTTCAGTTTGGTTTACTTGTCCTCAAAAGATGCCACCCACGCCTCTAACTCTGCGGATGTGAATTCTGATTTATTTTACTTACCGCAAGCCAACTGAGGAGATGTCATCGTATAGACCCATTAGCTTACTCCCAATTTTAGCTAAACTCTTCGAAACACTGCTATTGAAAAGATTAAAGCCTTTACTCATTGAATATTCAATACTTCCAGATTTCCAGTTCGGATTCCGAAATAATCACAGTACCATTGAACAGATTCATAGAGTAGTCGAGGTTATAAATAAATGCTTTGAGGAGAAAAAATATTGTTCTGCCGCATTTTTGGACATCGAGAAGGCTTTCGATAAAGTCTGGCACCTAGGTATTCTATACAAATTAAAGCTTATGCTGCCTTACCAGTATTACCTAATAATAAGATCTTACCTCTCAGAAAGATATTTTCAAGTAAATTTTAACGGTTTGCGGTCATCCATATTTCCGATCAAGGCAGGAGTTCCGCAGGGCAGTGTACTAACACCTACTTTGTACCAGATTTACACCAGTGATTTTCCGGTAAATGAAAATACTACAACTGCCTTGTTTGCCGATGATACTGCAATTTTAGCAATACACGAGGACATTGGTACCGCTGCCAGTTACGTTCAAGATTATCTAAACCATCTAACAAACTGGTTCAATCAGTGGAGAATAAAAGTTAACGAAAATAAGTGCCTCAATGTTTTATTTACATTGAAAACCGGAACAGTCAGTCCGATATACCTCAACAATAAACAAATTATTCCAACAGCAAGTAGTGCGAAATACCTTGGGTTGCATCTTGACCAGAGATTGACTTGGAATAAACACATAGCCACCAAACGTACACAAATCAGACTGAAACTGAGAAATATGGACTGGATGATTGGAAAAAATTCGGTCCTTTCACTGGAAAACAAAATGCTAGTCTATAAATCAATAATAAAGCCAATTTGGGCATATGGCATTGAGCTATGGGGCACTGCATCGAACTCCAATATAGCCCTTCTAGAAAGGACGCAAGCAAAAATCCTGCGTAGGATTGTAAAGCTCCTTGGTTTGTACGAAACGACATCTCTAGGGATTTGAAGGTCATTTCGGTTAAAGAAGAGATTCGCAGCTCAAGTGCAAGATACAAGGAAAGGCTTAACCAACATTTAAACATATTAGCAAAGAATCTGCTGTCTAACTGCACAAAATTCAATCGTATTCACAGATTCCATCCGTTGCAGCTTCAACATCGATCCTGAGTCTTTAATCATATAATTTAACGAGTAATCATCAAAAAATAGGATCAACTTCCATTGGGAGGCTATCCTCCTTTCTAGTTTTTTTTTTATTTCTGATAATAACATTTCCTCACTGCTGCTTATTGTTTAATTGCAGATTGCATGCATAAAGAAAAAAAAAAAAAAAAAAAAGGAAAAAGGATTTTACTTACCGCAGATTAATTATTATTGTTATTATTACTGTCCTGATATCAGATAGTCAGGCTGCCTTTTTAATAAATTACATTAATTTAATCTGCAAACAAATCTTTCTTTATAGGTCGAGACTGCTAAAAAACAATGCCTACAATAGTAAAATGAATTGCACGAATTATAAAACTAAATAAAAATAATCGATAGGTATCACATCAATTGCGGTTGTTAAGATGTTCCGATGTATAGCTGAAGTTTACTAATCGTCCAATCGGTAGCGGAAAAGGTGAAATTGAAAAATTCATAATTTAAAAAATTTATGAAGAATCAAACTACAATACTTTTTCTCATAGCTTCATGTTCGAGTTAATTTAAGTAAATACAAAAAAAGTAAAAAGGTGTTCCTGGCAATTCCGGCCGTTCATTATTCAGGATCTTATTACTGGCCAAAGGATTCAATTCTGACTGACTCTGGAAAGCGACTGATTTTTTTTCATAGCCCCATTCACTTTTCAATTATGTCATTTTTCGCCCGTTTCTTCTTACGCTCCGAGATTGAGACTGACACTTTCTGCCTTGATATGCCATCTCGTACGCATCCCAACCAACTTCGATGCAAAGTAACCTATCAACCCCTCCTAGCCCGGCAAACTGATTCTCATGTAATCGCATAATTATTTTTTCACCCAGCTATAATTTTATTTAATGTTTTTATTTGTTTATGTTCGATTTATTTTTACTTTTTTTTTAAATGTTTTTTTTTTTTTTTTAACTTTGTCAAACACATTACAGTATGACTATAATGTAACAGCGGTTACAAATACAATAACAAATTGCGACTTGAATGTAGTCCGTCATAACTTCTAACATTAGAATAGAACAGTAATAATAACAAAGCAGTCTGCGTAAATTCTTCGCTTAATCAGTTTGAATTATGTAAAATTTAAGATTACATTAAAATTTACCTTTTTAATATTAATAAAAATAGCATTTAAATCATCTGTTTCATACTTCGCTACAGTAAAGATGCGCGATCATTAGGATAGTTACTAAAAATACAAGCAGATCGTTTAAATGACGAAATATTCTCCTCTACAAACTCGCCAATTTCCGAATTGCGAATATATCAAAATTCTTTTGAAACGCCTAAAACTATTGCAGTGTCTTTACGCCAGTCATTAAATTCCAATTAACACCACTGCCATATTTCGTAGACTTCTACACCTTTCATTATCATCGGTTTTCGACAATGGTGGCAACACGTCTTAACCGCCCGGTATTAACCTAAAGTAGACATGTTGGTATTTTGAATATTTCCCATCCACTACTTTCACTGGTGAATAAATAATTTTCAAAAAGATTATACGACTGACTAAATACTTATTTATCCACGAACGGAAGATGAAAAACAACCTAAGATGTTTTATCCGCATTTTTCAACTTATCAATCTGATTAAAAAAGATACGATTTTTCAACAGTAATTATTCGATGCAATAATCATATTTTGGTTTCTACATGATTTGTTTATCGATAATGCTGAAATCGAAAAAAATTACTTACACGCCCTGTTTTATTCAAAATATCGGATTTACTTCGCACACTTCTTATCTAGGCAAGAGCTTTAATCGTAAAGACTTACTCTAGTGCGTGAAAATAATGATATGGCGGACGGTAAAATGATTTTAATTAAATAAACGTTCAAAATATTTAGACAAAACGGTTATTCTTTTCGTTATAGAAAAAGTAATAATAATAATTCTGGTAAGACCACAGTTCTTTTGGTTACTACAGCTCATACTGATACGTATTATATCGTTACTTTTTAATTCGTTTCTAGTTCAATGAACGAATAACTATCGATAAAATTGCAGTTATTTAAAATTTTTTAAATTATCTGTAAGTACACGGCTATTAAAAATTTTGGGACAAGTCGTTAGGTCTTTTTACAGTGAATTTTATGTAAAACAATTTAAAATTATTTAAAATTTAAAACTACTTACGATGAACGAGAAAACTATGACAAAAAATGAACTGTGGTCAAAGGCACTTACCAAAATTTTTACTTTAAGAGTATTGCGCTTGATCTTTTTATGAATTAACATCGCATAGTTACTGCCGAATAAAAATCAGCTGATTCATCGCGCGGTTAAACTTGAATCTCTATTAAGCGATCCACTAATCTAAATACATTTATAACAGGTTAAAAAATATAATACACTGACTTAATAAGGAACAAAATAATCAAATATGTACTCAAAACTACTTTCAGTTTACAAATCCATACTATTAACAATTAGAAATTAACCAATACCAAAAAAATTAAAAACAAATAAATAACCGAGTAAATTTGATTTTTTTTTTTAAGCGTAACGGATTATTTAATTTTAATATCTGTAATTTAACAAGTTTATTTTTTTTTAATGTGAAACTTTCCACTGTGTCATCATTTTGTTTTATTCATAATTTTGAAATAGTCGCAAAGCCTAGATAAATGGAAACGAATATAATAAATTTTACTTTAAATGGCATTTATTATTTAAATTACAAAAATTACCCGTTTTGGCGAATCAAAATTGGCCCATTTGCACTTAATTGTAGGCAAAAAATAATCAATAATTTTTAATTTAAAAAACTAAAAAAAAAAAACAAAAAGAACTGAATTTAATTTTTCTTAATTTTTTTTAAAATGCAATTAGACTAAGCTCTACAAAATGTACGTATCGAAATATATATTTCTATGTTTAACAATCTATATTACAAAAAACTCATCGTTTTATTAATTGCCGACCATTTCATCAAAACAAATTACATACAGCTATGGAAAAAAAAGAATCGTACGGCAATGTACAATTTAAATATATTCCAATAGTATTTACTATTTAATTAATGAACAAGTTTTAAATGTATTCTATTTTATTATTAACACTATCATATTACCGCAAAAACAATTTCCAAAATGAAATAGTTTAATTTTATTAACTATTTAAAATCTAAATTTAATAAAAACAACGGCGTTTGAAATAATTTGTAAAAAAGCGGTAAATGTGTATATTACATAAATATAAATTTTCTGTCTTATTTTAAAGTTGTAAAGATTAATAAATAGTAAAGTAAGCAATAAAACAATTAAATATTTTTTCAAATTAAGATTCATTGTATTTAATAAAATAAATTCCGATAAAGAATATATGAGCCGTTTTAATTTTGTTCTCCCATCAACTCGTTACTTACTTATTTTTCATAATATTCAAAAAGTTTTCCGCATACCTAAAGATAACTTGAGTATCTAAAGCACAACTTAATTAGGCTTTAAAAATACATAACATTAAGATACTGCTTCAATCTCAATTTAACGAAATATTCTAACGTACGATGATTAAAAAATAGCAACGTCAATTCTTGAATTCTTTTATTCTACTATCATGGCGAAATTATTAATGCAACTAATTCATCTGTTCATCAACACTAAATTAATCACTTTTTAAGTAAAAACGAAAGAAAAAAAAATGATGTATCGTTATTTAGTACCAGTATTTTAGATGTGAACAAAATTTACCATTATACCAAGAAGTATAAATTTAATTTAAAAAATAATTGCGATAAAAGGTTTTGTACTTTTTAACTAGGCGCAAGAAGAAAATCAAACATATTTATTATCATTATCTATACTTTATATCGGATAAATTACCATACCGGGAACTATAAATTTTATTCTACAAATCGTGTGACTTACAATATAAATATTCTATATATATATATATATATATATATATATATATATATATATATATATATATATATATATATATATATATATACATATATACATATATATATATATATATATACATATATATATATATATAATTTATGGTAATTTCGCGCCGTAACTATCAAGAAGTCTAAATAAAAATGTTCATAATAACAAAGTTTAAATGTAATGATTTATATTTTAAATTAAGTACTAGTAACATACCCGAAAATCGAAAATTAAATACTGTTGATGAACGACTATCTAACGCGGATAACGCAGGAAATAATATTAATCTAAATACGAAAAATACAATTACTTCTGCGGCAAAAGTTTAAAAGCACTGGCCGGCCGAAAAGTGGTTGTGCAGGAAACTTAAATTTAAAATGTTTATATGTTAAAGCTTATAAAATGAAATTTTAAAAAATCACCAAAAACTATGCATTTACATATAAACACAAAAATATTTTAAACAACTAGCAACGCAAGCTAACCGAATTTATCGCATTAAGTGCGTCTCTTTCAACTTCATTTAAACCTTTTGCAACTACAAAATGTATTTAACAGGCTACAAACATGTTCTAGTACTGTGTTTTATTGTTAATATTTCGAAATCATCACTCTATTAATGTTTCTGATAATCAAACTTTGCGTAAAGTAACTATTTTACTGCTATATGTTTAAAACACAGAATTAACTCTATATATAATTTTTATGGGCATATTTCATTTATTCGAAATCTTTTGCAACAATCATCATTCATAGTTAATTAGTTAATAAAGGAGCAGTTAATTTTAAAACACGACACATAAAATGCTATTTTTAGATAATAATTCGTTTACAAAAATGAATTATATATTGCTACATGTAACAATTTATTGTCATTTTTATACACGATCAGTCGTCTGCATCAAATTTCCTTAAACAATATACTCTAATTATGCAAAGAATCAAAACATAAATAGCTTAACATAAAACATAATGTAAATGTAAATACAACACAAAATTGTTAAAAATGAATTCGAAGGGATGTTTACTTACTATTAATAATCTATAAATTTTCCCTTACACGACTAACACCAACTTTGATTGCGTGAAGTCAAAATTTTCTTGACCCAAAAGAACGCTAATTTCTTAGTTTAGCGCCTCAGTTACCACATGAACTAAACAAAAAAAGCAAATACATTATAACGAGAATCACAATATGTAAATTCGGATACTTCTTATATGAACCCAGAAATACTGCAATCTATAAACATAAGGTGACGACGTACAGTTTCATTATTTACATCTACATAATTTGTACTTTATATAAAAACGTAAAAATCATGAAGTTATCTTCAAAAAATTCCATAAACGTAATTATAGAACACCGTGGAGCAGACTAAAAACAAAAAATGCTCAACTGTCGTACATTAAATTATATGTACTAAAGAGCAAATTGTTAATTTTTAACCGAGTGCCTAACGAAAGCGGTGAAACTGGAGTGCAAAATTGAATTTCGTCAACGCACTCTACATATTACGAACAAGCTAAATGCATACATTGGAGCCATATGATTTTACTTACCTTTTATATACAACACTTAAATTACTTAAAATACCAAAATAAATCACTTTCACTAACGCTAAAACTATGATCTGTTTACAAAATTTAAATGAAGCAACGACTTCGTCAGACCGGAAAGTAAACAATCAGCTACTCGATAAAATGGTCATAAAAATGATCATTTTTTTAAAAATATCGATTTTTCGGTAAATATAAATTGGTACAATTGATTCGTTATACTATTTCTGGGGATATGCGATGATACACAATCGCACCACAGTTTTGACATAATACAGTTGTGGCAACTTTTTTTTGTAGTGACTTAAAATTTTGTTTTAACTATCGGTATTAACATTAAGGTTTATAGTAGTTGTTTGTTTTTTTTTACAGTTAAACAGCTTGAAATTATTAAATATTTATATAAATAATATGATAAAAACTCAGTTGAAACGGGTTGTAGATAAGGCTTAATTTACAAAATTCACATAATAACGAGAGAGAAAACGTTATGATCGTGCCTCATTGCAAAATTCCTGAAAATAGTATAATAAATTGATTACAGCTTTTTTTAAACAAATATAATATTTAACTTTTAAAACAAGTTTTTCGATTTTACTGAATTGTTCCGGTATTTTAATTTTAAATATTAGATTAAATATTCTTACGCGTGAATTAAAGGAAAATATTATTTTTCTTGAAAAAATGAAATATATTGTTAGCGGCTTTGAAGTTTTCTTTTGTGGCGCTAAACACATTTTTATTAAATTTATTTAAAAAAAATGAATCTTGTAATAAAATTTAAAAATTTTTACAGTTTATTAAATTATTAAAGTATAGAAAACCGATTTTTATGTGGATGGATTTTATATAATTCGATTTTAAAGATTCAATGTATACACCAAAATCAATACACCATCTAAAATTCAGATATTCACGATATTTAATCATATTATTAATTTATTTTCTTTTATTACAATGAGATGTAATTGATACGCGGTTTATTTTTTTTTGATTGTTAAATACCATGTTGTTCTTTGCAAATTATTATTTTTAAAGACTGATTTAAAAATATTTAATGAATAGCCCGAGAGCTTATCACTTTGAATCTTTTAAGGTACGTCTGAAAATCCATATGACCGATTATGAACTGTGTTAGAAAATAGTTCGGTACTAATTGTAAGTTCCCTTATTTTATAATCATTCTTCTATCCTGGGAATTAATTTGTATGTTCGCCGTCCTACTTGATCATTATCATATTGTTCCTGCCAGTATATTTAATTCCAATTTCATTGATTCCTTCTTTTAGTCCTTTTTTGTCAAGATTTTTAATTTTTAATGTTTTTATCTCGTTTGCTTTCCCTAATTGCAGTTCTATGGGTAAAACATTTGCAATATCATTCGTTGAACAAGAAGAAATTGTTTTGTAAGCAGATATAACATTTATTAATATTTTCATTTGTTCTGATTTTATTTTATTTCTGTTATTTTTATTTAATTTAAGGTAGTAATTAACATTTACATATTCTACTACTGATCGGAATAAGGCTGAATATAGAATCCTTCTCTCCTTAAATTTGAGCCCAAAAGTGTTTCTGTAAAGAGCAATCATCTTGCAATGTTTTTTTTTAATTTTATCTAAAATATACTTGATGTGACTACTAAAATTAACTACTCCTAAGTATTTCATTTCATTCTTGCAGGATAATTTTTTTCCTTCTATTCTTATGAATTTCTTTTATTTCTTCCTTAATTTTAGATTTAACTATTTTCCTAGTTATCAAAATCACATTAGTTTTTTCTGATTTAAACTTAATCCTAATCTCTTCAGTTATTGAACAATAATCCTGATTTCATCATTGATATTTGCTGCTTCTTTCATTTGCTTGAAGCCCTGCTTTGGATAGAAGATCATCTGCATAGCTTATTAATTTTATGTTTGTTTTGATCCCTTCTGCTTTGTGTATCTGTGCCACAGCTATGTTGAAAATTATTGAAGAAAGGCTGATCCTTGGAGCACACCAGCTGTGAGTTTCCATTTATATATATAACCTGTTCAGTAAAATCTTTTTATTCTGTTGTTTAAAAAGCTTTTAATTACACTGATTAGACCTGCCTGAACTTTGTTTTCTTTTAGACAATTTAAAAATGACGACCATTTCATCCTGTCAAAACGCCCCAATAATGTCAAAGCTTATTAATAGAATTAATTTATGATTTTCATTAACATTATTTCTGTATGTTTAAATTATGTCCATACAGATCCTAATGGCCATTCAGTGGATTTTTTCCATATGTATCCAAATCGGTAATTGTGTAGACATTCTTTTTTTTGAATCTCTTTCTCAATAATTAAATAAAAAATATAAAAAATGTAATATCATGTTGTTTAATGTTAAATATTGCGTATTGTTTGGAATGTCCCCCCCCCCCCCCCCCCCCGAAATGAATTCCTGGCTACAGTCCTGGATTAACTACAATCAGAAGAGTATACAGAAAATTTTTAATATATTTTTTAAAAATTGTGCTTTCTGATTGTCAAATTACGTTACTCTGCAGCACTAAATTATCTGTCGAGCCCTCCAATCCACATTCTCTATGTCGCTATTTAAACTTCTATCTAGGTATGCAGGAGTAGGATGAAGCCCTAACTTGAACTTACTTTTTACTCCTTGATCTATAAACCATGATAGGTAATAATTCCATTTCTTAAACAGTTCTTCTTACTGAACGTTACATGTTTTTAAACGACCTGGGGATCTGAGTTAGTAAAAGGTCAGTTATTTAATTTCCCCACGACCCCCCAGAATGAGTCAATGCCTATTTAATTATCATAAGAGTATTTAAGTAATTTATCTAAATTTTTTTGTATGTTGTATATTTCGTTTCCTTTTTTTTCCCTAGCTTCATTAATTTATTAGAAATTTTTAATTTTTCATGGTAATCCAGCGCCATTAAAATAACTTTTCAATATTGCGTATGAAGAGCTTTTGATAATCTCAATAAGCTTTCAAGATCATTTTATAGGTATAATAAAATACTATTGTTTTTGATTTTTGTTTCCTCCATTTCAATCGAATCATCATATATTATGTTAGAATGATGCTAGACTCGATTCGCAATGCTAAAAGCAGGGCTTGAAAGCCAGCCAAAAGCCAAAAGCTAAAAGCTGGAAGCCTATTATTTTTAGATGTCATAAACAGGGCTTGAAAAGCCGAATGAAAATTTGATCTATTTGACAATGTTATACACTTACTTACTTCATTAATGATAGTCTAAGATTCTAGACTATCATTAATGAAATAAGTGTACAACATTGTCAAATAGATCAAATTTTCATTTGTCTTTTCAAGCCCTGATACTATCTCTACAAATAAAAATTTATTGAAAAATCAAAATATTTTTGATATCAGTGTTTTACTAATTTAAAATTTCTTAATTTTGCATTTTTGACATGATTATTTGCATAAGAATTTGTTTTTAAAAACTTTTATTTTTCTGTGTAAAGAAAAAAACTGAAGTTTCAATAGTAACGCTTAATAGTTTGATGCATAGTAATCAGTAAATGATTTTAATTAACTTCTATTGAAATTTGTTTCGAATGCCTAAGCCATATTTCAAATTTGAACAGCCAAAAGCCGAAAGCTTAAGCTGTATTTTTCAAGGACATAAGCCGTATTATTATTCAGCTTTCAAGTCGTGGCTAAAAGGGACCATTTGCAACGCGACACGATCGTACCACCTTTTTTACTTCTTTCCATATCCGCGCCAGTAGATGTTAACTGTACGTTGGTGTCTTAAAACTGATAACAATTAACATTTAGCCGGTTATAATGTAACTACATATGTAAGTTTGAATTTTAGTGTTCTAATACATTATAAAGTGTATGATGTACCCCATACTTGTATTACATCATTATATTAATCGCATCCGAAAGCACAACTATGAATATTGTACGATATATTCTACTACATTACTCCCTTTCTATTGTAATCAATAAAAAAATAAAGTTTTACAGTTCGAGTTTAATTTGAAGAAGCTCGGATATTACACAGCATTATGCATCGAGCGAAAGATTATATTTACAAAATAGAGTTATAAAAGCGACTAACAATGAACATTTGAGAAATTATCTTCTATATGCAGCATGTAATGGTTTTCAAATCGTGGTTCCAACATCATAGGGGTTCGAATATTAAAAAAGGAAGTTGTCGATATATAAATTCATAGTTAAAACATTACAGTTATTATTTAAACATACCTATATACAAGGGCGTCGTCAGCCGATGGGCCAGGGGGGTGGGGCAAGATGATAGAAAAAGGATATGAGTTATCGAAAAAATAAAATTTATAAGTTGTAAAGGCTTAATATTTTATTAAACGAGAATAAAACCTTAATTAAAACATAATTTTCGTGGGTTTCTGGAAAATTATTCATGATAACACGCCTATGAATACTCATTATGGCTAGTTGATTAAAAAGTTTCAAGACTCCAGGGGGGGGGGGGTAGCTGCCCCACTGCCCCCCGCTGGCGACGCCCATGCCTACATATATGATTAGGAACTTTTTAAGAGGCATTTTGTAATAATAATGAATGAAAATAATGGTAATAAATGAAATAAAGAATTAAAGGGAAATAAATTTTAGAAGAAATCTTACGGCAATACAACAAATTATTCAACTAACAACAATTTCAGAAACCATAATTATACTTTCGAACGTAGAAAAAATCTTGTCTATTATTTGTGAACTTATTTTGTATAGTACATCGAAAAATGTAATACAAACCGAGACCTACAGGATTTCTGAAGTAATTAAGGTACTTTAAAAAAAATTCAATGGTGAATGATCTTTACATAATGTTTACAATTGCATTCAGTTAAAAGTTGTATCTATTTAACCATTGTCACTAAATACATATTCAGATATGCAAATATAAAAACAGAATTATGCAAATTTTAATTAAATGTACAATTATGATAAAAGGAAGACTTGTGTTTTTTTTTTTTTTAATAAGAGGAATAAACAAGTGTGAATAAAAACTCGTAAAGCATCGATGATTTTAATAATATGTGAGTTCCGATGGCTAATCTCTGCGGAAATTGTTCACGTAAATAAATTTTTTTAAATCAACCAAATTCAATAAAATCATCGAAGATCATCCCGGTTTAAACTTTGATTTTAACACTGCTAACAATACTGAGCAACTGAAAATAATGTTAGATAATTTCCGCAATACACTTTATAATATTCTAAACAGAAAACGGTTCAATTTAATGAAAATTTGTGATAGAGCATTAAGAAATATTACGACGGATTTTAGGGGAAGCTTCGCGAACGTGTTCAATGTTCACATAAGAATAGAACTTCTGACCAGAGTGCGCGTACTGTTATGAACCTTGTTTGTAAAATGTTTAATATAAGGGGAAATGGGAAAGGCAAAAACTGAACGCTCGAAAAAATTTGGTTCGGATATGAAATTATGGGGCCTCCTCCCATATAAAACTACTTTTAAAAACAGATGTCCGTTACAGATTCTTCCTTATCTTTCCAGATAAAAACAATCGAAAAATCAATACGATAATGAATTAACGGTGGTACAACTTGACCAGTTTTATTCTGTACACTTGAGTAAGACTGGAAATGAAACCTTTCCATACAAACTGCGAGAATTTCAAGGATTTAACCTTAACGGCTTCAGCTTCAATAGTACAAATTGTTCGTCTCCAAAACAGAAATTAAGGACATCCTTTGCTGTGCTAAAAATAAAGCTCATGGCTTGGACCAATTGACGAATGATAAATTTTAAAAAAATCTTAAACTTCCATAATCCAAATTTACTACAGAGTTTATACACTACTATGTTGTGATTTGCTTTTTTGTTGTTTTTTTTTTTTTTTTTCGGAAGCCTGGCGGTTAGGGAAAACAGTATTGGTGTTAAAACCTGGGCGCAATCCAAGTATTCCATCTTCATATAGACCAATTGTTCTATTAAGCGCATTAGCTAAAGTCTTTGAGTACATTTTATTGAATCGTGTATTACCTCGCGGTGAGCGCTAGTTTGGATTTACGAAGTATTCACGGCAACGTTATCTGGTAAATTATCGGAGCAGATTAAAAATGCGCTACTTAAAACGGCTATGCCGATGGGTTTTATTCCATAAACTTAAAACACTTAACCTTGATAATAGAGAATTATTTCGGTAATAAGACAATACTTAGACACTAGAACGATTCAATTCAGCTCACAAACATCGAACACATATTCGAAGTGTTACGCGTGGTTGTTCGCAAGGATCGATCTTAGGTCGTCCGGTACTTTGGAATTTGTATATTTCAGACTTATCACTGATATGGAGTTCCTTAATGCAGTCACCAGATATTTTTATGCAGACGATCTCGTGGTCATTTCCAACCATAGTCCCTCTATTTGCAAATTTTTCAATATTACAAAATTCAGAATATTTTAATCCATATGGATAAACATCTTTTCTGGAGTTGAACAAAAATAAAATTAAAATGTTATTTATCCGTGGGAAACGTAAAGAGGTTCATTACAATTCGTTATATTTCTCGATACCAAATTTTACAAGATTAATATCGTCGATTCATTGAAGTATTTAGGCATTGGAGTGTCCGCTACAGTTTCAATTTGCATTTCAAGTACTTGTTAAGTAAGGCAGCAATTGTTCTAAATAATTGCATTTCCATTTCTGGACGTTCTTCTTATGGGGTATAGAATGTTGGTTATTCCCTTATTTACTTATTGTTTATTTGTCTTCGAAGAGAGAGGCGTCTTAGAGCGTAAAAGTACATACAGAAGCTATTGGTGAGTATTCAAAGGAAATTTTTGTTGTTTATTCTTCGAGGAACAATCCTCGCTAATACGTTGCTAATAATAGCAGGGTAGCTGCCACTGTATTTCGAACTGCAACATAAAATTATTTATTATAAATATTTAATAAGATATTGCGCTGGATCTAAATAACAGAATAATTGAAATGCAGAATAACCGGAAGTTCAACCGGAAGATTAACTTATGGCTTCATCCCAGATGTAAAAATTAATCCAATCAGGACCGTATTTGATGGGGGGTTTTCAGGGGAGTGAAACAGCACATCAGGCAGTGATTATTGTTATGAATCAAAATAAAACATAAACAACTGAATACTTGAATTTATTTGATTCAGCTGAATTGCCAGAAAAGATAAAAAGTAAAAAAATCATTTTCATCATTGTGCCTTAATTTTTAATAGTATTTATTTATTTCTATCGAAATTAATAAAAAGAAAAAAATAAACTGTCCTAGAGTACTAAATACAAATGTTAATGATGAAATGCAAAAAAATTGGATTTCTGTGTGCAGCTCGGTAATTTAACAAGCTGAAGAAGAAAGGCAACAATAAAGCAGAAAAAAATGAAATATTACACGCAATTCAATTTATGTCATTTTAATTGAACGAATTGATGATATTGAACTTTAATTTAATTCATACGTGCACATGGGCGTCGCCAGCGGGGGGCAGCTAGCCCCCCTGGAGCTTTGAAACTTTTTAATCAACTGGTCGTGATAAGCATTCATAGGCGCGTAATCATGGACAATTTGGAAGAATTTTATAATAAAGTAGTTAGTACAATTTGCCCGAAACCCACGAAAATTATGTTTTAATTAAGATTTTATTCTTGTTTAATAAAATATTAAGCCTTTATAATTTATAAATTTTATTTTTCCTATAAGTCATATCCTCTTTCTATCACCAATCCCCCTGGTTCAACGGCTAGCAACGCCCTTGTATGTGCACGTTCAAATTTAACAATAGCCAAAGCATCGCCCGATCCACTAATATCATATATATCATCCATGCACATAAATGAAACTTCTAAAAGTATGGCCAAGTTGTTTAGCCTAAAATATAAGTAATACAATTAGTTTTTAAGTTATTCGTGTTTAATTTATATTCATTCGGAACACATTTTTATCATTAATTTCTACTGCAACATCGTTCACTCTTGCTACCTTGCATATTTAACCCGGCGTCATCGTTGCCGGGTATCTAATACTCGGCGGTTTTTAAAATCCTAATACCCTTTAAAACAATATACGCGCGTTATTTACCGCTTACAGGAGCTGCGTCCGTTGACCTCTTCGAGCGCATTAGCTATTCTATTTAGTGTCACTGCGGCTACGGTGGACTTTTCACATTAATGAAGAGCGCGTGGATACGTTATACCCGGCCACAATGGCCATGTAACATTTATATATACAACGTGTATATTGTTTTTTATTGTTTATTGATGAATTGTATATCCTATTTCACAGTTTTACGAACAATGTCATACGAAAATAGTCGACTTCTAGCCTTGTTTGAACAAGCTTGTACCAGTGACAGTGAGCAGTTCAGTTCAGACGACGAGTGATATAAAGAACTTACCGAGAGGCTTACGTATACACGAACAGGTTGGGAAAACTATGACCTACCCTCCGAATAAAAGTTCGAAAACATAAATACGATAGGTAAAGACTGTCCTTCTAGGAAAGACAAAAAAACAAGGGGCATAATTGCAATAAATGTAACAAGCCTATTTGTATGCATTATCCCAGTATGTCAAAGTTGCGTTGATCTCGATAGCGATTAACTTATGGTATATATAAGTAATAAATAAGCTTTGTTTACATAATTCATAATTTGATGTTAACGTGTTAAAAACAACCATTTTATGTTTTGTACCTAAATTGTTATTATTTTTTGTTTTTGAATATATATTCTAAGTCATGTTCTAACAAATTGATCTCAGGAGAAAAATGTTTAGTTTTTTCAATTTTTGATGATTATATGCTCATTTTATAATAAATAAACGTTTAATTTTCAAGAATAATGTATATAGCTACCTATTTCCCTAATATAGAAAACTAATATTGACATAAGATTGATTCAGTGAACAATAATGTACATGGGTAAAATATACCCGGCCACAACGGCTGTGTTCTGTTTTGGTCGCCACAGTGACGCCGGGTTAAGAATACAATGATACTAAAAATAAGTTAATTAATTTCTTTATTCAGTTGTATAAACTAGAGAACATAATGTTTAATGCTGTGCTTTATTGACTATTCAAAGGCGTTCGATAATGTACTCTGGGAAGCCTGCGCTCATGGAAATGGAAATTCCGAAGCATCTGGTATATCTAATAAAGCAATTATACGAGTATAATATAAATACAAAGCGTATTGAAAACGATATAATGTCAGGAAAATTTAAGACGGGAAAAGGAGTAAGACAAGGATGAGTCCTGTCGCCTCTACTTTTTAACCTCTACAGTGAGTACATCATGAGGCAAGTACTGGACGGATTGGAGGCTGGTATATCCATTGGTAGAAGGATCGTTAATAATTTACGCTTTGCAGACGATCTAACGCTTATAACTGACTCTGTTGGCGATATGAGAATATTACTGGACTGACTAGATAAGATGAGCACAAAATATGGACTAAAGATAAATAAGAATAAATCAAAACTGATGGTAATAGATCGAGGTAAATTAATACCGAAATCAGAAAAACAAATCCAAGATTATGAAACAGTGCATCACTATATATATATATATATATATATATATATATATATATATATATTTGGGATCTCTTATTGAAGAGAAAGACACTTCAACGGGCGAAATAAAACGAAGAATTAGCCCGGAATACGACGAGTCGGTTAAATAGAATATGGCCCGACTCTTCTACCACAATTACGGTGAAAAGAAGATAGTACGAAGTTTGGTGTTCTCTGTATTTATGCACGCGGCAGAGACATGGACGGTGAAAGCAAAAGATAAACAACGTATAGATAGCATCGAAATGTGGGTTTGGAGACGTATGTTACGGATACCCTGGACAGCAAAGCAAACGAATGCTTTCATTTTACATACACTCGACATTAAGCGTAGATTAACCGGCGATATTTCATTAAGTATATTGCGGTTCTTTAGCCATACTATGCGTAACGAACACTCCATGCTACAATTAATAATTGATGGGAAAGTACAGGGAACACGCCCAAGAGGAAGATTAAACACATTAAATGGACGGATATACATTATTAGAAATTTATTAAAGGAAAAATCAAGTATCGAATGTAAACGGATGGTGGATGATCGAATACAATGGCGGAAAAAAATTGAAGATGCTCTAGTGTAATGGTCACGACATTCCTTCAGGGGATTACGACCAAAGAAGAAGAATTAAGTAATATTAATTAAAATTTTTTCACTTAAAATAATTTGTACGGTTTAAATAATTTAAAATAAAAAATTAAATTTGCTAACTTAAAATTTGGTAAAAAATATGGATTAAAACCTATTTTTAGTACTATCGCGGTATCTATATTCTGTAATTCATTAAATATGTGAAATAGCTAAAGTGGACATTATGCTCGAAGAAGTTAATGAAAGAAATTTGACATGAATGAATGTATTAAGCACAAGTGACTTGATAATTATAAATCGCATACCTTTTTAGGTTAAACAACTTGACTGTGTTTTTATACAAGTTTTGTTTTAACGTGAATATCATTAATTTTTGTAAATTAAAAAAAACATAGAAGCTGATAAAAGAAAAAGAGAGAATAAATGAATGAAAAAAATTAAAGTCAATTTTATCTTATAATCAGCAAAAACGTTGCAGATCTTAAAAAATTAATTTTTTTAGTGTTTCCCTGAAATCTGTATACACACCTGAGCAGTGCCTCCAGTCACTTTTTCGAACACTGCATGTGTTGCTGTACATGTTGAACTTTAAATTGTTTTTAAAATTCTCATATTTAAAATTTCTTTTGCTTCGGCATAATACAGGATGAAATTTTAAAAACATTCTAGCTAAACCGCCTGCGTGCTTGTTTGTACTAATCTGGAAAATTACTAAATTGCTTTTGATTCAGTTTTTACGATTAATTTTGGTTATTTTTTTTTGTGAGAAGATTTTAGTCCACCATTCATCACATTTTAATAAAAAGAGAGACGAACAGTATTCGATTTCGTTTTAAAAAAATGGTGCTTTTTGTTCGTTAAAAATTAAGTAAAAATCTTTATTCCATGACAAAAACCCCTTATTTCGCGATTTACTTATAACAATCAGTAATTATTATGTTAATAAGTAATGTTTAAAAAGCTATGGAATTTCTAAGTAACGATTTCCAGAGATAAAGATAACAGGTGAAGAAAAAAAGATAAAGGAATCAATATTAATGGAAAAGAAGAAAACTCGAATTTGAATGAAAACACAGCTGTGAAGTCAAATAATGAACTTCGTGTAGAATCTTAAACTCATAAAAGTTCATACTATAAATTTGTAGCGCAAAAGTTCTGAGTCATGTAAGCCCTTCTACTTACATGGCCTTTAATTTTAATAACTACCGAGAATAGACTTTGTTCTTGAGAACAGATTGACTCCTGATAGTCTATAATTTATAAACATAGGTAAAGTAATTAATATATAAATGTGAAATAAGAAAAAAAAATAAGGTTGTAAATTTAAGTGAATAGGAAAAAAATATGGAGCATATTTTTTTTCTTTTCTCTTTTTAATGTAGAAACGCCCTAAAAAATCATCGATATTTATTTAAAATTTTTAATTTTTTTCAGATTTTTATGTATTTATAATAACTATTTCAGTTCTCATCACTAGCCACATAAAAAAAGTAAAGACAAATAGTTAATCAACTTTTTCCATTGTAATATTCAAGGCGGTTGTAAATATTCGAATATTTAATTTTTATTTACCTAAATTTATTAATTGAAAAAAAAATATATATAATATTCATATATATATAAAAATAAAAATTATTTACACTTAATGCTCAAAGAAGCAAATGGACAAGTAAATGGGCGGTTTATAAAATACGGTATAGGAAAACTGGTGAAGAAGGAATCAAAAACAGATGACTGGGGTAATAAAAGCAATGGGGGACCTTTAGAAATGATACTAAATTTTCTGTAATATAAGTATTTCGACAAAGAAGAACAATCAGGTACAAATAATTCAAGACACGGAAAATAGCTTTATTAATATAGACACAGTACTATACGGCAAAATAAAAAATTAAATATTTAAACGCTATTAATACGCGAGTAAAGCTGTAGGTAACAGATAGTACAAATATAAATAAAATTTCTGTTATGTGTAAAAAAACTTGAAAACACAATAGGACATTGAAGTCTTACATTTGCAGCGGAAAAAATGTGACACAATTATTTTTGGTAGCGAAAAATATAGGTACGAAATATTGAAACACATCAGCCTCATTTTAAGCGAAACCTTTTATGCAAAATAAAATATCTAGAATATTAAATATTAAATCACTTTCCTCACCTAGAATAATATAAACTGAAGTGCAGTCAAATATAATATATATGTTGTTAAACTGCGTATTACAAATTTTCTTTTAATTTTGCATTATTAAGAATAATTCAATAGAAACCGTATTATTAAAAAGAATTGTTCAGAGTTATTCATTCATCGAATGATCGATTTTTAAATTATATTTTGTATGGATGCACTTATTTCACATGTATCAATTCATTTTTTTCTTTTGAATAGGGAATAGGAATGCGATTTGAGGCTTAATGTAAGCATTATTTTAAAATGAACACAGATAACCGACTATGTAAATTATACAATTACATAACTAATTTTATCGATACGTTTGGTTCTTTTTTTTTTTTTTCCTTCAGCGAACAACAGTTGACTCATTTATGGTAAACTAGCTAATTTTTTAACCTTTATCCGATTCTAAAAGTCAGAGTTGAATTCCCTTTTTTTACTGATACACGTTTTTAACACAGGACTGAGTCTAAAGAGCGTTTTTTAAACACTCCCTTTCGTGTATAAAGAAAATTTTGTGGCTCAATTCGCTGAAATAAATGATGCTATTCACTTCTGGTTCACTTTACGCGATGTGCATTAAGGGGAACCGAAAACATTAGATTTTGAGAAAATTTGGTTCGGGAGATTTCGAGATTTAAGTAATTAAGGAAAGTGTAGAAAAGAAAAAACAAACAATTTAGTTATTTTGTAAAAATTAATCAATATGAAGTTAAATATGACGTCAATGAAACATCGCAACCACTTTTTGGATATTAATCAAGCATTTTCACAAACAGCTTCAGCTTCTTAGCAGATTCTATACATGAAGCTGCTTCGCTGTTAACTACTTACGTAAATTATTTATGCTTTTGCACTGCACTTTTCTAATGAAAATTCATTTCTAGGTGATTTGTAAATTTCGGAGGAATACTACGCTGAAGTTTTTCTGCATTCAACAGAAGACGTAACTAATAATTAAACTAATCCGATTCTACAAAACCTCAGAATACACGCTCGCCACTACGATTTAAGTTTCCCCGAAGGAAGGTGAAATATATTCTTTCGTTCAATTCGCGTAAAATCATGTTTTGCTCTACTTACGAGTCATTAAATACCAAGGCAATTTGAATTAGAAATTTCTTTAACTTTACGTGAAAACCCGAAAATTCAATGTGGTGTCGAGAAAATCAATAATCTTTTTAATAAGCGGGAATTTTAAGATGTGATCTTCTTAGAAGTTCTCTCACAAAGTTGAGAAAATGATAATGGCGGTATGTTCTTTGAATTGCCTAAGAAGGGAAAAAAAGATGTTATTTATATTAATTTTAGTTATAGACATTCTTTTTTTCAGTAATAAAATACTCAAAACTTGCAGAGAAAAGAGTAAGCAAGTTATTATTTTTAATAAACACCCACACATACATATATATATATATATATATATATATATATATCACTACTGGTTTTAGTATTTGTAAATTGGTGTTACGTAAATGTCGCATATGCGTGCATGGGAAGAGGACCCGAATAATATCTTATTAACTATTGATTGATAAATCACTTTTGTTCTTCCCCAGAAATTCATTTACTACTTTCTATAAACCCAGTTACCCTAAGCAGAATATTACAAGTTCTATGTATTCATTCTGGAAAACTTGGAGAATTATTTATTTACTTTATCTATAGATGAGAAATATAAAAAACCAAGACTCTCACTGAGATACTATTCTTTTCAAGCATAATTTACTAAAATTCGCTTACCGGGTACATAGAATTACGAAAATATATCCTGACACTGAAGAACTGGTTCTGATGGTACTATCATCATCATTATCTCCTCAACCATTCGGTTGGTGGGCAACCTATTCGTACATTTCAGCTGCACAGATATAGATCGTATACTTAGCAATTGTTTATACGCAGTACGAACGTGTACGCAGGCAAGACTACATTCAGAACTGATTAGTAATCGTTTGATCTATCGATATACAAGTGCAGTTGTCTGCTGTGTACTAACCTAGCGTGCGTATAATGGTGTACGCGGTGGTTTGCCATTGCCTTCCACATGACCATTAGCGAGTATTTAATTTAATTTTTCGGAATAATTTCTGCAAACCCGAGACTTCCGTAACGGAAGCTAAGCGCTCTAGCAACTAGGCTATCGCGATGAATGCTACTATACAGTGTTGCAACTTAAGAAATCCTGACTAACGCCATTTTTGCTCTACTACATTCGGAAGAACACAATTTTAGGAGCATTTCAATTATCTCGAAAATGCATTACTGACTCTGATTAAGTTTTCAAATTTACACGACTACGTTGTTTATTTGCATTCGTATTTTAGTTCTTAATCCAACATTCGTTTTAAACAACACTTCTGACCACCTAGTTCATTATTCTTGTATAAATTTCAATCGAACCCGTAAACATAAGACTTAAATTTTTTAATAGTTTGTTGTTATTAAATAGTTATTCTCGAAATTCTCCATAAGCTCTGTTTTCGTCATTTCGATGATTAGTCATTATTCTATAAATGCAACTTTCTATCTTTACGGTAGTTTTTAAACTTAACTTTACATTGCAGTGGGAATAAAAACAAAATTTCGTCGTGGGCCACAAAAATTAACTTTAGCGAGTCAGCTGTTTACCAATGTCGAATCTCAGTTGAAGTGTTTAGAAACGGAATATAATAAAATGGAAATAATAATTTTAGCGCTTATTCAAGCGGGAAAAGCAGTTCATGTTAAAATGATGAAAAATAAATATCGTTTGTAAGCATTTTAATTTGTAAGCATTTACAATGTAATAAACATATTCTATAATTATAATAATCGAAAAAAAATTACACATTACAGTAACAGCTATATAATATATATATATATATATATATATATATATATATATATATATATAGTATACTAACTGCTCGATGAAGGGAAAACACGTAACTAACTAATAATATAAGTAATAAAGTTTTATAGAGGTATGTGGTGTTTTAATAAAATACATATATATATAAAAATGGCAACGTACTGAATAATAATCAGTAATGGAAAAATCGACTATTCTGATGCGACATTTTAGAGTAATTGACATTTTATTATGATACAAAATTTTTTATTTTATTTATCGGAACGAAATTCACGTTTATTTACAAACAAATTGTATTTTATTTATTATACTATACATTACGGTTAAACGTTCTACACATATCTAAAACTCTATCCGCGTTAACGAGAAACTTCCTATAGTTAAAATAACTTTTTGTGAATTGTACACAAAAACACGGACAGCGCATAGGAACACAAAGTATAATGAACGAGAGAAAAAGCTGGTAAAAAAAAAACAAAAAACGAACTGCGGTAGAGATAACACACGATTAATAAAATTGTATAAAAAAAGTAATTACACCGCTAACATTCGGAGTGTGTCGATTAGAAGATAAAATTCAATACAACTTAGTAAACTTAAAAGTTAAAAACGTAATATTTATACCCGAGAAAAAGAAGGAAAATGAGAGGGAAGTGGGAAGTAATAAGTTCGCCTTTGTTTCTTCGTTATTATGTGTTACTCCCCGAAATTCGATTCACACGCCACATTCACAAAACGAATACGCACACGCGCGCACACATACACATAGGCAGATACACGGAAAATTAGGAGGAAAAGTCGTCAGAGAAAAATAGTAAATGCAAATATAAATTCAACAGCGAATCGTCGTTCGTTCGTTAAAATTATATTTCTACAAATAATATATAAGAGACTTCGTCATTTTTAATATTAATTGTACTACTTGCACAGAATTTACTCTGCGTACGAAGACGACGCACGCATCATCGAACCGGTGTGACATCGACATAACTATAATAATGAATAACAAAAATAAAATAACGTCTCGCGCAGATAAAAAATTGTTGTTTTGGTCCGATATACACAACACAAGTATGTCATAATAATAATAATAAAAATAATAATAATATTAATAATAATATTAATAATAATATTCGAAAATATAATTAAGAGAGAAAAAAAAAAAACTATCAAATAATACACGTTTCATAAAATAAAATTTGGGCGGCGGCCGCGGGTAGGCGCGTTCATGCAATAGAGTTTAGGGCAACGACGCAGGTAAATCGCGAGTAGGGAGGCGGCAAAGCCTAGTAGAGTAAACTTCTCTAGCATTATTCAATATCATTATTATTAGCATAGGTTCACTAGTAGTAGGTGGGGGTGTTGAGATCGAAGCTTCAGGAATAAGAACGCGATGTAATATAAATGCCCCAGTCATACATTTTAAAAAAAATTATTTTTTTTTTTTTTTTTGAAAAATATATACGTAATTATTTAAAAAAACTGATTTTCCTTTCTTATTATAGATACACATATTACAATTCTTATTATATTTCCTTTTTTTCACTTTTATTTTTTTAAAATAATAAAAAAAGAACACATTTTAATTTTGTTTAACTCGTTTGCGAGGCGGACCTATCGGGGGGATCTGCTGAGTAGCTAAAGCACGGAATGCTTCCCCGATCAAATGAGGATGAGTTAAAATCATACTTTTCCACGCTGCGGTTTCCATTACGTCGGTAGCATGCCTGCGAATCAAAAATCATCGTATAAACAAAACGTAATTATGTTGTAAATTAAAGATATATGTATATGTGTATATATATATATATATATATATATATATATATATATATATATATATATATAAAACAAAAAAACTACGATAGTCGCACCGAAGTGTAAAGTACGATTTTAATAGAAGATTTTTTTTTTTTTGGCCTGGCTTTAAATACCATTTGGCCACCAACTAATCCTTAAATTAACCTTTTCAGTAAATCAGTCTACACTTTTTTGGCGTCGCTGGGAATCGAACTCATGACCACTATCTTAATATTCACAAGAGTTCACGCCACTAGGCTATCGTGACAACCAGAAATTGTGTTCTTAGGACTTACTTATCTCGATCAATATATTTTAAAGAAAATTCTTCATTTTTTGTTTTCATTTAATTTTCGGTTTTATTCAACTATTAATTTTTCGTTTACAACATATAATCATTCTAATATTTTCCCGACAGTTTAAGCATTCATCCTGAACCTCCCTTTATGGTATAGTACTTTGTTCCTTCCCGTTTACATTCTTATAATCTTTCCTCTTTCTTTTTCACTCTTTTTGTACATCTCTTACTTTTGCAATTTCATGCACGTCTTTTGTAACTTAATTTCACCGCGCGGAATACCACCATTCACACATATCCGCACGCGCAAAATAACAGTCTATTATGGCCGATTAACTTTATCGGTAGATTAATTAATTCCTCTGTAGTCTTGCAACGTCAAAAGTTAGACCGATTAATTAATTATTCGGACACACTGCGTTGAACACTGGAAATAAATTTCCGACGAAAGGGCCGAGATACTAAGTAAACATAATTTTGTACTTGAAAGTGGACGCTCAATTCATTGACATTTATTTTACTCACAACAGACTCGCCAAAGCGATGTTTCTTCATCTTCTTCCTTCGCCGATGTCCGCTCTGAGCGGACACATCGGCGACCCAAACTGCTATAGGTGTCTCGATTTCTAGCCGTATTCATTAGTTTTCTCATTCCATTAATTCCCGTCCAACATTTTCGGTATCCATGATGTCCTTGGTCTACCGTGTCTCCATTTCCCTTCTACTTGTCCTCGAAGTATCAGCTGCAGTATTTCACATCTATCTTTAATATGTCCTAGGTACATTTTATTTTACGTTTTCTTTTTTTTATAATTGTTGGTAGTTCGCATTCTCTTTCTGCAAGAGCGTTCTAGGATTTTCTTATTGTTTCTATTGTTCGTCCAATTACCGGCCTTCAACTGCTACGCAAACATTATTATTTTCTTAAGGAATGACGTAGTTAATTAAAATTGAATTTTCTAAAAGCGTTATAGAACAACCAAAACCGGGGACGATCTAGGAGATGTCTCTCTATAATGAAGTCGAAAGTATGGCCGAAATATACCACGTTTAACGAAACGTGTAATAGCGACTTTCTTTTAAATTCCACGCATGTGTGTGCGCAATGCCGCTCTTTTAAAAATTTATCCAAATTGAATTATATTATTGTTGGAATTCAAACTTTTTTTGCCTTCCGATGGTGCAAACTAAACATAGCAGGCAAATTACAGTTACTAATGTCATCTCTGCCCCCAAATTTATAAAATTTCCATCGATTTCTACACACTTGAATTTTCCCTTTTAAAATTTTGCCGATACTACAATATCGTATCAAAGTGACCCCCTTTCCTTTTTAACGAATTATCGCCGCAAGCAGGTTACCTTACTCTCCGTCTGTAATAATAGCAATTTTCAATTTTAGCTTTTGCTATTATCAACAGTTAGAGTCCTTTATTCAACCGGCTATTATGTTGTATTATAAAGATGGCGCTCGAAAGTAAGTTTAGATACTCAAAATGGAAAAAGTAAAAAAAAACCCTCAAAGTTCTGAAAATTGAAAAAAACTAATGTTTTTTTCTTCTTCTTTTTTTTTTTTATATAAAATTCACACGAAGAATCCTTTTGCATAATCATTAACTGATTTAGATATTTTAGAAATTACGCGTGTTAAAAACATCAGGCCGGAACTATATCCAGCCAGAACTAAACTCAGACATTGTATGAGAACAGAGCTACCTGGAATTTTTGGTGTTCCTTCACATTTATTTTTCATCATTTCTTCCAGTTTTGACAACAAGTAGTGAAAAAAGAAACGAAAATAAGAGGTGTTTATGTTTAATTTTTACTGAAGTTACTTTCCTGCTAATTATTATCCAAATGAACCAAAAGAGAAATCACTTTTTCGTCTATTATAAGCTGGTTTAGATTTCTAACATAGTGATTATTTAAAAAAAATATCACACATTTTTAATTGAAGAGGATGGAAGAATTTTTTTTATAGGAAATTTATAATGTAGCTCTTTCGGATTAGACATATCACGTGCGAGTTCTTTAATAATAATAATAATAATAATAATAATGAAAAAAAAAAAAAAAAAGGGTTTTCTCAATATTGAATAATGAAACGGGTCACAAAATACCCGTATCCAACAATTTGTATCGGTTAAACTAAATAAACGTAGACTATAGTTTCCGGAGAAACAGTACCAACCCATATAGATTAGAGTCCTTCTCATCTAGATATAGTAATTCAATCACATGTTATCCTTATACTTCCCTGCCCACACAATTATCTACACGGATGGTTCGAAGTCTGATGTTGGCGTTGGGGCTGCGTTCATTATCCTCGAGCTTACCTATTCCGAATCCTTTCGGTTGCTCTCCGTTTCCTCTATTTTTCTTACCGACCCTATGGTTATCCTACAGGCAGTCCTTTTTATATCCTCGACAAATAACATCTCTAAATTCCTCCTATCCTCGGACTACTCGAAAAGTGTTTTATTGGCTATCTTCTCTCCTTTTCCTACTCATATCACTGATCCCATTATTCTCCAAATTCGCTCCTTAATTTCTAATTTATTTACGTCCCGTTCTGTCGTAATCGATTTACTATGGATTCCTGGTCATTACGTCATTTCTGGCAACGAGTTAGTTGACTCGTTGACGCGTTCGGCGGCGACCATATTCCGTAGTAGATTTCTTGCTCAAACTCTCTGCTGTCTCTCTTATCGTTTCCACCATGATTTCTGGACTGGATTCTATCCTTCATTCTTTACCAATCCTCGATCTTTTTATCTTTCTGTACAGCCCTTTCCTTCCTCTCCCCCCTGGTTTAATCTTTTCCCCTATCATACCCGTTCGATTATTTCCTCTATAGTTCGGGTTCAATCATAGTTTGTTTCCGGCTTCCCTTTTCCGTTTTTCTATTGTTCAATCTCCTCTCTGTGTCCTTATGATCCTCCAGAGCTCAGTTATATCTGCGACGCGAATCACGTCTTGTTCGAATGTCCGTTTATTTCCTCCGAACGTGCTACTCTGTATTCTAATCTTCTGCGCTTTGGCCTTCCTACTCCCTATAGTGTCTACTCAATTCTTGCATTCTCCTCTCTTAATATAGTTCCTCCTCCCTTGTTAACCTTCTTTATCTCTTCAATTACTAATCTTTTCCATATATAATGTACAATTCTCTGCGTTGAATAAGTTCCACTGTTGACGTGCCCAAAAAAAAAATAAAATAAATAAATAAATAAATAAATAGATATAGTTTCATTGGTCAGTCCCAGAAATTCTCAATCATTTCGATCGCAATGCGGCGTGCTTTTCTCCCGATGTAAAGCATTATATTTTTGCTGTTTTTTTGTTTGCTTTTTTTTTTTTTTTAATATAAGTTTAAATTGTTTGCTATACGTATTACGGTTAACATGGAATAGGTATACTAACGTGTTAATAAAATCGATCGCTTGCGCTTTCAACTGTTCCGCACTATGTAGGTCAGCGAGTATTAGTATATCGGCGGCGTTTTCGATCGATAGGTTTGTGCACAGCGCTTCTTCGCACATTATCTTAAGTCTGTCCAACGCGTACTGCAAAAGAAAATACCGTTAAAAAAAAGAAAACAAAAAACACTCTTCAAATTCTTGGTTTCACTTTTTAAGGATAAAAAAAAAAGTAGGTCTAGAAAAAGAGTTAAGCAGATTCTAAAATGAAAGATTACGAAGCTTACTTTGTCGGCGGCCGCTAATAAATCGTCAGCCATTTTCTCCAAGTTCATCGATTTACCGGTATATATATAACGTAACATTTCCCGTAATACGTCCGAATCGACATCCGTAATCGCTACTCGATTGTGTTTTCGTTCTTCCATTTCGTGTTCAAACATCGCGGCAAATACCGGACTTCTCGCTGAAGAAACAATAATACAGAAACGAATAAATACACAGAAGAAACAACCACGATGTTAATTTTGTACTGCTTCGACCGAAATGTACGCAAATACTGCAGCACCTCTACGGTGCATTTAGTGCGCTGCCATGTTTTGCTTAACGCGTCAAAAACAGAGAGAAAGAGACTCGTGCAGAATGTCGGAGAGACTTCGAAAGGCAGAGCATCGTGTTAAGTGTACAAGACGATTATGGAATTTTGTAGTGAATCGCGTTTATTTTAGTGCGAAGTGAGTAACGCCATATCACGCTGAAAAAACGAGAAAACGGGTTACTCGTTTGAGATTAATTTTGGTTGAAAAAACTTCACCGCATTTCGATAAGTTGTGCCATTGTTAAATTGTAATTTATTTTTTGCTTCGCGATAATTGCTGGTGTTTTATTAAAAAATTATTAATATATTTACGAAAGAAAACGGTGGTACTTCTCAATGTAGGCGGTTTTTCAACATTTCACCGAGAAAATACATATAATAAAGACGAAATAACAGAACGAGAGTTTTGTTTGCCGCCATCATCGATCAAGCGTGTACTTGCGTTTCAGTTATTCACGCGCGCATGTGTCGCCATTATGATGTCGTCATTATAAAAATAATGAAATGTTATTAAATTGTATCATTTAGAAAATCGGCTACAACATAAGCGACGCTAAAAAGGAAACCCGAATTGTTCTGAGACTATCTCGAACAAGTATTAAAACAAAAAAAAAAAAAAAAACAATAAATAAATCGCGTTGTTTATAAATTTTCTAATTGCGCATCGAGTAAATTGTAATTTTAATGCGAATGACCTGATAAGAAGGCAGAGCACACACTATTAATGAAATTTTTGAAATGCGAGTTGAAGTTACAACTGCTCCGATTGCCGTAATAAAAATATAACTTAAAGATAGCCGGGGATAATGATTGCCGGCAAAATTACTCGCGTGTATTGTACAATCAATTACATCGTACAATGTAAACACTTTACCGACTAATTACCATTACATAGAAGGAAAATCAAACAAACGTATAGTCGCAGCTGACCTCAATGTAAAGTCAAAAGCGAACAACATTCCAACTTATTCGGCAATTAAGTTAGAGTCACCTCATCTCGAAAAGTGATCTTTCATGCCTGTCGATTGAATCTACTTCCCTTCCGTCGCAACAGTGCGCGTACTGTACTCGATCTTCTCTATTAACCGAGCTTGCGTTAGAGCTAACACACGAAATAGAAATTCTAATTCCGTGCGGATACTATAATCAAAGTTTTGTTCTTTTCGTCCTACTGACTACTCTATCCGGGGGAAGTATTTCTAAACGATTGCAATTAGACCCAACAGAAATAGAAATCCATATAATACGTCAATCTTTCTTTTCACTAGCAACGGTTCCTAATGCATGCTCTGCGGTACCGTCTGAGGACGCACACCGGTGGTGCGTTGCAGCTTGCACTGAGAATAAATATGATAACTCTGCCGCTCCTGACGTAACGAATTCAATTTCTGAACGAACAGATGGAAAACAAAACCGTTGTTTACACTATAAACGTGAGAAACTGTTGATTTACTCTTGAACACGATCAATTTATAAACCGGAAAATGAATCAACGAAATTACAAGAGTACAATGAAATAATAATAAATAAAACAAATCCGAGATTACATTTCCAAAATGAAAATAAATGCTGTGTAAAACAAAAAATCGAAATTTTCTACATCCGTAATTCGATTTTTAAGCGCAAAAGTTGAATTGTTGATACATTTATCGTGTACGGCGCGCGAATGTAAGATATTACGTTCCATCCTGCCTAGTTGCGACATCTCTCTAAAGGCTCGCGGTCGCAAAAAATAATATTAACAATTTCTCCAGGCAGTTTCATTAGTTCACTAAAAATCGATACTTCACCAATGTACAGATTTTTTTAGGAGAAAAAAAAAGACAATAAATGAAAGGCTACTACCGCAATGAGCTAGGAAACGAGGTTTATCATCATATTCGCAACTCAAATGGCCACCAGAAATAAAAATGAAAGTTGATTATTTATTCGACGATTCATTTTAGCGAATGTTAGGAATGAATGAAAGAAGAATTTTATTCCCACATTCGCACCCGTACAATATTCAGTCTTTTCCATTAATCGCTTACTGATATGTAAAATTGTCATGTCTGTGATTTGGAAATATTTATATTATAATCAGCGTGCATTAGGCTATTATGAAAATCTACCGATTTAACTGAAAAACTATATTAGAGCAATGGATGATATGACATTCAGCCTAAAAAAAAACTACTCCAAGGCGTCGTTCTAAGCTCTGTTTTACATTTATATCATATATAGAAATAGCGACAGTTTAAAGTGTTTAAATAGCAAATCATTAACGAAAGAAAGAAACAGTATGCGATGTCTCCCTTAAAAAAGCAAGAAACCATAACTTCGAGATAAATGAGACATAATTATTTTCCTATATATTCTCAACTGCTGATATTTTTCAGTTTTTTAAAACTACTTCTTACATATAGAAAATGTGTAGACTTTTTCGTTAAAAAAAAAAAGACATAAATAAAACAGATCCCTTAAATACAGAGAAAATAATAAATGAGTGAATCTCTTTTCCTATATATAATATTTCGAACAATTTCTCTCGATAAAAATTTTTTACAACCAAATTTAAAATGCTTTTTTTACTTTTTTTTTTTTTATTTATTTTTTTTTAAATTGCGCGATACCAGTTTAGCCGGGTAACGTAAGAGCGTGAATATACAGATTTACAGCGTATGGATAATTTAGAGGTTTCCTACAACAAACTGGGTAATCAAAACTATTGTATTCGTCCAACAAGAAATAAATCAAAAAACTAACGACACACATATAACGACGGCGTGAGTTACGAGTCTAGACGAATATTTCGTTTTAGGGAAAAATTCAAATTTTGTTCGAACATTTGATACGTGTAGAAACATAAACAACATAAAACAAAAAATGTATTAACTTTCGCTTTAATTCTACCTTCTTTTTCGGTGTTTCTTCGTGTTTATTTTTCTATTTGAAAGAGTTTTAAAAATTCAAGAGAATATTTTACTGTTGAAATATACTATTAATTCGGTACAGAAGACCTGCTTTCTCACCAATTAAACAATAATTTTAAATGTGAAACTATATTTATATCTGAAAGATATCTATGAATATATGAAAGAATGCGTACTATCAAGTATCTTAACAAATTTTTAAATTTGTGCTTCTGGATCGTGTCAGCAATAGTTTTGACGGGGTCCTTTTCTTTTTTTTTACAGATTTTACTGCGAACGCTATTTCTGAAAAAAAAAATTCTTTTTCAGAAACCATTTCATATAAAGTGTTGTAAAACAGTTCTTTGAAGAAAAAAAAATAAATAAATAAAAGGTTTTCAACGTAGTTATTACTTATTTGTACATGTTTGCTGAATAGATAAATGTTCAAGACAATTTTGTATACAACCCCCATGAGGTATATGCAAGTTTGCGTTTGAAACAGTGGTTGCAAAATACAAATGCAACTCAAATGCGCATGTGTCTTTACGTTTATTCACTCGCGATGATTGATGTGGGCGAGGTAGTATTGAATTAACGATTAGATATTTTTAATTTTGCCGAATCTAATAATCGTATTAAAAAGTTGGATTATTCTTTTTCTAAATTTAATTTTTCTCGGTATCTACATTATTTTCGAAGAAGCAAATGATCACACACACTGGGAAAATGAAGGTTACGTTTTAAAGATACAATTTAAATTCTCGAAAAATTAAGAATGTTTGATAAGCAAAGAGATAGACACCAAGAAAATTGATGATGCAAATTTACATATGTTATACGTTTCGGTTAAAGAAAATTACCACTATTGACGAGATACCGTAGAAACAGAAAAGTTCTATCTAAAGATATACGCTGCGTCACATGATTTCTGTTAGCGTTTTTTTTGTTTTGCAAATACTATGCCGAGGCTACGGCGTATTTATTTTATACACATATTACAGGTGGTTCCTACTACAATAAATTACGGTAAATTTCATCAGATTTTTAATAGCGCGTATTGCGGAACTACAATTTTCGGAGCCAAAAATATATAGCTTTTTCTTTTTTTAAATGGTAGGAGGGTCCATCCCGTATATGCGCAGTTTAGTTTGTGGAAGCGCCTCGCAATTTATTCGATAAAAAAAAAAGAAAAACAAATTAGGATTTTCGCTTACCGGCTAATATTGCTTTATGAACTAGGAAGGTTTTATCTCCTACGAACAATGTGGCGTCACTGAATTTTTGATTTTCGAAGAGATATCCTAAATCTTCCGAAAGTCTACATTCTGGAACTTTAAACTGCACCGCATTTGACTGTCCGGAAATATTAATGCTATCTGCTACGACACTTACCTAGCGCACAGAACACACACATCAGGCGCTTGATTAATAAAACTGTAAGTGAAATTTGTTTAAGAACAGAGTATACGTTGTATTACAGATTATGAGATATAAAAAAGGATAAGGATGCGCGACAAAAATAACAATTGCGTGCAGCGTAATTAGCTAGGATGTAAAATCAGAAATAATAGATTTTAGATTACGAGATTAAGCTCTTTCGTTTTTGCAAAATTGACTTGAAGAGCATATTCTCCTAAATTATTAAAAAGGCTTATTATTATAATTCCATCGATTAAAAATAAAATATTCATGAAAAATCGAATAAAATGTCATTATTTGCTATGTAAAACAGTTCTCTCTTCACGAATATGTTAAAAAAGGAAAGACAAAAAAATGTTTTGTCGTCTTAAGAAAGGTTATAATATAATACGTAATTAGATATAAATATTATCATTTCTGAGCTTTAATTCGTTAAAGTTCATTGCTGACACTGCGACAAAGTTGCATTTACGCTTGCACAGCAAAAAAAAAAAAAGAAAGCAATTACTTTCGAGATATTTACAAATAATTATAATTAGTTTCTAGGTTGTTTCAGTTTTTATATAATTATTCTCTTTGTTTTTTTTTTTTTTTGGTAATATATTATTTATATAAATATATATATACGTGAAATGGATACTTTTAGGTATGGCGTTTTTAAAACATAATACGTTTAATTTTGTTGTTTTATTTTTTGCCCCGTAGAAAATTAGTACAAAACTAATATCTTTTTTTATTATTATTATTATTATTTTATTTTTTTTTACCGCGCCAACCAAATCTAGCTATAATAACTGGCATTTCTCAGTATTAGCACATACAAAATAAAAGCTATATTACCTCATCATCTCCCGGTAAATATAAAGCAACTGATGTTAATAGACAATTTGTTAAAAATTAAACATATTATTATATGTTCTCTTAAGAAATAAAATCGGGCTGCTGATGACATCCTCTTCTGTTTTTGTTTTCTGCGTTGAATTTTGTTAAAGACACTCTTCTTTTGGATACTCGGTAACATATAGAAGATATGCCACTTCACCACTCGTGGGCGTAGTATAATACCGATCGAAGCGCGCTTGACGGTTCTATTATCCGGTTAGACGCAAACATTTTTTTGCAGATGATGGATACACCAGTTATTATAGTGCCATTATTAAAAAAGCTGTTGAATTTTTTAAACTGATAATACAATTTTTACACTAGTAATTATGTTACGTTTTAATACATTATTTATTTCTATAAGAAAGGGGCGAGTAAAATAAAATTTTCATAAAAATAATAATAATTCCTACTAATCAATAAAAATGCTTTTTTTTTTAAATAATAAAAATGTTTGAATGGAAGAGTTAAAACATCGGATTCGATAAAAATAAAATAAGACGGAAAAAGGAAATATTTCGATGTAGTTTGCATGAAAATGTAATAAAAGTTCTCAATAGTAAAAAAAAAAAAAAATATTTAGCAGTATTGTAATGCATTAGTCGTATTATTGTTAGGGAGAATGATTTAAAAAAAAAACAAGGCCAGATGACAAAAGCTAGGCACAGATGGGGGGGCAATACATAAAGTTGAAATAATGTACGTATTTTAAGCCCAACAGTTTTACTGCAACATGTAGAATTGCACATTTTTCTCTGTAAATATTAACACGCTAGTAATGAAAGATTACGTATATATCCTTGATGATAACTTATGCCGATCGTTAATAAAACACTAATAATACGAGTATATCGACAATGATTGCACACACGCGGGCGCGCGCGCGCGCACACACGTTAAATATAGATGAGAGGAACACTGGGAGGAATGCGCAAATTCACGTGACGAAAAACTATGTACAGTAAACGGTGTGTATATTCGGGAGACGGAAGAGCGAATGGAGGCGGTATCGAGCGAGCAATGTTCAGTGCTCGTAAATTACAACAAATTAGAAGTGAAGATGAAAAATTAAAAGGAAGATGACTAACGTTGGAAAAATGTAATCGTTTCTTCGAATTTCGCAGTCCAGAATCGACAATTAATGCTTGACTTACTTCGCAGAAAATCGTTAGTTTATCGTCCGGCAATAAACCGTTAACTTCATCCAACAAAAAATCGCGGCGTATGAACTTCTTAAATCCCCAATCTTTACCCTGAACAAATCTGTACGCTCTTTGGCTTTCTGAAATTATAACAAGAATAACGCGCCCGTTTAGCAACTCGAATAAAGCACCTACGCATAAGCAAAATATACGACGACATCGAACGTTCTACGATAATTTGTCGCAAACAGCGTTACTTTCGACTATTCTCGACTTTTTTTTTAAAAATAATTTTTCAGAAATGTCAAACAAAAATTCGAAAAACCGTAATGAAATATTGGTTTTAAAAATACACTAAAAAAAAGAAAGCTTTTTTTTTTCTCATTTAATAGCTTCGAAATACTATCAAACAATTATTTAGAAACGAGATGGTTTTGTTTTTCAAAAAACTATAGAAACATTTTACCAATTACGAGATGATTTTTTTCTTTCTTCTTTTTATCAACTTTTCAACTAATATTATTGCGTCTTATTTAAATATTCATGTTAGCTTTTACTCGCTGACTGTTGTGCGTGTTTCTTCGACCCCGTTTATTATTGTATATTTCTGTATACATTCAAAAATAGGAGCTGCTGCTGTTCGATTTAAAATTTCAGTTTTTCGGATATTAAAAGAAGTTATTTTAAATATAACTTTATTCTTCGTACTAGTTGATTAATAGACCGGAGTTTTGCTAAAGTAATGATATCGTTTGTCAAATCATAAAAAACAAACTATTGCTATCCGTATGTGGTTAGAAATGAGATGCAAAAATAATGCACACTCCAGACCATATCGATTACTTTTAAAGTATTTTACGTTCAACGACGAATGTTTAATATTAGGACCATTTTTTAACCTTTTCTTTTTCGCTAAAAAAAAAATATTTTCGAGTTCGAGCACATTTGTTGATCCTCTTAAAATTGCAGATATTATGACAATTTTAGGAAATTTTCGAAATTCAAATTACATTGTGCAAGCATTCCAACGATGACTGTGTCATATTTATGTAACCAATTATATTTTACACAATCCGTGTTTATAGCTGTGTAAAGCATCATTATTGTGCACTTCTTATAAATCGTTTTTTTTTTTCTTTTTTTCTGTGAGATTTTTATGTAGTTATAATGAAATTGTTTAAAAATAAATTAATATTCGATTTTATAATATAATAATTATTACAAAAGTCTTTAAAACGTATCGGATAAATCTTTTAAATTTTATAATTCCCATTTAATATACATTTTCCGTAATGTAAAGAAGGGGATTCGTTTAAGTAATTAAATATACATACGCTGATGGTTAGATTTGCGAGAAAACACGAGTTATTAAATTTAATAAATTTAATCGGATTTTGCCACCGAAATTGACATATTTAACCTCAATTCGCTATTAAATAGAGGGGGGAAAAAAAAGTAAATACGATTAAACACCGATACAAAAGATCACAGAAATATTTAATGCAAGTGGATATATTTTGGTTTAATTTATTTCTCTTTTGTATGAGAAAGTATTTTAATACGATTTTTAATAACACCGCTTGTATCGCATCTCAGGCCAAACACACATACAAATAATGCAAAAAATGTCATTTAAAATACACGCAATGTTCAACGGCCACCAAAAGATTCGAAGAAATAATGTGCGTGTGAAATTTATAGCGAAGGAAATAAAAGGAGATATGCTTTTTCAAAAAATGCATGTCTGCTGGAGTAATCCATTAGGGAAAAAAAATTTTCCATCTTCCAAAAAACAACTATGTTTTTCATGATCCGGAAGACAGTGGAAACTGTTTAGTAAAGAAAATGGATTAATAATACACGGAAATCGAATTCGGTTTAGAACTGGCACGTTATTATTCAGATATGAAAACGTGCAAAGTTCGATTAATGTGAAAATTTAACGTTGTTCCGAACCAAAAAAACTAATTCACAATTTTCATGAAATTGGACTGATTAACCCCCCCGGTGATTTTATTAATTAATAGAGACAGCTAAACGAAACTATTACGACTACCGCTTTAACTAATAATGAAAAAAATCGTGGAAGAAGTTGCAAAAAGCATCGAAACGAACAACCATCAGACAAAGACGATAACAAATAGAGGATGACGATATATATGTATATAAGTGTATGCCTAACGTCGTGAAAAATTTTTCTATTTTGATGTAAATTCGATTTCTGTAATTTTTAAAAATAATTTATTCGTAGATAATAAGTTAGTGCGGAAAATAGATAAACTACTATCTGTTTTATTATTTAAAAAAACAGAACGTTACATCTTATAATTAAGCAAGTACGAATATAATACATATTTCATACTTTTTTATTTATTTATTTATTTATTTTTATCTGCATAATTACAAAATTCCCGTGTGCCACAGTGTATAATATAAATGTTAAAAAAAGTGTGTACTACTTTCAGAGCACGATTTCTTTTCAATACAAAAAATATTCATAATCGCTACAATTTGGTTTTAATCGACTGCATCCGTACACATGTATATAATCCCTACAATTCTCTACTTGTACCGTTCTTAATTTAAACAATGTAAAATGTCTCAGAACGTCGAGAATAGACAAAAAAAAACAAAAAAAACATTAAACATGTAGTAAGAATCATAAGTTATTCTACACCATCTTACCCATAGCTTTAGTTTCTTCACGTTTCGCATTTAAAATTGAAAATTTGAATTTTGCTCGGACTTCAGTCTTGTTACAAGAGACTAGCAACAAATATAGTGATAGATAATCTTTACTTTCTTCATCTAAACCTTTCGGATTTACTCGCAAACACCTGCGGAAAAACAATACGCCGACAAAATTAGAATTTATTTCAGTTAAAAGCGTTTCCGCTCTATGCAAAAAATTATAATCTTCCACACTTCTTTAATCTATCGTATATTAAAATCATAAAATAATTACTGTTCAACAGGAAATTCGCGTTCAATAAAATTATATAAATTTCCAAAGTATTCATAAAATTATATACTAAAAATGTATATGATAAAAATGCCAAAAAATACTAAAAGATGAAAAGAAAAATAAATAAAATAAATGATAAAATGGAATATTAAGTAAAATGTTTGTTTATCTGCTCGTTCTTTATGCGGAATTCAGAAAAAAATAACACGTTCATTAGTCTTCAATTACTATTGCTATTATTACTATCTGTATCTATACAAGAGTTACACTAACGTATAACTGCTTTATGTATCCTACAACTCGTACATTCATCGCGCATTCGCGGATTAAATTGAGTTATAATTTTAGTTTAGCTGTAATTTGCTTGCTCGCTAATGAATTTTGTGATTTTGGTTTGATATTTCAGAATGCACAATTAAAAGTTGATAATACGATACGGGAACAACACGATTTAATAAACATTTACTCTTCTGCCGTTATCTGAAGTATTTCCTTCAAACGGTCTTTTTCCTTCCAACCAATTTTGCGAATAACCCCCATCGTCCAGCATTCTTTTCGAAGTTGATTATTTTCATGTTTTCGTCAGCTTCTCCATGCTACTCAAAAAGGCCGCATAAAAATTTCGTTATTTCTTTTAAACATTATCCAACACAACTCTCAGTTATTTCCGAATCTTCGCGCAGGTTCTTTTTGGATCGCTCTGGCGATAAATTCACTGTTTCCGCGCTATATAAATCTCTTAAAATGTTTCATTTCAATTACAAAAATTCATCGATTTGTCTTTCGTTGTGTCTTTGTGCGCTTAAATCCTCTCCACTTTCAACAATCTTGCTGAATCGAATAACTCCCGTCTATTGAGAGATCTTACTTTAACCCCCAAGTCTTCCTGTTAATTCGTCGTTCCTCCTTTTACTGTCCACATTTCGTCGTTCTGTTGTTGTCCTCATTATTCGCTTGCGTTTTTAGGCTATATTCCCCATAATCTTCATTCGGAACTTTTATCTCCCCTCACTGCTATCTCATCCATTCAAATAATGCAGTAGTTGTCTGTGAAACAAGTATATTATGTGTTTTTTGGCGTTCAATTCTTTCTACAAAGCGCTCTGTTCTGTACTACTGCAGCTTGACCTACTGAAATTTAAAAATGCGTTAAAAAATATTTAGGTGGTAACTTTAAATCTTTCCCGCATTCCGTATACGTTAAATAGTAATTTAAATTAAACAAACTCATAATAATAATAAATACTGAACAAAGCCGTGAGCCTAGCTGGTTGTAATTTTTTAAACACGAAATGTAAGGTGTCCGCAAAATCGCGAGCCTCCTTGCAATTATGGTCGCTACGCAATTTTTTCCAATTACATTTCATTACCGGTGCAAAAATCATCGATAAAAAGTCGCTATAATTTCCCATTAATGCTACACTTACGTAATTTCGCGATAAATATGCAATAAGTAATTATTATAGAGTAACATAATTTTTGTATGGATTTTTTTCAACTTTTAAGTTTTATTTATAATGAAATCTTAAAAAAATGTTAAAAATTAAAAACGCGCATTTGTAATAATGATATCAGTACATTAAGTTTCACAGATGTACATGTATATTAATGGCAAGGTCGTACGTCGAAAAAGTGTAAAAAAACATTGTGAAATATGTAACGTTTTTTTTTGTTTTTTCAAGAAGATTTCTATAGAAAAAAATAAAAATAAATAAGAATGACGCCGTCAATTTAAACAACTATTTTCTCTAAGCGTTATAGAACTCTCTGGGAGTAAACTTGCCAGAAACAGACGTTTATGTAGAATAACATTCCGTGTCATTAGTAAAAATTAGGAAAAAATATACAAAGCTGTTCCCTATCTTCTCTCTCCGTGTATATTCCTTACGTCTAAAGGATATTTATATGAAGACGATTGATATTGTAATTGTATTAAATTTTATTTAGCGCATATTTATAATTATTTCCTTAATCATAAATGATAAGCGCATCCTGTATGATAGAACCCAAAATGTACTTAAAAAAAAAACGAATATATATTAAAAGAAATCACAAAAACTACTGAAATCAGTCCAAAAAGAAATGAAAATAAAACAAAATTATTAATAAATACGTTTATTATAGTACTTTTTAACAAAATAGTATACATTAAATGAACAATTTTCTGACTTAATCAATGATAATAATAATAGTAAAACAGTTCAGAATACAAGTCTTCATTGGTCTGTCAGTTATCATTTCGGCAGTACTAGAAAGTTATCGAATGTTTATTTTAATGAAAACTTCAATCTTGTAAAAGACAAAAATATCCAGCATATCGAAAGCGATACACGGTGTTCAAGTTAGAGCATAATGGAAGAAAATCTGTAAGGCCACTTTTTTGAGACAACGTAAAACTCTAAATTTTATCCGATGATACACACGGATGAATTGCGTTGATGCGTTAAATTTTTTACACGAAAAAAGTGGAAATGATTTTAACGAAATTTAATAACTTGAAAGGTAGAAGAAAGTTATTCCACATTACGAATGCGGTTTTTCGTTGAACACCGATAGTCGAATTCGAATAGTCACACAAGTTTAAAAATGATCTCCAAAATTGTTCCGATATTTATTTTAGAACTATACACGGCTATAAGTTATTATTATAAAAGATATTCAATTAATAGCGCATATTACAAATTTTTTTATCTTTTCATTACAAATTCCTACATATTACAGTTAATGAATTGTACATTAAAAATCATATGTTAAATTAAAAATAGCGGTGAATCATTTCTGATAAATTACATCTTAATAATAAAAGAATTACATTATTATTTGAAGTTAATTTTAATTTTTATCGTTACGTATTTGTATTTCCCGGCATTTTATGTACATATACATATTTAATAATTATTTTTATCATATCGGGTTAGATCAATTCTCCCGATACACATAAATCCTATTTGTCTACGGCTAGATTAGGAATGTTTAGATACACACATTTATTTTTAACTATATATATATATATATATATATATATGTGCGTGTGTGGGTAATGTAATGCTATAAATATTTTAAATTTACTTATACTTTGAGAAGCAAGAAAACAAAAACAAAAAAAAATACAATTTATCTACTCTACGTGTAGAACTCGATGTTTTATTTAATAAATGCTAATCTTATCAGTGAAATTTATACTGTATAATTACGGACATACATACTAAAAATGTATAAAATACTTTCATCATGAAATCATTCTTGATAAAATAAAAATTTTGAATTTATGAGAAACTTTTCAAAGTTATCGCAATAATGAAATACATAGTGTAGAATAAAACAATATCGACTTTAGAGAGTAACATTACTGAAGTAACGTATAAAAGTACGAAAAAAATAAACAAAAAAAAAACAAACCCATAATAAACATAAACAAAAAGGAAAAATGTATATACGTACCATTTAAGCTTATCGTTGGTACCGGCTGAAAACGTGGAAGACTTCAAAACTTCGCCCATTTCTTCTCGACAAAAGCTAAAATTATTTATCGTCCACATATAACTGAATTTGACCACTTTTACCTAATCACAAAACAACAGAACCGCAAAGTATTAATTAAATCCGGCACGTGAAGATTTTCATTACAGCACAAGTGGGCGCATGTTAACATTATCAGGTACGGTTTGATAAAAAAAAAAAAAAAAAAATCAAAAACGGTATTTTAAAATTAGAATGAAATATTTATACTAAATTTCTTCACTAATACATGTATGTATATTATATATATATATATATATATATATATATATATGATTTTTTTTTTTTTGATATTAATTGAAACGAATGCAACTAATTTAACCAATTCATTCCTGGTTAAAACAATGCCTTGTCAACGCTACCTATTTGTACAATCGTGTTGTACAGATGTACGCACATAGAGCAACATGCTATATGCAATACAAAAATATAGATCACATTTCAAACTGAACAGAATAATTTGACTTTTAATCGTTATGCAAAGCTAGTCCAAGTGCTTATGTGCCTGGGACCCTGATGGCTGGCCGACTGATCATTTTGACAACTCGGCGCAATTGTGATAATTGCACCAATCAACTGCTCAGCTTCCTTCATTGATCACTTTTCGTTCTCGTCCACTCCTCTTTCTGACACTTTTTGTTTTTTTTTTTTGTACCAATTAATTATTTAAATACAGCTTACGTATATAAATATATTTTAATCGCACGCACGTTTAATTACTTTATTTGTAAAAAAAATAACTTTTCACAATATGTAAATAATTTGCACGTGCGTTATGCGTATTGAAAAATTTCAGAATTGTCCAGTTCTTACTGCTTTTTCCTTCTTTTTCGTAACAGTATTCTTCAAAAAAAAAAAAAAAAAAAAAAAAAAAAAAAAAAAAATGCACACAATTTACTTTATAGCAGTACGTGAAGTGAAAAACATTTACATAGAATGGGCACCGTTAATTAGTACAAAAAAATACTTCATTTATAGGTGGGACGACGTTGTATGTAACACGAATAAAGCGAGCGATTCCAACACCGGGGCGTTTTGAAATATAAAAATACTGTAAATGCTCGATCATCGAAAACAATAAGTTTACAAACCAGTGTAATACGTAATTTAAAAAAAAAAACAACAAAAAAACAACAAAAAACGAAAAAAAAACTTTTCTCCATCCTTTTTCACACGTTTCTTCTCGCGGTAAAACGAACATTTTTTTCCATTCCTCCATTCTACAATAATTCGTTTCTATCAGAATCTCGAAAAATTATTTTACATACGTATAGAGAGAGACAATCGTACAAAACTACGACTGCCTGAAATACCCCATAGACACATTTATAACAAACTACATTAGTATTTTTATATTGCAACGTTAAATACGCACGATGGTGTATTAAAATTTTTATTCGCATCAGGAATGGTAAATATAAGCTTAGTTCTGTTTTTTGCCACCAGAGGCTTCTAAATCGGCGGACGTGAAATTTATTCGAGTTTATCTATTTTTCTTCGTAAATTGTTATGGTTCTAATTTTTTTTTTTTTTGTTTTACCGTGATGCACTTTTGGGATAAATATGCTACGCGTTCATTCGTTACTATTACAAAATGTTAACGTCGCAGTAAATAATACAAAATTTTTAATTTTTATAGGTAGGTAGATTTAATTTCATTAGTGTTGATTTTTAATTTAATTAATTTGTTATTTGGAATTAATTCGCACTAGTATTATAGTATTATTATACAATTTAAGTGTTATTATAATACTATTTCCACTATATTACTACGATTAATCAGATTTATACTCGTTAATTATGTTAGTTTTAGTTCACATACATATTATGTTCGGAGTTACTACATTGAGTTCTGACATAAATAAGGGGTGTGTGTATACGTGGTTAATGTTAAGTATTAAATTAATTTTATATGCAACTTCTTTGAAATCACAAATGTTGATCGTTTAATTATTAATATGACATTGCGAATATATAGGTTAAACAAAGATGTTATTTATATAAAGAAAATGTTGAACTTTTGCCGAAGGTAACACAATTTTCAGCTTTACTGAGAATACATATATTTAGCACACGTACGTTTATTTATACCTTCGTTACCAGTATACAACTCTATGTGTATAAACGGCTTAAAATTTATTTAAAAGCAAATATTTAATGTATAAAACTTTGTAATCTTTATAAATCTTTAAATTACATTTGATTTGTTTCGATTATTACTGTTGTAAAATCAGGGAGTCGGACTGGTTTTTAGTGGATTGTATTAATTCAATTTACACAAATATTGATCGACCGCTTAAAAAAAAAAAAAAAAAAAACAATGTCTGCAATAGTAGAGTTTTTACACGAATAATAAAAGTTCGCTGGTAACCCAAATTCGGATTTTCGATTACGAAAAAGGCGAAATCCGAAAATTAATGATTTAGGAAAATTACGACCAATCGAACACCACAACAATACTGTTTTACGTTACACAAACAAGGTAAAAGATGTTCCTAGCGATTCAGGATGTGACCGTTGTTTGAAGAACTTAATTTTGACCTACTCTGGAAAACAAACTAAACCAGCAACTAATTAGCAACAAACTCTGTTTTATTCATAGCCGCATTCAGCTTTTCAATTTTTCGTGTTCGTTTCTTCAAGTTGATCAATATCTCCTATTCTCTCCCTTGATCTATGCGATCCGCGCATCCCTCTTAGTTTCGATGCGAGACGAGGCATTAGTCCTTGCCTAGCAACCGGGGTTCTCATGTACCGCCGAGCACTCACGCTCACACACAACACTCCAATATTTAATATTTTTGTTTATTTTACTTTTTTTTTTAAATTTATTTCATACGCATAATGTACTGATCATAACCTAGGTAAGATATATTTGAAATTTAGTACAGATGATAACATTCCCGATTCGTAAAGAGCAAGCAAATTATGAAATCTGAAAATTTTTAAATATAAACTTCAATGAAAGAGCCTTAAATTAAAAATTTTTAAATATTATTAGAAGAGTAGTAAAGTAAAATTTGAGAATGGTACATATAACACTCCTAAATAGTAAACAAAATGAAAAAGAAAAAACCATTAAATCGCGGCGTGTTTTAAAATAAAAAATCGGAAATACACGATTAAATTGCATAATTTCTATCGCTCCTTTTTTTCCCTACACTGGTTAGAGTTGACCGCCGCCACTGACAGTGCTGACAAACAAAGTCGAAAATAAATAAATAAATGAAATATTCGTAGGCGTAATATAATAATGACTGAAATGAAAAATACCTGACTGCAATTGAAATTATTCATTTAGGAAGAAGTATATTTTCCAGCAGAGGAAAAGAATTCTAATATGCTTGACTCTAACGTAATCAGAACTATATAGAAACACTTATAGCTCTCTAATATAATGATGGGTTTTTATAAATTTTACAGTAATATTAAAATTATAATAGTCCGTTATTAATATAAACTATTGTCGACAAATTATGGAAACAGAAAATTTAATTATTCACGAAATATACAAAAAACCAACATGTTTCCAGAGTCATATACTTCAAAAAATCATCAATGTATTTTTTACAGTAATATTAATGAAGTATAGTAGTGCATCATTATGGACCAAAATCAATTTTCAGAAGTACGAAAGAGTTTTTATCGGAAGGTTAGAGAAATTATACTTTCATTAATTAAAATAAACAACGAAGTTTATAATAGGTTTTTTTCTCCTTCTTCCGGGCACGTCAGTAAAGGACCTTAGATCAATTAAAAACTGATTCGATCAGAAACAGGCAGAATGAAGGAATTAAATTAAGCACTGGGATAATGGACTCTGGGAGGGAGCAGGATGTAAGAGGCGCAATAATGATTAGTAAGTCTAAGATGTAACAAATTAGAATAATAGTACGTTTAGAGCAGAAGGAAGGGTATTCGAAGAGGATACAGTTGAGATTACAGGTATTTTCATGATTTAAATGAAGAAGACTGGTAGGAGAGAGAGAGAGAGAGTTAAAACGCAAGGAAGGTAACCCCACCACCTCGAGTATAATTAAGGCACAAACGACGAATAATAGAGATTACAACGGAATTTTGTAGAATAGGAAAGTCATAAAACCAGGGATGATGGGTATAGGAAGATTCGGCTGGATGGACAGATAGAAGGAAAGACTGTTAAACAAAAAAAAAGAAAAAAAGAAACATAAATATCTGACCAGAATCTAGCGTGAACATTTAACCATACGCATAGCAATATTTGTAAGAATATTTCTTCCTTCAGGTAGACAACGCTATTTTATCAAAAATTATTTACGAACTAAGTTGGTTGAAAATTATTTGTTTAAGAAGTTTTCGTCGTTTTATTCGAATACAGCCGAAAAGTTGAAGTATAGTTTTCATAGCTGACCATGTCTAGCGTAAAAAAACATTAAACGGATAATTGCAGTGAGAGAAATCATCGATAACCGGCAATAAAATAAAAGTTATATCGATAATAGCGTGCAATTTAAAAATAATCGGGAACTGATTAAGCGTAATTTCGTAATACACTGTGTAATGTTATACGGTATTGTTGTAAACAAAGAAAATGACGATAAATAAGGAAAAGAAAATGTAAAAAAGACGACCGTAAGTGAATAATAATGAAGCGAGACGACGTTAACAGAGTAGCCTCATCAAACAGCCCGGATTATCATTTTCATTGACCAGACCGGCGAAAGGTTCATTAATACGAAATTAATTTTCGCCATTATAGAAAACAGCAATTGCGAAACGCGGCAATTTCATCGATAAATTTCTTTCAAGGAAAAGGGAATTTCTTTACTTGGCCGGTTCGCGTAACATTGGCTGGAGGGGAAATTTATCTTGATTGCAGAAAAAATACATATTCGCTGACACACTGTCAATCGCTTTGGTTTACGCTTTACTGCCGATTTTGGGTTTGAGCATGTAGACACGTTATGCCGATTATATTCCGACTGGTCTAAAACCAGTGGCAATGGTGTAAACATCATGTGAGCTAGCACTATTCAATTCGATTATTTACAAATAGTGTTTTTTTTTTATTTATTATTTATTTTTAATAACAACGTCAATATGTGTCGAACATTTTCCAGTAAATTCTAATAAACGACATAATTGGCGTCTACTTTACAGGCTAGTGTAATTAAATTTAAAAAAAATACTGGCGCACAAAAACATCTTTCATCGAAGCGAACTATTTACAATTTCTTAACTCGCACTAACAACAAGGGAAACACATCAGAAGTGTTTTAGTATAACTTTTTTGCAGGCGGCATAAATGAATTTCACCGTTTTTGGCATATTAGTCATGAGAAACTCGAGAAAAGCCCGTCTAAAGTTAGCGAGCTAATACGAGGTGGTGGTGGTGGTGCTGCTGCTGCTGCTGTGATTAAAAAATCACGAAAATTCCTCCTTCTCACCGATTTCTTTAACTGGAGTAGTTCATTGTGAATCTGAGGTCGTGCAGTCAATAAGGACTACACTTACAAGTTCTGGGCAATTATTAGCGCGAGTCGTCAGTCAACGACCCGAAGTTTGGGGAGAACCAACACTCTCGTGGATTTTGCGCCAGAACGTATTGTTAAAACCGCTGTAATGCCGCAACCACACTATTCTCCGGACATGGCAGACTTTTTCCTATATCCCAAACTCGAGAAGACACACTCTCAAAAAGGGTAACGTTTTTCAACAATAGATATGAGATAAAGGCGAAACTCACAAAACCATACTTAATAAAAAAAAAAAAAGCGTTCCACCAATAATGTTTCTTAAACTGGAAACTCCGGTATGGCATAAGTGCGTAATGTCAATTGATAAGACCATGGAATAAAGATTGTGAAGATCAGGTAAATACTTTTTAAAAAAATTTAAAAAATATTCTCATTACTTTTTAATCTCACTTCGTGCATAACTTTAGACGCAGCACCGTTTTTCGAGTTTCAAGGAGACTAATGTAAAAAGCAGTGAAATTCGTTTTTTTTTTCGTTTTTTTTTTTTATCGAATATTACCATCTGGAAAAAGTTGGACCAAATCGGTGACCCATTCCACACCCCTTGTAAGAAAAAAAAGTTTCCCACATTGTAATAATAACGACAGACGCATTATAAGCAACGCTGCTGTTACTTTACCTATGAATATGAGAGAGAACATCTTCAAAAATTGAAGTTGAAAAAATTAAATGCATAATATTAATTAGAAGAAACAGATATCGGCGAAATTAATAACTGACAAACCACAATTGCGATGGGGTCTAGACAATGTCGATTAAATGACCCTTTCCGACAAAAATTTATTGTTTGAAAAATACCGTACAGTAACAGTAATCAGCAGCACGGAAATTTGGTTTTGACATGGAACGCGAGTGAAGCAGAAGACAGTGTACCCTTTGGCCACGAGCTGTGAGTTCTTATGTGTTTTTCACGCGCTACCAGATCAATCACATTTATTGTCACGGTTTATTAATTATACCACGCGCGCGCGCGCGCACACACACACACACACACACATGCACACACAAAGAGTCGACACGCAACCAACTTAATTTATACACTACTCTGATTCGGGAGGAGGTGTTATACTCGCATTTGTTTCTTTTTCCTTACTACAAGGTTCTATACTCTGTCCTATAGGAGTTAGAAAAAGAGTTTACGATAAGGTCAGAACACATTCGGAAGGTGATAGGCAAAAGAGGAGTTGTCGGTCGATGAACACACAAGAAATTAGATGTGCTGGCGCGCAGCTGATGGGTTTGAAAGTGTGAGTACTCTTCTGCTAGACGGAATGAGAGAATACAGAGTGTACATAATTTCTTTCTTTTCTTCCTTTTCTTTCTTTTTTCTTTTTTTTTTTTTCGCCGGCGATAGAATAATATTATCATTATTTTTGTTGATTACGCGCACACTTCGCTAACCAGCAGAATACTCTCAAGATACGCAGGAAGAAGACGTAAAGTTCAATGATCGGGGTCTCGATTCCTCGCTGGTCCGAATAATGAACCTAAGTCGAGGACGAGGGCATTGCGCGCTGGAATTATCGTTCAGTGTTCGAGCAGCTCCGGCCCGATGCCCATTTCAACAAAAAGTAACCTTCTCTTCTTGTCCTATCCGCTCCTACTTCTGTACCATTTTCATCGTTACGTTTCTTTCATCGCATTATTTCTGCGTTTCCTCTCGTCTTTTCTTTTATCGTCATATTCTTCCTCCTCTTTCTCGATAATAGAATAAAAGAATTTTAAAAGAGCACGAGGTTCGCAGCCGGCCTCCAGCGATGTCAACGGTGTCATTCAACTCTTACATCGACGACGACGACCTTGACTGCGCTTCCAAGCGCGCAACTCCAGTCGCCGGCGGCCGTCAATGGCCCTCTCTACCGAACAACCTGCGTCCAAGTTTTATTTCCAAGTGATTTTCGAGTGCGCAGAAGGGAAGAGAATCGGTAAAAGCCGACTTGTCGATAAGGGTTTATAAATATATTAAAGGCCACCACGCTACTGTAGTCGCGCAAGGACCTAACCGGCGAGAAATTTTTTCACCGGAATATCCTCTTGATGTGTTTCTGTTATGAAATATCGTTTGCAGAAGGCGAATCCAGGGGCATCTGATGGGAGCATGCCACAAGAGGATATTCATTTGTAGATTTTCTTGAAAACCGAACTAATAATAAGTGTGTCTCGAGGGATGATATATCATGTTGTCTTTTTCATGACGGATTGTAAATCCGGCTAGTTATTTTAATTTATTAAAGTAGTAAATTATTTTGTACATATTTTTGTTATTAATATTTATCTTGTGTATTTGCAGCCGAGAATGCTTAATGCGAATATACTGTTGTACCACCCGTCCGTACCGTTCAGATATTACTACTCGTGATCCCGTTCGCAGTACGAACGTGTGTGTGTGGTGCACAGAACTGTCCCCGAAATTGATTATAATCGTTTGTGTTTAATCGCGTTACGCAAGTCTAAATGCGTCTATTACTGGTATGCGCGCGTTTGCCATTGCCTCCTTTACGTGGCCAATAACGATTATTTACTTTTTCGATATAATTTTTACTCGTTTCGCTACTGTTTGAAGACCCCCCAACCCCGACCGCTCTCCCGATTATTTCCAATCATACCATCGACTATCGCAAATTGCAAACGAAAAATACTAAAACAATTAGACGGTTAGCAAAATTATACCGATGCGTACTAGAAGTTTTTGACGTGCGGCCCCCGGCAATAGTTACAGTTAAGTTTTATAATCGTTAGAAGTTGTCCCTCTTTTCCATCAGGTCGGCAAAGAGGACAACAATCAATATTTTACGATTACATTACTAGAATTACCGTAACTGAATGTTAATTATAATTATGGGCTAATAATAAAGCGACGTTAAAAAGAATTTTTTTTTTGTCGAATGCATTTTCCTGCTTAAAAATCGAACAAATATGATTTTTCGACAATTTTCCGGATTCCATAGCTGAAAATTATTTTAATCTTTTAGAAGGGAATGCGCGGAATTTTTTAAAAACATATCAATATCGAGGAGACGACACCAGTTTTATTTCCGTAAATTCCTAGCTGGAAAACAACGAGCGTGTGCCGGTAATGATTAAACCCCTGGAAAAATGCGGTCTTGTCAAAAGAGAAAGAGAAAAAAAAAATCGAAATATCCAAGTTTAAAACAGGTACATTTTAATTATAATTACGAACATAACTTTATAAAATCAGTAGAGAACGGTAACCGTTATCCGATTTAACCGACTCTGTAAATGTATAGAGAATAAAAAAAAACAAAAAAAAAAAACGGGGGGAGGGGGACATGCATTCCGATTTTTCTAGTGCATATTTTTCCTTTTCAGGGTGCTGCCGATCTCGTCTCACCACGTTATAATATATTTATTACGTTAGCCGCAATTTTAAACGAAGAAGCTATTTCTCTTTTCATTTCGTAATTAGGTTCAAAAATAGCTTTTACTTTCAATTGACGGTTCCCAGCTCTGTTAAACTAATTAGGAATGAGAATTTTTTAAGCGAATTCTTTTTGAAATGCAAAAACAGAATTTGACCCATTTTCGTACCTGCTGCAAGAACATAACAGCAACGCAATTTCGTTGTTTCTGATGATGGTGACGGCAGTGCGGAACGCAAAAAAAAAAAAAAAAAAAAAACAGAATTCGTAAGCAACGTAAATTTTTCATACTGGTTGATCTCTATGGCTATGAGCGAAAGGAGAGACAGTTTTTGAATTCTTTATGCAGGGAAACGACCGAAGAATAATGTGTGTGCCCTTTGCAATATGCAAAAGCTAAAAATAAGAATGTTTGGTTGTTTCTTTCTTTGTCGGTTTGTTAGTTTGTAATATCACAATGCATAAAACCTTAATAAAGGGGCATGATACTTGTTTTACTTACTGTTATTGCCTCATAGTAAACTGATTTACCTTTTTATTTTATTTCTCTCTAGAAAGTGAACAATTTTTATGTGATCTGAAACTGAAGTAATCATGCAGCTTGTAGCATCATAATTGTAAGTGTGTGTGCTAGACCTGTGAATAACAATAAATTGTCGCAAATGCGACAATAGTAACGTAAAGGGTGTATCATTTTTGATTTTCCAAACGTATTTTAAGGATTTGGACAAAAAAATTGACCGACATATATATGTGTTATTACATTAAGAAAAAAAAAAAAAAGGACAAAATTACAACCACAAAAAAGTGAAGGATTTGTGGCCATGATTGTTTGTAATAATTATTGTATATGATGATTGCGATTCCTATTCCATTAATTTTCTGGTTAGGCAAATTCAGGTAATGTACCTTGGACTCAGTCTGGCCAATTATCCTAAAAATTTCATTCAGCCTCCGTGGGTAATGTTGAGCATTTAAGGCCATGGTTGTCTGTAACTTTTTTCCCAATTAAATATTATGTACCCTTCATTAGTTGGCAGTATTCTTATATTAACTGGTTGGTGGCCAAATGGCTTGATAGTTAACTACAGCCGGGCCATATATATAAAAAAAAAAAAAAAGCAAAGCTGCTTCCCCATATTTGTAATTTTTGAAAGTCATGCGGTTTTTGAAATTAGTTCTTTCAGGACAAAAACTATTCCCCAAATCATAGCACGTAGAGGCAGTAATGCGGCTTCAAAAAAAAAAAAAAAAAAAAAAATAATTATGAAAAAAAAAAGAAGATATTTAATTATGGAAAAAAAATAATTATAGATTACCGATTTATTTGAAATATTACTTGTGCAAAAATATGCCGGAGTTAATAATATTACGTTTCACCAAACAATCTATATAATATTAACCGGGAATGCGCATTGTTTGGCAGCTCGCCCTCGAGTTCATCGAGAACCGACACACGGAAACTTTTTTATGATTTCGACCACTGAAATGTATAAATCACGTCCAGTCATGGCGTTTAAACAATCTGCTCGATTCAGTAAGCGATTCAGTAGCTCATACACCAGAACACTGTCGCAATTGAAACAAAAATGCAAATATGGAATCTATATATACATAAATTTTTAAAACCACTACACAAAAGTTGGAAATCCGAAATTCAGTCTAAACCTAAAAGAGGGGGGGGGGGATATAAATCCTATTTTTGTTTATGTCGTTGAAAATTTTTCAGTATAATAAAATAGCGTCTTCCTCCTAGCACGGTGTAATTTCAGTTTTACAAAATCTGTTTTTATTAAATTTTTAAAAAAAAAAAAAAAAGTTTATAGAACTAAAACTACACACGCCGCAACCGGATAATGTGGAGGTTCAGTACGAATCAATTTATTGGATAATATCATTAAACAATTTTTGAGGACCAAAAATCACATACAAACATACATAATTCTTCAAAAAAATTTTATTTTTTCATTATAAAAGAGCGTAAATGAAATTGACGCGCGGTCTTAAAACATTTTTGCTCTAAAGTCGTGTATAATGAAGAAAGAAGATTGTTTATTCTGAATCTTACCTGTGTGTAACACCAATTTTCGGCTACGGGAGTGTTGTTATCGCCGGAACCGGCTGGAGAGGGACTAGGAATTCTAGCTGGAGCAGCAGCTGACATACTATTTGAGGATGAACCAGCGGCAACTCGTACAGTGACCCCGCTGCTTTGGCCAGCTACTGGCGAACAATCGCTTACCACCGGTACTCTGCAACAATAGAGAAGAAGAGAAATTAAATTAGAATAGTTAAAAATAAAGGTGAAAAAATCGAAAATTACCTTTTCATCTTGCTGCGATTGGCGCATATTTTCAGAAACACTGTCATCGCAAACATTCACACACACACACACACACACATACACACACATGCGCGTGCCTAGCGGAAGAGGAACAATTTCTGCGTGCAGCGTGGTCCTGCGCTAACGTTACTTCTATATCGAAAAATAACGGTTACGCCGGATAGCAGTGACCGCGCGACTCTGCTGTTGGCGAGTTAACACGATACCGTTACCGCATCAACCAGCCAGTTCCAGTCGGAGGCTGCGCGCAGTCGTGATACCATGAACGAGTTGTCGTCAATAAGAAATAATCGGAGCAACGCGCGGAACAATTCGAAAATATGTACACTTTCGATAAAAATGCGGGAAAAAATCAGCTGATGACCGGAGGGCTGATTTTACTACTTAAAAAGGTCTTCTTCCTTCGTCGATACAATTCCCGTTTTCTGTATTTTCAAATTCCGCTTTTTATCTCCCTATTCCACCATCTGTTCCTGTCGGTCGACCGTGATTCCGAGCCGTTTCAGAACGCTCCGCGCATGTCTCGGTTATTTGTCGACTCTTCGATTTAATTACAGTCTTCTTCTCGCGTCATTTTTCCATCCGCATCTAGTTCTCATTTTGTCCTTTCCACTCTCTTTCTCAAACTCTTTTTTTTTTTTTTTGCAACACTGACTATGCTCAGTCTTTTCCAGATAGGCAATTATTATGATCCTTTTATTCCAATCTACTAGAACTTATTCTTACTCTCCTTATACTTTTCTAATTAAAATACAATCGACTTTCACCTCTCCTAGTTATTTTTGTCCTCCCGGTTGAAGCTTGAGACAAATAACCCGCTTCTATTATTCCTTTCCTGGATTTTTAAATGTGTATTACATATATATATATATATATATATTAATTACAACGTAATTCTTAGGCTACCCCAAAAAAATGTCCCAATTTTATGTAACGCTAAATGTCCCAGAAAAATGTCCCAATTTTATGTAACGTTTGTTTTGTTATTGTTATTTAAAAAATGTCACAATTTTATGTAATGAAATATGTAACGAAAAATGTAACGAAAAAATGTCTTAATTTTATATAACGGAAGTTAAATGTTAGAATAGGATTTTTGTGGTTATGTTATTTTTTGTGTGTGTTGATGCCAGTAAGAATTACGTTGCAAATTTTGATCATTTTATACAAAGTATAGAAGAGAAAGAGACAGAAATGAAAGCAAGAGGGGTCAAGGGGCACAGCCCCTTGCGAGGCCAAAATGGCCGAGTTTATTTATATACATACGAACGCAATGATAAATACCGCCTCCGTGGTGCATTATTTTTAAAATATTATTATTTAAGGCGTATTAATAAATTGTCTAAAGACACACACACGTCGTCGAAGCAGATTATATCCGTAACAGCTGAATAATTAAAATTACAGAATAATCGTCTTCTATCGAGACCGCAGTATTATCTCCGATACACCGTATTATTGACCGCGAGTCTCTAAATATCGGTGTTCGAAGCGAGTTTCCAACTGTAAAAGGTACACTGGTCCGGTAGAAGTATTCCCCTCTATTTTTTAAAAAACTTTAACCATCCGATTTAATTACATTTCCAAATCGTGACCAACTTTTTCGCTACATAGCGTATATGCATACACACACACACACACACACACACACACACACACACACACACACACACACACACACACACACACGCATATATATATATATATATATAAAACGTATAATAAATACGTTATGTATATATATATATATATAAAATGTATAATAAATACATCCGGTTATTTAATTTGTTATTTCATTTATCGAACAAATCGACATTATGCTAGCCAGTAAACGTTTTAAGTTAGTACTAACTTACAAATTTATTGCAAGCAGCCAAGGCTTGCTGGCATAATAATGTTCACCGAAATTTACTGCAGCAGTGCGTGTGCAGCTCGGGCAGTATTACAGAATCATTCTACGAACTTGTCTATAAATAATGATTCGAAATACTGATGGTACACGTGGTGATTTAGTGAATGCTCGAATAGATTTCTTGCTAGAGACATCAGTAGTAACACTTGTAATCGATCTGCAAGCCAATCTACACATAAGAAGCCCCTTTAGAGCCGATGAAATTTTCCTCCATCTTTCCTCGTTTTACTATTTTATTTCTCGGCAATTAACCGGATACCTCCAAACCTAAAATCTCTTCACAAACTCCGCGTTGAATTTCGCATTCTAATATTCAACGGATTTTTCCCTTTTTACAGTTTCACCGGCAAATCTCGCATAACCGACTATTTTTGTATTTTTGTATTTTTGTCGGCGCATTCATTCGACGTCTTTTCTTTACAAAAATTCGACACTGTCCTCCGGGAGGAGAACCCGCATCGATGCGATTTCTTGTTTCCGCGCACAGTCTTCATTAATTAACCCCTCGATGTTAGTAAATATATTTAAAACATTCCAAATTAACTTAGATGTTATCATGGCCTTGCGTAAGGCGATGCTAACGCAGCAAATACAAAAACTGTAGTGCATCTTTTTTTTAAGTGTATTATCAGTTTTGTCGATACATTATTGATATATTATCGACATATGTTATTGATAGGACACCACCTTGTTGTAGGACACCTGCGTGTTCTTCACGGGCTATTCTGAATTTTCGACCATCTTCAGTAATTGCCAGAAAGGAATTATTCTCGGTGATCGGTCACAAGAAAGGCTGCGGTATTTCCGCGGTGCTTTTCCGACCGTTGTTGTTGGCTGCTACCGCAAAATAGGAAAATACCAAAATGTCCATTTACAAAGGACACTTGTTTTTGTTTTTTTCTGTTTTTTTCGAATAATAAATTTTCAAATTTATATAAGAGAGCTCGGTTTAATTCGCTATTAACGATACTGCCGGATCAAGATGTTCGCTGAACATGCGTAACCTTAGCTTATTCGTAGTACTTTTAACTAAACATTAGACACACACCGTGTCATCATAGGGAGTAAAATATCGAGGGGAATTCAAAACAAAAAAAAAAAAAATGTGCCTTTAAAATGACTTATTTCGGTTGTACCCTCCGAACAAGTGACCTATATAACTCTGAATTATTATCGTCGACGGACGAATTTAAACCAAAAATAAGTAAATTAAAAAACAAACAAACAAAAAAAAAAAGAACAATTTTTGAAAAAGAGAAAAATGCTAGCGGCATTAGGTCTATCGTTCGATCTTCTCTTCTACTTTTAGGCAATAACTTTAGAAAGTTATATTGGTTTTTTTTTTTTAGTTAATAAACCGCTGCACGCAGTTTTCCCAAATTTTGATTTTCGCGACAATCCGATCAGCAATTAAAAAATCCGTTTAACACGGACACCCCCCGCTACTAATATAGGGATGATATATAATCGAATGTATCTACGTTGCAACTACACACATTGTTCGCTGCAGGTTATTACGTCTCTAAAGCGCGACCTGTACGAAACGGAACAGTCCGAAAGACATTATGTAATTGTGCAACCTGGACAGTAATTAATTTATCAGACAAACCGGCGAGAAAGTCGATGATTTTATTAGCGGCCGCTCGATCAATGATGTCGCGCTTTTGCAATTGTACAATACGGGCGCGCGATGCCACCGCCGCACACGCAATAAAACATCAAATATGTGACGAATTGAAATATTTTCAAAGTCGTTTTGTCGTAGATTGGCCAGATAAATAGTAAGGCGTACACGACGATTCCCCGGGTACTGTGAATTATTTCTTTCCAAAGGTAGAGTAACACCGGACGCAGCGCTGCTTCGTAGAGCAGTGTCAACGATAAATCGGTGACCTGCTCGATAAAAAGAGTCGATTTTTATTTTTATTTTCATTATTTTTTATTCTTGCATCGAGAGTGGATGAGAACTGAAATAAAGGTATAGTATAATAAATAAAAACGGGACGGAAATAGCGAACAACGAGAACGGGTCTTTAACTTGGGGACCAGCAGCGGAGCCAACATGTGTTTGAACAGTTCTTGGTTCGTTCATCTTGCGCGGCAGTTCTATAACCCCATGTTCAGAGATTACACCGTTTATATAATTCACGCACATCTGAACAATAATACACTCCGCCGAAGAGATTCTTCCATAGACGATATGATCATTATTATAGGTAAATGACCTTCTTTCTCTACTTCAGCTCCCTTTTTCTTTACATTTCAAACGGAATTGTAAGCGCACGTAAGCTACACAATCATAATAGTAATACTGAAAATGACGATAAAAATAATAATAAATAATAATAATAAAAAGCGGTGCACTTAATATAGATATACGGATATAATGGTGCCAAAGAGGCGTGAACACTTACGATTAAACCAAAGCATCGTGTATCAAAATCAGTTGTTTTTTTCCCCCCTATTTTGTCGAGTTAGTTTTAAAAATTAGCCGCAAAATCCCCGGAGAATAATAATTATCTCTGCTATTAAGAGGCAAACATTTGATAGCGGGAAAGCAAATGTTGCATCATTCACGTAAAAAACGGAGAGCTGCTTTAATACCACCTCGTGCTATTATCATTGGCTTAAAGTAGCTATTTCAGTGTACTTCAAATGGATTTTGCTACCCAGAAGAGAAACCAGCTAGAGAAATCGTTCTTTAGACTCTAAGCTACACATAAAACTTAAGAAATCGCGGAAAACCGGAAAATTGAATTAATCGCAAAAAATAGATACTACAACGACATCGTTCGTCTGTATGAATTTTTTTTTTGCGGTTAATTAAATTTCCCGGTTTTCAGTGATTTTTTTGTACGATAATTTTATATTAATGCAGAAAATGGACTATAATAGTATATATATATATATATATATATATAATTTTTTCAGCGTCAATGCCATTACTCGTGACCGAGCAATTTATAAAACCGTCCGACTCAGATTCTGTAATTAACTAGGTACACGGTAGAAAAACATGTTTCCGACCAAGGACATTTCCAAAATTTCCATGCAGCCGCGATAAAGAAATTTTTCGAAAAGCTTAGTCTGAAGTATTAGTTATAACCGGGAAAAAAAAAAACATTTTTTTCTTCGACATTATTAACGCGAAGACGAGATACAGGAAACGTCATTAATATATGCCTGGAGGAAGTGGTGACCTCCCCCACAAGATTACTTTTTCGTTTATTTTCATAAACGATACGGAAAATTTTAACGTAATCAGAAATTGTCCCTAGTTAGAACGGTGTAATCTGCAAAATGTTTCCAAAGCCAAGAAAAACGAAAACAGTCTCGGAAATTGTATAATAAAGTGCAAAAAGGTTCAGAATTAATTAACCGGTAGCGCGTACATTTGTGACTTCCAAGACATTGCGAAAAATTGTCACATGGAAATTGACTAGCTGACAATCATCTCACCTTTAAGATCTATCAACGAAACTACGCTGATAAAAATTCATTCCGATGGCGAGCGTTCAGAGTCCTATTTACTAGCGTATCTCAACTATTTTCATTAGAGTAAACTATGTTCGTTCCATTTTTAACTATTCTCGCACGTGTAATTTTTATCTCTTCCATCTGGTATATAATGAGACTTATATGCGTGTCTAATTTTAGAAATTCTCACGAAAGTTTTTATTTCGTTTTTTTAAATATTTTAATGGTTTATTTAAAAAAAAAAAACTATGCGCACCTCGTAACAACGTGATACACAACGGGGTTTTTTGTTACACCGCCCTTGAGGAGATCTTGAACTTTAGATGGCTGATTACTTTTTTCGAAACATACGTACGAGTATGTTATATAGCTGATAATTTTCGATTTTCCATATTCTACCCCATGTGCGCTCATATCTTCATGCCGAATGATTACACTGAAATACATAGAGATTTGATTACCTAATAAAAACACGGAATTTTCTCGCCGCGAATTCTCCTGCCTATGCTTTCACGCTAAATTCACATGTTAAACTGTTCTGTTGGAAAGTTTAGCAGGCGCAGTTTAGCCGAAGATTAACCAAGAAACATGCATATCGCGATACAAACGGGCATGCTATTTATTATCGCAATGATCTTGCGATATCAAAAAGAGAATTTTTTTTAGATAAGACACCGATTTTTTTTTTTTTTAGAATTCCGTACATTATACGTATAATAAATATAATATGTACGGAATAATCCTAATAAGACGAGTTCAGAAACGATAAAAATATTAAAATATGCAATAACTCACGAACGACTTAACTTATTAATTCCGAAATTCGATCATAAATTACAATATTAAACTTTTGTGTCTATGATAATATCTATAACTTCAAGCTAATCGATTACACTGGGTTGCAAAAAAAAACAAAAAAACCGTCAAGAATATATAATATGGAATTTAAAACGATTCCAAAAATCACCTTTAAATAATTCATAATTCAGATAACTCTTTAAAAGTGAAATTCAAAATGTGAAACATAACGCAGAAGCTCTTTTCATGAAATTAAAAAATTATTTAAACCCCCCTTTCTCCTTTTGGGACAAAAACATTAAGAAAAACAAAAAAAAAAAAAAAAGGAAGTTCACGTAAGTGACAGCCCGAGTTATCTCAAAGATATAAAATCGATTGCTTCGTAGGAAAAATATAACCAAGCTTACAACTTTATATTCAGACCCTTGGCACGTCGAAAACACGAAAGTTTTGAAATAAAAATTTTTTTTCCCGCTCATGTGATATATCGTTTAGAAAGATCATACTATTTGTCGGCTAAAGGAAATCGTATTTCATTTTTTTAACGAAATTTTCGAAGATGGCGATAATTTCAAAAAATCACAAAAAATTGCATTGAAAAATTCATCTTCTGATCCAACATGCTAATTAAACAATTAATATACCCAGCTATCGTGACGTAGTTGATTAGTTAATTGTGTTTCGTTCAGGTAGAACCACCGGATTTGAATTCCGCTGCCGTATAACTTCATAAAATTTCACTTGCGCTAGGTCAATTGTCAATAGTTAGCGCGTCCAAAACAATAATAATAACAATAATATTATTATCAATAATAATAATAATAATAATAATAATAATAATAATAATAATAATAAAACAGTTAATATATAGAGACTTATAATAAAACTCAATCAACGCGCATGGATATTTTTAAAGAAATTATTATAATATCAATGTATTAATTAGTTTATTTAACATGTTCGCACTAATGAATATTATACAACTGCGATGTTACTAAATTTTGAGTTGTAGTCACTTTTTAAGTAATCTTTTTTACAACTTCAAATGCAGTCAACTAAAAATTGTAGAAATAATTCTGAAATTACTGCACAATGGGAAAATGAACCGTCAAAAACCAAAAAAAAAATCCTAAATGTAAATAACGTTTCGCCTTTTACTCTACTTTTTTTTCCTTGCAATTATTGTTGCTTAATAATAATCTAAAAAAATGAATACGCATATCAACGGGGTTCTACTTTAAAAATAGTTGGAAAAAAAAAGAAAAAGTTTATAGCATATTTATAAGCCATCTGAAAGTTTTGGCTACGCTGCAAGAAATCGTTACTAAATGTAAAAAAATATTAATCATTAATTAACTTTTTTTTTTTGTGTGTTTTGCATAGTTTACGTGTGCTCTATCAAATATAATAAAGACAAATTTTTTTTCTTTTTCGTCGGCTTTATTAAAAATCTCAATTGACATGGTGAAGTAAATCTTATTTAACACCTGAGAATATGCGCTCTCTATAGAACTACTTTTAAAATCGCTTCGATATCGTAACGTTTAAAAATGTTAAACCGAATTTTCTATAATTCCTACGCAAAGAGTTGGCATTTTGAACTATTATGTCTTCCTTAAACGTTAGAGATAATCGATATAAAAAGGTTACACATAAACGTTATATAAAACGTTATATAAAAACGTTACATAAAAACATTATATAAAAACGTTACATAAATACGTTATATAAAAACGTTACATAAAAACATTATATAAAATATCCAATACTTCCGTCAAAAGTTTCCTGAAATTTTTAATACTCGGATCACAGAATAATTTCCGACGCGCATGTACGAGGTCAAATAATGAGGAACAAATTTTTTTGTTAAAGATAAAATAGTCTAACGATCTGAGAGATAATTTTAACAAAATTCTTCATTTACGTTGGACCTTCTCCGATATTTTTATATTAATAGTAATAGTAATAGTAATAATAATAATAATAATAATATTATTATTATTATTAATAATAATAATGATAGCGCATGATATTAATGATTATCAATGTGTAGTAGTACGTGTTCCATTGGAAACAGTCGGATTTCGTAAAAAGGGACTGACCGTTGTTCTTCGTATAATCTATTTCGCTGCATGGATTATTGTTTATATTCCAGGGACACAGAACAATCTCTGTTCTAGCGTGTCCAGATAATTTAAGGGTACCGGTTGTTTATTTTCTTTTTTGATCCGGCGCAGAGTTTAATGCGCTCATATCCGATCGAAAGAACCTGTCTAAAACGAGCTACTCTAAAACGCAGGGTTATTCCCTATTATTTCACTAAGCCGTCAGTGCACGCTGGAAAACAAGACGCACACACCCACTACCACAAATCACACTTGCTCCGTTTTTACACTCTTACGTGGGTTGTGTGCGTACGTCTGTGTATGTCTATGGCCGTTCGGCTAGGCAGGCTACAAAATACGTAAGAAGTTTTTACTATACACAAAAGCCTTCACGCACGCTTTAATTACGATGTTCAATACGGATGATAGCGAGTGTCAGCGAGGTCAATGATTTTCCTTCCAGAGGATGATGAACGTCGAGCAGCAGTTACAACGACAGACAAACAAACAGAAGGAACATGTTCGACCGTGTACACGCGTGCACGTGTACGTGTGCATGTGCGTGTACGCGCGCGTCATGCATTTAGAACGGCTGCACGTTAGCTAGCCAACGACGGAAGTCTTCCGTCGCTGGAAACCGGCTGGAGTTTCAAGGTCGTTCTTTGCACTCCAGCGAGCGAACACGTCATCACAATCGCACGACGAAACCAGTTTGTGACTGGACACACCGATAATCACCCCGAGGAGACTGTGGAAGAGTGCAGCAGGCGCCCGTACGTTTGCGAGCGAGGAGGACACAAAGTCGCGCGAATTATGAAAGAAGTAAGAACATCGACGACACACGTACTCTAGTATATAACGGAGCGGTGGGAGACAGTCGGGTTTCCTCGTAATCGCCGTCAATGGTCTAGGCGTACGGAGTAGCAGCGAGCAGATTGACAGGCCGGTAGGTAACATAATCCTGAAACCTGGAAAGCCTCGCCGGATGATATCGAGCAAATTGCTTCGCACTATTCGAGGCCTGCTCGCAGCGCAGAAAATCTAAACTGCGTACCCGACCGACAAGTTTCAAGAGAACGAAACGATTTCAAAGCGCGCCGACTTTCCAGTTCAAATGCGATTCGATGATTTCGCCGGTTCAATTAAATCGCTTACAATTACAATTAAAAACATTAAACAACGCGCACTCCCGAGATCAAGCAGCAGACTCGCCGCAGCAGTCGAAAAACTACCATTACACGCCTCACCGGAAATGTAAAATATGCATCGAACGCGTCATCGAGGTTCTTCTTATTATGGGTGCAACGGCAGGAAGTGTGCATAATATATGCTCGAAGAGTGTTCACTGATGATCTAAACGGGTATTATAATACACGGCCTAAGCCGAAGCCGAAGCCGTCGCTAACAGCTACTATCTCTATAAACATAAATATACATATGTGCATATATGTACATATATTACATAGAATATTATGGGTAAAGCTGTTGTATTTAAGCTGCACCATTAATGCGCTCCTGTGTTTGCTACTGGTTTCCTATTTATTTATTTCTATGCGTATACATAGTACACATATAAATAAATATACATATATAAAATACAATTTTACACTAAACAATATGGAAAAATAATAGAAATAACATTTCGTTTTGGTTTCATAGTGCGCGATTGCGACATAATTAATATCACGGAAATTAAACTGATGTTCGCCGCAACCCCTCGACGTAAAAGAGGAGTGATTTTATTCGGAAAGTATCATTGTATTTGTTTCTTGTAATGGCATCATTGAATTTTTGAAAGTTATAAAAATAATTTAAAAAAAAATAAAACCGGTATTTAAATATATTTTAAAATAATTATTAAACTGTATTTGAAGAAATATACGGGACATAATTAAAAATAATCACTTTGTTTTATTAGTTTTTAATGCGAATACTTCAGAAACGAACAGAATATATGTTGCTGCCTGATCGCATCTAATAAAAACCGCGCACAAATTGCATGATACTTAACGGCTCCCCCCGTCCATCAGGTGTATACATTTTAGATAGTTTTTCGACGTAACGTGTCGTGATTTTGTAACCCGGCAGTTATTTATTGTCCAACAAAAATTAGCAGACCGCTCACTATTTTCGATTTCTGTGCAACAGGATTACAGGACGTAGAAGAAGTTAAAGCATATTTAATGCGCTTCCTATTACAGTAGTGTAAAATTCATATTGAAATCGGCATTGCGAAACTGCAAACGCTTACTGCGGATGAGGGGGCAAATCCTTTGGGCGCAGCGGAATAACTACAATTTATTGGAAAAAACAGAAACAATTACGTGAAATATTTTCCACGTACAGAGAGAGAATCGATGTCACCACAGAAAACTCAACAGCAATCGAACCATAAAGGACAAGGTGTGCCTGTGTGTGTGTGTGTGTGTGTGTGAGCTGGTAAGTGCGACGGGGCGCTATTAACGTGATTGGAACGAGTGAGGAGGGAATTTACGATGGACGGCGGCAGGGTAGGAGGATAAATCGAAGGTTGCGCTAAGAGGAGGCGTAGAAATGAGATTAGGAACAGCGGCGGTGGAAAGCGCGGTGGTGTGACCTTTTACTGAGCTCCATCAAACGGGGCGGCAGGAGCGGGTATCGTGCAACATAAGCACGGCAACTTCTTGTGTATTTCAATTTAGATTTATTTACTTTTATTTATTTTTAATTTAAATATAATTCCTCGCAACTTTAATACGAGCTAGGCTGCGTGCGCAGGAGACATTGAAACGGTACCGACACTCGTCGAATGGCATTGACAATGAACAACAGCTGAGAGGGATGAGCGGCCGGTGAAGTAAGGAATGTCGACATACACAGCCAGGAAAGAAACGCAGCACGGATAACGGGGCGAGGAAGACGGCGGCAAGGAATAAACGTAGAAAAATATTTTTGTTTTCTTTCGCAGCTACACACCACATTAGTTAAAATTTTGACAGTCGTCTTGCGAGAAAAACAAATTTCTGCCGCTACCGTAAACAACATACCGACTTGGCTCTACCGTTCCGCTCCCGTAAACGCTGTTCGCATTGAGAGCTTTTTAAAAACTGTCAATACCATATTTACACCGCGCTCCGTATAAACTTTAAAACGACTATTGACCAAGTGACGAATTTTTGAATTTCACGCTCGAATTAAAATTGCAAATTTTACCGGAACAAGCGTACACGTCGATAAGTGTTGTTGAGGTAGACCGACAGAAAAATACGAAGCACTCGGGCCGCCAAAAACTCATCATTCGAGTTCTTCAAGTACCCCCGACCCAGATAAAAAAGAAACCAACAGTTTCGTTCGACCTCGCATGATACCGAAGAAACCGCGCCTTTCTAGGGTACTTTCCATTTCGCTCTAAGAATAACAAAATAATAACTAGTACCTGAACACGACTACCGTAGAGCGATGAAAAATTCGGTCGCGTTATGAAAGTCGTTCGATAACGAATCTCGAAATTGTTCAATAGATGGCGTTGTACGTAATTTTCAAGCAATGATCATTTTACCAGTGCTTGGAAGTTGACAGTCTTAAATGGACATTACAAAATTACTTTGTTTAAAAAGCGGTGACAACAGTTTTTTGAAAAAAATTTCATAAAAATGTTACACAGTATTTATCTCATCTACATAAAATAAAAATTATTAAATATATTTATCATTATATACAGTTTTTATATATATCTATATATAATATACACATACATACATACATATACATATACATATATATATATATATATATATATATATAAACATTGTTTAAATTATTAAAAATATTTACACAATCATTATTATAAATGTTCAAATGATCAGACAAAGGACCGTCTATTATCAAATAATATTTTTTTTACACTTGTTGGCTAATACTGATTCAACTACGTGAAATTACATGAATGAAGTACCACTGTCACAGCAACTACACTGCAGTAACTGGCTTTTTGTTTGTTGAAAAACACCAATCATGGTAAGTAATCGGCGCGCACATTCAAATGAAGCTACCCTGACTTTGTATAAATACACGTGCCCTATTATTGTGGTTTCACTGTTGAAGTACACATATGGACATAAACATTATAGTTTATTTCAAAGAAATTCCCTTCTAAAGACTCACCAACTGGTCTGAAATATTTTAATGGAAAATACAAACAAGTGAGCGAAGCCGTATGTAGAAGCTTTTCTATACCCATATGTACATACATTTATCCATACGTAAACACGCACGCACGCATATATGCACACACATACGCGCACGTGTGTGTGCATGGATGTATAAGTTATACAAAAAAATTTTAATTTCAAAATGAAACTTTTTTTTTTTTTTTTTTTTGTTTTAAAAAATAAGTTGTGGATCTCACAGGGCAAATGTTCCCGTTGTGTGATGAGTACCCGACGACACTCTTAACAAAGCGAGTTAAATTTTTTTCGTTTTGACGTAAAATACGTAAAAATATGTTCAAAAATGGATATTGAAGTAATACACTTTTAGTGAAAAACATTTCGTCAGTAATAATAAATTAAATCTTTTTGAAAAAAAAACATTACAGTTTTTCCCCTTATCAGAAAGTTTTGTAATCTCCGAAAGTCATCAGCTACTTGTAAAATTTGTGTACAAAAGCGCAATCAGAAAAGCATCGATAATTGCAAAAGAAACAAAACAACAACAAGGACTTGAGTTGCTTCCATTGGGAATAATCTAGTTCATTTTATCCTCACTGATTAGTTTAATGTTTCCATAGATCATTAAGATTTCTCCGACTTGTTTCTTCGTCCCGTCGTCATTTACATGCCCCACCGGTTTTCGTAGATGTATTAATCCGGTACTCCCCCCCCTGACATTAGTTATAAATGAGTTGTTACATATATATGTGTTTGTTACAAACGAGGTCGGCAAAAATTTTAATTTTAGCAATCGTTGCAAAATATCGAGAGATAGTTTTAAATTTTTAATTAGAAACCAAAAAACCACGCATTATTATATTGAAGCTGAAATGTATACACAGGTTTGAAAAATAGATCTCATGCAAAAAGTTAAGCTTATTTTTCTTTCCATGCCGTAGAGTATTATAAAATCGGTAGCACCCATTTTCACACCTTGCTGACGAATCACCGTATTTAAAAAAAAAAACCGCGTCTCGTCTATTTTTAATCGTTTTTAAATTTGTGATTCGCGACACCTGTGTGTTTTACTAAAAACCCAGGTCTCACTTTATCGTTCACTCTGTTTCACTTTCGTTTTAGGTACCCTTGGGGTTTTTCTTTTTCTTTTAAATTTAAATTTGAAATGGGAAATGGTGTAAAAAAATTTTCGTCATTGTTACGAAGTCGTAAAAACGTTTATAAAAATACTTCGGTAGTTATGCAAACAACCAATAAATATCAATGTCATTGGTAAAAAGTGACGTAAGCGACACGTTAAAACGTAATACCGAACTTCATCAATAACAACAATAATAAATAACAATAATTTATTAATACCCACAAATGCGTACCGTCTGAGAGAAACAAACACCGACTAACCTTCAAACCGCAGCCATGATTATAATGTTCGATCAGATATTCCACAAGTCGAAGCTCGAACACTTTCTGACTTCCGCTTTTGTCCGTTTACGCCCGAAATTTCCGAAAAAGTCATCTCCAGCTACGCGGCGTAATTAGCCATCTGCGTTGCCGCTTCGATCACTCTTTTTCGAAATAAAATCACCGCTTCCTTTCGAGCCGGTGAATTTTTTGAAACGGATGGGGCCGAGCAGATATTGAAATAATGGCCTCCAACGAATCAAAATCTCTTCCAGTCACACTAATCATGCTAATCAAACGATAAGGACTCCCCTTCCCGCTGTATTTAGTTGATTACAGATAAATTTTATCTTTCGTAACTGCCTATTTGTTGCGCGATTTTGGTCTCGTTAATAATTCTTGCTAGTTGTTTTTACTTTTTTCTTTTTTTTGTGTTTTGAAATATATATATATATATATATATATATATATATATACATATATATATATATATATATATATATATATATATATATATATATATATGTATATGTGTATGTATATATAACTGTTTTCAGAGACGCAACATGAACGGATATACTATCTCCTTAACGAAGATATTTAATAAGGAATAACGTCTAGATAAATCATAAACGTTTTCAGACGTCTGCCGTATATATCATCATCACTATTTTCGATACGTCAATTATTACCGAACTGGGAACTTAAGTCGCTCAACCTAACTTGATCTACATATCATAATGTGTAAGTGAATTATAATCGAGGTATTTGGAAAGGAAAGTATACAGGGTGTGACAAAATAGAGAAGATAATGTCGGCAACCCTGTGTCATGCTGCATATAACAGGCGGAGGTTGAAACACTCTTTTCTATAATACTACTATTATGTTGGAATAACTTATTGGGATAGTGGGCAGAGATGGAAGTTGCAACAAGGATTAGCGAACCTGAGAGGTAACAAATTAATATAAAGAATAGTATGTTCAGTCGAGAGAGACGAACGTTCAAAGAAAAAATATCGCAGGCAGCTTCGTAATTATATGGTAAGGATCACAGTTCGCAAAGGATGTTAAAATGAAAACGCAGGAAAGTTAAAGGCGTAAACGGATAATAGGGGGGAATGGCGTAGGGTAAGAAAGTCATAGAACCAGGGGTGAGTAGGGAGATTTGGCTGGGTGAACAGATGGAAGGAAAGTTTGCTAGAAAGGGAAGGAGCGTAATCATTTGACCGGAATCTAACACACGTTATCCGCAGGGGAAATATCCGAGTCAAAGAATCTGCCATTCACTTAATAACTCGCGGCCTCCACCGAAGGCTTAGAACGACACACCTAAGTAAGCGGCTGAAAATTTAAATTCTTTCGTTTTATTTTTCGTATGTCCTTTCAACAACTTGTCTTCAGAACTGTTAAACGATATCGGTAAACAACTGCCTTTTTTCCGTTTTGAATATTTATTTACATGCGCTGCGGCGTACACCATTTGTCCAGCCACTGTGCTGTAACAGTCGTTCTTAAAGGGACGTTCTAAGACAACAATAATCCCATAGTTACTCCAGCGTGCGGTACGCAGGCAGGTTTTAAAAATGTCCACATTTAAGAATGTTTAGCCCCGCTCTATTTAATAATACGGTAAATTCGGAAAGCTTGCAATACTCTTTTAGACTGCACACTAGCGCCGAAGATAAGGAATTTTCCGACACGACAAGCTTTGCCAGATGATTTCAACGAAATACTGCCAACGTGTTTTTCTTTTAAATGTTTTTTGTTAAAAGCAGTTTGACTAGAGAATAAACGAACAAAACGGGTTTTTTATTTAAAATGAAAAATTTTTAATAGAGAAAATGTCACTATTAAAAATACTATTTAACGTTTTTCGAACGCGTTATATCATCCATCATCGGAAACTAGAAAACGTTCGACTTTGTAAATTATGAATTTCTTCCCTCAGACGGGAGTTACACTGGGGTCATATGATTTTCAAAGTGTCGAACTAGCGCGAGGTAGTGTTATTAGTGACTCTATTTTCCGATAACGCATCATGGTAACGCGTTACGTACTATTTCTAATTAAATCTTGTTGCACAGCTGATGAGCACAATTTCAAAATCACCATCTTGCACGGCTTTATTTTTCAGTTGACTCTGTGAAAATCTAAGAAAAGTGTTGAACTACAAACTTAATGCCGAGCAGTGAATCAACAATTTTCCTGCCAGAATCCCAGATTCAGCGAATTCGATTTTTTTTTTTTTTTGGGTGGAACTTTTCTCCCTATTTGATTCGGTATAATTTACGGGTATATAAAGTATAATTCAAAATAATCGCGAGTCCAACAGTTCGCAAATGACGCAATTTCAAAAAAAGGGAAATTCTTTCTCGATATATATTTTTATCGAAAGTACTAACTCTAACCGCTGTTCAAAATTCTAGGAACGAATATTTATAGCTCAAAAAAATAAAAAATAAAATGCAAAGTTAAAATACTTATCGAGAAAAAAGTTCAAAATAATCGATTTGAAAAAAAACAAAAGCCAACGGCGGTTTTCTTTTTTAATAGTAGTTCAATATTTATTTCGAAACTTTCGGCTTTTACATAACCTTTCAACGGAGTTCCGGACGCTGAAATTAAGATATATGTAAGAAAATGTTCTATTCTTTTCATTTTTAGACGATTTCTCTTTTCCTTTCTCCGACGAGTGTAAATTTATCTTTTGTCATAGACGTGCAATACACCAAAAGCTTGTAGTAGCTTTTTTTTTTTCATAAGGCAAAATTTGACTATTTTTTTTTTTGTATTTCCGAATTCCATTAAAAATTACAAAGTAGTAACGGCAATTTACATAATTTAATTATCGAATTTAATAATAATGACCGGTGAAAGTCAGCAGAGGTTACTGAACTCGCATGCTCTGCTCCGAAAAAGAATTACAGCAATTTTCAACATGAACATTACAAAAGCACGTATAAACAATGGTATTTGTGATTTCCGTAATTGTTGAAATAATAAAAAAGTACTAAAGCACACTCATTTTTATGTGTTCCTTTTGCACTTTAATAAATTCACATACGCATGAAACTAATTTTTATCATTTTATCAATATATACATATACACATGTATATACATATGCAAATGTGTACATATACATATGCATATATATATATATATATATATATATTTATACGTAGAATGGCAAAACAATTCAATATCATTAATAGATGCCATTATAATAATTTCTACATCGAATGACCTAATTTAATATACTGTGTTATACCGTATATACATACACACACATGTCATTTTTTTCGACCCTTCTATCGATTTGTCCGCTTAACGACAAAGGCTTCCTGTTACCCGTTTAACTGTTGAAATCCTCTACGCTCCGTCGTTTCTCCCTATTCCGTATCGAATGATTTTAATTCATCAGCCTACCACTTTTCGGTAAGTATCAAAACTATCGGAAGCCGACTCATTTTAGAACATATCTCCGACTACAACATTTTTACGAACGGGCAAAGTAACATTTTCCGATTATTCGATTAACTCTGAAATTCAAGTTCTTAAATCCCGTCTCAAAAATGATTTTTCTCAAATGAATATTTCGACAAATGCAGTCGTCGATTAACATACATTTCAATTCCAATTTCGCTGAACAATTCGCTGCTTTAACTAACTCTAGTGCTGTGCATTTATGAAGAAATTAGTCTAGTTTGATCTTTATTTCTATCATTTTCTAATTTTATTTTTTCTCGTCTCGCATTACTCATAACCCCGTTCAAGTCTTCTCTGTTATTTTAACGTTAATCAACATCTCCTGCTGCTTCTGCGGTTCCCTGAAATTTAAATTAAGGTTACAGATTAAACAACGCTCATACCGAACACGCTTATCGATGCTTGCGGTTAGAAATACTGCAAAATGAAATAAAATAAAATTTCTTTTATATTTCTCTTTCCTTTTGGTTTCCAACTGCTGCTGCCAATTCAACTTTTCCCGGATGTCGTATAATCAAAAAAAAAAAAAACAAAGAAAAAAAAATTGGCCATAATTCCCCCATTTTAAGTCTATAAATGTGAAATACGAAAAAATTGTATTACTTTAATCGCCTGTCTATATAGAAAAAACACAAGTCTGAAAAAACCAACAATAAATACAACACCCGTGCTTGTTATGACATTTCGTGTTTGACGGGGAAGGGGGAGATTTTTATTATTTATTTATTTATTATTGTTGTTGTTATTGTTATTATTATTATTATTATTATCATTAGAAATAAGTTGTGGATCTCACAGGGCAGTGGCCAACACTCTCATCAGCGTTTATTACAAAAAGGTACAAAGTACAAAAATTTCGAACTATCTTAAATTATTCTCTAAATAACAATATACTTATAAACACGCCTAGAATTATACTTTAAGTAAGAGCATATGTACACGTGACAATAAGAAAATAAGTGCGTTTAAACTATTAGAATTGCAAAGCCGGATGGCAGTGTAGAAAGGAAAAAAGAGATTAATCGCGATTGCATCGAAACGGCAAAATATTTATTATAAATAAAATTCTTTCGGTGACCGGATCATTTTCACTAATATTCTCATTTATTATTGTTAAACGCAGTCAAATTGGCATAGCGGTGACTGCTATTTTCTAGAAGTGGACGGCATTCGGTGAGAATATCAGAGGAACGTAGCGCGACGTTGTTCACCATTTATGCGCATTGCTTTAAGAGCTATATATGTCGCGATACCACACCGAAGAAACCATTAAATCATCCAATAATTTTCCTATAATTTGTACGTCACTGAACACACCTTTGTCGCCGAGTTTATCAGCGCGTCATCGCATTCGGCAAATTTCCTTTCCTTACGACGGAAACGCCTGGGGACTACCGTCATCGCGATGTTTCCGTTAATACCAGGCTGCTAATTATTCATCGGTTTAACGGCAAAAGAAAATTCATTCTTTTCCCATCTTACGAAAGTTTCATAACTTATAATGAGGCTAATACTTGTCCGCTTGCTGATTTATTATACAAAACTGTCGATATGTCCGGCTGCTAAAAGCTCAAAAATTGCACCAGACATATTACACTAGATTTACAGTTAAAGATAGGTGTTGCGTAAGCTTTTTTGTAAGTTCGGAAACAGACAAGCTCGGTGTAAATTACATAATCGAAAAAGTAATTAAAATTAATAAATAATCATCGACGATGTTTATAGTTAATAATATTTATCGTTGAAACACCTTTTTTTTCTTTCTTGAATATAGACTCTTCAATCGTAAAGTAAAATTATTATATATACGCCTAAATATACTTTTAACTGCGAAGAATTCGAGAAAAGAATTTATAATCGAAAGTAATTATAATAATTACATAAATCGTATAAAGTTTGGTAGTTTTTTTAATAAAATCCTATAACGATCTAAGATCTATAACGGCTACCCTTTTTAGACATTTAATACGCGCAATATTATAACGTGCGTTTTTAACGTTGACATCTTCAAATTATTAATTACAAAACCGGCGATCGAAATGCATTCGTCGTTTTGTAATGCGGCACATAATTGAACATATTTAGCTTATTACGTCGCGTTAAATATACGGGAATATTGCGGAAAATTCATTCGTTAGCTCTTCGTAAAATAAAATCCGTGCTTTCTTCGGTATCGATTGCTTTAAGGTATTTGCCAGTCTCTTACAGTAAAAAAAATCATCATTCCATTTTCCCCTTCACCATAATATTACCGCCGCTATAATGTCAAATCAACGCACCGAAATTGTACGCATTTTCACACGGTTCGCGTCGCCTCTTTCAATCTGGCTCATCGCTGTCGATACGTCAGCTAAACCGCGGGACTCTGCCCTTAGCAGTCGGTCGCTTAGGCACCATCTTTCACAATCAGCCCCGTTTCGCAACATAATTTTATCATAAACATCGCTGAAGATACCAAAACACACACGCATTAGATGCCTTTATTAGTCGACAGTGTTCTCTACGTGCAACAATTCGCCATCGGTGTCGGACACACTAAGCTTCGCACTTCAGTCTGAAATGAAACACGGGAGAAATCGAAAATGCAGATAAAGACACGTGATGGGTGGGTGGGGGGAGGCCTAGGTCAGAAAACAAATCGACGTGCATTATCAGTAGCGCGTTATCAACAACGTCGTCAACCGCGGAGAAAATAAAAATTTCAATTGATAGCGCATGGCCAGGGAACGCTACGAAGGTTGCGTTATAGAGCAGAGCTGCGAGTAATACAAGAAACGGGAGGAAACGCTGTAAATAAACAAAGGACTTAGACAACGAGAGGTTCCCGAATTTCTCGTATTATCAAATTCGACGTGACCAATAACGTAAATTAATCAAAGGACGACGTCAAAATTTATTTATGAAATAATCAAGGTTCGATGTTTTTGTAATAACCCGCATTCGACCCTGCCGGCACCTATATGAAACATGCAACTACAAATACGAAAACGTTTATTCGACACATGCGCCATTACTTTCAAACTTTTGGCGACGTCAAAGTTTTCGTCGAGGTCAAAGTGAACTCTCCCCCCCCCCCCCCAAAAAAAAAAATTAATTATTTTATTTCACTGTTCTCGCGACAAACAAAATTAAGATAAGAGTAACTGGCAATTGTACTACTCCTCCTGGTTAACACGCGATCAGTAGATATACTACAGACGGTGTTCTGAAACTAATTCAGGAAATTTCTTTTACGCTGTTACGAAAAAGTCCCGAGGGAAAAATAATTTGGACGAACAATATAATTAGTTATAATTAATTTAATTTATTGTAATCAAAAAATAAATATTTTTTTTTTTTACGATTCAATATGTTTTGAAATTAAAATAAAATAAATACTGAAAAGAAGTATAAAATAGTCGTAAAGTCGGTTAATTGTAAGTAAAAATTTAACCTAATTTGTCGCATTTTTTCAAGTCAGCGATATATGCATTTTATCACAACGTAGCCCCCCTCAATGTTCATTTGTTTTTTGTTTGTTTTTTTTTTGCTGTTTTGTAAACACAGGAAACAAAATACAATCGTCGTTTTCAAAGCTAGCTGAGCATCGGCACACTACAAAAGGGCTAAGATGGAGGGGCATTTGAATGAAGTCTTTCCGGACAAGTGGATGGTGAGCCTCGGACCGATTGAATGGCCAGCACACAAGGTCTCCCCTAATATAACTCCTTCGGATTTTGTTCGAAGGAAAAGGTGTATCGTACACCAACCAACACACGAGACGACCGCATACAGCGAATAATCGCAGCGTTTGACGATATCCGATGAACAACAGAACTTCTATAACGGGCCGTTACGCGAAGAGCTGATTTAGTGGTACAGCAGCAAAATGGCCAACATATTGAGCATCTCTCTGCCACTGACAAATCATCGTTGACTATACATTTATGACTACATTTAATTACTTCTTTTCAATATTTTGATTTATAAAAAAAAATATATATACATTTTTTCATTTAAATTAATTAATTATAACTAATTGTTCGTCCAAATGATTTTTCCCAAAGGCCTTTTTTGTTCATTTTGTCGAGCTTTATATAGAGCGTAAAACAAATTTCCCGAATTAGTTTCAGAACACCCTGTGTTTTGTATAAGGACCAAAAATTATTCGCCTTTGCCGATTTTTTTTTCAGCTTCTCCCCTGCCCGTAAACGTCAAAACTGGGGAATCGCTGGAAAAAAAAAAAAAAAGTCAAATTATATAAAAGAATTCAACTCGATTACGGTAAGAAAAAAAGGAACTGATTGTCATTTGTTTCTACATTGCTGTGTCCACATTTATGTACAAACGCACGTGTGCGCGTATTGCGCGCGCGCACACACACAATGGAGGAAAGATAATTAACGGACGACTATAATATTTCGGTTATAAAGAGAAAATTTCACAATAATAATTTGCGACGGTCTAATGAAAAAGGATGAGGAAATCGGTGTACGAACGTAAGACGACTGGCGACAGCGTCTCTTCTCTTTTGAGCAACGATCGAGCACAAAGTTCTACTTTCTAAAAAATCGCGCGGGAGTCTGAAACTCCAGGTGAAAGTGCACATTAAACGTCTTCCTCACTTCCTAGTAGTCGTTGTTTCTCCGGGACATCACACCGTGTCTCGTAATGGATCCGATCTATCCCAATTCCGTAATAACGCCACCGCCCTAAGACTCCTCCGATGAACAACAACAAGTTCGCTCTTCCATATGTAGATGACCTCGTTGCGCTGCGCTATTGAGTAATAAGCTGTTTTACACCATCCCGTTCGTATTCCATTCAAATGTTACACAGCCCGCCACTGTTGCTGCCACGAACAATTTCACTAATAACTCAAAAAATTACACATGGAAACGCGCTATATGTTTTTAGCACCGAGCCCCCTCAGCGATAACACCACACACAGTATCGTTTTAGCACGTGCTAAATTATTACTTTGTTTACTAATAATTTTACAACTATTATGATAAAGATATATAAGTTTTACATGATAAAATCTTTTCTCGATCGACCGACCGATCGACCGACCGACCGACCGCTGAAAATAATACAAATGACTAAAAATAGTAATCTACATTCTACATATCCTGTTGTCGATGGTGGTGGATAACCTGCTCAAGTTTTTTTGGAATCTGTGACTCCGATCGGCGATGAAGGTAAATATGGTAATAAAAGTTTCTTTAATTATTGAATCTCGGATGAAAAACGAGGTAATTGTGTTTTTTTGTTGTTTTTTTTTGATAAGAAGTAACTTTTTCAGCGGGCCACCCGCAACAAACCACGACAGGAACTAAAACGACTAAGCTGTGCTCCGAAAAGAAGGTATCCTCCTCCTCATTTGGCTGGGTTTTTTTTCGATCATTCCTTTAAACCCGCTCACCTGCCCCCATTTCCAAACTGCGCATTTCGCTCAACGTCGATAATCACCGATGACGGACAAAAGAAATTCTCGCTCTCACCGCGTTTTTCGTTATCTATTAATTTTACCTACTGCATGGACCCATTACAATATTAAAGCACCGCAAGCGCGCCACAGCTCTCTTTATAAATCTCGAGCAAATGGATTTTTTTCATGTATTCGAATGTGCTCTGAGTCGTTAGCCGGGTTAGGCGAAATGTATCAAAGACTTCAGCGCTTGGTGCATTGGGCAACAGAATCAGACCAATATGCATTCTCCACACAATAACGCTCGGCTGCAAGTCGCATGTCGAAGGAAACTCTGCTTTATCCGTCATATTCGCCAACTGACTACCACTTTTTCGGGTATTTTGACCGCTTTTTGCTTCGAAGTAACAAGATGAAATCGTCTTCAAAGAGTTTGTCTCCTCCAGAACTCCCGAATTCTACATTACGAGAATAAATATAAACGTGTTTCTCGTTGCTCGAAATGTGTCGATTCCAACGGTACTTCGGTTAATTAAGTCTATTATAAGCTGAGATGTACGTAATTATAAGGTTACAAAACGACATTATTTTTCTACCGACCCAACACACATATCCTTTTTTTCTTTCTAAAGCCTTTAAAAAGCCCCCAAGGTTTTCATAAAAAAAAGAAAATAAACAAATAAAAAAAAAGCAATTTAATCATCCTGAAAGTTCAGTCCCCATCTACTGCGTGTGATGGAAGAAACTTTTGCCACGTGGGCTGAATAAAAACTGACAACGAATAATGATAATGATAAAAAGGATTATTATTACTGGTGGCGGCCGGCGATAATGGCCAACGACGGATAATTTTAGACACCGTCGCAATGAAAACTTTAGAAAAGAAAATTTTAAGCGAGCTTGCAAAATATAGCTTTGTAGTTTTTATCTGTGAGCGTCACAAGCTGCAAGAATTCTGTACCATGGCGACATTTGTTACAGAATACGCGCGAGAAATGAACAGAAATTGCCCGCCAAAATACGAAACATATTTTTAAAACTCTACCAAAAACCTCTTAGTAGTCGATCAAAACAGCTTACAGAATATGGAAGCGAACCCGTCGAAATGTCGCAAAACCGCGAACTCGCTATCAGAAAATTCAACCGTTGACATCCGATATGATTACATCTCTAGGCGTTATTTCGAGGCAGCGACGGAAATTAATTCGAATGTGTGGGCGCCGAATTAAAAAGGAAGAAAAGATGGCGCGCGCAGAGACTACTTAAAATATGCTTTTTGCAAAATGTTCACTTAAAAACCCATTAAATTTCACAGAGTGCCTAGCTAGTGTATAATATTTTTATGCATAACTTTAAGGTTATGCACGGTGGCGAAAATAAAAAAAGCGACAACCTTGCGCCACTGGCGCACACTTTCCACAGCAAACACCGGGGCCGCCTCCCCTGCATACAGCCAGACCGCTCACAATATGTACACATTGACAACAAGTTAACTTCATTGTAGATTCTCGCGATTATTTCCTATGCGAAGAATAGCGCAGCTACGTAAAGCGAAATACGGTTCGCAATTAACACCGTGATTACACATACACACACACACGCCCACGAAAGTGATACATACGAACGGGAACGAATGTGCGAGGCTAAACCGAACGAATGCCAAGAACAGATGGCCTCCTCTTCCGTAATTAATAATAATTGTACATATCGCGACACCTGCCTTAAGGTCAGCAGACCCGCCGATCAACTTCGAAATTTGGAGGTCTAAAGATTCCACACATAGTCGGTCAAAAATCGAAGTAACTGCGAGCATGCTATTCGGTCGTCCTCGCACGTTTAAGCCAAGGCGAAAATCGGGAAGCGCGAGCTAAAAACAACACTACAGCAGGTAATATACCTTCCGTTCGATTTAGAATCCGAGACTGGCCGGATTAATATCTTTAACCGACGGAGATGGCTCTGAACACTCTATTGTCGTTTCGCGAAATGTGTTAGCTAATCGCGGCTTTTTCGGATACGTAATGAAAAAAAAAAAGACACGCGAGCAAATATCAGCGTTTTTTAAGTAGCGGCAGTGTCTACCCTGAATAACAGTAACAGGTTTCTTCCTATCTGGGTATAAAAAAATACCAGCGGTGTGTGTTATATGGTATTCGTATACTTTTGCAAATTATTGTTGCCAAGTCCGATTCTGATGTGTGCACGTCAACGCTAGAAGTATCACATTACGTATTTTTTATATACCTACATATACTCCCCTTTTTTCTCTATCCTCTTAATCAGTTAATATGCCAATAGTTGCTGACCGTTGAAATTTAAACAACGGGAATGTCCTATACACACAGTGGCCACTCTTGTGTAATGACCATCATCTAAAGCTAGTGTGCCCTGGATTGAGTCTTAAATGTTACCCCCCCCCCCCACCCCCCACCCACCCACCACACCCCACTATACGCCTTGCGAATCCTTCAAAATTTTTGGCACTTTGCTCTTTCGAACTGTGTATCACTATCAGATATTCTACATTTGATAGCAGCGGAATTCAATGCTGCTACTGAAATCTACCAACTTTTATAAAAGTTAAAATATTATATCAAAATTCTCCTATACTTTTGGCCGCAATACGCCATAGTATAAAATAAAGAAAAAAAGTAAGTGAGAAAGATTGCGTTTGGCGCTCAAAAAAAAAAAAAAAAAGGATAAAAAAAGCTTATAAAAAAACCCCGTGCATTTATGATTTTAACAAAAATTATTTACGTTTTTAAATTGAGAAATTTTAATCGGTTTCTTATTTAAAAAATTGTACGCTTTAAACGATATCCCGAAAGAATATTATATAACGAAAACGTATAATCGAAATATAATAATTCCGGTATCTTCAAAAAGTATGATATACACAGTTCTTCTCTTTAGTTATGATGCAACAAAGTTCTACAATTTAAATATAATTTAAAGCGACTGCAACGCAGGTTGGAACATAATTTTGCAGCGGTTATAAAAATAACAAGGGCATAAAAATAACCGGGATAGACACTAGTAGAGAGCGATTTAAATCCGGCAAGTTCCCTCAAGATCGAGGACGTATCAACGGGGTTGGTTCGTAGCTGTTTAACCGTTTTTGTTATTTTTTTTTGCAAACGCAATTTCACTGACGACGCACTCTGTTCGGATGTCTATCGAAAAATCGTTTATTAGTTTTCCTCGATGAAATAACAGGCATTTATGTACACATGTATTTATTTATCTTCCCCTTTTTTTTATACGAGAAAAGCAGAAACTCGATATTGTATATTTATTGTTCCCTTTTTTTAAAAAATTTATCCCATTTTATCCATTTCCAAATTTGGCTTGTTCGTTTTCATTCTTACCAAATCCATAATTGTGCGTATTAGTATGTTGTTTCTTCTATAGCACAATATTAGGCCTTACTCCGAATCATTTTTGCTGATTGCACAATGTCCAAGTTATACATTTTGCATCTCGTATTAATGTTAAAGAAGTTGCAGATTTCGATTTTTCGATTTTTCTATTTCTCAACGCGTACGTAATATTTGTTATAGATTAATTTTCTGGAAGAGTTATCTGCGCATGTATGCAGGATTCTTTCTTTCTTTCTTTCTTTCTTTCTTTCTTTCTTTCTTTCTTTCTTTTTTTTTTATTGTTTCTCTCGCAAACTTTAATTATGTACGACTACTATAATAAGTAAATTTATAACAGACATGCTCCCATCCGATAAGAAACGCTTCGATACGGATAAAACAAAATGTATTGTACTACTATGTAGAAGTGTACAAATATACGGTTGTTTACGTTTATGTTATGCTGTTCTCTCCGATGCTGTATACATCATATTATTTATTAATCACATAATTAACGCAAATCATTAAACATAATATTCTCTCTTCATTCGCTTCCAAGTGTTGACATTAACAACCATAACAACATTATCCCTGTGCGTTGCCACATCATACGTAATCTTGTGATATCATGATTGCTACGTTTTGTATTTGTATTGGCCGCACGATCTCTCTTTTCTTCGACGACTAAATTAATGTAGTTTCAACGTAAAAATCAGTCGTATAGCCAAAGATTTCTAGAACCGATACACGTTCGCGGAAATTGATTAAAAACCATTTTTCGCGAAAAAGGATTATTTTAATTTATTCGTAAAATATCTAAGCAACCGTTTCATTTAGAATCATAAAATTAAAAATTTCGTCTACATACGAATAGATATATTTTTATGCACATCATTTTACATTCGTCGTGCAAGCACTGAAGTACATGCTCGCTGGAACTTGATAATTCGCAGTAAGAAAAACAGCGAATTTGTTCAACACGGTTATTAAATCGAATACACCCGCCGTTTTCTAGCGTTTTTTTTTTTTTGTTTTTTTTTTTTGGTTTAAGAACAATGTTTTCTGAATTTTTCACGTGTCATTATCGAAGTTAAAAAAATGAACCTACAACTCAACGGGGAACACTTAAGTCACACCACTCTGGTGCACTCCTACAATTATCGCATTGTCGAAATATCCCAGAGGGTTTCTATAAATTAAAATGACAATATCAATGTCAGCTATTAGGTATATAGCCGGGGGGGAGTGACTTGGATCCGGAACGGAACAACTCCCGAAGAAAATCATAATACCCCCTTGGTTTGCTAGCCAAGCAGCCTAAAACCACCAGGCTGCCCCGGGGGCAATCTACGCACGTACGTTACAAAAAAGAAAAAATAAAGATCTATTTTTAAATAAAATTCGGTTAATTTTCGTGATAATGAATATATACGTTCAATCAGGGGCCGTGTTCGCTTGCCACTTGAAGGAGATGTTAAATATCATATACTGCGGGGCGGCGTTTAAGAGAATGGGGAACATGTGAATGTAACGGGAAAAAAGTTTTGCTGAATAGCTTTATTCGGAGACTCAATTTTGTTAGATAAAACGTATAAAAGACACGATGCGCAATTAGAAAAATAAAACGCGGAAATTTCAATAATGAACACACATACACTCGGACTGCAATTGATGTCCGACTAAATAAACCAGATTTGTCCCCGATTTTTATCAGTTTCGACGTGTTAAATTTTCCATCAGTCAAAGCGGTATTTTCAATCGATAACTCTTATCGATATTTCATTTTTAACGCCGTTAGAAGCATTCTTCTTCTTTTGAAAAATTAATTGTGGAAAGAAATACTTAATTCGCAAATGAAATAAAAATGCGTAAGAAAGTTGATAAAAATCCGTTTTTAATAACAATTTAATAACAACATAGCGAGGTGAAAATTTGTTTTCCGAATTTTTTCGTAACAATTATGAAATGATAACGTTGAAATTTATAGATCAACGATAGGTAATTTGTTAAATTATTAAAATTAATAATTAAGCGAAACATCTATTTCAAAAATTAAATATAGGTACTATATTATTATACATATATCTGGAAAAAATTGCTGAAAATTTTTTTTTATTTTTTTTTAACGTATTAATTTTTTTTCGCATTTCCTTCGATCATATATTTATTACTGACAAAAAAAAAAAAACAAAAAAAAAACCAAAAAAAAACAATCGATTTTGCGCTGAAGTGATTACAAAATTTTTTGTATTATCTGATAAATCTCTAAAAATAAACGGCGAAAGGATTACACTTTTCCATCATTATCGACAAAATTCTGCAAATCACATTTCCATTGCTATCTTCAAAACCGATAAGAATTATATTAAATTACAAACTTGAAAGTAAAACGAATAATTTAGTCCGCGACCCGACTGAAACAATTTTTGATGCGAACCGAGCCTTGACTATGACTATTAAAAAAAAAAAAGATAATGGCAATTAGGACTGCAACAAAATCCTACAGGCCGTGCGCCACTACGTCTAATTTAAATCAAATTGTACGCCGTTTGATTAGTAATATGCTCGAATGCGGTGCGGTGCAGCAGTCAATAGTATAAAAAACTATTTTCAATTAAATGTAGGTGAATACATCCTGTTTGTTAAAATGGTATAATAAAATAAACTTTAATAACAAACAATATAGATCAATAAATTAGATAAATACCTATTTAGAAACGTTTTCGGGCATAACCCATCATCAGCTAACACTAACTTAAGTATGTTTTAAGTTTCCTTTAAGTTAGTGTTAGCTGATGATGGGTTATGCCCGAAAACGTTTCTAAATAGGTATTTATCTAATTTATTGATCTATATTGTTTGTTATTAAAGTTTATTTTATTATATTATATATTTATATTTTCAATTAACTGGAAAAATTCCTTTTTGTCTCTCACATTAAAAATTAAACGACATCTTCAGAATGCCACATGTGAATGTCGCTTGCGGAAATTTAAACGCGGGGATAAAAAGAATCACGATTAGGCAGAGAGAATTGGAAACTAGCACTACCAAAAATTTCCATGGACGGTGGCGCATAATGATCAGGAGCCGTGCGCGAGTCAACTTTCTACATCAAAAGCATCCGGAGCAAGGACAGGGAGAGGAATTATTAATTTTGGAAATCGGACAAAGAGGTGAAAAAAGGAAAGTAGTGTACAGGGCTCAGAGACGACACCGGGTCTGCAGTGCTCCGAGGAAGGTGTGCGTATAGCTGAAGACCAGCGCTAATAAGAGTCGCCAGATATGAAATGAAACGGACTGTTGTGTACACAGACAAAAGGCGACGTACATGGACCGACGACACCGCAGCGGTTACCGCGGCGGAGGATTTCACTAATTCTCTACCAGACCCTTCCGTACCGCTTGCCGCACCGACAAAGACAGGAAGAACTCCGCGAGCAGCTCTTTTGCTGGATTGCTTTCTATTCGGAGTTTTTCTTCCTTTCTCCTTTTTCTCCTTAATTTTTTTCTTTTCGGCCGACTGTCGCAAAACTTTCTAAAAAGATTTTCTCTTTTCCAATTTTCGACACAATCTTCTCGATTTCGAACCGATAAAAGTGCTCATCAAAGAAGCCGAAGATTTTTTTTCGCAAAAACACTGGCACTCGAAACGGTCCCCACGAGCCGATGAAAATTATCTCCCGCTGTTCTTCCGCGAGCATTAGAAATTCGATTTTTTTCCTTCTAGACATTTTGAAGCAAAATTTATTAGATTATGTTCAGGCTCCTCACTTTTTATATATCAGTAAAGCAAGTCTCGCATACCCTTAGCAGGGCGTTGGGCATTGTGAAGTTAAGCTATTCACAATGGTTTCTAAGCCTAATGGATCTAATGGGAATAATACTGACTGCTTTCTACTTGAGATCCGCCTTTACTTTCCCAGATTTCCCTGGTTTAATTTCAGGCTAGGTAAAAATATAAATATATAAATACATATTCAGCATAGATAACTTGAAAAGAATTACTATCGAGATTACAGGATGTTAATATTTTCTCAACAGTTTTTCTTTGCTTTTTTAAATTTATAAATTTCGTTTCAGTTTTTCTTTGAAAATATGTCCGCGTGCCGCGTGATTATGAAAATTTGATCTTTTCCTAGCAAAGAGTACACCCTAAGAAAACCAAACAATGAACGTATTCGATCGCGATTAAAATAATAAAAATAATTGGGCAGCGAGGTGGCCGACAGCGAAAACCGCACATTGCCGTACAGCAATTAATTGTCAATACGAGGGACAGAAGAACCATCACAAAACGGGGACATGTACAGCTGACCGGGATAATTATGGGTAGGATATCGTTTTACAATTCGGAGGGGTGGGGGGGATAAGTACAGAATTTTTAATAGCTTTAAACTAAGTCAATTTTGCTTCTTTTTTTTTTTTTTTCATATTTTTTAGAAACTACTATTTACATTCGTAAAGAGAAACAATTTATTTCGGTGTAGATCGATATTGTACCAAATAATCGTGTAACTTTAATGGATTTTTTTTTTTTTTTGTAAATTACTAATTCTTAACCCCGCGTTATTGTCGCGCCACGGTGTAATATTTTTACCGAATCCCATTCGATCATTTCAAATCCAGCTACTGATAACAAAATTTAGGATTGCCCGAGAAATGTAGATTTTATAGGAAAATCGTACAATTATGAATCCCGTTTAATTCATCCTTACAAATGTTTAGGGGGCACCGTTTAAGGAAACTTAGAAACCTATAAAAAAAAAAAAAAAAAAAAAAAATTAAAAAAATTACAAAATGTTTCCAGATGTTTTCGATTTATACGCACTTACATCATCGCCGTTATACAAATTGCAATATTATTTATTGGAAGAAGTGTTTCTAAAAACAGATGGTGAAGCGGTAACTTTTGTAAACTTTTTGTAAAAAGACCCTGTTAAAAAAAAAAGGTATATAATAATAGAAATACTCGTGTGTTTTTCGTCGACTATAAGAAAATTAACTAAATTAACGGGGAAATTAAAAGTAGCTACTAAATTTCGCGCCAACTAAATATGGACAACAGCTTTATTTACCGGGCGGGGGATTGAAAAACAAATTTTTGCGCAGCCGTTGCGCGTTTGTTCATTACCCGTCACACTATTATCACTACCTGTTTTAAATAACTGAACCATCCATTCCAAGGTGGATCTGAATAAATACATTCGCGTAACGACTGTGTAAACAGCGATATTATCTTGTCGTGCCGCGTTTTCCCGTAATGTGTACGCGAGCCTCTCGTTAATTTTGAACTGAAATTTAGCAGAACAGCAATAAAAGTCTGTCGCTCGGAAGACGATCCTCCGATAATATAGACACACTTCACGGTCTAATGTGACATCGCAAATTATCGGTAATTTGCATTTATTTTGTAATTCTGAGTGGATCGAAATTTAAAAACGGCTTTTCTTATCTTTATATATATATATGTGTATCGAATACCGGAATTTAACCAAATACCATACTTTATCGATTAGATTTTATAAATTGCTTACGTATTTTTTATTAAGCCTAATTTTAATAATACAAATAACTTTCTATATTGGATATGGGTAATTAATCTACGGGACATATAACGAAATCGCTTGATGTTAATGGGGCAAACGCAGAACTGAAGCAAGACACAAATGAGCGTCTGAGAAAGACCTAGAGGAGGCAGACAGAGAAGAATGATTAGTGTAAACTGGAAAAGGCTAAAAACAATGGAGGCGGCGGAGAAAGAAGGCTGGAATATCAAAGGAGAGAACTTGTTTTCCCCGTACAATTTTTGGAAAGATTCGAATTTCTAATCTTGCCGACAAAGAAGAGCACATTCATTCTCATGAGCACGCAGAAAAGACACAGCTGTTTTTATCGGAAAATTTATTGTTATTTTTTATCAGCGTTATATCAATTTCCTCTTTTATACGTATAGGCGGACTTTTATTATCCAACACGGCAATTCGCCGTTAATACGCACTTATTATACACAACTGATTAATGAAATATCACACAGAAAAAAATATGTTCTCAATTACGAGATAGAGAAATACGCTTTTGTATTTGTAAATTCTGTATTATCATACGTTTTGTTCCTTTTTTTTTTTTATCATAATCTCGAAAATGTCGCGATGTTTATATCTAACGTTCAACACAATACCAAAACCAGAAAGAAAAAAAAAAACCCATTAACGATTTAACACATACTCGTGTGTTGAAAATAGAGACTCCTGTTTCAGAGATTGTGTATCTTGAAGTAAACGATTCTTATAGTGCGGTAAAATTTTATCAGATTTTAATGGTCGCATAAAAATTCACACGCTTCTATTATACCACGCGCGCCGGCCTTTATTGCGCATTTGCCAAAATCAAATCCAAACCGGTATTTACGTCAGTCAAAGCAACATCGAAATCGATATTAGACGACGGTAGCTGCGCTTCTCTACAGTAATGCCTAAACCACTTCCTACAGAATAAAGTGGAACAACATCATACTCCGAAGAAACACGTGCAAAACGCAAACATTAACGATGCAGTCCAGCATCTGCGCGGGACACACCTTCGGCAGGTAGAACAACTGCAATATGCAAAAATGAAGAAACACGTTCGTCTGAACCTGCGGCAAAGTGAAGCGGACGGGAATTTATGTTCCGCGGGAGGGGTGATGCCGATGATAGACATCACGGGAGGGGGGTAAGAGCGCTCAAACATATGTTTCCGGCAAACGTTGACCTTGAAACATGAATGCTGGCGCGTCAACGGTGCGGCGAACCGCACGTTCGAGCCGATGTGCGCACACGCTCACAAACGCACCGCGCGCACGTGAACACGCGCCACCGCGCGGGGAATGCCGGCTGCGAAGTGGCGAGGGGGACTGCTGCTAGCTGGATTGTCTCTGTTATCTGAGAAGGTATATTTTTATTAATCGGTTTACAGCCGTCGAACGTTTAGGTAGCAGTACACCACCGGTAATGTAACTAATCGCGTTATTAAGGTACGCACTGGCATTCGTTCGAAAAAAAATTCTTGCCTTCGTCTGTGTAAGTCTACTCCTCGCATCACACTGCATGCATACGAATTCATTATTATAATTCTCTTCTGTTGCTTGAAATCGAATCGCAAACGTCCATTACAACGAAATTATTATTTATTTTTTAACCGAGTCTTCGAACACATTCATTATTTACTAATGTTACACATGTGAAATACCTGCTAGCGGTGGTGTTAGAGGATGATAATTTTACTTCCGGTAGAGACATTATAACCGCGCGAGTTAATCGGATTTAATCATCTCGCATGAATTTAAAAAGAAAACATCGTCTATAACACCACATTTATTGATTATCGTCTGCCGTTCAAATTCAATCTTAATCACACCGTTCAACCGCTGTGCCTATTTAACCACTTCAATTCATTCAGTTATAATAATATTCTCGCATTATGCGCGGTTTTCGAATGCGAATGTTACGTGAGGTGTCGGTACGCGGTACGGTGAGTGCAGTGCAATGGGCAATGTTTTAAAAAAGCCGGTTATAGCAGTATATAAAATCAGTTTTGAAATTCCTCGGGGGGGGGGGAGTTTCTTTCCTTTTCCTTTTCCTTTTTTTTTTTTTTTTGTATTTTGGTAGGGGGCCAATAATGAGCACTGTTACGCAATATTCGACGTAGCATCACGAAGCAAATATTTCAATATCGACAGTCCAAGGTAGTAAGTAGCGCTTAAAAAATGGAGGGGGGAGGGATATTATTGTAAACTCTTACGAATACGCCAGGTGAATAGTAACGCGACGTTCAAGGTTGAGCAATCTGTCTGCCTTAAAGACGTCGAAGATCTCGCGGAAACCGCTCGTTTTTTTGTACCGCTAACAAAACAATTTCAAAATTAACGAAATAATGTGAGCGATTCACTGACTAGAAAACCATTAATGTATGAATATTAAAAAATGCGACATGTTTCGAAGACACTGCTCCATATACGTATAATCATGGTGAAATTCGTACACATCTTCCCGAAATGAGTAATTCCTTTTGCAAATTACGGATGAATAGTAGCGGAAATGTGAAAATATTTTTTTATAATATTCAGTTTAAAATTTCATTCTGAGGGGAGAAAAAAACTATAATCAAACATGCTATTATTATACTCTGTGTTATCACATTTTGGAATGGGGATACAAATCATAATCGAGCGACTGACAAATTTTGCGCCCCCTACAAATCCCCCAATATGAAGTGCAAAAACTGATCGATTATTTTCGTATTACAAAATACGGATTAAAAACAAAAAAAAGAAAAAAAAAAGGATCGGTTTTAATCAACTCGGAAATAGTTTGATTAGAGTCGGCGGTGTCCCGGGAAACGGTCGGTGATTTAAACTATATATGTAGAATCGGATAGAAACGTTTATCAGGTGTCACACAAATTTGAAAATTCGGAGAGCCGTAATGCAAAGGGAGAGGGGATAAATAAATTAACAATTTATCGAAATTGCTCTGACGATTTTCATCTTCTTTTTTATTATTTTATGTAACAAAGAAAAAAGAAACAAAAAAGGTAAGAGTGTTAAAAAGCTATTTTCACATCTACGCATAGCCGATATTTAGAAAATCCCCCCCCCCCCACCCCATATGTAAATCTTTCAATATTTACTTTCAATCGTTTCTAATTTTTGTCGTAATTCACTTTTATTTACCCACTTAAAAAGGAGCTTTCAAAATTAGGAAAAGTTAAAGGACACTAAAGTCAACTAAACCGCAAATAACAACATGGTTCATGTAATTTAGACGACACACATCTATTGCAAACGCAACGTCGTTTTTGTTTTGTTTTTTTTTTCTTCTTTTCCGTTCCCCGGCCGATGAAACGTTACCACTATAATATATTATAAAAGTGTGTACCTCACAGAGCGTATACGCGAACAGCCTGTAAGAATTGATCCTTCGAACCATTGCGGCGAAGGGTAGAGGGCCAATCAATGTTCGCAGCGACAAGACATACGCGTCCACAAATAAACCGCTATATATCTTATCCCTATCGTGGCCGCGACTACTGCAACGGCAATATGCGTGTATATCTTGTTGCAAGGCAGGTTAACGACCTCGTCAGCGATTCGAATATAAACCAACTTCTCCCCCAACAATTCCCGCCATTTCGTATATTATATGTATACATGTAGGGAGGATGATATAACGGCCACAATTCCATCAACACCCTCTTCTCTCGTACGGCCCGTTTAAGTAGCAGATAAACTCCGTCGTCTTCATCGCTTTAGATGCACTCTACACGCACGTTTTGTTATTATCTTTCCCAACAAGAGAACATTCGCGCAAGCTTCTTCGGACCGTTGCGATGATGTGATAGTCGAATTTGAAAGAAAAATAATACGCTAATTAATGTAAATATATTCGAGACGCCACAGATATCTAAAGAAACCGGTTCGATTTATTTCCTTTTTTACTGCGGTAAAAACATGTTTTGATTTTCGCCGCGCAGACCGCGTCTCTTCCGGCAATGACTTCCCTACACGCATTTCGTCATCACCCGCGACAGTACAGCTACGGAGGGGAGCTAGTGCACGTCATCACAAATTTGAAATGGTAGTCTTCGTTTGTTAACAATTTACCCGGTCGACATCGAAGAGCGTGTTATTTATCGATCAATTTTTTACTTTTCTTTTCTCACACTACACACCGTTCATTTAGTAGATATGCGTAGCACTCGCATTGAAATTTCTAAATCGAATGGTGTTCTTTTCTTAAAAATCCGATTTAAAAATACATGTCCGTTCCTGAAAAATCAGCTGAGATAATTTATTATTACGTTTTAAACGAGTTACTACCAAAGTTCATAGTAGACTGATATGTTTTATTTTTTTTTTTTTGAACAAAGGTTCGTTTTTGAAAACTAAAATTTAATTCAAAGTCATTTAGTATATTTTTTAATAATAAATTAGTTTTTATAGTATATAAAAAAAAAAAAACCCAGAAAGGAGGAAAGATATATAATAGAACCTTAATTTTTATTAATCAATCCAACAATAATAATAATAATAATAATAATAATAATAATAATAATAATAATAATAATAATAATAATAATAATAATAATAATAATAATAGTACCGAATGCATGAATGCTTAATCTAATAACACATGTTCAATATATAATTCCGAAACGTTTAACTTGAAGCATCATGAAACGCGTTGGAAATATAGATACTAAATATATTATTATTTTAATTAATAAATGTTTATTCGTATTACTAGTAAAAATAACGAGCGTATCCAGTGAAAACATAAATCGACCATTTTATTAATACAAATTTATTTATCAGAACCGAATTAATTATTCAAAAATGGCAAAGGGAAACGCACACAAGAGCCTTCTATTGACATGAAATTCTACTCCATAAAAACTGATTAATTTCAATATCTGGTAGGCTAAGAAACATTACACTGCACAATAAATTTAGCCCTTCATTGCAGTACTATTTGAAAAAGCTCGCCCGGATGTTGAACGTCTTTGTTACTTCATGTTTAGCTCGTAATATTTAATTCCACATTTTATACGTTTACAGTTAACTCAGCGTAGCACTAAATATGTGTTACTTCTCATTTTCTGACCGTCTTTACAATCTGAAATTCATACTATATTCTGAATCTTGACCGAGGAGTCGCTGCTGGATGCATCTGTGCTATTCTTAATATCTGCGTACCATAAAAATCGTCAGCAAGTATGGCTGGACGAAAAGAGATATTGCTACACCTTGTACACATTGTCGGCCTTAACTTTACAGTATGCCGTTGCCCCATCACAGGTACAGGATTCATGTTACTTAATCTATAAATTGAGAATTGAGCGTTTTTTTTAAATTCATACATAAAAAAAAAAAAAACAAAAGCGTAAAATTTGTAACTGAAAAAAAGCTGCATATGAATTTATCTTCTAAACTGATTTCGAAAATAACAAGTAGCAACTTGTACGAAATTAAATAAACTCTAGCTTCCTATAAAATTTTCACAATCCGACATCTGTTATTTCGGCACAATTAATAAAATATACGCAACTCAATAGTGCGGTGGGTGCATTATTTGGCACCTACTTGTGTTATATAAAAACTTAAACACCGTAAAAAACTGATATATATATATATATATATATATGTACATACATACGCACATACATAAAAATATATTGGCATCTTTCATTGCAGAATTACAACAGTCGCAACCAAATTATACAAGTTTTTACTAATAAACTTATTACGATATGAAAATACGACTTCAATTATTCATCGGTGTATTGCCGATAATAAAATTTCGCTTTCAAAAACCCCTTTCTTTCGGTTTACACGGCATAACAATACTTCCCGTTTGGGAACTAGTTTCTTGATGTTGCATCACGGTCTAAAATAAATTAATGTCAACAGGTTTTGTCCCACACTAATTTCCGCGTCCCATTCAATACTCGAACTTATTGCCGCCAATAAATTTTCCTTAACACGTGATCTGCTTTTTCAAGTTACAGTCCCCCCCCCCCCCCCCCCCCAATTAACTAATTAGCGACCGAAACATAAATACTTAAAAATTTAAAAACAATTTAAATTACGAAAGAACATGTACACACAACACATATGCGCATGTACGTACATATATATAATATATATGTGTGTCTGTAATTGGCAGAAACGGATCTGACTATTTTCATAAAATTCACGAATCAGGAGGGGCGGTTTTGAGGTCTAGAAACCGATTAGTCTAGGAAACAGAGGCAGTTAGTGATCAAACTTAAATTTAAAGTTTAATTAAAGTAAATGAAGAATAATTCGCTTATTTGCCATTTTCGAGAATTAAAATTTCACGACGAAATCAATTTATTTACGACTTGTTGCGTGTGGCAATTTTTAATATTGCACAAAACTAAAATACATTTTCGAACAACGAGGAACCGTATGCAATTGTAATTTTCATATTATGTACAAATTATTGTTTTGTTTTTAAATGTTTGTAAAACTCGTGATTATTTTAGCTAACTTGCAAGTTCGCAATCAATTTTAGCAAAGCTACCACATGATATACATATATATATATATATGTATATAATAAATCGGTCATTCAAACATACCCAAGTGAAAACAATTTTACGTCATTCTTGACTAAATAAAAAGTCATTAAACTTAACGCAATAGATTAAACTATAAAATGCAAAAATTTTTATAACAGAATTTTTTTATTTTGTCGGCGTAAGAACAGTGACATAGTTATTAATATGTAGGGCGTATGTGCAAATTTATTTCTGATATCCTATTACGGGTATGGCAACTGACTATTTTAAGATCCGATAAGCGGGTCGTGACAGAAATACAAAACTTTGATACGAATTCATAACCGAAAGTGTTCTGAATTGATAAATATACACAATAAGTAAGTAAAAACCAAAATTTCAAATCAAAAACTGTTAAATAATCATACATTTTAGGACGGTGGCAATTAAATAAAAACCGCGGTCGTTTTCCACAGTAGGGGACGGACCTTTTATCGAAAAATTTCAGTAAAAGGGCTACGTTTATTTCGTTTTTGTTTTTCCCATAAAAGAATGAAATTGAAACCCTGTAACAGATATAATAAAATACGCGAATGTCTTTGATAACATTAGCGTGAAGAGAGGTATATACTTGGCTGCGGTGAATGTTTATTTCTGCATTTGCAATTACAGTTTTTTACATTCGGCCATGGTAACGCGCTATTATGTAAATATTAGAATCTCTACTTTAAAATAATGAGCGCCATACATATGTATGTCGCTATGAAGAAAACTAGTTTAGACAATTTGAGGAGTTATCTCGATGGTAAAAGCGACCAAACTGAAAACAAAAATTTGCACAAGATTAATTTATCTTCTTTTTTTTTTTTTGGAAATTTTTCGGGAACATGAGAAGGATTTTAGTGAAATCATAATTAAATTATATATATATATATATCCATTTGGCAAGTGTGCTCGGGGTTCAGAGCGAATCGAAATTGCCACCAATTATTTTTTGCCTAGCGGCGGATTACACAGGGTAGCTAGCAGCAGTGTGGTGAAGCGTTAGTCGGCAGCAGAGACGAAAGAACCGTAACTACTAACACGGCGAAGACAACTTGAATCATCAGCCAGAATAGTGTTTTATTCACTCCTCTTCCATGTGCAACTTGAAAAGATTATATTCCAGAAGGCGAGATGATAAAGATCAGCAAGGTCACGATCAAGGTTGACCATCGTTATGTAATCCATAAAGACACATGTTGTGTTATGTGTCGAAGAAAAGTTTTTTTGGAAATAAATTTATCAAAGTCCCGCGCGCACCCGTCATGAATGAAGGAAAGCGGTTTAATGAGATGCAGAATTGAACACAAATTCAGTTTGCACCCTATTTGTACCAAGAGATGTAACGTGAATGGAACGAAATGCTGCGAATTCTGGTTTATATGTACTTCTTAGGAACGCAATGCGCATCTCTGCGCTTATCTTGAAAACGAGTTTTCTTCGCAGAAAATGATAACATACATATATATGTATATATCGTAATATCCGAAAAAGTTATCTGCAACATCTATAATTCGGATAAATTAACTCTGCACTTTTCCCGAGTCTAGAAACCACGTTACGGACACTTAAAATGCAAACTCGACATAATAGAACGGTACTTGACAATATCGGTTTTTCCCTACTCTATCGGCCAATTTTACGATCAAAGTAAAATTCGCAGAGTTCTTTACAAACCATTACGAGTATCTCGGCAACAAAATCCTTAGCGGATTACCTAGTTTGTGAATTCTTCGCGCATAATAGTAATTCATTAAGTGTACACATATTTCTGTATTGCAAAATAATTGCATGAAGTTTGCCGTCTAAAATTCGTTTACAGATCGCGTCTTATAATGAAGAATTCAAAGTTTTTACAATTGACGGGAAAGTAATTGTTTTTTTTTTTTTTTTTCTTTTCAGAAAGTTAAAATTATTTTTATTATAAAAACAGCCATTATATAAAAATTAAAATGTAATTTCACGGTTATTTTAAATATATATGGTACCGCGTACAGGAATGAATAATTTTATCAATATGTTCAACTTAAAAAGTTATATCGTTTAAGTAAAAATACTTTGCATATGAATGATTTCGAAACATTTTTATTTAAATTAAAAGTTTATTGCACATTTTTACAACGCGTTTTTACTTCACACTGCACGAAAATCCTATCTTTACAGATATCATTTCTACATCTTACAAATGTACCGAGGCTAGTTAACACCTAGTTTTTTGAATATCACGTTGATTTACTATTCCTCTTTTAATAGTCTATTTAAAATACGTTTTTTTTTTATTTATTTATTATTTTTTTTTTTTTTTTGAAGTTCGCATTAATTATGAACTAATCAATGAAACTTTGTATATTTTCAATATGCGTCAGCGAGATTAAAAACAAGTCTCTTGATCCTAGGCCACGTTAATTAACTGCCCGCCTAAAAGTTATTATTTTTCGAAACATTACACACAATTTTCAGATCATTTATTAAAACAAAATAAAAAAAAATTTTAAATGATAAAAAATATTTTATAATCGACAAAATAGTAATAATCAAATGAAATATCATCGCATCAAATTAAATTTTATTCGCAATAATGCGAATATTCGAATTTTATAAATTAAAATCGAAATTAGAAGCCGCATTTTGGTTACCTCGAGCAGCAGCGGAGTACATTTATAATCATCCGATTCGGCATTAATAATAAATAAAAAATCTCGAAAAAAGAAACAAAATTTACTTTACAAAAACCTTTTTATAACGGCGGAGGAGGAGGATTCCTTTCGCATTTCTCGAACAAACTTACAATCAGAAATTTTATACGTATTTCTAAATATTTTTCGGATTAACTCTGAAATGAAAAAAATTATTAAAACCTTTTTCATGAGACAACGTTCACACTGACGGAGAAAGGGGTATAAAAATCAGTTTAGTAAATAATATTAATCGATTATGGTTTTTTTGAAAGTAAAGTAAAGTACACAAGTACAGGTCGGTATAATTCCTCGAAATATATAAAGCATAAGAGCGTACATTATTGTCCGTAAAGTTTAGTTACTTAAACTTTGCACACACTGCAAGGACAACAACGTCCACCTCTTGTGCTTTATTTGTTTCAAGGAATTACAAATCTATACTTTACAAAAAAAAAAAAAAAAAAAAATCAAATGAGTTAAAAACAACGAATTAGACGTACGATTAAAATTTAATAATAAAATTATCAACGAGAACAACTTACTCCTCTAACGCGAATATAGTAGTATTAAACTTTTTCCGTTAAAACTATTTCGCGCTCTCTTACGTTACCTCCCCCCCCTGGCGCTTTTTGTTTCTTTCCCCAAAAACCGAAAAAAGAAGAAAAAAAAAGACGAATAATCCAACCGATCTATCTAATAATTGGAGCATAGATGTAACGCACAACAATAAAAGGTCCGTTCTCTCCTACACCGAAATCGTTCGACTAACGTCTTCCTTCAACCACAAAAATATATTTTCCAGTTTCGTCGAACCCTACCCCGACGAAGTATCCGTCGAATTTTGGAAGAAACACACTCGCCGATGCCGAATGCGGCCGGTGGTTATCCCCTAATTCTTCATCAGACTGCTTCTTCGAAACCGGAGAATACAAAATGCTAGACTGAGGAACAGGCATATATAAACCGACCAGCTGGGTTTTCTTTTCATCGACACCGGTTATTATTGTACGAGCCCGAACATTAACACAAGAAGAGACCATTACCTTCGACGACCAGGGTCGTCAAAAAGGTTCTCTAAACTTCTGTCGCACCATTCTTCGAATCCGGTATACATACATACATACATATTATACACACACATATATATATATATATATATATACCGTTGTCGCGTTCGCTATTCACGAATATGTGCGCCGCCGGCTCATCAACTACGTTTACGGCGGATAAAAATAATGTTATACCTGAAAACCAATCCGATCACAGGTATAAATGCGTTACTATTGCGCATCTTTTACACGGCTTGACAGCGCCCGACAAAAACGGACAACAAATCTTTGCAACCGTGGAACATAGAGGTCACAGCAAATCATAGCAAATCAGTCTACACCCCTACACTGAGCATATGGCGAAGTTATACATTTTTTTTTAAACGAATCAAAACATCACATTCGCTAATCGTTCTCGAGTTTAGCGCCACAATATTTGTTTTATTAAGTTAAGTTAAGTTAAGTTAAGTTAAGTTAAGTTAAGTTAAGTTAAGTTAAGTTAAGTTAAATTAAATTAAGTAACAGAAACGAATTTTGAGAGAAGCTCCGTCGCTCTTTTTTCGGGATAAACGGAAAAATAACAAAGAAGTTTCAAAGGCGCGCGCGGAACTTCCTAAATGTGCAGTTTCTTTTATATCTATGGTGGAACTCTGCCTATCATCTGTTTGCAAAATAAGAACGGAAATATTGAAAGTTGCGATACCGAACCAACGATAAAAAAAAAAAAAAAAAATGAATTCTAAACCACGATAATTTTAATAAATTTTAGAAGTGTTAACCAGCGCGCAACAACCAAATATGACCTACAACAATGCGTATAATTATTTTAAATTAAATAAGAGTGATTACATTGAAAATTTTTTTCCCGGACAGAGAAGTCATTTTACTCATTATTAATCTTATTATCATCAGCTGTGCCGTTTTGTTTAGAAAAAAAATATGTTTAAAGAGAGAATTAAAAAGATCCGCCGCCGCCGCCGCCTTTAAGAAAGGTAAAAAGGGGTGCTCGAACCGGGCATTAATTTTACAGCACCGCCGGTTAGTCGCGGGAAAGAAATCGGTCGGAAATTCGAAGAAGAAAAAAAACTATCCGATATAACAGAGATAAAAACGATTTACGACGATAGGCGATTACCCGGTGAAAATACAATGCTTAAAAATATCCAAACAGCCTGCGCAACAGATATTTACATTTAATTTCTGCTTTACCGATATTTAATCGTTTAGTTAATTTAATTACCAGGGGAGAATAATTCAATATTTTGGAAAATTTTAAGATTTACTTTTATTAATGCACAAAAACTCCATAAAAAGAAAAAGCCCTGGGGGAAGTCGCTATTATTTCTTTTACGAAAAAGATAAAAACAAAAACAAAGGCCATCTCGCATGAACTGCAAACTGTATAATAATGGAGTGCTTTGTATTGTTTTTTCATTTTTAAAAAATAAAAGTCGCTAACTTTTATTTCAGTTATCAAAGAGAAAAAACCAGCGCGCCATTAAAGGAGATAATTTTATTTAAAACAAGGAGCGCTTCAGATAATAACGGTTTTAATAAGGAAAATGTTTATTTCGAGAAAATTATTATATTTTCTTACACGGTGACATCGTCGCTCTCTCTGACAACAGAGTTTTTGGAAATCGGTGATAATTTTCCAGTTTTCTGTTTTTTATAATTACTATTTCATTTATAGTTTACGTATTCCCGAATGATACACAAGACCACAAACGAATATATTTGAAAATAAAAATTTACAAAATCGCTACTGTAACAACAACAACGTTGATCAGTCGTATTTTGAAAAATAATTTCCTCGTTCATCAAAATATTTTTATTTACTGGAATATTTTAAACATTAAAACTTCCCTTAACATTCGGTTTACTTAATGTAATCAATCTCGCGCTTAATAGGAAATTATAAATATTATTTTAATTGCAACTTACGATTTAGAAAAGAAAAAAAACAAACTAATCAACGAAATTTTAAATCGACTAAGGTTTAAATCATGATAGGGGTGGAAGCAAACTCAATTTTATATGCAATTTTAAACAATTTTACAAAATGATGTTTTTGTTCGGCTTACCGGGTCCGAAAAAACAAAACAAAACAAAATAAAAAAAAAAAAAAAACATCATAAACTATACCGGTGGTACGATAAACGATAATCGTAAAAATATCCCGGCTGGCCGACTAGCGGTAGAGAACTTTTATGGAACCAACACGCTTAACACGATAGTCAATAAAGAACCCCCCCCACCCGCACGGGGCTAGAATTATTCCGAAAAGCCATAGATATAATAATAATAATAATAACGCACATTTTTCTATCTGTGAATTGCGAAGCGGCAAAAAAAAATCCGGATAATGTTGTTATATTATAGGGATGATGGTGAAATATAGCGCATCGGAGGATCCTTCATAGTCTGAGAATTTCTACCTCTATAGAGAAGAGAGGTTTGGAAACTTCAAGGTTCCTTCATTATCATCCCACCGCAGTCGGCAGTCTAGGCTCGTCATGAGCTTGACGACGGAGGATGAGACCTCCTCAGAAAAGCAGCTGGCAAAATGCAGCTAGGGTTAAATGACAATCGCGTGTACGCTAGAGGCATGTGTAACTTTTTCTTCGGTGTTCTTTCTTTTTCTTCTAAAATTCGGAAAGGTACCGCGGCGCGACCATTAAAAGAGTACGAAAAGGAGGAAGACGGAAAACGGAAAAAAGGAATTAAGAAAGGTGATGCAGCGGACTATGGTGGAAAAGGACGGTGTGCACAGACCTTGGGCTAGACCTCCAGACATTCCGAACGGCTGGCCGGTCGCGGAAAGCGGCGGCACCACGCTCAGAATCGCGCGTCTGCTCGCACACACACACATGCCGCATCGCTAGCGCACACTGACGAAGTTACGCCATCAGAGAGGGGTTAGATATGGTAACAGGCAACGATGGTGGTGAAACACTGTCGATAAAAAGCTGAAAATAATCAGTGGAAAAAAGTACCATTAATATAATAAAAATTCATAGCGGATCATTTAGAATTCTGTTTTTCGAGGCCTCCACTTCACAATCATCTCGGGGTTTCTTTTGTTTTTGTTCTTTTTTTAATGGTTTCTTTCGAATGCACATCCTTATCGTGTTTGGGCAATAACGATATTACCTTGTCTACATTTAATGACCTATTGATGATCCTCGTGATGAAATAAATTTATGGACGACACTTACACGGAGATTTTAAATATTTCGCAAATACACTTCTGAATAACAAAGAGTACACCGATACGATAACTTCGCTATCACGTGTGAAAATGATTGTTTCGTTTTTTTTTTGTTTTTTTTTGTTTCGCTCATATAAATACATTGATTAATGCACGCAAGTTCGAATCCGAATGACATAACGTAATTGGAGGAAAAGTATTAGAAAGTCGTTAAATACTAACAGAAAATAAAACTCAATATAGACTACTCTCGAGTAACGTTTGTTGCAAAACAAAAAAAAAAAAAAAAACAAAACATTCGAAATACAAAATATCATTACAACGGAGAAAGATCCTATAATCCTCCTCAGTGACGGACCTTGATGCAATTTGTCATGTGGTCAGTTACAGGTGTCTTGTACCACTGATTTTTGTTTCGCTTCGATATTGATTGTCATACCTAACCTCTACCTTGCATGCTGTACTGTTGCTGTTTTTTGTATGTTTTTTTTTTTTTTTTTAAAGTTGCACACTCTGGTAATTCCGTCTTAAAGATTGGCGCGCAGGCTATAACTTTTCCTCCGATAAATGCGATATAGATATAATGGCAGAAGAGCCCTTTTTTTTTTTTTTTTTGTTTTCCTCGTCACTGCGTGTGATATTTCTCGATAATTGTGACTTCTTTTGCTTCGCGAAAATTAAAAGATTTAGTTGTAATTTAAAATTTAAAAGTTAAAAAGTCATAAACGGCTCGACGACAGACGAAAATCCGCTCGAGTAAAATTCCTTTTGCAGTGCTAACAAACAAAGAGATTTTTCCAGAATTTAATAATACAACTAAATAGTCTTATTACTCGGAATACACTGCAGGCAGTAATAACACAAAACATACCAAAATTCTCTATAAACACAGCGACACTTAATGATATTTTACATAAAGACCAATGCATCGTGGCGGCTACTCATCGTAAATCAGCCCAAAAACAGAATAACCACCACAGTTCGGTCCAGGTCAGCGTAAAATGTGCAATAAAGTATATTTAAACAAAGGACACGAGTTCGAGACTTGTCTAATTCCCTTGTACAACCCAGATATGACCAATATCTAACACTGAATATTGGTTATATCAGAGAATTATCCGGGGGAAAGTGAAGGCGGATAATCCAAAAGTAGAAAGGACCTAGCCCTAGTGTATTCTTTTCAAATCCATCTCAGGTCCTTAAGTACATTATGAAAAGCCTAATTACACAACCAATGATGACACCTTATCATCAAGGATATATAATAACGGAGTATACTTTGCTCATATTTAAAATATATATTCGTCTCTACTTAAGCTACTGAAAAGTTTCCACGTTAAAATTGATTTAATAGAATCAACACAAAAATCAACGAAGAGGAGAGAGCAAATCTCACTTTCTCAATAATTCACTTTATCCAGTCCTTAATTACTCGCACGCAGATTTTTACCTTTTTTAAGTAAATCGGTGCACTGCATAAGGGGCAGTTGTCGACATACTTAAAAATTACCAAACTGCGACAATGTGTCCGTTTTAAGCGTATTTCATATATTTTTGGAGAATGTAATACCGGACACAGCGTATTTTTAATCAGATTATAAATGCATTTCGCATAACAGTAAGATCTGTAAAAACTCAAACTTCAGATTCGAAACCCGTTTATCATATAAAAGGAACACGGTTATCATACTTTCTCTCTTTCAAACACGTATTACATTTTTGATTAAAGCTCTACTACAACGACACACATGTAAAAGCTAAAAACTTAATATTTTTAAAATATAATTTCTGTAATACACACGTTTTTTATAATATTTTTAATAAAGTAATAACGGAAAATAGGCAATATTATTTACAACTCAAAATGGGAGAAGACGATATTTTTCAAATTTTAAATTCTTACTGTGCACAAAGGGTCTTTTTTTTTCTTGGTACCGTTCGCGAATTTACTAAACTTACCAAAAGAGTAATAACATATCTATCGCTAAAATAACGCCGCTAAATGATTTTTACATTTACTACGCGAATAAATCTAGCGGGGGAAAAAATTATATTTCTCGTTCACATCTAAGAAAAATAATGCATTTTAAAAGGACGGCAGTTCTAGGACCGGACCAGCGTGACGCAACCTAGTAATAAAAAGTTTAGATTTTCGCGAATCCACCGCCGGTGATCGAGATAAAAACAGAATTATTAAGAAAAATTACATTCGAGTATCCTTCCCGAAAAGGTTATACTCCCTGCACATTTAAAGAATAATTGTTAATCGATAATTTTCAATCTCCATCCTATCTGAAGCCGTTAAAAACCGTATAGGCGGTTTAATCTACAATTAAAACGAACAAACTTCTCTAATTATTCGTATCGATAACGTTATCAACTGCGCGAGCATGGAAAATATCGACTCTGGAAACATTAAGGAAATAAGAATCGCGTCATCAACTTTTTTTCCTCTTCTGGTTTCCCTCGACGATAGCGCTCTATAGAAGGCACTCTATAAGAAATAATACGAAGCTGTTTCAATAGCTTCAGGCAGAGATACTATAATTTATAGGTGAACAAGTTGACGAAACCTTGGCGCCTGCTCACACAGAGAACCGCAACAATTATCAGCCACAGATATATATATATTTTTTATTTTCTTAATGCAACGCACTGCATATTAACACACACACAAGCACATACATATAATATGTAAAGGGGTTTACATTGACATTCTGTGTTAATAATCGAGGTGGAGACCTTAAAAACGATGCATATAACCTTTATCGCTAACGATATTAAATAGGCTGTAAAATTCGGTCTACATTTCCATTCACTTATAACAGCACTACGAACGCAGATAGTTTTTAATAGACTTGCGCCGATGCTGATGAATCGATCGATCTTTGATTCAACTTATTTAATTGTGTTTGCAGTCTTTAATAAATACAAATAAAATAAGTTCATTCGACGACTTTTCAGGGCGAGCATCGAAAAATAGAACTATTAAAAGTAACAATCAGACTATTTTACGGTTGAACCATCCTCCTCCTGATGTTCACTTTTCGGCAGATAAATTTCGAGGCGAGTTAAGTGAAAAATAATTCAGTTCATAGAACTAAAATAAATGCCACAAAACGATAACTAAATTCGCCGTAGACACACACACGCACACTACTGCAGTATAAGGAGAAAAACCGACTTTAAAATTATCGACACTTGGGCAACTATAGCAGGCGCACCCGGCCATTTAAGAGACCATTAGAGAATGCGTTTGCTACGCGTGCTAACGATTTCTCGGGGGGGGGGGGGCATTTAGAGTACATCATAAGCGCATAAGCTTTGTTTTAAATTTACCCGGCATCAGTTTCTTACCTACTTTTGACTTTTCGCTAGGACAAATAATAATCCCCCGAGCATACCCATTTCTAGGCCGAATACACACACACTATTATTATATAACTGTCTTTTTGAAGGTTTCTGAAAGGGAAAAATAAAATATCTCTTCCTAACATATAGCTGAACAACCGTTCCATATGCTCAGCACAAGAAGTTGAAAATGTAGTTATTTTTATAAGGTTCCAGAGGTAATTTCATTTTCCGCAAAAATTAAGCCGCGTTTCACCCCGTCTTTTTCGCATACGTCAAACAATTCTTGTTTCACCGAGAAAAATCTATACAGCACGTTACAGCTTTTAAAAAACCGGGAGCAAAAAAAAGTCAAAATTTACTGAGATATTTTAAATTTCCGATAATTCAAAAAGATCGTCGTTTACAAAATTTTATTTGCAATTTTTTACCTGTATTAACTATTAATAATCAAACCGGAAGTAATACACTCGACCGTTAAGGGTTTTCTTTTTTGTTCAAAATTATTATTCACCTGTAATTGTATTTTACCGGTGCTCCAGAGTGGCAGGTAAGATTTACTTGTACAAGAGTGTGAAAAGAGACGTTCGTCTGGCAGTCCCTATTGGTTCAATACTTGGCAATTTTCTGCCAAATAACGATCGAATTTTCTAATAGTATCTAAGCAATGTTATAAACTCATTGAAATTAAGGCTAACTACTACTATTCTTTAAAAAAACAAAACATATCTAAAAAATCGTTTTAAATTACGCTAGTACATTATTGGTCGCATGAGAATTTTTGAATATATCGTGACGAACATATGCAGAATTCTCTTTCACGGGTCAACAGCCGCTGTAGACATGAATCATCGAAATAAGAATCAAAATGGATGGAGTGCTACTCAGTGACTAAAAATCATTCGGTCGAACAAGGCCACCAGCTTTTCAAAATATCACTAGAAGAAAATTCAGTGGGCCGTTTGCGAACAGGACACACATCCTTTCTGCGCGGCGTAATTATATCCGCACGCTTCAAACATCTGTCTGCTCGTTTTAATCCGCTTACAGAGTCTTTTAAACAATGTTCTAATTTCATTCGGTCTCTCTACCGGCTCCATTATACAGACCTGTTAAGTTCGATCATCATCTTAAAAGCAAACGGATTATTATTGTTATATATGGAAATATTGTGCTGTGTAATAATAGTCCTATAGTAAACGATAGAGTACCACAGGCACCCAAAAAACCGGGTGTCCAGCACTTCTCCAGAGTATCGATAGTAAAATATCACCGCAGCTGCATAGAGACACGTTGAACTCGCGAAATCGTTCATCTGAAACCTATATATATATATATATATATATCTTTTCAAACGGAATATCGATCATTCGGGTAATTCGAAAATATCCATTAAAATGATAATAATAATAGTTTTTCGAATTCGATATTCTCTAACTAGATTGTTCGGTTGCGTGAAAGATAACCGACACTTACACACTTACACGGGGGAAAAACTAATAATAATCGAAATGCGCTAATAAGTAAAAAACGATTTTTTAAAATAAATGCCGTTTCTCTCGGTACTGAAATGCAAATTACAGTTAAAAACCCGCATTAAATATTCACGATGTTAAATACTACGCTGTTGTGTGTACTCATTTAATATGGTTTTTTAATCGATACAGGAAATTCTAAAAATGAATGTTGTTTAAGGGGATAATTCTAATCCTAATGATTATCATCGAGGAATTAGTTTTTACTTTTTCGGTTAGCTTTTATTGAATTTTTAAAGCTTGAAGTCGGTATTTAAAAAAAAAAAATATATTTCACAATTTCTTAGTGTAAATATATTTTGGCCGCCAACCTCTAAAAACGTATTCACCGTTTACTCTACTGTATACAGCACACAGATGGGGGGTATTTTTATAGCCGTTCGTAAAAATGACCGCAAATTTTCAATTCGTAATACGCTGCTACGTGTGAAGATTTTGCAATATAATAAAACGCAGTCTAAAAAGAACTCTACATTTACGACGCGCGTAGTTGCCAACACGAAATCCATCTGACATTTTTAATCGCCGAACGAAAAAGACCTCGCGTTCAGTCGAAATGACCATCGATATCAATCACGGTCGGCAAATTCCCTTCGGTTTTTTTTTTTTTTAATTTCTCCGCTAAATTCGAAAATCATTTGTAAGCAATAAAATAATACCCTACACTCATGGTTCGAAACATTCATCATTTTTTTGTAATCAATCAACAAATTTATGAAATCTTTTTCCAGTCTACATAGGCGCATAAAGATTTCGGAAAACTTAAATCAGCGTTGTGGCCTTGCTTAAAAAAATAATAATAATAATAATAACAAACAAACAAAAAAACACACTTTTGACATTAAACATTAAAAAATCACCACGATAGAAGAATAGCTACTATCAAAGTGGGGGTGAGAGATCTAATCGCGTCCGTTAACAGTGTCTATTTCTTTGAATTGGAAACTAATCACGTACATGTGGTAACCATCTATTTATTAATATAATTACAGTGTAAACTACGCTCGAACAAAGTATTAGAGAAACAAGAGAAGCATCCATCGCTTACGATTACATAACATATTCGTGATTTTTCGTGTATTCTTTTCCTTCTTTTTTTTTTCAAACACTTTGTTTTAACGACAGCTTATCAAATTATCGAATTATTGAATTATTGAATTAAGAAACGATTTTAATCGAATGTTACAACTATTGCGTTTCGATTGCTTTTTCTTTCTCACGTAGCGACTTCGCGAAAATTTAGCTCACCAGCTTACGAAATTTTTAAAGAAGGAAAATATCGATGTTTTATTACAATGGCGTGTCTGTCTGTTCGCGCGCTTTCTATTAATAAAAAGCGCGCGATTGGCTAATACAAATATCAGAAAGTTATTGAAATTTTAAAATTCGAATTTCGTTAAATTTGATTAGGTCTTAATAAAATTCTATTCATTACTTAGTGCGACTTACCACCGGGCACTTAATAAAATACGGAGGATATTAAAGATTTACAATAACTATCTTCGACATTCAATCGCCAACGTATCTATACCATAATACATTACATATATTATATATATACATATATGTGTATATATATATATATATATATATATATATATATATATATATACACAAACACACATACATATATATATATATATATTTACATGTATATCGATCGTTAGGCGTTGGTAAAAATTTTGAATTCTGTCAGGTTTTGTGTCATATTATTTAAAAGAAGAGCGTTGATTATGCAAAAAGCATCATTTTTATATTGGAGTTATAATGGAAAAAAAAGTCAATATTCACAAATACGGAAGCAACAAATGTAAAAAATCAGAAATTCGAACTAAAAAAAGAAAAAAACAACAGAGTGGATGCATCTACAAAATGAACCGGCTTTAGCGCATTAGTCGAGTAATCGATATGTATATCCTTACTAATATTATAAATGCGAAAGTAACTCTGTCTGTCTGTCTGTCTGTTACCTTTTCACGCTTAAACCGCTGAACCGATTTAGATGAAATTTTGTATGGAGATAGTTTGAGGTCAAGGAAAGAACATAGGATAGTTTTTATTCTGGAAATATTATATTAATTTTATTATTTCTTACGTATTCGTTCGTTAGTGTATGTTATTTTATTCAGACAGATGTTTTTGTTCGGAAATTCTAAGAAACATCAGAACGCCAGAAATCGGTTTCGTTATGTAAACAATTAACGTGTTGTTCATCTTCGATAGTCGCCATTCGTTCATCCGTTTGTAGCTTTTACCCGCGACGACGTTGTCCGCAGAAAATTATTATTTCAAGTAAGCTGTTTCGACGTCAATATAAATATAAATGAAAGAGGTTTTATTATTAAATCATAACGATAGTTATATAGGTACTTAGTGAGTAGGCCGGAGATTTCCTTAAAACATTTATATAAACGTATTATATTTTGATTTTAAAAAAAAAATTCTTATTATTTTTACTGTCAATATGCCTCGCAGGAGTAAATCTGATCTAGCGCGTAACTCCAACAGAGCTCGAGCTGCGAAAGTAGCTAGAACTGAGCAATCTCAAGAGCAGACACAGACCAGAGAGATTTTAGATGCCGAGCGTCACTCCACTCAAAAGGTTTCAGAGACCTTAGAACAGACTCAGGCACGGCTAGCTTTAGACGCTGAGTGTCACGCCTCTCAAAGGGCTGCCGAGATTATAAATGCGAAAGTAACTCTGTGTGTCTGTCTGTCTGTCTCACGCTTAAACCGCTTAACCGATTTTTTTACGACAAAGCTTTTCATTGTAATATAAAGGCCATCCATTTAAGATATATATATATATTTAATAGTAAATGAATATACACTGGCAGGACAACGTCTGAAAAACGTTGTTTACAAAAATGTGTTGAATTAAAATTTTACTACTGTAATTGTAAATAAACAAAAATAATTACATAAAAGTAAATAATAAAAAGAATATATAGAAGTAAATACCTAATAAAAAAAAAAAACAATAAAAAAAAAACAAAAAAACCTATAGTTATAATTTAATAATAAAATCTCTTTCATTTATATTTGTTTTCACGTCGAAACAGCTTACTTGAAATAATAATTCTCCGCGGACAACGTCACGGGTTAAAAGCTAGTATCAAACTAAACATATCGACAGCGTGAACAGCGCAATATTCATAAAGCACGATCCGGCAATAGTTGAATAGGACTTTTTTATAACACTAAAAAAAAAACATAGTTTAAAAGTGATCGTATTCGGCGTATGTTTACTTACCTAGCCAAAGCCATCCTCATGCACTCGTCAAATTTGAACGACAAATGGGCCTTTAGGTTGGCCACAGTGACGACTGTAATATGAACGGCACAGCAAAAAGAACGAAATATATATAACGCGTTATATATATATATATATATTTTTTTTTTATTATATATTTATATAATGAATTTCTATTGCACAACTAAAACAAACTTTTAATATCGGCGTTCAACACGACGTAACGAAACCGGCAAACACTTTAGCAAAAGAAAAAAGCCGAAAAACCCGAAAACCGGGCAATTATGTCCGACACGCGCGCGACAACTCTAATCACGATGGATACTGTAGACGAGACGTGGATAGCATTTAAACGGCACACATTATACACAAATATGGAACGGCCGATGAGACAGGAATTACCAAATCGCACGAAATAATCCACAGAGATCTCCGAGCATATGCTATATATATATATATATATATGTATATATATATACGTATATGTATATGTATATATCTATAATATGTATATGTATATATATATAAATATATATATATATATATATGTATATGCTTCGGCGTCGTGTGTAAATATATATATTAATCTAAATACGTGAAAACAATATTATCGGTCAGTGTGGCGAGTGTGGCAGCGGTAATTATACTAAATATTATTATTATCACGCAAATTAATGAAACATTGTTGCTTGTGCGGTCTCTAGAACACGGCTTGTTCTACTACATCAGTTTCAATTATTCTAGTCCGTCTTGCGCCAAACTCTAAAGCATGACGAACGCGCAACGAACGACTACAAAACACTCGACTGAAAACTAAACTAAATAGAACGACACCAACCTCGGCCGCTACCGACGCACACGAACCAGCTCCGCATCAGCTGTGCCGCACCACTGCCACTACACACAGAAGATCGAATGACATTGACGACGATGCCGGCTGTGCGCCTGCGTCAGACCAGCTTCTGCGCGCAGCAAACACTCGCCCGCACAATTCAGAATTTGCCGCTTTCATTTCGCCGGCTTTTTCTTTTTAATCGGCGGCGCCGCCAACAACGAACAGGTTCCGGAATCTCTCAAAACTTGAAACATCGTTGTCGCAATTTAGAAAATAGCTCCCTGAAAATCTTTTTACCGTCGTTGCATTGGGAATTTCTTTCTTTTTTTCGGAATTTCTGTATCTTAAGGTGTTTGTGTTTTCGATTAAACTATTAGGCAAGTTCAAAAATTCGTCATGAATGCGTTACTAATGTAAACAGCTAAACACATACAACAACGTGTAGCCTAAAAACTCTCTTTACAAGAGAACGCGATTTCTCTTGAAAGTTACCAGATGCATAAGCGTATGATTCGATTATTTATTTTTCCACCATTTTAATATGGGCGATGAAACTCTTGGTAAATATTCTCTCTTGTAAATGTTAACATCGAAGCTTGCAGTGTGACCAATTTTTTGTAGAATATTATATTGCGCGGTGGTCGTTTAATACACGCGCATACCACGCGCGCGTGTAAATTTTCCTTTTTTTAAAAAATCTATTTACCACTTAATCTTGACATTTTTGGAATAGTCTCGAAGAAGGAAAACCGCACTAATTCTTACCCGGAAAAAGTCCACATATAAAGTCGATTTTAAAAGACCAGATTGAAAAAAGTCTAAATACATCCCATTGTTACGAGTATTGTTTTTTGATTATTTTTTTTAAGGCTCGAAAAATCATCTGGCCAACTCGAGTATTTTGAAGCTATCCGTTAAATCACTTTTCTCCCCCCTCCCTTCACACACACACACACACATAAACACTAAAGAGTCCTTCGGGGTGCTTTTTTCACCCTTATAGTTTCTGAGAAAGACAATCTCACACTTCCGCGAAGCAACTGTTGCTCCCCAACCGTCGTTTCTTTCTTTACCTGAACGATAATTTTCAGGGCGAATTTTTCTTTAAAAATCGCAAGTAGAAAAGAGGTGCGTGATGTTAGTAGAACATTCGCGAATATTCGATGAAAGAACGTGCGGGAACGGATAACGGCGGATGAAGGAAAAACTTTGGTAAATTCTGATTATTGCCGCTTTTCAAATTGCTCCGAAGGGACGCGTATACGCGCCGAACGGGAAATCAATGCGCAACTCGGTCTGCGCACAATGAACGCGACACGCGCACAGCAAGGGCGAACGAGTGAGAATACCTCCCACATTCGGGGTAACGACGCTTATCGAAAGATACGGAGAAAAAAAAAAAGATGCTCCCACACATGCGTACCAGGATGAAACTATATTTATCAAGAACGACCACGCCGCACACACAGATATACATATATACATATATATATGTACATATATTATATGTAATATATATGTATAAATTTGATAATTCCTTGATTTTTTCTTTTTACAGATGAAACTTTTTTACATTTAGATCTGGTCCTAATTGTTTTTTGATAAAGGCTCTTGGTTAATGAGGCCCCCTCCACAAAGATTAAAATAAAAAAAAGGTAATGAGGACAAATTAAAATTTATAGGCAGTTTGTGAATGGATCTTACTTTTCAACCAACGAAATACAGAAACTATATTCATATTTAACGTTTTATAAGCTAATCGGGGAGAGAGCCTCGTATACAGAAAAGAAAAAAAAAAAACATATACATCACAACTGGTTTTTATAAAACTGCGGAGTTTTTGTAATTTTTGAATATTCGCATAATAAACACTGCATCTTCAGCGCTATATGCGTTTTTTTTTAAATTTTTGTTTGCTGTCTGCCTGTTCCGATGGAAAACTATGTACATAATAACAGCAATGGATGATGATGGCTATTCACGCAGCCTATGTATACTCCTCGGGTCGTTTTTAAGCTTTGTTTCACACTGTATGAAAGCAGCACAACAGTCTGATGTTTGAAAAAAAAAAAAAAAACAAGAGAAACACACAGTATCAAAAAAACCTGGTTTATTAGCTGGTATCTTGTAAAAGCAAGAAACGCGATACCTTTGATGGTGGAACTTCACCGCTCCCTTTCACCGATTCTTCAGTGGTTTAAAAAGGCATGTATCCTTTTCTCGGTGTTTACCTTATTTTTTTTTTTTTTTTTTTTTTTGTTCTGTTAGATGTTTATGGGGGCTAAAGTGATTTCGGGGACAAAAAATATTACCGTCAACGATTTGAACAAATTTTTATCTAAAGCCGAAAGGTTGTTAACGGGCGTTTCGGAAACGAAAATCGGGAAACAGATATATGTATGTATTGCTGTATTTTTTTTTTTTTTTTTTATATGCTATTCCATTACTTTTTAATGGTCCGGCTTTCGGCGATTTAAAAGTCGATCACCAGTAACTAAACTCGCATTTTTTTTCCTTCGATTAGGCCAACACATCTCATCTTTCCTTTTCCGCATTTGTTGCTTCGTGCGATATCGAGATTTTAAGTTGTGTTCGTTAGATTCCGGGTTTTCGAAAAACTTATTTTCCGCCTTTGTGGATTTCTCGTTTAATCGACTTCATTTTTACTTCCTTGTACGAATTTTAATGGCGAAAAATGTTTAATGCCATATTCAACGGATATTTCGACCATCCTCCCTGATTACTTCCCCCCTTATACGTATTATAAGAAGAAAGTATACTATATTTGTGAAGTATTTTGAATCTCACGTTTTAACAAAAATATCCATTTTAACCATCCCAGGATCCACTTTAAAGTTTGTCGTTTTTTCGTGACGTCTGTACACGTATGATCACGCAAAACTTAAAAACGTCTGGTCCTAGAAGGTAGGAAATTTTGTAGGTAGGACACCATCTTGACGTTGTGCAAACTCTAAATATTTCATGTGAGTAATATTGAAATGGATTATTAAATTTAACCCTTTTAATGATGCAACAATTGAATTTAATTCGTTACTTCGTAAAAAAAAAGTACTTTTACCATAAATAATCGGAGTTTTGTCGTTCTATCGCATTTTATGCTTGCATAAACATTGTTAAAAATGCACTACATAATTACATACTCTACGGAATATTCACGAGAGAAACAGTTGCTTACATTCCTAAATGGAAATTTCTTTTAATGTACACGCTAAACGGTAAATGGAAATCGAATATGGTTTAAACAAACGGGGATGATATCAGTGTGAGACGTTTGCGATCACTTTTATGCAAGTAATTATTTTTTTGATGATTTACATCGTTAATGTATTCAGCAAAGAGAATCGATGCAAAATTATACGAATACTAAAATTAATTGGTCTCTTTTACAGTATTCTCGTAAAGTTGTGTAAGAAATATTTAAAAACTTGTGTTTAACAATAATTTGACTTACATTGACATAGTATTAGAAGTAAAATTAATACTGCTTTGACTTATATATATACTTTTAGATTTTCATATTTTCTATCCTGCCAATATGTGAACTTTAGGACATTTTATACTTTACCTGAACCTTTTATTTAAATACTGAATGGAGATTTTTTCTTTGATTACACATATATTTCGTGTGAAGTTCATGATCTTGTACAATGCATGGGTATTTTATGTAACAAGCAAAAGAAATTAATTTCTATTTGCGTTGTTCAGTAATATTCTAAATTTATTCTCGAATAGCCGAATTTACATGACTTCTAAACAGTTCAACTAATCAAAAAATAAATAAATAAATATATATATATATATGTATGTAAAAACGGGTACGTAAGGTATTTGAGGACACTCATATATGAGGCTACCGCTTCATACACAATAACACGTTTTTCTTAAAAGTAGCCCGATCATTTGTACATAAAGTTCGTCAAGAATTGGAAGCATTTAGTAGCGATGTGAAAAGGGTTGCTAAACCCCAAAAATCATAAAGCACGTTCAGACAGTATTAGAATACCACAGTTTGTTCAAAAAATTCGGAACACTATTGACCAAGACTTTTCAAATCGTAGTATGCAGATAAAGTTTCCCGTAACAATCACGGTTTCGGGAGTGATCTGCAATGAAGGACACGTCATTCCTCCATACTTCTTTTTTCTCAGAGGATTCGAGTAAATACTGCCATCTACACCGAGGTTTTAGAAACAGTTGTGAAACCCTGGATAAATAGTGTGTGCGGTGAGAGGCCATACGTATTCCTACGACAACCGAAGATTGGATGTCCGAAAATCTGCGCGACCGCATTACCCCAAATTTGTGGCCACCTATATCGCCAGACTTTAATCCTTTGAATTACTACGTATGGAGCGTTGTTGAACGGGACACACTAATAAACATCCCCATAACACGCTTCATTCCCTTACAGCTACTATTATCACAGTTATGTCCCGGTTAAACAAAGTATTATTTGATTCGGGCATGCAAACGTTTTCGGACAAGAATTGAGGCTACTATTGCAGTGAAAGGCGATTTTATTGAATGATTATGTAGCTTAAAAGTTGTTTATTCAGTTGTAAAAATTTCATTGTATTACAATAAATGTTGTCAGAAATATCAATAATTTAATTTTAATATCTATATGTTCTCAAATTATGCAACCTGCATATTGATTATTACGCAAAACTGTTTTGTATTACCAAATGACTAGGGATTGTATATAATGTTGGTAAAATTATGTAAATGTGAATTTTAATCAAACATCTAATTAAATAGAACAATTACGTAATGGGATAATGTATTAAAATTATGATCAAAAAAAATACGTATCTCAATAAACCATTTTTTCCAGTATAGACACGATATCAGAGGAATTTCTCGAATCAAAATTGTTTATAATACGTCGTTTTAAAATACGTTTGTGCCTGAAAGTCCCAATAAAATTACAACTCCATTCATTATGAAAATTCATTAATTTAAAATACACGATAACAATTACACACATAAACGAAAAATAGTTTCCTCGTTTGTTTTTTTTTTTTTTTGTGTGTTAATACTTTTACGAGAATTAATACAATATTGACGACCCATAGCGAATAGTTTTATGAGTACAAATAACGCAAAGTGAAACTACAAAGTTCAGTAAAATAATGTGCACAAAATTTAGAACAAACAAAGGAAACAAACATCAAAAATGTATGATTCCATTTATTGAGTAAACCGAAAATTAGAATACCGGTTTAATTGAATACACTGCTCTTACTGTTTATGCTTTTCTAAAGGTGCAATAATTTACCGCAAACAAAATGGAAATATAGCCTTTTAAACTAATAGTAAGTTATACAATAAATTAGTAAATTTTAATAATTTCAATAGGTTACTCAATTCAAGAAGTATAGGTCCTGATAATGATGTATATATATATATATATATATATATATAATGATAATAATAATTATATTAAACCTAGTATTTACATATATGTTTACTTGCGCAAAATGTGAAAAAGTCTATTTTGGCCAAACAGAAATAATAAATATATGGAGTAATCGATAGAGTTGCTGAGGATCTGATGAAAACAAAACATAATATTACTGACGACATTAAAAAAGATATTATTACATTAACAATTATTTATAATAAAAAATTATTACCTACAGCGGAAAAATGTTACATAATAAGTTTAAATATAAAATTATGAATGTACACAATCACCCGAGAATAAACCACTTTATACAATAAAATTATAATTAAATTAAGATCGATAGTCATCTAAATAATTCAATTCAATTTTAAATTTATTTACAGTATTAAAAGATATACCACTAAAACTACATTATTACATTTAATTTTAGGCCGCACATGTGCAATGGTTGCGCGAGTAGCGGGATCCATGTTAGTGTTTACATGGAGATTAAACTTCTGCATGCAACGTGATATTTATTCGAACCAGATTAAAGCTAAATAAGTTTTAATTGTAATAATTATCTAGCATTTTGATAATGACAGTAACATTCGCGTCGAAACTAGTCGATGTTTTTCTATTTTTTTTTTTTTTTTAAATATTTTATCGATAAGGTTTTGTGTGAACTTTATATAATTTTTATGATATTTTTATTACTTACGTTCGGTATAACAATGTCAATTTACTACTTTGTTCAAATATATGTATATATATATATATAATGCCGACGGTATTGCATTTAAATCTACAAAATTGAAACATTTTTCAAACATGCAATAGAATATGCGTGAAACGTTTATTTCAAATTTAAAAATTGGAAATTTCACTTACGGCAAAGCGCAATCGTATGTTTATTGTTTTTTCTTTTCTAAAAATAACTTTACATTACATGTGTGAAATATATTCAATCACTAATGAAATAAAGCAAAACGTTTAAATTACAAAAATATCGTCCTAATGTTAATTTTAAAAGTCCGCCACTTACTCGATGATGATGTCACCAGACTTGCCCATCGAAATTCCGAACGTCTCGTTTTTTAAAAGTGACATTTTTCAAGGCAACTTTGGCTCATGACGCGCGGAGGAGTCAAATGTGTAACTAATTAAAAAATACCGATATAAAATTTTTCAAAACGTTTCCCGCAGTTACATGTACAGGGTAATTGACGGCGAGATACATAGCGCACATTCTTTTCCGAGGTAATACCCCGGAAACGTGATAATTGTTTTCAGTGGGGATTATCCGACAATTTATAGAAGCGCTAATGGTGCGCTTGTGACACAAATTTTATCGCAATTTATCGCGCTGTTCGCGTGAGATTTTTGAGTGTAATTTACACATTCCGGTATTTTTACACCCTGTTACACTTGTAATATCGACACCCGTCACCGGCACTTTATATCTTAAACATTTTTACACTTACAATGCCTGAAGGAGAACGGGAAGAACAAACATTTGAAATAAGCAGACGAGAATATACGAAGAATTAAACGGTTAAATGAAGTTTAATAAAATCCGGAGGCACGGAACTATACGCATTTTGAACCATTTTATATTTACCAGGACCTACGAAGCGATTAGAGTCAGTTACTGATGTGATCAGAAACTGGTAAATTGAAGGAAGCAACTAAGAATTACGATGAAGTCCGAGGGACAACAAATTAAAGTCAGTCAGGAGGGTAGTAGAACATTCAAAGGAAATATGTTTAGATGGGACTTCGTAATTAGAATGTGAAGATGAGATCAAGTTTTCGAAAATAGATAACCTAATGTACTTTTCCACAAAAAAACAAAGTTATTTCAAGACACAAGCTGTTCATTGGTGCAGGCAGACGGGATATGAAGTGAATACACACACATATATATGAATAAATGTTTTCCAAATGCTAGAAAGAGAAATTTTATGGAAAAAGATAATTTGAGACTGATAAAGCAGAATTCCATGGCTGATGTGAGCGGTATTCACCTGATACATACATTAAGCCGGGCACGCACGTATAAAACCGGAGATCTAGGGTTGTTGTCACTGCCTGACGAAAAAAAGCGGAAACTGTATTTCTGGCAGCTAAACAATATTTATCTTCTCCAGCAATCACTAAAGTCACAAAGTAGTGATGGAATATGCCTATAATCGTGTGTTAAAAAACGGTACGTGTTCTGGAACGGTTTAAGGAACATTTCCCACCATATGTGTAAATTATTTTCATACTCGATAATATTTCAGTCGGACTTTGTTAATAAAAACGATATTCTACTACTACACAATTAAGCCGGGGCCTGCCTTTTTTTAAAAAAGAAACGTGTTATCCCTCAGTGACGAATCGAAAAATAAAAGTAGAACAATTAAAAAAGAATACAGATTGGAAATTTGTTAGGAAAACGAAAAGAGGGAGTCGATTTACACCTAAATAACGTGATCAGTGTGTCCGATTTAACTCTAAATTTCATTATGATCCGTCAGTTTATTCAACGCTGATACAGCACTCTGCTACCGGCTAAATCTGGAAGCCGTAATAACAAAACCCCGACGAAAAAACTCATACGAGCAACGAAACTGCTACAAAAAATTCTCAAACGATAGCAGAATTGAATTTTAGGAAAAAGCGCAAAACAGCGAATCCAAGCATTCAGATTCAGCCGACCGAAAATATATTTACCCAGTCTACACTAAAAAATAAATCCGAATGATTAATATGAGAAATGATTATAATCACGCGTCACTTGGAAAAATGATTAATTGTAATATTAATGTAAGAAGGGGGAAAAAGTAGAAAAAAAAAAAGAAAAACAAAAAACGATCATAGTAAAATATGGCAACGTCATTCTTGTGCCGGGTGGTAATAGAAAAAACCTAATAGAGGAAAAAAATTGCAAAATTTTAGAAAAAATCGTTATCGCGTAATGTTTCTCCGTAACATAAATTACTTAAGAATAACGTAGTTAATTAAAATTTACGTTTTTTAACAGAAATGGTAGATAGCAAAATTAAAAAAATTAACAATAACGGCAGCAATAAAATAGTTTTAACTTTTTCTCATCGTTAATGCAGCGAGCGCAGGTCACAGTACACACAACAAGCGCAAAAAGCGTTTAATTCTATTTCCATCAAAAACGGAAGTAACGAGAATTATTTTTAATCAGTTGAAAAATTAATTTTTAAATCCCAGTCGTCAAACCAACTGACGTCACAGTTGTAAAGTTTAAAATAAAATTAAGCAACTATTAAGTTGGAACATAGGGAAAGAAAAACCCGAAGATTCTCTACGTTCAAGCGATTGTCACATCCTTTCACCGCGCATATACATGAACATGTGTGTCTTTTATATTTAATTTTTTTCGCAGACAATTTAGTAAATTTTTTCCTTTTTTTAAATATCTTTACCATCTCTTGAAACACTTTTAGCCGCCACAATTTTTAAAAATAAATTTTGAAACTAAATTTTGAAACTATATTTTGGAATTAAATTTTGAAACTATATTTTGAAATTAAATTTTGAAACTAAATTTTGGAATTAAATTTTGAAACTAAATTTTGGAATTAAATTTTGAAACTAAATTTTGAAATTAAATTTTAAAATTAAACTTGAAAATTATATTTTGAAATTAAACTTGAAAATTATATTTTGAAATTAAACTTGTAAATTATATTTTGAAATTAAACTTGAAAATTAAATTTAGAAATACGGAAAAAATACAACGCGCAAAACATTGGGTAGTGATTTAACTTTCGCTAATTCGATAGAAAATTTATATATGCAAACTAGAGCTAATTATTCAATTTTAATTATATCGCGCCGGAATTGGGGCAATTTAAAAATGAACGGACGAATCTGAACCACAATGCCGACATTATGTACGGAGATATCGAAACGTTAATAAACACAACGACGATAAAGAATTAAATAGCGTTGAAAATTTTCCGATGGAATTCAAAAATATGGACAGTAAACTAATTCCAGTAGCTCACCCGACTCGACTTTACGCATTACCGCGCGCAGTTTAATTGTTACATAATTTTAGATTAATGTTTTTCGTTGTTAAACTTTCGTAATGAATTTTCACGGGGAAGAAGAGCGTGCCGACCCCCGAGTGCTTAATCGCTTTCCATTTGCCTTTTTACCCCATTACAGATATTTGTACGAAGGTTGTTGACATATCTGACGAGCATGCTCGTTTCAATTATATAAAACCGGGAATAAAAAGAGCCGAAACGGGAGATCGTGGAGACAGTAAGTTCGCCGACGATTAGTAAGACGAAATCCATATCGAACTTCTTTTCGTAGTTCTTATATAATTAGTTTGGTTGTTCAAAAAGTATACTAGAAAAGGAGGCGGGAATGGCAAAAAAAAAAAAAAAAATCTGAAAAATATGGCCAAGTTCTGACGCGAATTATGTAAGAGCGACGGCAACTTGAGTCGTTCGAAGGAGGTCATCTGAATTGCGCATGTAAGAAGACACTTCATGACCAGTCTCAGCGTGGTCATGATGAATCATAAATCAGCCGCGCACGTTGAAGGAGATTACTCAAAATCGGAAGAATCCATAAATTTCGTAACCAAAAAAAATTGAATGCGAAAATCTCTTAAGCGAGTCCTGACTTTTCAAAAAAAAAGAAATAAATAAATAAATAAAATAAAAAAAAAAGTTATGAAATAGTTTATAATAAAAAAATATATCGATACTTGAGGATTTATCACAAAAATTAATAGAAATGCGCTAAAAAAAAGTTAAAAAATAATTATTCGACAAAATAGAAAATTTATCAACAAAATGTGCTACCAAAAAGCAAATAATAAAATCGAATTCGATAAGAAGTTGTACAGTGAAATATACCAAACTTAAGGCGATAATATTATGACAATTTTTATACTACAATAATACCTTAATTAGAGTTTCGGTAAAGTTCAAACTGCGATATCTGGAAACAATTTAATGAATATTTAATGTGATTTTAAATTATTATCACAATTTGAATTCGGTGCACCTAGACAAGATATATGAATATTGTTTAAGAATCATCATGATATCACCCCTTAAGATGTATTTCGCTGTAAAATATTCATCTTCTTACGGAATGTAATTATTTTTTAATTTTTAGATTAAATTTTCACAGCAAATTTTTTTGAAGTGGCGGTTTTTTCTCGACAATTTACTTCACAATTTTTAACGTAATAATTCAAATTTTTGGCTTTGCAGAGAATGAACTTTTTTTTTTTTTTTAAAGTGACGCACGGGTGTGTGTTTTTTTTTTTTTTTTATTTTATTCTATCTACTCGCTTGCCGTGTATAACCGCCAGGGTCATCCCGGCGACCATAGGAGTTATTACAGTTTACCTAAAAGGTTATTTATGTTGAGGAAAGATAGCACTGTTTGAACCTGTTCTGGGCGATTGGACAAAAAAATGTGTAGTTGTTCGTCCTTATTTCTCGTCAATTGTTTACATTGTTTCAGGAGGTGATCGATAGAAGGTATACCACTGCTGCATTGCAAAATGGGCAAGAAATCGGCGGAGGGGATCTCTGAAGACCGACTAGGTGCGAAAGTAAATTACGTACATTACAGTTTTTCCCAGAAAATTAAACATTTATAAATTATTATTACTGTTAATATACATAAATTTATAATAATTACTATTATGATTATTATTCATTTGTAAAAAAAAAGGAAGTCTTATAAAGACATATAATAGTCTTTGGTCTGGGGCTAATTCTAAATTTCGCGTTCTCATTTTTGGGCATGAACAAAAGTTCGTTATCACGGTTCACAACGTCGTTTGTAATTTTAAAATTGTCCATCGTTGTCACTCCTCCTCTTCGGTCGCTATTAATGATAATAGCATTTATTCGATGATATTTTATTTTTTTCTATTAAGAAAAATATTAGAAATTATTAAATTATAATTTGTCAATTACCTTTTTCGTTCAAAGCGTACTTTATGATGTTATATTAATGGTCAATAAACAAATACACTAATATATTTTCATATTGTACATAATGATCGTTCGCTACAATAATAATAATAATAATAATATCGAAACAGAATTTAATGGAAACTTTTCGTTGAAACGGGGATTTCAACAAAAAACGTGACGAAAAAAATCAACGGGAATTTGATAACTATTTATAATCGATATGCGCCCGCCGGTTTACTTCAAGTACGATAGCTGATACAAAAAAAAAAAAACGACAATCTCGACCACAAACGACCCCCCCCCCATTCTTCGGTCAAAGTAATCCGCGATGATTTAATGTTGTTCGACGGAGTGGAGAAAATACGACAAAAGCTCTGCGAGAGTACTTGTATGCGGGCAGTATCTAAATTCATTTTGCCTTTTTAAATATCTCGACTTTTTACGTGTATCCCCCCATTTTAAATATGCGTAATTTTAGTCATGGGCGTTGTAGCTAGAAGGATGCGAGGGTGGGCAGAGCCCACCCTAGAAAACTCGTTGCCCCTCTAGAAGAATCGTCTAAATGTCACACGGAGAAAAATTTGAAAAGTGTAAAGGTACAATGTACTTCGAAATTGATATCGTAATTGTCACGATAATTTCCTACGCGCATGCAGGCCATCTAATAACGGCGTGCTCCAAAAAATGGATTTTCACATATGTCTTTCCTGCATATAGAGAAAATGAAATAGTCCAAAAAAACGCAATAACTTCTGAGACAGTCTTCAATCGGTTCAGCGAAAAACACGGAAAATTGAAACTTTTATAAGAAATCTATAAATCAGTAAAGTATTATATATCAAGTAAATTAAACACGCCAATAAAACAATAATTATTTTATATCGGTGTGTTTAATTTACTTAATATATAATAAATATAAACAATGAGTATATTAAATAGATATATTTAAAGTATATTATAATAAACTGTATCTTATTTTGAAGTATTTTGAATCTTCGGTATGGATTTGCACAGTATTTTAAAATTAAGTGATCTGTAAATAAAGCCCTTTTTTAAATAAGCTGTTAATTATTTCGGTTATATTCGGTTATATATTTATTGAAGTTGCTAATTTTATATCAACTTTTTAATATAAAACGATTATATGTGCGCACACACATATACATACATACATACATGCATACATACATATATACATATATAAATATACATATACATATATATATATATATATATATATATATATATATATATATATATATATTCAGCTGGTCAGATGCCCCCACTCAGGAAAAAATTTCTAACTACGCCCATGATTTTAATTCGTGTTAAAAATCAACGTCTAATCTTATTCCCACCATTTTCACCCCCCCCCCCCCCCCCGCGCACACACACACACACACACAAAAACACATATCAGTACAGATTCTGCAGCTCTGAATCTTTCATTCATGCTTCGTTGCTGTTAAGGTACGACCGCTCGTGACACTTTTAAGACCCAACGTTCGGGCCACCCCACCAAAATGCGTGATTTACGCCAATTAGCAAAAGAACTCGTCCAATGCGGAAAACGATTTGAGTAGCGGGAAAGCTTATCGACTTTTCGGGCGAACCAACACATTACTGTTCGGCACTAGTGCGGAGAAACTGTAGATCCAAAACAGCTACTGGACGGCGTGTGAAATCGGACCTACCGTTTCCCGACGACACAGCTCTAGAAATTCGAACTGCAGACACGGGAGCGGCAACAGTGAGAACGGGAAATGGAAATCAGAGGGACAATTAAAGTAAGAAGTGAAGTGTGTTAGGAGCGGCGCGGATCGCAGAAGAATTACATAATGGAAACTGAATAATGATAATTGGTCAACGTAAGAGAAAAGGTGTTTTCCAATAGCGAAAGGGGGCGATGGGACGGCGGCGCGAACGACCGGGGGGGGGGGGGGCAGAGAGCGTGGAGAAATCATTAGCGAACGATTTCTAGTATGAAAGAGAAAATAATAAATACGCACTGTTGTTTTCTTTATTCTTTTGAAAGCTAGTGAAACGTACCACACAGCGCCGAAGCTACAACCGATGCAACTCCTCTTCCAGTCGGACTGCTGGAACTCCAGCGCATTACCGAACAGCGCTGCATCCACCACCACCACCACACACACACAGGCTTAATATTATAAACGAAGATAATGATGAAGTGGTGTACGGCTGCTGTCGAGTGTTGTGCCTATTACTTTGTACATGGCGGGTACGACGGCGGAGAAATTAGGATATACAAAATCCGCCGTGTACATACACACACATATACATATATATATATATATAGGTATATGTATTATCCGGAGAGGCCAGCGGACGAGCACTGTCTCCACTGTTATCGTTAATTTGTAGCATTCACCGACAAAATAGTTCCTGTTCACTGTCTTTACTTTTCAATTTTTAGAAAGTTCTGATTTTCTTTTTGACGCGAACGGTATCGTTCTCGCAGAGATACCTATGTCATTCCTGTCTTCGCATAACCGCGTTCTTAATGTTTATCCCTTCACTAGTCAAAAGCTAATCGCGGTCTCTCTTACTCTTTCTGCCGATGCAATTATTATTATTATTATTGTTGTTGTTATTATCCCTTATTAATTTATCATGTTTTACAAATAAGATCTTTTATTGTTCTTAATTTAATAAATTTATTTTCAGTTGATTCCATTATTCTTAAATGATCCAGCTTTATGCGCATAAATTGAGTTTGTGTAACAATAATAATAATAATAATAAAGATTTGATTTGATTATTATTATTATTATTATTATTATTAAGTCGAACTAACGTGGTTTTCACCGAGGGCGGTCCATCAATTTTTTCTAATTAAAACCATCTTGACTATATTTTCTAGTACAAACTTATTCTTCGAGAATTATTATGTATCTTCGTTGGGTGTTCGTTGCCAACTTCAGCCATTTAAGTTTTCGTCTTAAAATCAACTTGGTACGTTACTTTCGAAATTTTACTCTAATCATTGATAAAGCAGTGATCTCTCCGAAAAACTACCCGCTTATATTTCCAACAGTCGGAAACCAATCGGAATACTGGAAAAAACGGACACGCTAGGATTGCTTTCAGATCGCTGACTACTAAAAATTCGCTGCTCGCGGAAACTTTCAAAACCGATCCGGAATCATTTGCAAAAATCATCGGAACGAATCTGTTTTGCGACTCTTAATTTGACTTTCCCGCAAGTTAAACTGTAGGCAAAGAATATATTCGAATTAAAGTTACTTCGAAATCTGTTTTTACATAGCTTTCGCAACAATTTTATTATATAAAAAAAAACCCAGTAATATAGGACGAATAAATAAAATTTTTACACTTATCTAAAGACTTCATCAATAATAAATTTATATTAATTATATGTAACAATAGTATACGCAATCTGTATAATGGATTATAAAAAACTTATTGTTTTTATACAGGGAGTGATAATGAAGATAATTTGCCTGCTCAAACCTGATATGATATGAGCAAAATTTTACGGTTCATCTTAATTTTTTTTTTTTACATAATTTTCGCTGTTTCACTTTCTTCCATACAATACAACGTAAAATAGGAACTTTTTTCATCGGCTTAGCACATTTTAAAACGCGCGTATAAAATAATATTTTATAAAGTATTTTTTAAACCTTAGAACAATTTTTACTTCACGTTATTCCTAACTGCCATTTTTACACGTTATTCCTAACTGAAATTTTTACATGCTATTCCTAATTGAAAATTTTACACGTTATTCCTAACTGAAATTTTTACACGCTATTCCTAACTGAAAATTTTACACGTTATTCCTAACTGAACTTTTCACGCGTTATTCCTAACCGTAATTTTCACGCGTTATTCCTAACCGTAATTTTCACGCGTTATTCCTAACTGAAATTTTCACGCGTTATTCCTAACTGAAATTTTCACGCGTTATTCCAAACTGAAATTATTCGCAATACAGCGGTTAGGTATATAAAATTAATTTTCCAAAACAAAACCTACTTTAGAGATTAAGTAAACACTTACCACCTCTATGTATATCAATTTAATTCTTGTTTTATTTTGTTTTGAATTTCTTCATTCTTAATAATAAAATAATTTCATCCGAAGTGTATAGAATAAAAAAATAAATAAATAAATAAATTATCCCATCTAATTAACTTAGACAGTGTGTTCCAAGGAATTAGAGTTCCGAATTAATTTCTAATTAAACAATTTTGCCATACCTAAATTATCAATAGTAGTAGTACGGAAATACTTTAGAAACATAATTAAAATTATAATAACAACATCAATTTATAAATTTTTTTATGTTCGCGGAAGAAAAAATCACGGACGAGACTAGTTTTTAAAAAAAAAATCACTGATAAAAAGTCCGTCAAAAATTGTTATCCGCGAACAAAGCTAATGTGCGGTATTCTGCAATTAGACCTAAAGCTCACACAGTAAAACTGCGGCAGCTGTTAATTCGATGTACACAGTTCAGAAAATGTCATCAACCGCTCTTTCTACCTGTTTCACATTCAACATCGCTATCAGATTGTTTTGCCTGCAGGTATTTTTTACTACTTCACTATTATTAATCCTTGAAAAATCATCATTATACAATCCGAAAGTCCAACAATGTATTTATCACATAGCTTATATAATCATTACGCTATTAATCAGTTCCATCATTAATATTTTTAAATACGTGCGTAACTCAATATTGCTATTTTCTAAGCATCTGATCTTTTTCCAAAGTATATCTTCTTCATCTTTACTAGCGATGATAAGGAATGAGAGAGTGACGGAAAAAATTTCCTAGTTTCAACGAATATCGTACCGCCACATCAAATAATGCTTGTGAGACCATCTTCTTCAGTTTTTTCTTTTATACTACATCGTTTAATCAAAATAATAATGGCACACGATGAATATAAATAACGAACGTCTTATGCGCTGAAAATGTGTTTTCCGAGAATATTCCCTTTTCAGCAAGGGAAAGAGAAGAAGCGCATATATTAATAAAATGTAGTGTATTGTCCGAATATCTTCAAAACCCCCAGAATTATTTCCGCGATCCCTAATTTAGGGAACACTAATGAAATATTACTAACAAAATACACACAAGGTGTGGTGTTGAAAGAGACCCAAATACAACTACAACGCATACACTATAGACGAGTATTTCTTTGTTTTCCGAGAATATTCCAATTAAAATCAGTGATAATTCAGTTACTTTTACAGATAAACTGTTACACACATGTATAATAGTTTATCCTTAATACGAACTGTTCCGCAGACGTCATTGGCGCACATTTTATTCGTATACTGTTATTCGTAAGATGTTTTTCTTCATTGTTTTCATTAATCATTATACGAATTATCGCTGAAATGCTCCCCGCCAGAAATAATAGTGAGACACAATCGTCTTTCTAAATAGCAAAATTCGAAATGTCAACAGCAAAAACCAACCCAGGCTGAAAAATAAAATAACACGGCGCATTTCTCTCGAACTATTCGCGACGAACAACCAACCCCGTGTATTTAGAGACATTTTCATTCGTCGACAGCGCATTCGCTTTATTAAACTTCAGCTTTGATTACGTAATCGGTATTCCAGATATCCTTAAATTACATAACTCATCGATATAGATGAGAAACAGAATAAGACCCAATATACTACCCCCAGCCACCCCAAACTGTTGCATTTTAATAATAATAAATAATAATAATAATGAAAGCTAATAATTTCTACTATATTGCGTCACAACTATTAATCAATCGGTAGGATCATTTTTGTATAATTCATTCGTTTATACTTTTAATTTCGTTATTAATTTAATTTAAGCGACCATTTAGATGATAGCTTAAGTATTTGGCGTATCTAATTTGCTTATTATGATTTACCCTTAGATGTAATAAATCGTTTGTTCGTATCTTAAACGTGAACCGAATTTTGTTCGTTGTATTATGATCATGACGGGAATCATGCACAGTGCTTTAGTAATTCCTAAACAGTATTTCTCAACTTCTCAAACTATTAATGACTTCTCTGAGACAAGTTGTTTCAAGTTGTTTACGTACTTTCCGGGGGCACAGCTGAAAATAGTTCTCTCCTCTTAATTTAAATAATCGATAGTTGAATTTATTTTAGGCACATAACTTAGGCTTAGAAATAATGCGAACACGATTATAAAGCCCTCGCGCTATTTACTCGCTATTATTCAACCTTTTTTTTTTAAATTAATACAGTCGATAGCAATTTTTTTTTTTTTTTTTGTCGGGTCTTATATATCTTTTTATTCGCATTATTCTTCCAATACACAAATGAAAAAAAACAAAAAAAAACAGACCCGTGGTAGAAGTAATTACGAACCTTACAGAGTCTTCTGGAACGATCCAGGCCCAGATTAAGTGCATGATAAGCCCGGGGCTACGGAAATATTTTCGGAAGTGACCAAATTATCAGTTTTATAGAATAACTAAATTATTTTGAATTCACGAATTAACATATAATTATTAATGTAAACAAAACTAAATATCATATAGACAATGGGCAGAATTTTCGATGGCAAAAGAAACAAAACATATATATATACATATATATTAATTACAACGTAATTCTTAAGCTACCCCCATTAGAAAAAATGTCCCAAAAAAATGTTCCAATTTTATATAACGTTTGTTATATTTTATAGGATTTCTGTTATTGTTATTTAAAAAATGTCATAATTTTATGTAATGAAATATGTAACGAAACATGTAACGAAAAAATGTCTTAATTTTATATAACGGAAGTTAAATGTTAGAATAGGATTTTTGTGGTTATGTTATTTTTTGTGTGTGTTGATGCCAGTAAGAATTACGTTGTAAATTTTGATCATTTTATACAAAGTATAGAAGAAAAAGAGACAGAAATGAAAGCAAGAGGGGTCAAGGGGCACAGCCCCTTGCGAGGCCAAAGTGGCCGAGTTTATATATATATAATTTTAAAGAATGAATTTTTTTCTGCAAATTCTTGTATAATGTCGTTAAAATCTATTGAACAGAGAAAATCTGTTTCAATCGTTAATCTTGATAATGCCGATAATCTATCATCTAGCATGGTTGATCTGTACATGTTTTTTATTTTTTTATTATCTTTAATATCGAAAAAGAGCTTTCCGCCTCACAATTTATAATCGATGTAGTCACAAATATTCTATATGCAATATAAATGAGTTCGAAAAACATCTATTATTGCACGTTTAACCATCTATGTCGGAGGTGGGAGCCTCTGGGGGGCCCCTTTATAAGGCGGGCCCCGGGGCTGCAGCCTCCTACCCATCCCCTAAATCCAGGCCTGCAAAGATCATCATCATCAATTTGAAGTGAACACGTTGCGATCTCAATCCCTGAGATTTTGAAGGAGGAAATAGCATACGCGCCAACTAGAATGAAAAATGGAAAAGCAGCAGGATATGATGACGTAACGATCGAAATATTAAAATTAGCCGGGCCAGAAGCATGGAAATACCTAAGAGATATATATGCAACGCTTGCTTAAGGAAACGCAGCATTCCGGACCATTGGAATAGTGCGACTATTATACTAATCCATAAAAAAAGCGACAGGGAAAATATCGAAAATTATAGACCGATTAGCCTTCTAACGATATATATTTACAAAAGTATTAAATAATAGGATAAAACATAAATTGGATGGAGCACAACCAAGAGAACAGTTCAGACGAGGATTTAGTACAGCCGGTTATATCACAAGTTATTAGGGAAATAATCAGTAGAAGTAAAGAGCAACCGTTAGCGCTAGTCTTCCAGCAATTGAAATGGCAAAACCTGGGAATTAACATTGATGGGGAATGCTTAAAAAGATTCGCTGATGACATAATCCTGATAGCACAAAGCAAGGGAAAATTAGAAAAACCCAATATAGAAGAATTAAATGAAATTGGTAAATAGGCTTAAAAATATTAATCTGCAAAGAACTGAAATAATGTTAAACGAACTTACTCCAGAAAAAAAAAAAAAAAAAAAAACGATATTAAGCTAAAAGACGAAAATCTGAAGCCAATTCGAGAGTGCATATATCTGGCCCAACAAAAATAAGTATTACGGGAATCCAAGAGATAAATAGAAGAATCAGACTTGCGTTTGGACGAAACTCGGTTATTTTTAAATCAAAAATGCCATTATACCCGAAAAAGAAAGCGTTCGATCAACGTATTCTCCCAGTGATGACATACGGTTGCGAAACATGGATACTAACCAAGAATCTCAAACACAAAGTACAAGTAGCTCAAAGGTCGATGAAGAGATGCATGCTATCAATTACTAAAAAAGACCAAAAAAAAAAACGGTAGAACGGATTCGTGATAAAACAGGAGAAACAGATATAATAGAAAGAATAAATAAAATAAAATGGCAATGGGCTGGACATACAGCGAGAAGAACAGACGAAAGATGGGCAACAAGAATTTTACATTGGTACCCACGAGGAATAAAAAAAAAAAAAACCGGAAACGACCATACTTGAGGTGGGACTATGAATTTAGATGAAGACTGGCGGTCACCTGGACCAGAATTGTCCAAGACTGGCAGAAATGGCGAAAAATAGTGGATGAACAACGGACAAGAGGAGGCTACACAATGAAATACTGGTTGATCAGCTGACGAATAATAATAACAATAATAATAATAATATATATATATATATATAAATAAAATAATAATAATAATAATTATATAAGAGGTCTCTTCGTACAAATTCGTTAACTTTATTACGGTTTGAATTCAGTTTATAATGTAGAATCATGTGAAAGTTTAATGTTTTTCTTCCTTGATGAAGTGTTCATCTTCAAACGGATTAATTAAAAATCGGGCAATTTTTCACACTGCGTTTCGGAAAATACTCTTTTAAAATCGGATTTTAAGCTTTCCGGATGAGTAATTATTTATTTCTGAATGCGGAATGAAGTTTATTTTTTCCGATAAAAGCTAGTGTGCGCATAGTGCTGTTAAAACACTTTAATTTCACCTGGAATAAAGACCGCTAACGAGGGTCACTCCGGAAAGACAGATTTAACTTATCTAGCTGAGCGATATAAAAATATCCGAGCAGCTACTGAAGCCGCACTACATTACATAATGTTCAAGGTAGAGCGAAAGAACAGGCTATTTAAAAAACATTTCGGCTTCTTTTCCAAGTTCAAACAAGCGGGGGGATACTCGGCGGAAAAAGCCATTTTATTTCACTATGTAAAAATAATGCGAATGTGAATACGCTACTAGTGCGCGCAGTCTACAAAGCTTTAAAAAAAAAAAGTTCTTGTAATGTTCAAAATTATAAAACTTTTACGGCTTCCTGGAGAAATTAGCGAGGGTTTTTTTTTTTGTTGTTTATTTTTTTCGTTGTTCAACTAGTGACCAGTTTTGTAAAATATGCAAGTAGTACAACACTTATTACGGTAGAAATATAATCTTCGTAACAAGAAGATCAGGTAAACCGGAGTGAAAAAGACCGGCCGTAATTTTCGCAACGTCATTACACAATCCACAACAATTAGGTTAGCCGATTGTCTCTTTTCTTTAAAATACACATCGCCGACATTAAACATGCTATTTTCACTTCTTCTACATTCCCGCCGAGCGGGAGCTGACAGATTTTTACAGACTCACGTTATTACATAAATAACACATAATACAAAGCGAAATAACAAATTCATCGATCGAATAATAGCGGCATTTTTCCGGGTTTTTAATTACTATCCCTTTTTTTCATTTTTTTCGACATTATTAGGAACAAATCATGAATGAATTTTTCGCCATCTCTGAAGAAGGTATGCTAATTCCTGAACATATCTCGGGCAAAGCATAAAACGAACATCATTTTTTCATACCATGTTTTCGGCTAACGTATGATTTTTATCATTACTGTTGTGCGGGCTTTTTTTTCTCTTCTTTTTAATCATCTCCGCTTAAAATCTAATTCCGATATCTAACTACTTCAATAGTATTTTCATAGTCACTAAAGCTGGCAATATAATACACGAGACGGCATCTAGACGTTTAAAAAACTGTTGTACAAGATTATTACGAATGCAAAAGGAGCAGAGTGAACATACTATCATTTAGCAGCACTCGCTCGCATACGATTTATTGCATAATCTTTATTTTCTTTCTGTGGAAATCCGTATGCTTTATGTATTCATCAAAGTATTTCCCTTCTCCGTTTTCTTTCCTGAAAACCCAATACACCAGTAACTGTTCGATATCTAGCACGCTACGTTCAAAATAGTCTCTTATAAACACGGTTCCTCCTCTCTTTGACTGCAGCCGCGCGCATATGTTTCCTAATAATTTTAATGATATTTTTAAAAGTGTAAAGAAAGCCCTATCTTGATCATCGATTGTGCAATTAAACTTTTCATAATAACGGATCCGAAGAGAATATTGAGGGGCCAATTTCTTTCTAGTACTTCGGGTTCGCTTTTACTTTTCCAGGTGACTTTCTTCCTGGTATAACCAAAATTGTTAGGTATGTGTATATTTGAGATCGACTTTAGAACAAGTCTCGAAAACGCGTGACCTACAGCGATACAGAAAAATGCTAATCACCGGAAAAAAAGAAAAAAATTGAAAAATATACGCACGTTGAACACTTACACATTATTAAACAACGCGTGCAATAGCATGAGCCATCGGTTTAGAAATTCATATGTCCCTTATTTTCTGAAATTAATTTACACAAGTCGTCCAGCGTATTTAAAATTTTAAAGTTTCTCTGATCTTACACCGATAAATTAATTCACAATGGGTTTTTTTCATTAAGGTGCGTTGAAGATTTTCAATCAATATTTAAAAACTTAAAGTAAAAGCTCTTCGTCTTTTTTATGAATTATACATAAAGGGTACGTGTATAATAAAAACGTAAGTAATTCAAAATTTATTTTAACGGCAAATCAGAAAATTGGCGAAACCTTCTTAGGATATTACAAAATCACGATAAGCACCAAAAAGGAAGAAAAAGCGTCTCTTCTTCAATTAGAATATACTCTTGCAACAAAAACCAAAAAAACTCTCTAAATTATTACAAATAGATTGCGCTATAGGCTTTTTATAAAATTAACGTAATTTTATTTCAAATTTCCAGACCGGATACAAACCGATGAACGATATACGAAATCGACAAACGGTTACAACAGATCCATCAACGCGATTGTATGTTTCAACTATCGTGAGTCCGGGTATCTTAAACAGCATTGAACTTGAGACCAATTAGAAACAACACTTATCTCTGGAAATCTTATAAAATGCTCGCTCGAATCAGAATATGTACGAATGTACTACAACGATCTGATTATCATACACACACCGGTTACTTATAGTCCAGTTGCAACGAGTATCTCGAGATCAGACTTCTTTCTTTTTTTTCCCTTTACCGTAAGATTTTTGGAAGAACATAAAAAGATACTAATCCACCAACGCTACACCTATTCGTGATAGCAACTGCTGGGCAAGTGCAGAAAAAGAAACAGCCAAAATTTTCGCTAATTCTTTGAAGATAAATATTCAAATGTAAACGCACAAAGTCCCATGATCAAGCAATAGATGATTTCCACCTCTGTCAGTAAGTAAGTCTACCACCACTTAAACCATTCTCAACAGTTGAAATCAAAAAAACTAATAACAAAACACATTCAAATAGAGCAACTTCGAATTATGATTACACCTAAGAGAATTACCGAAAACGGTAGAAAGTTGGAGTTTTCGACTTTCGCTAATTCGCAGATGTGCATTTGAAATTCTGCAACAAATTCTGATAATTATGGTTTTATCCATATATTAGGACAAAAGTTACAGTGTCCTAAAAAGTCTATTTTTGAGTGTGCTAATGGATTCCGCATATTATATACAAACTAGTAGCAGCCAATTTTCTAACCGTTGCAGCTGCTAATCTAATAATTTTATTTGGTAGTGATCCCGAGACACTTGTCGATTGCACAGTTGAAATATTATCGATAACCCCAATGCGATACTAAACTATTCCTATCAATAAAACCATTTCTTTTACATCTCACTGATCATTTTAATGTTGCACGTGTATACATATATATATATATATATATATTTATGTATAGTAACTTCAGAAAGTAATTATAGACAGACATTAACACTAACAAGTAAATATATGTATATATATATCTATAAATATTAACAATTTTAAAAAAATGTTTAAAACTAATATTACAAAGCAGAAACGAAAAATAAAAAAATGTTTTTTTTCTTAAAAAATTCTGACTTCGAGATTTACTCAAAAAATGGAATAAAAACGAACTAAAAGGGTAAAAAATAATTAAACGCAAAAAAATAATATATTTTACAATGAAATATACCTTTAAAAAGTGCTATCATTATTCTTCAACATTCATACCTTAATTAGGGTCTCGGTAAAATTATACATTAATTAGAGTCTAGGTACAGCAAATTCCGATTGCAATAATTAAAAAGCCAAATTAAATAGTTTTGATATTTTCAATACTTGGCTTATGGAAAACGAGTGATTATGTTATACTCATTTAATATGGGTTTTAAATATGAATTCAATGTACTGGACTATCAATATTTTGCAAGGATAATTATAATATCCCCTCCCCCTTAATTTTACCATAAAATATCCTATCATCTCTGTTATCGATAATAGTTTGTTTTTTTTTTTACCTTTTAGTTTATTTTTATTAAATCTTCAGATTAGTGATTCCTAAGTCGATATTTTCTTTTTCTTTTAAATATTTCATAATTTTTAGTGTATATATTTTTGAATGATAATACGGATAGACTGATCTAAAATGTTGTTACGTTCTTTGTTTGGGGGGGGGGGGGCACTAAAAAAAAAACACTTGACAGAGAAAAGGATTTTATTTAGTAATTATATTTCATTAATAATCTCTTGTTCAGTAGTTCTAAATGCGTAAGGATTAGGATTACTTCTGTTCGTTTCCATTTTGAGAATAATTTACACTAATATATAGTTAGTTGTACTGTCAGAATGCCTGGGGTACCAAGACATCTTACGACCATGACAATACAGCAATGTGAAAATCCATTAATTATTGAAACGAAACTATTAGGGTCACAGCAGATTTGGACTTAAAAACATCGAAATACTTGAGACGCAATTAGGCGCACGCCATAAGAGAGAGCGAGAGAGAGAGCTGTGAAGAAAGAGAGAGAATTAGTGAGGAGGAATTTCTTTTGATTTGGCTGGGAAATTTTATCGAATATCTTCTATATTTCTTTAATCTTTGACTCAGTGTGTGTGTGTGTTTTTTTTTTTTTTAATGCAACAAGACTTAACTAGATAAAAGGAGCGCATAGTGTCTTTATTTAAGGGCGGGGAGGTTGAACCACCAAATCCTCCCCATCGGTACGCCTATGCTTCATATAGAGAACTGAGTATGTGACGAATTTTGTGCTTTAAGAGTTTCAATTCAAATCGACATTTCCACAGGAAGCTAACGTTAGTAATATTTTCAATCATTCTACCATCCTTTTGATTTCAAAATTTTGATTGTTCGCATTATCTTTGTACTCTAATGATAATTTTTTGGCTAATTTTATCTAGTTGTACTGAGCAAAGAAACTATATATCTCGAAAAAAATACTTCTTTTTTTCAACGTTTATTTTAATGACTGTATCCTCTCCGATACTCTTACCGATTACTCATTCGGGATCACCACTGATCAGAGTATACTTTCGAATTAAAGGGCAGCTTTCAAATCATTCCACATGGTCAAACGTTATATGCGGCAAAATAAGTGATGATGAGCTTTTTAATTTGCGCTACGGCGGTTTCAAATTTGTTTTCCTTATATTCAATTCGGTACTTGTCCGTTATATTTTAATATTTCGTCTTGCTAAAAATTAGTTTTTTCCGGACTTACGTGTCCGCGGTGAACTAATAATATTTTAAGTGTCACAATGGCTTTTTTGTCATATTGATAAAAACTTTTCTCTTAAAAGAGTTCCCCTATTATTTCATTTTGTAATGTTTATTTTAATGACTACTCGATAACGGTGTACTCACATGGTACCGCACCACTGGCTGCACTTTCGAATAGGCAATCATTAAAATCGGTCTAAAGAACCAAAAGCTTTGCGCGAACAAAAATAAATGAAAAAAAAGTATTCGTGGCGAACGAAAGCTCTTTTTTAAAGTTATAAAAAAAAAAAATCTAATTTCATAAAATGCAGAAAATCGATATTCTTATAATCCCGAAGAAAAGAAAAAAAACTGATGCGAAATATATGTATACTTTGAAAAGAAAACTAATGTATTTACATTAGCTAGAACGGGGAAGGCGGAATAAATTTATTACTAAATTTAGAAATTTGCGAGGAAAAAATAAATAAAACAACTTCAGAAGAAATTGAAATCGGTTGCGGAAGGAAGTATAAACATATTTCGGTAAAAATGGAATTAATTAAAAAATGCGATTACACAAAAGAAAGTTATTAAATGATATATCAATCTTGTAACAACTGTCGATATGAAAAAGAGAAACGCGTAACATGAAACATCACAACAACTTTGTTACCAATCGTTTGCGCCAGGAGCGGCATATCTCAGATTTTTTTTTTTTCCGGTTTGGGGTTATTGAAGGTTCTATGGAACTAAAAATGTTAAAAAACAAATTGTGTGTAAAGTTATAAGTAGATGAAACTGAACTTGTTTTTTGTTTTATATAACCACAGTAAAAAAACTGAACTTGTTTTTTGTTTTATATAACCACAGTAAAAAAACTGAACTTGTTTTTTGTTTTATATAACCACAGTAAAAAAACTGAACTTGTTTTTTGTTTTATATAACCGCAGTAAAAAACAGGCGCCTTTCTTATTCAAAAAAAAAAAAAAAAGTACTGGAGTAGAAAAACTTCGGATAGTGTTTTTTTTTTTTTTGTTTTAACGTAATAGTATGACAACTTTTATTTAAATTTTTCATCCGAAGTGTAAAAATCTGGCTTATAAAAAAATAATTGCGAGAAAGTGAATTAGATATTGTATTATAAGAGTTCATCTTGAAAAAGTCGAAATTTTTTCAACGGTTAAATTTTAATAGCCAGGAAAGAAAGAACGATTTATTTGCATAAATAATAACATTACATTCGTGACATAATTATTAATATGTGTACCGACACGAGTCTTACCACATAACTAAATTAATGAATATAAATAAGACACGATAAGCGTCGTTTAACTTAGTAGGGAAAAGGAAACAAAAACCTACTGCAGAATAGCCAAGAGTGAAGTGCGTTCTAGACTGTGTCGAGCCAAGAAAATTTTTAATCAACCGCATGCAAAGTTAAAAGCTTTCTATCGAGAGAATTTAAAACGTTATATTCCCGTTGTGTTCAACAGGAAGGCCAGTATTTCAAGGTGGCACATAGAGTACTTACCTCACTTCTGGATAAATGAAAATTTTTTGACATACTGTTAAAAAATTACACGACTCTTCTATAAGCTTGATATAATGACGAATTGAACAGCCTTTCACAAGGGGTATTGCCGGCATAGTGTAGCTATAACGTCTAAAAGCAAAATTTAATGTAGTGTAGTTGACACGTGATAGAGAATTAAATATTTCAACAGCTCGTTTCGTAAAATATTTCCACGACATTTGACATCAGGTTCGAAATACTGAGTCGTCCAATTTAATACTAAATAAAGTTATTAAAATATTATACATTTTTTCCGAACTAAATTCAAAAAATCTTCATTTTGGAGAGCTCCAAAACTGACAATTAGCTCTTTATATGGGGGGGGGGGGGACAACAACATTTTGTATTATAAAAAAGCAAATGAAAAAAGAAAAAAACAAGCAATTGGCACTTACACGTATCAGAATTAGGAATTTAACGCTGCGAAACATATTTCCTAGTGTTCAATAAACATTTTAGGAAATCGCTAATTGTTCTGATCATATAATCATTTAAATTTACATGACTTTTTCTTTTCAAAAATCAAGATTCACTTTTAAATACGAGACGCACACTTAAATGATTGTATTTTAAATTAACGCTTCTCAGAGTTGCCACACTCGAACCAGTAGGAAAAGTGAATGTTGCCCTTTCTCGACATTTTATTACATCGGAATCAAAAGAGTTTATTATAATCTTATCCTCGGACAATCTATCGAGATATAAGTAATAGGAATTTTCTATTAGCGAAGGAATATTTGCTCCGACAATTGCTCACTTTTTTCACTTTAGAAGCATAATGAACTTTTCAATTTTTACATCTTGAAAACCTTTTTGGACAGCCTCTGTGTTGTTCTACTCCGTGCGTATGGTTCCTACCTGTTAGTGAGACACGTGGATTTTCAAAGTTCCTTCTATTATATCGGTTCAAACTCTATGCTCTTCAAACACAACGATATATATATATATATATATATATATATATATATATATATATATATATATATATATATATATATTTATACTTTTACAGTGTAATTCCCAAAACTAAATTTTACAACAACTAATGCAATGAAAATTTTAAATTCTTTCGATCTAAATTTTTCAAAATAGTTCTCCCAACCCGTTGCAAGTCACAGTAAAAACCATTGCGTTGAATCCATCTGTTAGCTATTATTATTACTATTAGCACACGATATCATTAATGTCTTCCATTTGTTTATAAGATACTAGTAAATTAACACGGTTAGAATAAAAGGAACGTTATTTTCATTTAATATTATTATTACGAATATTACCAATGGTATTTTACTACGCCATAAACATCGACAACCCATATAAAACTGATTATTATTACTATTACTTAGGCGAGCGAAGGGAACCTACACATAGATCACAATAACCATTTCTTTATGGTACACTTTATAAAAAAAAAACTGCTAAACATCTGGACATAAAATTGAACATAATTATTCATATTCATGTCTAGACGTGTTATCAATCATTGTTTAAAAAAAAAAAAAAAAAAAAAAAAGTTGTACAAATCAAAAAATGTTATTTTTTATTTTCATACCTATAAATATATCTACATATACGCATAGAAAATAACTGCAAATCCGAAAATGATAAGACATATACTATAAATTTCGATGTTGCAATTTGAAAGAATAATTATTTATTGAAAATAGTATAATTTAAATAGCTAAAACAATTTTGTTAAATTCGTTTACTTTCGTTTGACTGCTGGGTATATAATTGGGGAGATATTTACCTCCATAAATTATAATTGTAAATGAAGTTTAAAAACAAAAACAAAACTTTCAACCAACTTTAGGGTTGAACTTGCGACCACCAAATTATTATTGGTGTTGTATTTACATAATTACACAATAATAACTCTGCGTTGTGCTGACTTTTTATTAAAGCTATTTTCATTATACTATTTTTGATAATTATTCTTTCAAATTGCAACATCACAATTACGGTATATACGTTCTATCATTTTCGGGTTTGCGAAAATGACTCCATCCGAAAAATACGCTACTTATGTATACTTTGTAATATTATTATAACAGACAAAAAGCATAATAATCATAATCTATTATCTCTAGCAGTTCCACCAAAACGAAATATCTCTGCTAATTAATGGGTAACTTTTTTTATTTTTCAATTTTAAAAATATTCATGCAAATAGTGGAACTATTTTTATTAAGAGCAGATTAATGAGATGGTAACCGGACTATTTAAAAACAAAACTATCACTTCCTTTATTGATATATACTTTCTATTAGATCGTTGATAATAAAACCTATTATTTTTCGCTTATTTAATCCATGCTATACTTAGTTTTTGTATTGGTTTTTTATTTTAAAGGAATTAAATAATATTTAAAGGGGTTTCAAAAATATTATTGTACGTTTGATAGTTGGCACGATTCTTTTTATGTCATTTGAATTCGTATTAATATTATATAACAACACTAAAATTCCATTTTCTTACATTTTTAGCATTTTCCAAGAGGAGTGCATGTTAAATTTTCACGTAAAAATAGCAGTATTTCTTCGTAACATTTATATTATATTAATTAAAGCAGTTGTAAAATATTCTTACTTTAACTTAAACTATTCTTCTACATGGTGTATTGGTAATTACCTATTTCATAATTATTACATAGATGTAATAGCATGCGCAGGGATGTGATTTATATGATGATAAGATCATATTATTTACAATGGCATGTTTCGGACAAGTCTTTAGTAACATTATTTTTATGTTAAATTTTCCTCATATTTAGTAAAGTTACCGTTTTTTTATATGACAAAAAGATTAATGTTGCAGTATAGTTTTAAAAATCATGTTCAAGAATATGTATGCATTTCAAATTCATCTAATTTAACTTTGTTTATAATCATGACTTAAGATGATGTTATAGTTCAAATTTTAACGGTTTTAACTAAATTAACATTAGTTTAGAACTGATTTTTTAACTTATTGTTCCAGTGTAAAATATTATATGTGCAATTTAGTTATTATATACAATTTTTAAGAGTATTACAATATTTAATTTCCGATAAGAAATCCAAAATTTAAATATTATATCTTCACACAAGCGTAACGTAATGAATTTTAACCTCATCTTATTTTTACACTCCCCCTTATTGTATTAATTATTGAATATTAAATTACATATGTATATATATATATCTATATAAATAGTATATATGAAGAAGAAAAGGAAAATATAAAAAAATAATACAAAATGAATGGATTGAATAAAAGTAAACTGATTATTCGTATAATTCATTCTAGTTATTAGTAAATTACACAGCGTTAACTTTGTCAATTATATGTCATTCTTAGGGTAATTATAATGGAAATATTTATTTTATCCCTTTAATGTCTATTTTAACGGATTTAACTAATACTACACGGTTTTCCTGGTAATGAAATATCGTTTGTTACTTTAATAATATCTGGATTTTATTAAGTCGATTTGATTTTAGATGAGTTTTTTTTTAAAAGAAATTTTATTTTTAGTCTTAATTATTACAGTGTTAAAATGTGCTTCAATTTACTTCATAACTTTAATCAAGGTATGAAAGTGTAAACGTTATTTTAAACCAAAATGAACTTTAAAAATAAAATTAACCTTCATACGATGAATATTCATAGTTTACACCGACATTTTGATGAACTGAATATATATATATATATATATATATATAGTTAACAAGTATGAAACACTGAGTGTGATATCATTATCTTGCTTATAAATCAAATGTTCTAAGCTTTAAAACATGAGGATAAATTAAAAATTCTTGTGTTCCAAAGTAAAACTAAAGCGTACACTGTATATTGACATGAATTTCACTTTGTTAAAACCAGGATGAGAACACAAGCAGTGTATATGGGGGCTTTATTTTTCAATAAACTTACCGAGGTCTTGAAAATATATTTAAAAAATTGTAAACATAGGAAATGACATAAAAATAATCACGCCAACTATCAAACGTACAATAATATTTTTGAAACCCCTCAAAATAATATAAAACCTTTAAAATAAAAAAAAAAAAACAATACAAGAACTAAGTATAGTGTGGATTAAATAAGCGAAAAATAATCGGTTTTATTACCAACGATCTAATAGAAAGTATATATCAATAAAGGAAGTGATAGTTTTGTTTTTTAAAATAGTCCGGTTTCCTGATTTTAATAGACCCCATTAATCTGCTCTTAATAAAAATAGTTCCACTATTTGCATGAATATTTTTAAAATTGAAAAATAAAAAAAGTTACCGATTATTAATTGCTAGAAATATTTCACTCTGGAATTACTAGAGATAATAGACTATGTTTATTATGCTTCACACTTTTACTCGTGATATTTCGATGTAATTTTTTTAGTGATTTCTATACTTTTTTCTATAAATATTTTTTAAGTTGTATAAAATATAATTATTTTCCTTTTAGAAATATATATTTCACGGAACACGATTCGCGAGCCGTCACAAAGTTGTGCTTTTTTTTTTTTTTTTGCTTTTAGTTAGTTAGTTATTATTATTATTATTATTGTTATTATCACAGAACAAAAAATAAACCGTTGTAATGTAAACAAAAACGAATAATTATTTTATTTATTTTACGCACACAACTACCGCGGTCAGCAAGAGGATGGTAATAAATTTAATAAGTTTGAACTACAAAGAGAAACAAAAAAAATCAATTAATTACCATAGGCAGTTGTGTAAGAGCACGCGCGTCTTAGCAATACCTGGGCGTATTCGCATTCATATCTCGCTTCCACATTTATATATATATATATATATATATATATGTATGTATGTGTGTGTATGTATACGCGCGCGTGTGTGTAAAACATAAAACGTATTTCTGCCTGTATATGTCTCTGACAGTTGAACTACATTGCGATTGTAAAATATAGAAACCCCCGAAATTCGGTACCTAAATTGATGTCAATTCTAGTATACGGCCTCTTTTTAAAAATCAATTTTTAAAATTTTTTCCATTCATTTTGAAGTCCTCTAGTTACACTGAAAAGAAGGTATAGAAAATCTCAAATTTTTAAAATTCACTAAAGTTTTTAATTAACACTTCTAGTTTTAGAATTTAAACACTTACAATAAATTGTTTACAAAATTCGACTTAAAGAATCCGTTGAATTTTCTCGCAAAATTGAATGTTTTTTTTTTTTTTTTTTTTTTTTTTTATAAATTTAATTTGTGCTTACGAAATGATCAAATAAGTTCGCGTATTGTTTCGTTACTTTTAATATTAATTTAGTAAAAACATTTTACGCGCGAATTTTATGTGTATGTGTGTTTTTCACGGTAATAAATGACTGTTTAGTTCACTGTGTGAACATTTTTCTGTGGGCGGCATAAAGAAATTTGTCGCGCGGTGTTTGACTAAACCATTAGCAATGACTGTATCCGTTAAACAATTTAAGCATCGTGTAATCTTTTTCAGCAAAACCTCTCCGCCTATATATATATATATATATATATATATATATATATATATATATTCCCGAGGAGGGGAGGGGGGTTAAAATAATTGTGCATTACAATAAAGAATATATTAATTAAAACTGGTTATTTGTCCGATTTTTAATTTTTTTTCATCATTGATAAATTTTTTAAGAGAAACAGCTCAATTAACCTAAAAAAAAAAACATACAACTTTGTGTGTTAGGCTTTTAATTATAGCTGAATTACGTGTTTTATTATTGACCTGTAAAATGTAATAGACCCCATAATATAACCGCAGCACGCACGTACGGGCCAATTAAAAACAAACTGGTCATATTTATTAGTCGAAATGAAACACAGTAAGAGTGCAGTAGGTGCCGGCGGTTAGAGGCAGATTTATGTGATAACCAGTGAATTGCAATGTTTTTCCGTCATAAAGACCTGCTAATAATGTCAGTATAGGGAAAATTTTCGTTGAGTGACGCGTGCAAATGTGTTTGGTCGGTAGCGCTTTGTTGAAACTTAACGAAAGAGATATTATAAAAATGCACAGTTTTTAAAATTAAGTATTTTTACCAAAAAAAAAAAAAAAAAAAAAAAAAAAATCATTAGGAGAAGTAAGGCAAAAAGGTACACAGTAGGCTGATATGCTGTTTCATTTTCAAAACGGGCGCCGAGACATAAGTATACTATCAGTGCAATTAATTGAGCTGTTTCTCTTAAAAAATTTATCAATGATGAAAAATCAGTGCAATTATTAGGCGTCTTATCGCAGATGAGCAAAGTGAAAAATGTGTATCGCATGTAAATCGAATGATCGCCGAATAATAACATGGAAATAAACAGACCAAAAAAAAAAAAAAAAAAGAAAAAAAGAAAAGTATTGAACTCCAGCGCAGCGGATGAAAGTACTTGTTCGCTGGAACTTCTGGAAAACTTTCATTTAGAAATCTAACAAGAAACATGGCCTTCATCATCGTGCAAGAAACAAAGTAGTACCCAGCGTAAGGCACCTTTCTCTGCTGCAGCATCCGTATATCTCTTCTCATTGTGTCACCCACCACCGGCGCACACAGCTATCTCGCCCGGCCTGCACCGAAGCCGTCGCTGGAATAATAAGGTTGACAGGAGTTGCCGACCGTGGCTGGCACTTCATTAGCCGATTTCTCGAAAGCCGACAGGAAGGAAAAGAAATGGTGTTAAATCTCACTTTTCCAGATTCGGGTCGACCAACGCCGACAAAAATATCTCACCGAGCAAATAGTGCATTATGAAACACCATCGTTGTCATCATTTTATCTTCGTCACGACTTGCCATTTACCTGTTTAATAAACTGAGATACGCGACTGAGACGGCCGCTGCTTCATCGTCAAAAGTAAGTACCGGTTGCGATAAGAAATGACGCTGAATGTTCTCAATCTGACGGTGAAGTTTTTAAACGAATTTGCCGCGAGACTCATTTTCCATGTTAAGAATTCCTTAAAAATCTAAAAATTAGAAAATCTAAAAATCCAAAAGTCTAAAAATGCAAAAATTTATTCGCCACAGATTACTTTGGTCACTAGTGAAAAAGGGGCATTTCTAATGCAAATTCCTTCGGAAACTTTTAATCAGTCTCGCGGACGATGGAGAATTTTTTTAAGCAATCGTCGTTTTTACAAAAATAAAAAACAATCGTTAAATACTCTCGATGATTATTTCTTGAAAAGAAAACGTTTTTTCAGAAACAATTTATCGCCACCAAAAAAATTATAGGGGAAATTATATATAGCTGAAATTTTTTTTGAAATATTTCAGAGGGACAAGACTGTCGTCGAGAAGCCAGGCGAATTTTGAAAAAGACATATCGTTACACGCGGTAAAAAAAATGTATTAAATTTTAATAATCTCTGAAAAAAAAAAAAAAAGTTAAAAAAAGAGCAATTATTTAATCGAAATTTGCCAACGTTCTATTATAAAGGGAAAAAAATTTTACGAGTTAGCGCAATATTTAATGGTTTTTTTCGTCGATTCGGCGTGTCCCGGATCCAAAGTCACAACTCGTACGTTTATCGTTTTCAACATTTTTCTCTTCTCTCTTGCCGTTTTTCAAGTCTCTTTCTATTGTCCGGCAAAAAAGATTTTGAAATTTCGATACAACGAATAAGCCCGAGATTAATTTGGTGGATTTTTTTTTTTTTTTTTTTTTTTGCACAAGACGTAATATATTTCGATCAAACTCTATAGAACCGTAAATCAGGTTAATGCAGATGGAAATGCGGCAAAGTTTTTTATTTATAATTAAAATCGTAGAGGATAAAAAAATAACAATTTTAAATTACTGAATCGGATGCGGATATGCTGGTTGTCGAAAAGAAAGCGAATTTATTTCGTTTTAATTAGTATAAGTTTTTTTCGAGTAAATATTTGCAATAATACGCACATTTAAAAAATGCTTCTATCGTTTATTGTTTTGGTTTTTTTTGGGGGGGGGGGTGAAAAAATGGGATAGGAACAAGTTAATTCGTGTTTAATCTCGAAATCGTTTAAAATGTTCAAATTTAAAAATTCATTTCTGTTTTAAAACGAATATCAGTTTCCTCGCTTGAAGAATACAATTAATATATCTGTTTATTTCACTTATTGTTTATGTTTATTGTATAGTAATTAATTTTTACCACCAATTTAAAACAATTATTTAATTTTTATCAAATACGCCGACGCTTTTGGAAGGCAAAGAGCTTCATGATCACGGGAGTTATTATAATAATCAGCTCTGTCAGAGAATACAACTTGTATTAACAATAATATTGTAAAATTTACATCTACCTAGTACGTAATAGAAGCACGTTATGAAAACTGGAATATATTCTATCTCTAGATTTTTCTTTTTTTCTCTTTTTCATATCGATGAATGAAAATAAAACTCGGGAAATAGAAAATATTTTTCCAGTATCTGAGAAAACGCTATATCACAAAAAAAAAAAAAAGAAAAAAAAGAACCCAACTTAAAGGTAGAGGTTACCAATAATTATATTTACTTTCAATCGCATGGAATTTATGCTTATTAAAAAGAATAAATAAATCAATAAATAAAAGTTCGATAATGACATTTTTTAGTTGTAATAATTATAACAAAGCACATAACAGTCGTCGGAAGATCTGCTAAGGAATCAGGAAGCTTTCCGCCTATTTTCCATACGCTGACGACTGCTGAGGGGTTTACTTTTCGCGAATTTTAAAATTTTAAGAAAGTCCAATTTTAAGGTAGAAAATTCGGCTTTAACTTTAAATTGATTTAAAATAAATATCCAATTGCGCTACTTACGCCGCAAAGAAAAAGGAAATATTATTTTTTTGAGCTTTTCATAAACTTGGAAAGTTTCGTTAACGTTTCAAGCTCTCGATTAGTAATATAATCATACGTGTCGCCTCTGGAAATAACGTTTCATATTTTCCGAATTTCGACCAAATATGAAAAAAATCGTCTACTTACTTAAAAACTGTAACTTTCCAAGTTTATGAAAAGCTTAAAAAAACAATATTTCCCTTCTCTTTGCGACGTAAGTAGCGTAATTGGATATTTTAAATCAATTTAACGTTAAAGGCGAATTTTCAACCTTAAAATTGGACTTTCTTAAAATTTTAAAAATCGGGAAAAGTAATTTCCTCCGCAGTCGTCGGCGTGTGAAAAATTGGCGCGACAGCTTCCTGACTCCTGAACAGGATATGTTTTTCCAGACTCTCTGTACTAAGCCATTTTATTTACAAAAACACGCATTGTTTGCGGTTTTTTTTGGCGCCAAACGTGGAGTTAATTATTTTTTGTCGATTATATTTTTTACTTCGAGTTTTTCATCGCAAATGTTCCTAATCGGCGAGTTACGAATTTTCAAGCGAATTTTTTGGGAGAACGGTCTGATCAACTTGCCCCGGTGCTGCAGTACGAAAAAAATTTATACATATATACGTTCGGCACTTTGGTTAAATATGGTTATACTACTAATAATCGCTTTCGAGAACCCGTTTTTCAACGAAAAATTTCATGCTCGCGTAATAATGGCTAAAAAAGCTTAAACAGAGACGCCATAAAACACTAATAATATAAAAATAAATTAGCGAATATAATGGGTAATTTAAAAAAAATTTAGAAAAAATAAAAAGAATACAAAAAATGAATAAATAAAAAAAAAAAAAATGATACATTACTTCAAATAATTCGGGCAATTAGCAAAAATCATAATTTTTGTATGCACTCTCAATCATAGCTGTCGATGATAGAAGAACGACCTATTTGGTTGATTCTGTTTTTGTTTTGCCCGTTATGCTACCCGGATGGAAATAACTGAATTGAATGTTTTCAATTGAAAAAAAAAAAAAAAAAAAATCTAAAAAATGCAGAGAAAAATCTGGAAAAACGCATCAGTCTAAATTAAAATAAAATGACATTTTCAATTTTGCGTTGTTTCGCGATGTGCGAAACAAATGTAGTCGTTTTATTTCTATTCCAATTTATTTCGCTAGGTGCGCAAATTTGACCAGCTGATTGTCAAATTGTGAATCAAGCGATATCGTCATAAAGCGTCGCAACGAACGAAATGGTGATGTCACAGCGAAACGATCGAAACAAAGCATTTCTTTGTTTCGATTATGTGTTGTTTACAATCGAAACGTAAATAAAGCACCTTGAAATTCATTGCGATTTCAAATTTAATAGAAGGAAATAAATCATTTGGTCGACACACAATTATGATTTAAATTCGGGAACAAAACCGCATGATTCCAAGTCGATCAAATTCTAGGCACATCACACATTTCCCGTATATCAGCGGTGTACAGCCGATGGAATTCATCTCGCATGTGTAACATTTCCCATTGACGTTTTTCTAAATGTACTCTTCCTCAAACTGAATATCCATGACCCCACAATCGTTAATAGGATACAATGAGCAGAAATATTTTTTTTTCATTTTTTTTTTTTTCGTCGTTTTTCATTTAAACATTTCCAATAGAGCTTTTCACAAATTCGGAAAACGATCACAATCAAATGAATCGATATCTGAACTGCCGGGTTAGCTTAGCTAGTTTTAATAATACAAATAAAACCACGCAAAGTGTACGAACGGAAATTACTCAATGTCGTTTTAGAATTTGTTCCGATCAACTTTTTGTATTTTTATTTGTATTATTAATTTTTAGTCTGTGTCCGAAAACGTTCCCACTTCCGGTATATAATTTATACATTTAAATCGGTTTTTGTTACATTTATATCATGTTCGAAATTACTGTAAATATGATATCCTATATTAATAAAATAATGGATTCCTAAATTTAATCGCTAAAGTAATACGGAACTTTTTTTTTTTTAAATTTACTTCGGCTCGTCCGCCTCTTAATCCTACGCAGGTGATAATTTGTAATGGCACGAACCCAGCTCTGCTCAGACGAAACATCACCATGCTCCGCCCCCCCCCCCCCGTAGCTTTAGTGTAAATAATGGGCGAATAAAAGATGTTCTTTTATTCGTATTTTTAAAATACGCCACTGAAATAATGTATTCTTATACACGTGATAGAACGCGTAAAAGAAAATTATCTTCCTTTATAGGCTACATCGAAAAGTTTACGTATTTAACAATCAATGTAAAAGTGAACTTACAAAAAAAATAAATAAACGTAGTGAAACTTCAAGGGCATTTTCCCCAACTTCGATTTAAAGTTATTAGTACCAAATTTAGCAAGAGTAACAAATGAGAAAATCTGTGGTTCTCATAACCACATATCTATAAAGGTTCACTTAAAAAAAAAAAAAAAACAAAACAAATAACGAATGCATTTCTTTTATTAATGTTTTTCATTGATTATTCGACTCCACAAAAGATGCAAAATAGACCTATAGTAACTAAAATATATAAATTTTTGATGTAATTTTATCAATATAATATCTAGAAAATACTGCATCAATGCTAGTTCCTGAATTATTATTGGAGAAAATCCAATAGAAGGCAAAGAGAATCGTCTGATGCAAAATTGACACGTTGAAGTCTCCAGCTAATATCATCGGAAATGCATGTAAATTTTTTTTCAATAAAACCATCGGGAGAGTAATCTTCTATGTATAAATTTAATTATATCACAGACGACCTTTTGATTTGGATAAATATAAATGGCGATTATTAATTTCTTTTCCATCTTCCGTCTTACATTGAACAGTCTCCTGCTCGAACGTTCTGGTGTTTAAATTTCACGATGCAATGGAAATTTGGTATGTCGATATTATCGTGTCATTATTCATCTACGTTTCTGTTAAGATTAAAATGCGGCTTGCTTTAGTTTTCCTTTGAGATGACATTCTCTCTCTATATATGCCTTTCCTTTTCCGATTCTCTATATCCATTAAAGTTTGATTAATTTTTGGTTTTTTTAAGTTCTAATAAATTTATTTTCTTTTTCTTTTTGTATAGTATAATATATATATATATCTCAAAGTAGGACAATAATATGCAACATAAATTTTAATTCAATATATTACAGACCACGTGTCTATTACAAATTTTTAGATGAATTAAAAACTCTATTAGAGAGTTATTCATAACGTACACTCGCTCGCTCGTTTTTCGTGTCAACTCCATATATATTTTTATTTATATGTATATAGGGCGCGCCTAAAGAAGTTTCACTTCAAAAAAAAAAAAAAAAAAAAAATCATCAACAATGAAGCACTTATACAAATAGCGTTATGTAAAGCACACAAGAGCTTCAATTTAAAAGATGCAGACGGGTCTCCCTGCGAAACGCAAAATGTAAAAGGACCGAAAAATTATTTTGAAAGTTTAGTATTGGAAAAAATTATACGCCCTAAAATTCTGCACAATATTTTTACGAGGTTCGTATTCTATCGGTAAAGCAATGCGTGGCTCTGTCTTATATGACGACTCCACCGCTGGAAACATCTAGACCCAAATTTAAAAAAAAAAAAAAAAATTATTTTTTCTAATTATTTTAGATAAAAGTTAACAGAAACCTAATAGGGGGCGTTACGATTATGGTAGGAATAAAATGAAATCTAAAATTGGAGTTCAGCGGGTCTGCGATTTTTTCGATTCGATAAGTAATATTAATAAGCTTTATTCGAGAGATGTAATCGACCGTTTAAGTTGTCGTCGAAATGATTAATCTGACCGATAATGGCATTCTTTTGAACGTGCTCAAGAAGCGTACATGTGCCCAGGATGACTAAAAAGAATAATTCGGCAGTAGGCGGCCCGAGAAATTTTAAAGCGACATCATTTTTGGAAAAAAATGTCAATAATGGGCTAGTAGTGGAAAAAATATACGTATTTTCGACCGTTCGGCATCTTCACAAAGCATCAAAGTAAAAATGTCCAATGATGTTTTATTTTCGCAGTGCTAAAATGTCCTCTTCTCTAATACGTAATATGGTAACTATTTATGGCTTCGTCCTTGAAGACTCCGTAAAATTTCGTTCAGCGCTACTGAAAGAACATCACAGTTTTAAACCTTTTACCGACTTTTTTCAGGCTTACAATATCGAATTCAAACATTACGATTATTTTTATTTATATATATATATATATATATATATACGACCGTGTGCACGGGGGCGGGAGGTTAAACCCTCGCCATTGGAACTTAAATAGTTATTAAGTTATTATAGATACACAAAAATTTGAAAAAAATCAAAAATTTAAAAAAAATATTGATGATTTTTTAGAGTGTTCTTACATTAAAAAACAAAGAAAAAATATGCTCCATATATTTAGGTACTTCATTAATATTCTATGCAAAATTTTTTATTACGAGTATAATCAATAATATATGTAATTTTTATTAATGTTCATATACGGGGTAATTCATTTATGTGAATTATTAATATATAAATCAAAATTATGGAAATTATTAATAGTATGAATATTAGTGAAAAATATATTATTTATAAAATAAATATGCGAAGAAAATTTTTAACTACCCCCTCATAATTCTGAGCACGGCCCCTTATATTTATATATGTATGTGTGTATATATATACATTAATTACAACGTAATTCTTAGGCTACCCCCCATTCGAAAAAATGTCCCAATTTTATGTAACGCAAAATGTCCCAATTTTATGTAACGCCAAATGTCCCAATTTTATGTAACGCAAAATGTCCCAATTTTATGTAACGTTTGTTATATTTTATAGGATTTTTGTTATTGTTATTTAAAAAATGTCACAGTTTTATGTAACAAAATATATAACGAAAAATGTAATGAAACAATATCTCAATTTTATGTAATGAAAATTAAATGTTAGGATAGGATTTTTGTGATTATGTTTTGTTTTTCTTTTTGTGTTGATGCCAGTAAGAATTACGTTGTAAATTTTGATCATTTTATACAAAGTATAGAAGAGAAAGAGACATAAATAAAAGCAAGAGGGGTCAGGGGACACAGCCACTTGCGAGGCCAAAATGGCCGAGTTTATATACATATATATATATATGTATGTATATGTATACATATATGTATATGTATACATATATGTATAAATATATATATGTGTATATGTATATATAGTCTTGGATTAACATCACGGACTTAAATGGGCTACAGCCCACAGCGGCAAAATTCGAAAGGCGGCAAATTTGCATGAGATTGAAAAGTTTTTTATTTTGAAAATACTAAAAATTTCCAAAATATTATTACATATTATGGCGTTTTAGTCATGAGAGGAATGTGATAAAATCATTTTTTAACTTGCATTAATGTACAGAAAAGTTAAGATGGGAATATATTGATTTAGGTAAAATTTTCAAATGATTATAGACAAATGACAGGTAAGCATGGGAATCGAGAAATGAATTTAGAATTAACGAAGTGTAAACCGGAACGTTTCTTTATTATTAGGCCAAACGGTTATAATATTAGCAGTTAAAGGGAATTCTCGAAGTGTGCACGAGACAACGGCTGGTCGGCATGATAAGAGGTCAAACAAGACTGGAAGAAATACTGAAAATTCCCAAATGTAGTAGCGGTATCTCATTGATACGACAAAAGTTAAGAAGATTTTTCGAAGAATTATTTATATTATTTCTTGCCGTACCAAACGATGAAAGGTGCTGAAAGCAGAGTGGCACCGAGGGAAGCATGCTGGGCCGATAACCTGTTGAAACTATTCTGAATACTGAATCTGATGAATAAACACGCTAACGGCGAAAATACTCGTATTACGAATAAATTTGTAGACTTTATTTAATTTTTGTGATAATTTACCAAACGAAAGTAAAAACTTAATGTAACTGGAAAAACCAACTCTAACAACACTACAAAAAACACAATTACAATAACGTGATGACAACATGATGGGAAAAAACAAAAAGAAAGATTAGCGCTGAATAAAATTTGCTCAGCAAAACGCTCCTTTCCTACAATGAAAAGAATTAAAAATTTTTTCAGATCAACAATGTCTCACCAAAAGAGTTAAATGATTTATTTGTTTTATTTATTGAAGAACAATTAATAAAGAATTTAAACTTTGATGATATATATAATAAATGAATTTTTCATCTTTAAAATTGCGTCGTAAAAAATGTAAACTTTAATTGACACATGTAAAAATAATGTATGTATAGAATTACAATAAAATTTAGGTATATTTTAAAAATGTATGAAAAATTTTTTAATTGAAAACTTTTTTAACTTTTAATTGAAAATTAATTTTTAACTTTTATGTGGACTTTCTTACTTCAATTACTCGATTGTAATTTTTATTACTTAATTTATAAATTATTCCAAGGGCGGCAGAAATTACTGAGCCCACAGCGGCGTTTGGCTATAATCCGGCCCTGTATATATATATATATGTATATTATGACATTTTTTTCAAATCACTCTCAATGACAATGTCACAAGCTACCGTCCAACAAGGGCATCAACATCGTAATTGGTGATTTGCGGAAATTCTAGGGGTCACAATTTTAATCCGAAAACAAAAATGGCGTGTTAAAACATTAGCAGCATGTTCTCCGAGAATATGAACTAAATTACAATTGAAAATGTTGAAAATTGGATGTTTAATTGAAAAAAAGAAAAAAACGTCAAATTTCACCGCATTTTCGCTATTGCAATAAAAATCGCTCTTTAAATTATATCATTGCGGAATTTTGTTCGTGTTTTTCGTAATTCGATTAAGAATGATTTCACGTACGTTTCATAGCGATCAACTGACGAGAGTTACGCGGTTCGCGCGAGTTGCAAAAAAGTCGTTCCGAGAAAAAATCGATTCAAAAATAGAAGAGAAAAATTAAAAAATCGAAACAGTATTCGATTAAAAAATGCTTATCGGTTAATCGACGATTTCGGCACCGTACGCTAATGCTTTCTCTTCTCTCCAATCCCCCCACCCCCCGTCGTCGCCAAGGCACTACTTTAATTTTACCGGTTCACCGGTAGTCCATCACCGCCTCGAGATCCGATTTTTATTCAAAGTGTCCGTGTACCATTTGGTTTTCTGATGCGAACATTAATAATACAGGGGTGTTCTCCTCGGCAACAGAACGAAACGATGACTCGTATTATCGGTCCGAATTTACGTTTCGGATGGAATGTACTTTTTTTCTTTTTTTTTGCCTTTGCCTTTGCTTTCTGTTCATCTTTCCTAATCGTATTCCTCCGACATAAAAACGCTTCTAAAAGCGAAATGCGTTGTGTGGGAAAATCCCTGTTCAAAATGTTCACTTACTAAGCGTGTTCTTGTTTGAGCAGCGGGGATATTTATGATGATTAATATATGGCTGGAGCGGGATAAAGAAGGAATGTTCAATTTGAAGTCGGGGAAATAATTTGCAATAAGCTAAATTGATGTTGATGGATTACTATGGAAAAATTCTTTAAAATTCGATATTTATGAAATGTTCGATGCCAAAAAAAGTTATGCATATACATATATTTAAAAAAAAAAGCTAATGTGCTTCAAAACAGTAGCAAAGACAAGCTGAATTCACCTTTTATTTGTTGAACTTTTTGTTTATTATTCTTTTTTTTTCTTGAGAACGACCCCCACAATAGTAAAAAATTCGGGGCTATTGTTAAATACCTTTTTATAAAGTCCGTCTCCGGGTGATTTTACCATATCTGACCGAATCAATATTTAACTGACGGCTCTTTTCTTTTTTGTTATTTCTGGGTGTAGATCCTTAGCTGACGTGCCCAAAGGGGGATCTTAAAAAAAAAAAAAAAAAAAGGATTTTAAAAACAACAATAATAACATCATAATTAAAATAGTTTTTTATTTTATTAGTTTTTTTTCCCCGCTACCGTCAATATCCACTTAAAAACTCAAGCATCCGAAGAAAAGCACTCGAAAATTGCAGGAAAAAAAAAAGATAACGAAAAAAAATTCTGCTCGTCAAGTGGGATCAAAGTGACACATGTATAGAACACGGTGGCGGCAGCGTTATGTGTATGCACACATGTGCCAGAAGATAACGTGTGTATCAATTGATTCAACAGATACACAGAAGAACAGGGCCGTTGATTGACACATCAGCGGTGCATGGTGGACATGGCATTTGCCATAACTCTACGTATGTATCGACACGAAAAGTAACACAAAGAACGATAATTAAACAAGAACAGACCGACAAAATGGCACATTTTGGCAACTGCGAATTGTCGCTCAAGCAAATGGCGACGACACTGAAAAGAAGACAATAACGAGTGACACTGACCTTGGCCACTGTGCCCATACCAGCTCGACCGAGTATCCACTCTTTATTTTAAAATTTATTTTCCTTTATTAAAAAGCCACGACGCCATCAACCTATTACGAATATTATATTTTTGCGCCAACAACATACACGCACATCGACACACACACACACATCGATGTGTCATTTTCTACGACGATATTTCGAGTTTTGCACTGCTCGATCGCGTTTCCGGCGAAATTTATTACACCGGCGTCCAGATAGCGCCTTCTTTTACAAGCTCTCCTCGACAGATTAAAATCAATTTCGGATAATCTGAACGTAAGATAAAAATAAAGGAAACACGGACTGCGCGCTCAAAAACGGAACCTACGCAAAAAATTTCAATAACGTCCTCTCAGACAACCGACTGAAGTTACGTATTTGTGCCCAGAGTGGCAACTGTACGGCTCTAATCGCGTTTGTAATTTTCTGTAATGCTTCAAAAAGGACAAATAATTCAGAGGTCGTTGTCATTTTTGTGTCAGGTTTTAAATATAAGAAAATCGAGACGGTTCGGATGATGCAAATACGCGTATCGTTGTACAAATTAGTCGCAGATGCTGCTCAGGTAATGTGAAGGGCACTCTGGCGTTGTTACACACATGATCTACCGTAGTAACCAATTAATTAACAAAGCGATGCCATTAATCCACTAAACTCTTCGAACATAACATTATCTAAATACTATAAAATAAATAAATAATTTAAAAAGAAACATAAAAAAGTGTAAATTAATTTACTTTAATCAATTTTCATAAATTGAAATACATCAATTTAAAGAAACACTTTTTTTTGGGCATAATCATCAACTCTAACAACACAGAGCACAATATAAAACGTTTCATTTTGAACTTATTAAAGTAAATTTATACACACTCAGTTTTGTTCATTATTAAGGGGGGAATTTATTTTATAATTATAAATTTTAACAAACGGATTATCTGATTTAAAAAGAAAAAAAGCAATTAAAAACTTTAGATACAAACAATATCCGCTAGGTAACGCCGTAGTTTTGGCTATTTTGTAATTAATTATGCGATTACAAGAGATTATGTTGTCTCAATCGGAACAGCGCTTTCGCCGTATTTTCAAAAATCTGCGATTGTAATTTAATAATATCCCGTTAGTTACAAGGTAGCGCGTGATTATTATTACTCTTCATACTAATAAACGATAATTATTTTTCATATTGAAACATTTTAAGTTTTGAAATCTTTCTTAATGGGCTGCGCGTACAGAAGAAAAATATGCGCTTTTCTATGAGAAAATACATAAATGTAAAAATATGTAACAACTCACATGAACAGATATAAAATACTATTGAAATCGAAATAAAATATCTACACCACATCCATACCTGATCTTGTATGAAAGTTTGCGATATGCATGTGTGCCAGATTATTAATTCGAACGTAAAAATACCATACTCTTTGATTTTAATATCTCATAGCCTGGTTCTTCACACTTAAAGCGAACATTGCGGAAAACGGATGAAACGAAAAATAGAAAATATCGAATAGAAATTAAAGCAATACCGGAAATGCTTTGCGTGTGCCATCATAGTGTAGGACGATTTTATTCGTTAAAAATAATACATACGAGAATATTAATTAGAATGAACTCATTATTGAGCTATTCTTCAGAGGTACTCCCCCAAAAAATCTGATATACATATATTCTTTTGAGCGTCATGATCGACAGGGCGCAAAAAAATTATTGTTTTTTTGAATAAATATGGAACATTTCCTTTCTCGACAGATTCTCATCCTACATATAGCATTTTATTATTAAGCGTTGATAATAATGAAATAAATATTTTTGAGTAAAATTAATTACCAGCCAAAATACTCGGTTATCAGCACTCTATTATACTTTACATCATTAATGGTTTCTGTATAGTGCGATAAATTATATTCATCTCCGCGCGCATCTCCTCTCGCAACCTCTCATTAAATTCTCAGCCGTTTTTGATTTATTCTCTCACGCCGGTAACAAAACAACGAACTTCCCTCTTCAAATAAATAAATGCGCCCATGTTTTATTAGTTAATACGGTATGAGTAATACAGAGTTTCGCACACTTTAAGTAATAGATATTTAAAAATAATATTTTTTGAAACGTTTCGGGAACATTTCCATCTTCAGCCAGAAGAGAATAGAAAAAAGATTAATACTCAGTACGTAAATATTTCTTTTTTCTTTTTCTGGAGTTGAAGATGATTTGAAAAAAACATTTGTGACATGAGGTTGTTTTGTTTTTTTGTTGTTTTTTTTGAGTTCGTTGATGTTACATATCAGAATTAAGGAAAAAGGTAATTAAATCTTTTCGCGGCACAGGAAGTATATAAAAACAGGCATAACAGCGAGAGAAGGAAAGGAGAATGGAGATCCATTAGTAAAAGCGACGCATAGAAAAGTTTAGCAGCGATGGAAGAGCATTCGGAAAAGATACGATTCTTTTTACACTTATAAATAGAAAAGTAGATGGGTGGAACAAAATGGACAAGATATAAGCAAAAAACGGAAAAGAGAAGCAAACTGTGTCCAAAGCGTAGGTGGCATATTGCAGAGAAAGGTGAACACTGCATAGAAGGAAAGTTGAGAAACCGAAGATGGGGCAGAAGATCCGGCGCTGAATAAATATCAGAATTTATAGGTGAAGAAGAATTATAGAGCGTAATTTAGAATGAGCGGCTGCAAAATGTAATGTAGTCGGATTATTATTCAAAAACTGTAAGAAATCTATAGCTAAACGAGCTAGCAAATGATTTATTCGATCCGAAAATGTTCCCCCACAGCTATGCATAAGAAATCGGTCGATTTTATAGAGTGGACGAAGGAAAGTGATTAGAGAACGTACGAGAGGTGGAAGAGAGAATATGATATCCAGAACACACTTTGGAAATCTGATAAGGACACTTTAAGACATCAGAGGGAGAAGGGATAAAGAGAATGATGACCCTTAAAATAGCAGTAGACTCGGCGCAGACAACTTAGGGAGGGGAGTTTAAAAGATTATTCGAAACAGTTTAACAAAGAACGGGAAAAGCCTGGACCAAAAGGATCACTCCAGCAATTGCACGACGGTTTCGGAAATACAGCTTAAGGCATTTCCGAATTCCGATTTAGTAACATTTCGAGCCGTAGCAATAGGGTAAAGAAACGAAGAAAAGCTGAAAGAGAATATGGGCGGCTTATCACGAGTGTGAAAGTATATGATTGAAAATCATAAGGAATAGTAGTGGAGTTTTATTGGCGGTAAAATGCTAATTACGATGGACGAGTAAGAAGGAACAGAAATAGACGTAAACACGTTTATTAGTGGTAGCCCGGACAAGACCTTCGAATGAAAAAAGGAGGAATGTAAGGTTCCCCGCACGTAGAGCAGCGATCGAAGTAGATTTTTGGATTCCAAGGCAGAATTTTGGACACGATCAAGCTTGCACGAGAGAAGAATTTCCATAAATAAAACAGCAGCAAATCTAGAATCGAACGGACCACAGATTTGCATAATATGATCAGGATCACCATCCTCTATTTCTTCTTCCTTTTGTTTATTTATCTGTCTTTTTGGCTGATTTGGTTAAGACGACTATCCAAAAAGGCAGATAAATAAACGAAAGGAGGAAGTTAAATAAGAAAGGATTAAAAGAAAAACGACAGTGGAAGATTTAGCAGAAAAAATAAAGACATTTGATAAAACATTTCCCACTAATATTAAGAAGTTTTGAAGTTGAGAGTTAGCCATACTAGGGAATAAGAGGTATAAATGAAAAAAAAAACAAAAAAAAACGAGTGGGTAAAAACAATTTAGTGGTGGAGGAGCAATTTCGATAGAGTAGATGTTGATCAAAGTTGGGCTAAGACAGTATAATTAGACTGACGGCAGTAAAAAAAAGGGGAGAACAAAAAATCACTATTCTGCACTGGAAAAGATTATCAACTGTTTACATTCATTTTGATTCATTTCTTGAAGGTTCGTAACTTCATTATTTTATCTTTAAATTAAATAAAATTAAAAATCAAAAAGGGATGTTTTTTTTCTTATTTTTGTTTTTGGCCTGGCTGTAAGTACCACTTGACAATCAACTACTGGTTAAATTAAATCAGTCTATTTCTTTTTGGCCGTCGCTGGGAGTCGAACTCATAACCACTATCTTAACAATCGAGAGTTCACGCCACTAGGCTATCGCGACGGCCAAAAAGGATGTTCCTTAATCGATTTTTTTAATCTAACGCTTTCATTCAATAAATAATGATAATGAAAAAAAAAAAAAATCCGTACTAACAAATTTTCATCTACAGCACATTATTGTGTCCAGACAACAGAGAGCAAGGAAAACTGATAAGTGAAAAACAAAAAAGAAAACTCGAAATATAGAAGAAAAAAAATTTCTTTCTTCTTCCGAACCTAATTATCGGCCACCTCCTTTCCGCTTCTCGTAGGCCGCGAATGTTCAAATTTCTGCAAAGAAAATTCGCAACAAACCGGCCGCACGGTGTCGCGCTTAATTTTTCACACGGAGTACACTATCAACAATACACGCAGTGACACTTGCACGTTTAATCTGATGTAAAGTGGATGTCGGCGTACGTGTGTGCGCTTGTGTATTCCGTGTGCGCTGCACAATCCGTTGGCAATAATATACACGTGTAATGCATTTTAGGAGTCAAGGTTGCAACCGATGCGTACACGTTTACGATGCACGAGCCGAAACACACACACACACACACACAGACAACGACACATATGTACCACGACAGGCTAGACATGCAATAATTTTTGAATAAGGCGCGTGTACAAGATGGGATAAGAGAAATGCCCGGCGGTTCTGTAGGACAGAAATGATACACGAGTAGAAAGCCCACACAGTTGGGGCCAAAGTCGATGAACCAAAATGGGTGCACCAGATAACCAAGGCGCACCACCGCAAGTGTTGGTCTTTCTTCAATAACGAACTAACAACAAGTCATCCGTACTTACGTAACGATAAAAAAGGAATGATCGCGCTAAACGTCATTCGCGCCACTATCAGCACACTATTATTGTTCGACAAAACGTAAGGGTGACATTAAAAAATTGCAAAACATTAAAAAGAGTGACGCAAGTAAATATCGGAAATACCAGCTCTTTGATAAGAACGTATTAGCTGATAAATGTCGACAAGCAGAGGAAAGGCGACGGTCGGTGAAAAATATTGATTGCTCCCGATGGTCGATTCGGGATATATTCCAAAATGCATAAATAACGTAATTCGCGAGTTACAGAAAACAGGTGCATAATGACATCGCCATTTTAGAAAAATTGATCAGCTTTAAACTTTTTACCGAGTCGTGGAGAGGTATGTAATTTAAAAGCAAAAATTAGTCTAAACAAGATAAGAAAACTTGATTCTATTATTGGCGTTCGGCCTTACAGTTTTTAGTAAATCGTACGCGAACCCGGTTGAAATCCATGCACCCTTTCTTTTCACGGTGTCTGTATCGCATGAACTTTTGTATTTCATTCGAGTAAAGCAAACAAATGCAGCATAGATTTTGATATTAAAAACGAGCAAAGTTTCTTATATGACTGCATCGTTAGATTTAAAATTAAAAAAAAAAAAAATTAAATAATTCTAAATCAATCTCCGTTTGTCAGCGAGCCCACAAGAAAAACAAAAAACAACAAAAACAAACATTCTATACCGATTAGGCGCGAAAGGTTAATTTTTGTACATTTCAAGTTATTACAATTACAATACAATATGTACGCGTCGATTTATATTAACTGATGTTTTTTTTTTCAAATTTTAGACGAAAAAAAATCAAAATGGATTTTCGTGCGGCCAATTTTTATCTGTTGCTTAAATTAAATAATATTATAGTGACTAAAAGAGAGCAAAACAAATCAAAAATGGCGACTAATTAGTTTTTTTGTTTTCCAATTTCTGCCGGAATATTTTCCAAGTTTTTCCCAGACGTAAAATTTAAAGTTCAATTTCCGAAACTATTTTGAAACTGTTCGATATGCTCTAGTTAGTAAGAGAAAAATGTAATAATTACATGCGAACAAATTATATCCTGGTGAGGAGATCACGATTAGTCCGAAAGGTTTTTTTTTTTATTTTGCCACTCAGAACTGGTTAAAATTCTGTGTTTTGAAGAAGAGGCGCAAGTCTCCGGGTCTCTATCGTTTCGGACTCAACGATTCGACTCCAATGATTCGGCTCCAACGAATCGGCCATAATGTTTCAGCACCGACACGTTTCGGAGCCTCGTCTTTTTTTCAATTAATTTATTCAGGGCTAATGAGTTTTTAATATATATTTTCCTTCAATTAATATCATATTTAAGACGTAAAATATATCCATTGAATCAAAAATTACCGGCGAAATTTACTAATTTACTTAGAAAATAAATCAGCAATTTTTAACAAAAAAAAAAAAAAATTAAAAACTCGCTAACTCTAAATTAGAGATCTATTTGGAAAAAGGACGAGGTCGAAACGTGTCGGAGCTGAAACATTAAGCGTTGAAGCTGAATCGTTGAGGCGAATTGGCCAACTGGTAACTAAATATCGAAGGTAATTAAGACACACTAATTCGTAACCGAAAAAATCAGGTAATTTCTTTGCGACCCTGACACATAGGCCAACTCATCACCGACGACGGGGCCTGTTCACTTCTCTGGACCAGTGCTTTTCAACATTTCTTTTATCGTGCTTTGACTGTGAATTATTAAAAACTTGATCATTCTCCATCAGTAAAAAGCAGTAACTCGCTTACGGACCAGTATTAATCTAAAAAAAAAGAAAAGCTACACAAAAAAAGTAATTTTTAAATAATGTAATGGCGCATATTCTTTGTACAGCAACATTCTTTATCGCATAACAAAAATTTTTTTACAATCGCATTAAACTGTTGAAAAAATAAAAATTAATATTAGATAAAATCTTTATGTTTGAGCGCGTCATGATATATGTTAATAATATAGTACATAAAAATTTAATTTAAAAAAAAAAAAACGGAAGATTCCAATGAAGCTCCATCTCTAGGTATAGTAAATGATTCATATCTGGATCCAGTACGATCTTTGTTATTTTCTTAGTTAACAGATTATTAATGATTTCTTGTTTTATTTTTCTTCGTCGAACTCGGTGTTAGAAGTCATTTTGTTTCATACAAATATGACACTGACAAATAATCGGCAAGTATTTTTTGTTAACTAGTACACAATATCAAGACTATTTGATCATTCGGAAATTTTTAATTTTTGCATTATTTTACATATTCAGGCGAATTTCATTTTATTCGAAAATGGAAAACTCTTTTTTCAATCGTTCCGAAACCGAATGCTAAACAACCTCTCTGTTTCAAAAAAAAAAAAAAAAAAAAAAAAAATACGAATGAATAGACCTGCGGACCTTTCTTTACTTTTCTTAGAAAAAAGACAAAAAGGAACAATCGAAATCGCGATAAATGAGCCCTTAACGTTTCTCGTTAAAAAGATACGGGGCAGTTTAAAAATACTACGTAAATTTCCATTGTTTGAAATTCAATCTTTTTTGTTTTCATTCTGAATTATTTAAATAAAATAGTAGTGATTATGTTAATAATTTAATATTTTTGCCCCTGTGTGCGTGAATAATAATTTGTGTTTTTTGACACAGAGCTCAATGAAATTCGACATCTATAGTTCGGTACCTATTAAGAGCTTTTTACCAGCTCGGGAGAAAAGAAACAAGAGTTTACACACGTTGCCTACCCGATGGTCGGTGTAGGATGGAGAAAAATTTGAGAAACCCTAGTCGAAATTATTCACTTCTATAAGATTTGTTGGGTATCTTGGCGGTCGGTTATTAGTTACGAGTTGGCGTCCACCATCGTTGAGGCCAAAACGATAAGTGACCCGGACACACTCTTCTGCCATAAAAATTTGCTGTTCATTGTGTAAGCTTGCGATTTCCCGGGGGCCTCCTCTGCCAATGACCAGTTGCAAAAAAAAAATGAATGTAAAACGCTTTTCAAAACTTTGGGCAAAACTTGCGAACTAAGAGTCATGTGAGTAATGGTATAGAATTCTTTTTTTTTTTTTTTTTTTTACCCCCTTGGGTTTGCTACCAAAAAGCATTAGCCCAGCAAAAAGGAATAAATACATGGAATAGAATAGAAATTATATTTTTATTCTGTCGACAATGGAATCAAGGAACACCCCTAGGACAGGAACAACAGAGAGAATAGGTAGAGAAAGAACATAAGAAGCGTTGAAAGGAGCAGGAAGACCAAGCTTTAAAAGATGATAATAAAGTAACTCACGCTCGCGAGATAAACCGGAGCACTCGAAGAGCACGTGATTCGCATCACAAACATATACTGAGAACCTTCAGGATCCAATGGATAATTAGGAGATGCAGCCAAGGAAAAGCGATTTAGTGAAGAAGGAAGGAGACTATGCGAGAAACGGAGGCGAGATAATTTAGTAATTATGGACCGACGCAAACTGGGAAACTCATAGAACCAAGGACGAGAAGAAGGAATACAGGGTTAATCAAGAGATAAAAGGAATTAGGATTAGCGAAAAGAAATACATAAACAGAATGCCTAAGATGGCAGGATTTAGTTGGAAGAAGAATATTATGTGCTGGAACCCTACTAATAAAATTCCCATTGGAAACAGCAGCTTTAACAAGAAGGTCGACGGCTACATTTCCATCAATGCCTGCATGTCCTGGAATCCAAAGAAAGTCAATCTGGGTACACGTCGATGAGGATAGATATCATGAAGAAGAGAACGAATAGGAAGGATAATAGCATCAGTGGAAGGAGAAAGGGAAGGTGGAGATAGAATTCTTGCCTAACTACATAGAAGAAAGGAAGAAGAATAGAAAAATGTCAGCGTGATAAAGCTAAAATAGGAAGCCTCTCCCGAAAACACACCTCAAATATAATAACTTTATTTGTGAAAAAATTAAAAACGCACGTAAGCTAGTTAAAAGCATGATATGGCTTTATGTCGACTCGCGAAGCCGGTAATAAAATGTACAGATTACAGAATATCACGTTAATGGTTTTTATTATGCCGATGGCGTTCGAAAAACAAGTTTTTATAAATGTAGAAAAATTGTTTTATTTATATTTTTATTTAATAAAAGAAAAAGGGATCGAATTAACGAATAATTTTTAACTCTAAACGTTCTCTCAAAGATGAAATTTTTCATTCTGCATTCTTCTCGCTTTTGACGTTTTAACGCGTGAGATTTTTTCATACTTTGAAATCTGTCGTAGGGAGATTTTTTTGTCTGTCGCCATTTTTCAATCGAATGCCCGACGATTACGGGGTACAATATGTCAGGGTTGAATTTTTCAGCCTTTGTAAAATTCGTAGCCAATTCATAATATCGAGCGTCGTTTCAAAAATAAAGTTCTCGTTGTCGATTTCTAACTTATCGTTTCACAGTAATCGATAATCCTCACGTTCCAATAGAAGTATTTTTTCGTCGCATTTTTTTTTTTTCTTTCATAATAAAAATTAAAAAATTATTCTTTCTATTTATAAATATTAATATAATTTTTAAATTTAAACTTAAAATTAATGATAAAATTTTTTATAAATAGTAAATTAATCTTAAAAATTTTTCATCATATGTAAAATCTGTAGCAAATTCATGATTATCGAGTATAATTTTGAAAAAATTCTTATTGAGAATTTGTCATCTGCGTTTCAGTAATCGATATATTCCGCTCTTTACGACTACATCAGTGGTTTTTATATATTAATGAGAAAAATTTATAAATCATCGAATTTCAATACGACACGTACTATTTGATGAAAAAGATTATAATTTTATATTGTTATTCGACATGTTTTATAAAAGTAATTACAGATTTCTTTCTTTTCTTTTTTTAGGGGGGGGGGGGGGCTTGGCCAACCAAGAGCAGCGACCCAGGACTAGATTAGAGATTAAATTTTAATCCGGTCAGAAATTGGTGACAGAAAAGAGGCGAGAATAGGAACCACATTGGATGACGGCAAGGCTAAGATATACTATAGGAAGCATTTAATGGAGCAGGAAAATTCAGCTTTAATAGCTGAACGTGTATACGTCCGAAGGAAAGACTGGAACATTCAAACAGCACGCGGTCAGGATCACAAACGAAGGAACAGTTTGCCAGAGTGCAAAGGACAATAAGGGGACGGGGAAAGAGCAAAACGTATATCTATGGGGATGGAGGCAAAGTATGCTTGAACCACAGACGACAGGTAGCAATAATGAAAAAACGTTTAAGAGTAGGAAAATAATAGAAACCAAAACAGGGGAAGCTAGGCTGAATAGAAAGGTAAAATGAGTGTTAGGATTAGAAAAGGAGCGAGGATACATATCCGACCAAAGTCTGACATGCATTCTTTTGGAGGGGAGAAGTATGTTGTGACCAGGAATCTTTTTAACACAAAATACGGAGAGTGTAACGTTAAGCGTGCTAAGGAATCCACCGTCTCGTTAATACCCGCATGACTTGGACCCAAAGAAGGTCGATGGAAATGGAATAGGAAAGGGAAAGACTAAAGATGAGAGAACGTATACACGGACAATAATGAAATCGAGGGAATATGAGGGAAAAGGAGAGAATATAGCTTGAAGAGCACTTTTAGAGTCCGAAATGATGAGGTATCAATCAGAGGAATGAGTTGAGGAAATAAATATAACGGTGCTCGAAGAATGGCATAAAGTTCCGCGGAGAAGATGGAGCAAAAAGCCGGCAGCCTGAAGGATTAAGCGGAATTACTAGCTGGGAGGGAAACCATCAGTAACTATTAAGGAATGAAGAGGAAATAACACATCTAGGTTTTTAAATGTAATACTGTGAAATAAACTTCAAATCTACAGTGTGAATGATTTTTCTCATCAAAGCAGTAAAAAAATGTAAACAATTGCTACCTAGTACACTAACAAACAACTCCTAACCGAATGAAATGAAAAATAAAACAAAAAAGAAGTGTAACGGGGTACCGAATATGTGACACATCCAAGTGTTCAGATATATTTCTTGTAATTTAATTTTTGTACTTAACGTAAGCAATTGTTTTGAAACATTTAAAGCGCAGATTGCAATTCCCGATAACTAATAATCCAGCAATATCAAAAAAATAACTAAACAATGCGATACTTTGAAATGTACAGAATTATAACCTTTGGAAATATACCCTAAGCAATTTCGATAGAACTTTCACTAATGCGTTAAACAACAAACTTCTACAAGAGATTCAAAAAATGCAAACTATCTAAAGGCCTCGTAATATTCTATACACGCCAACCTTCCTTTTTTTTTTTGTGTTTTTTTTTTTTTTTTATTTATTATTCTAAACCAGAAAACCCATGTACCGCAACAAGGAGGTAATATTAAGGGTGCGGATAAATAGTAACGGACAAGGGACGTTAATATCTCTCGAAAATAGATCGGATCTTAATTTATGTTTACTTTTCAAAATGTAACGCGTTGTTAATTGCGTTAGTTATTAAATTATAACAATTTGTTTATTTACAAAACTTCAGAATAATAGTGGTAATTAGGTTAATGTAGCACATACATTACGTGCGATATTCCATATTCAATTTATAATTTGCAGAAAAAATCAGAGTCGTCTGCAACCAAAATAACGGCATTACGCAAAAATAACTGCAGTCTGCATAGATCTAATAATGCCGCAGATACCTGCTCCCGTGCCATAATACTGCAGCAGCGAAAATATATCATGGGGAGGTGTAAATGACTATCCGTGATTTGCTTAATTTTATACATTTTGGGTTGAACGAGAGAGGTCAAAAAATCAGGTTCGAGCGCGACTCCCGTGTTTTAATTTTTACCGATGAATCCAAGAGTGATCGTGGGGTGGTAGATGCGTTTTCCTTCGCTTTATCACTCCGATTCTTTTAGACTTCTTTCCTTCTGCTCTATCTTCTCAACCGAATCAATCTCCATTCGTCGTGCTATCTCTTTTATTTCCTCTCCAAGTGGGTTTCGCAAATTCCTGATCGTTTCCGACTCTGAAGGCGTCCTTCAAGCCATCCCCTCTCCTCTTTCCCATTCACCCGACAGTATCATTCTCTCAATTTGATCTCTCATCTCCACTTTGTTTCCGTCCCGTTCCAGATTTTCTATAAGGTCCTAGTTATTCCGATATACATGAGAATGACTTTGCTTACTCTTGTCCAGACACCCATAACTCTTTTCCTTCTTTAGACATCCTTTTCCTATCAATCTTCAGTCACTGTCCAAACTTTAACATCTATTCATCTTTATTCTCTAATCGTCATTAGCAGTACCGTCCCTATGGTTCCTCGTTCCTTGCCGTGGTTCCATTCTATTCCTGTCTGCCGCCGGCTCCACTGTTGTTTCCTTAATTAGACTCAAGGTCAACCATTCCTTACTCCCCTCTCTCCTTTTCGATTCACTATGTCGCCTTCTGCCTACTGCTCTCTTCACGTTACTGATCCTGTTTGTATTTGTGAATCTGATCAAGTCCTTTTTGAATGGTCTGCAACGCTCCTTTCCATACGCCCAACTTTTAGCTTTTGGTCTTCCTACTCATTATAACGCAACCCTATATCCTTTCCTCCCGCCATTGTCTTCTGTTGTCCCGCTGCTGCTATCCTTTGTGTCTTCCATCTCCGACCGTATGGCTATTTAGTTTTCTAATTTAGTTTATCATGTTGTAGAGTAAAGGCCGCTGGTGTGCCCAAGGAAAAAAAAAAGAAAAAGAGAAGTGGTGTCTAGAGGGGGACACCCGCTAAGAACGAAGTTCCTTTCGCTTTTCGTTAGATATGCAAGTATAAAGTCATTCATAAAGTATACGATCAAAAATGACACACAATATATAAATCCCACGTATGAATTAAAACAAAAACAACAAAAACAAAAAATAAATCATCAGACTGGTTGAAGTGTGCTAACGTCGCACAAAAAAAACCGCGCCAATTTTCAAATAAAATGTACACGTGTTTAGAACTGATCTTATACAGCTGACCGCAAACGATGCTTGCTGCTCGAATCTCGATACTCGCTCGCACGCACACATATACACACACTCGTATATAATAAAAAGGGACAGAGTGAAGGTCGCGTGGACGACGTATAACGCAATTTTCGTTACCTTGCCTTTTCTGCCACTTTACTCCTACCGACAAGCCATGTTTAAGAACTACGTTTCAAAAAAAAAAAACGATTTTTCTGTATTTTCGAGTTGATTCGTTTTTTTTTATTTTTTTATTTTGAGCACGTCAACTATGGACATTACTCTAGCGCAAGTGGAATTTTAGGAAGTTACAATGTGCGGCCGCGAAATTTGAACCCAATTCCACCCGAACAATACTGCCAAACCAACTGCGCTCTGGTAGCTAGCTTAATATTTTCTTTTATTCTTGACATTCAAATCTTTATTTATGTGTTTAAAAAAAAAAAAAAAAAAAAAAAAAAAGTGTTCAGTCAAGCGTGATGTTCTAGGCGCTAAGGATTCTGTATGTGAAGTTAAACATGATCGATAAGTTACATTTATATAATAGTAAAAAACAAAGAAATCAGATTTTTCGCGCTGCAAAGAGGGAAAGATATGTCATTTTTCATGCTTTTGGAACTTTTTGTCAACTTTGAAAGTTTACAATTTCCTTCCCGGCAAAAAAAAAACGATCTTTCCATCAACGTACCACATGCTCAGGAAAGAAAACTTTTTTTCAAAAATTACGAGCTTTTGGGGGCCCGAAGGTCCAAATTTAAAGTTGAACACCCGGGGATGCTATGAAATAGAGAAATATACGGGGATGCGCATAACTTTAATCACTCTAATAGTGGCGGCGCTAAAGAGGACGCTTCATCTATTGCATTTTTTTGAACTTTTCGCCAACTTCGAAAGTTTTGTTAAGGAAATGAAATATGGTTCGTTCTAAACAAATAGCGATCTTTCCAACAAAACAAAAATATTTTTTTCAATAATTTTGAGCTTTCAGCGCCCCGAGAGCCTAATTTTAATGCTGAAAACCCGTACGTTCCAAACTATAGAAATATACGGAGATGCGCATATTTTTAACCTTGTTCAAAATTTTTAACTATAATACCCACGCTGATTTTTTGCCGGTTTTTGAACTTTTCACCAACTTCGAAAGTTTCGTTAAAGAAATGAAGAACAGGTTCGTTTTCAGCAAATAGCGATCTTTCCAATGATATACCGCAAGGCTGGAAAAAGAAATATTTTTTTCAAAACATTCGAGTTTTCACCGCCCCGAGGGCATATATTATATAAATTTGTAAGCTCGGCTATAATTTTCCTATAAAGCGTTCCTTCGCGCATAAGTTTGAGGTATGTTTTGGTTTTCTCTATTTTTTTACTCGAGCTGTGTAGCTTACTCGAACATCCTTTTTTTTTTCCTATTTTTAGGCCCAAAGGAGGAGGTCTATATAATGTTTTAACCGTAATTATTTGCTTTCATGAAAAAGCTTCTACGTTTTGTTTTGTATTTTGAATTTAACTTTTAAAGGTTTATAGATATGGTGATGAGTTACGAATTTTTTAAAGATGATTTTTGAGGTCGTTTTAAATTCCACATTATATATTCTTGACGATTTTATAGTTTTTTTTCCGCCCGCTAGTAATCGATTAGCTTGAAGTTATATGGTTTTAAAAATAATTTTAATTGTAATTTATGATCCTATTTTGAAGTTTACAAGTCACGCGAGTTATTGAGTTTTATTTGATATTTTTCTCGTTTCTAAACCATCTTATACGATTCCGTGCGTTATATCGTGTACAGAAACCTAAAAAAGGAGAAAAAGAAGAAGAAAAAAGAAAAGACAAAACCGGCTTTTTTCGTAAATTTCTTTAATAGTGTTGAAATAGAACTTTATCAATTTTTTTTTTTTTTTTTTAAACTATCTAATTTAAAAACTACTTTGTTTTTCAATACAATAAAATTATTTACACTAAAGGGATTTCGCAGCTGGGCGAAAAATATGTACGTCACCTTTAACAGATGAATATTTATCTATCAATCTCCAGACTTATCGATCTTCGGACCTCGCTATGGGGAAGCCGTCCGGACAATTAAAGTAGTTTTTCTATCCCCTATTTTTAGAGGTTTAAAACACGTATTTTTCAGCTTAATTTTGAATAAAAAAATTTTAAAATCAGTTTAAAAAATTTTAAAAACTTGTTCCAAAACATAAAACAAAAAAATAAAGTTGACCAATTTCGGCATTTTAATATATACTACCCCCAAACGGGTATACTAACATACAAAGTGACTTCATTCGTGTGTTTCAAGCGAACAAAATTCGTGTATACGCTCATCACGAATCTGATATAACAGATTTTGTTAAAATGATGGAACCAATATGGCGGACGGAAATGTCAAAAAAAGATTTAATTTACTTCAAAGCTTTTATATTGTGGTTTTTGAGGTGGTTCATAATCAATTTTGCAATTAGACATTAAATAAGACGAAAAAAAATCAAAAACATATTTTACTTGACATTAAAACATGTCTGCAAATGTGCCCAACGGCGCTCATTTCAAAAATTCGAGGCGTGAGTTGTTTATCCTAATGAACCAATTATTACCTGAATAAACTTAGTCCAAAAACCTGTGCGTTTACCCTAAACCAAAATATGTTTTTAATTAACAAATTTTGTTCGCTTGAAACACATGAATAAAGTTACTTTGTATTAGTAGTATGGGTGGTTTGGGGATATATATTAAAATGCCGAAATAGGTCAACTTGATTTTTTTGTTTTATGTTTGAAACAGGTTTTTTTTTAATTTTTTTTATTCAAAATTTAGCTGAAAAATACGTGTTTTCACTCCCTAAAATAGAGGATGCAACCTTTGCTGCTTAAATCATTATGGATTACTCACCTCTTTTATAAGAAACAATCTCCATTTCGTTTTATCGAAAAATATGGAGCTGGGGCTGAGATATGTGGAAAAAACTGTTTTTGGGGTAAAGTTCAGGGGTAATTTTCACCCATTTAAACTGCATATGGGCAGATAAAAAAATAAATAAAAAAAAAAAAATCGTGTCTAATATTTTTAAATTCTTTACAACATATCAAAATCTGCGATTTTCGCGTACTTCCTTGGTTAGAAATAATAAAAAAAAAAAAAAAAAAAAAAAACTATTAATTTACCGTTCTCGTAGCAATTATAAATTTTTCTTAGTAACATAAAACCGTGCAAATTGTCACACGGTTCCCGGCGTTACAAAGAGTAATTAATTATCGTTACAACTGCGGTCAAATAAAGTATAAAAATTTAATCGCTAATTTTGTCGATCAATCTCAATCGCTGAAATCGATAATTAATAAAACACTTCATCACGACGCTGTATTTCTTTAATCCAAAAACCTTCGCAATCTCAAAATTACGCACATTAGATTCCATAGAAATGTTCCAAATACACATACATATATATAGATTCAATGAAGAATGTGTATTTTTTAAAAATACGGATCGCATTGCAGCTCTTTCGTGTCATGTGGCCGATAAATCGCGTCACTGATACAAACTTAATTAATTACACGAGATACACAGAGTGACCCGCCGGTGCTGGTGGTGGCGATACATAGATTTAGTAATCGCCGTTCGCTGATATTGTACTCGTATTATTATTACAACGTCGTATGCACGATTTACACCGTTCCAGTTGCGATGCAAGTAGAGCACATCTATCAAATGGGTCATCGACGACTGGTGACGAACACCAAGCGGTGCACTTCGCGATTGTCCATTTCCGTTTTAGCGGTATCGCGGCGCAGGCGACCGTTACCGTTGTTTCCTAGTGTAATGGATATAGCTGTTGTCGAACGAGGATTGGCCCAATTTGCTTTCCTTATACCTTCTGTGTGTGTCTTGCTCTCTAGCTTTGAACTTCTGGAACCGGTAAATTCTAAAATACGACAGCGAGCGACACTAGCGCCGGCTAGCAGAGCAAAAACAACTCAATGACACATCAACAAATTATTATTATCGACATTATATATGCATCGGGGGCTCGGGACAACAATAACTTCGTACCCGTTATATAAGCGACAGGATATGGTGGTGCACGAGCGTTTATACAAGCGCTGCCGCGTACCCGAACTAGAACAGGGTTAGCTTGCAGGGATTATTATAACGGGCGCTGGTGAAACGATACATACGACGCAGGAATAGAACACACTTTCAGCCGATAAATGGAAATTATTTTTAAACTAAACCAAGATGGCCGCAAGGATACATCCTGCCGAAGCAGTTAAATATAGCACGCGACCGACAGGCGATAATTAATAAATTCACAAATACTAGTTAGCAGTGGTAGTAGTTCGGCGCGTCCGAAGTCACTTTGCAAAAGATTAACTCGAGTGATTTTTCTTTTTACAACGTAAGTGGATCTACAATATTGCCTGTTACTATTATCGTTTTTTTTTTTAATGTCTATGTATGTAATTTGGTACTATCCCTTCTTTTTACACGCTTATTAACCCTTTCAGATAATCGTTGATACCGGTTTTAGTCGAATATTTCGGTTAAATTTAGGATAACTAAAAAAAAAAATGTACAGAGATGAGGTCGAAATTCAGGCTAAGATCGAAAAAGGTAATAACAGGCAAAGGCGTAAAAGACTAAAATTACGTTGCGCTATTACTCTTTTATTCTTTTCGGAAAACAAAAAAAAAAAAAAAACAACATTTAATAGCCGAATTATATGCAGAAGTGAAAAAAGTAATGTTAAAAACATTTCATGTAAACGTACAAAACGATGACTCCAACAACTTATTATTCTTCATTAACGGCGCTCTGTTCTGAAATCCCACTTTTCCTCCCCTGGTATAATCTTTTCCCCTACCTTTGCCGTTCGATTGCTTCCTCTGTAGTTCGCCTGCGGTTCAATCATGGTCCTTCTCTTTTCCACTTTTTTCTCGTTCAATCAATCGCCTTTGTGTGACCCTCCCCAGAGCTCAATTTTACCCGCGATGCGAATCACGTCTTGTTCGAATGCCCCTTTATTTCCTCCGAACGTACACTACCCTTTATTCTAATCTTCTGTATCCCTACTCTTTACAGTGTCCACGCCATTCTTGCAATCCCCTCTCTCAATATAAATAGTTCCTTTGTTTAGCTTCATTTATCTCATCAATAATCTTTTCCCTATATAATATAATGTGCAATTCTCCGCGTTGGGTAAGTTCCACTGTTGACGTCCTTCCCAATCCCACTCTCCTTATCAGTATATATAGGAGAAAGCCTATTTTTTTTTTTTTGTTTTTTTATATATATATATTTTCGGTTGCGTCAACTACCCAGGGCAAGTGAACTTTTTAAAGGTGTCAATGTGCGGCCGCGTGAATCGAACCCAGTTCTAACGAAACACACATAACTCTAATCAAGTAAACCACAATAGCTGGCTATAGTTTATTGATATTTAATGCAATACGGACATTGAAATATGAAGTTGCGGGGGAAAAAGAAAAATACTTAAAGAGCGATTTAACAAATGCTTTTATTGCAAATTGAAAACAACGCGCAAGCGTTATATTTTGCCTAAATTTTTTATCAAATAACCACAAATAAAGAATAAATTTTCTATTTCTTAATTTTCAGCTTTAGGAGTTTATTTTTAATATTGCTTCTTTTTCAATCTCAAAAAGAAGAAGCAAATAAGTACATTTAAAAAGTTACTAAACGAAAAGTAAAATTAATTCCGGATTTATTAAGCGTTTAACTTATTAATTGCGTATTTTAGATTTTTTAATAAACAGTAATTTTTCATAGGATTAACTCAGGAGGTTGAATAAATCGGAAAAAAGAAAAACTAAATAGCAGGAAGCGAACATTTGAATTATAAAAAGAACTAAGTAAAATTTAAAATTCGAAATAAAATAAAAACCGGAAGGAATATAGAGGAATCAGTCTCACATTTTTTGTAGCGGGAATTGAAAATTAGGACAACTAGAAAAGGAACTAAATAAGTTTACTTTAAAGTTAAAAACTAATAGAAAAAAAGTATCGAGATTTTTTTTTGATTTTTTTATGGGTTTGTGTCACCGAGAACATTAGCCCGTGGGAAGAAGGAGAAAATAAAGTTGTTGTTTTTAAACATTCAAAGATACAGGGAGTAAAAATAATTCGAAGGCAAAAATAACAGAATCAAAATAAAATGAGAGAATTTAAGAAGCATTGTAAGCAGTGCTTCCGATTTGCGAATAAACCGAAAAATTAAATAATTCGGTAATCAAACGATTTGGAACAATATACTAGGCAAAAGACATCGTGCTGCAACGAAAAAGGGAAAATGTTTAAGAAATAGTCTTTCACGTGAAATAGCGGGTATTCTAATTAAATTTTCATAATAATTTCTGTCGCGTCCAGGATCTAACCCGAGACGACTTCCGTAACGGAAGCCAAGCGCTTCAGCAATTAGGCTATCACCGAACAATTTAAGCAATAGAATATTGCCAATAGCAATTGTTTTTTTGGAGATATTTGTAAAAGAAATTAACTGTCGCTCGATGCTACCATTATTAATCCTTGCATACAGTCAATCACTATACACCTTTTTAAGATTATTTAGATTTAGTGGACGACTTCGAAGTAAATACGTTTCCTGTAGCTTTTCCATATCTTTTAGAGCAGTATACATTTTTTCTTCACTTTTTTCTTTTGTTTTCTTTTCTTTTATGTTTTTTCGCACAGTATACACCCATGGGTGACCGAGTTTAATGATTCTCTTTGTATATTCGAAAGCGTACCATTCAGCGGCTGTACCATTTTTTTTCATTTATTAATATAGCAGACCCGATTAACTTAAAACATCATCAATATTAAGCGTGGAAACGTAATTTGAAAAAATTAAAGAATTAAAAATGTTATATTATAATACGGATGAGTATGGATTCCAATAAAGAAAACGAATTTTAAACCGTTTTACAAACTTGTCGCAAAATTTTTAATTAATCACACTAAAAATTGAAAAATAGAATGTTTAAAAAAAAAATACCGATACTTAAAGATTTAGACACTGTTAAGAATTTAATAAAAACGCGCTAAAAAGTAAATAATTATTCGATAAGGAGATAATATATATCTTAAGTCTTAAACAGTCTTTCCTTCAATTACAACAAATTCAAATTGCGATAATAATTAAAAACCGTATTAAATATTCGTTAGATTTCCGATACGCTGATTATTCTAGTAAACGACTGACAGTTATTATACTCGTTAAATTGTTTTTAGATATTGTTAATTCGGTGCCTACTCCGTTAATACAGTATAAGAATTATCATAATATCACCCCCTCAAGAAGGCTATTACATTTTACTGTATAAGATATATTATCTTCTTTTCAAATAATTATTACATTTTAGCGCATTTTCATTCAATTCTTAACGGTAAATCTTCAAGCATTCGTATTTTAAAATAAACTAAATTACTTCCGAATCCAATAATAATAATAATAATAATAATAATAATAATATTAATGTCGGTTATCGGTAAAAAAAAAGACCGAGTTGTAAATTTTATTTAACAACGCGAAAAATTTTATATCTTAAAAATACAGTAACAGCGACTGTGCTCTGCTGCTGCGATTACGATCGGCTGTTAAATTAACTTTTAATCAATTTACCGTTATAGTCCTTGCAGTAGTTTCCCCCGCCGCTCCCACCTCCCGAAGCACCACCGGTAGTACTCCAAAGTTAGATCGTTCAGCGCTCCTTAGCCTCCTTTGCACCGTCGTAGAGAGTGTGCCCTTGAGTTGACATTTCATTTTTGGGAAAAAGGAAGAAGTCACACGGTGATAGGTCGGGACTGTGGTGCGGTATCGTGGAAGTGTTCTTTTTTTCGGCTAAACACTCGTGAACATTCAACGACATATATGCAGGCACATTGTCATGATGAAGAAGCCAACTGCTTTAGTTCGCGAAAAATACGGGCTCTCAGACGCTGCAGTACACCAACATAAAACTGTCCGATCACAGTCTGACCTTGAGTATTCACGATGGATTACACCCTTAATATTAAAAAAAAAAAAAAAATCGATAAACATGGCCTTTATTTTTGATTTCGACATCCCGGCCTTCTTCAGTTGCTCCCCTCCATGTTCAACCAATTGCTGACTCTGTCGTCGGGTTTCAGGGCGGTATTCAAAGACCCAACTTTCGTTCCCAGTAACCACGGTACTCATCCAGTCCTTACCATCCGTTTCAATCCGCGATAAAAAGTCATTATATTCACATCAATCATTTTCGCGACGCGTCTAAAAAACTCAATTTACAAAAACATGCGCAATACACGAACTAAACACGCTACCACTGTATGAAATCATGCTAAAGGAAGGTCCCCTCGCTTTCCAGCAACACGTGAACGAACCGCGCAGTGTTGGCCACTGGAGAGTTATAACTAAATTTCCGGAACTGAACTGCCTAAATCAGAATCGAATCTGTTGCAAAAAAAAAAAAAAAGGTAAATCGTGACTATAAGCAATCTCATCAGAAACATCTCGTGTTAATTAAATTAGGAGAGAGAATACACTTAAAATAAATTGGTCGTGCAATAGGATTCTTTGACGATGAATAGATTTCTCCGAATATCATGTTATTAATAACATCGGCCGGGGGGGGGGGGGGATTAAGGTTGTTTGAAAATAGTTTAAAAAATCGCCTTCATAGATGTCCGAGGCGCGAGTTGAGAGAATGAAACTAATAGCAAGTAATATCTTGACCGTTCGTTTAGCAGTATACAAGAACGTTAGAAACATTACGAGAGGCCGATCAAGTGAGTACTACAGTAAACCGGGTCAAATGGTTTAAGAAAGCCGCCAATAGGAAAACCTGATCCGGGGGGACGATTTGACAACAATGTGATCGATAAATCAGGAAAAAAAAAAGAAAAGAACGGTGACGTTCCGGATATGCTCTAGAACCGGCAGGAAGGTCAGCCCCCGCACATCAGCATGACGCAGGAAGCCTTCAAACGCGTGATTCTGAAACACGGAATGTATCTAAATCGGAATATGTTACGAGCGAAGAACCTTCTAGGCCAGCAACGCGAAAGATAATCTCATTTGTGAGCCCATTGAGAGATAGCTTGTTAATTTAACAGGTTACATAGTCGAAGAAGGTACTCGACGCAACCGGTATAGAAAAGAGTCAGAAATAAAATCGAGGTTCAATTTGGAAATACTTTTTGAATGATGCACATTTTAACAGTTCTTTTTTTGTTGTTTTTTGAAACTGTTAATAGTTGTTAACCTTTTTGCGTTTTTTCATATTTTTTGTTTATTCGGTTTTCATATTTTCCGTTTTCTATTATAGTTTTGTTTAATTCTTGTTTAAGAACATTTGCTTTTCTTTTTTAGTTTTTACGTAATTTATCGGATATATTTTTCTATATTATATATTGCTTAACCTGTTTTATATTCGTTTAGATTAAAAATTAAAACGCCAAATAAAATGAAAAATACTTTTTAAACGAAACCGATATCGATTAGTTTATGTAAGCTGTAGTGAGTACTTTTTTCGACTACCAGGCCTCCAAAAAAATGAAGTAACAAGATACAGAATTCTTGTTAATCATTCAACACTCGATTGAGCTCGTTCGATGGTCCTATTTTTCGGTAACCGCCGCTCAAAATGGAACGTTATTATAAATTACGCTTCTGCATATAATGCACCCATTTTTTTTCTTGTAGCTACCATTTTCATATTTCGAATGTAAGCGTTTCAACAGCTGTACATTTGAAATACATACATATATTTCAGACGTATGTAGCACACTTGAAGGTTTTCTATATACATATGTTTTTGACAATTGTTACATGAAGAAAACACATACACGCGCGCGCGCGCGCGCTCAATTAAATGTTTGAAAATGTCGCAAAGGTCAGATATGTTACATTAAATTTACAACTTGCTGTAGAAAATGCAGCGTCTAAGAAAAGTTATTGTTTTTATTTTTTGCTCAAAAAATCTGTGCCGGATGATAGGCTTTCTCAAAGTTATGTTCATTAAACAACAAAGAAAGTCTAGCTGAAAAAAATAAAATTGTAAATTTTTCTTTTGAATTGTATATATTGAAAAATACTTCGTTTGAACTGCGTACATTAAAAAATACTTCGTTTGAACTGCGTACATTAAAAAATACTTCGTTTGAACTGCGTACATTAAAAAATACTTCGTTTGAATTGTATATATTGAAAAACACTTCGTTTGAATTGTGTTTATTAAAAAATACTTAGCTTCAATTGTATTATTGAAAAATACTTCGTGAAATTGTGAAATTGTCAAAAAATGTAGTTATTTTTTTTGACCATATTCTTCCACTATTCCAAAAAAAAAACAAAAAAAACTCGAAAAATATGTTTTTTCAATAACGTTTTGACATTTTAGAAATTTCAGATTTCCTTTTATTTTCAAAAACCCAAAAAATCAGCGGGTGTACAACATTGCCTGCTATGTGGTTAGGGAATAAAAATTCGAAGAAAGACATTATTCACCGTGTACCCTTCAAGGAGATACTTCTGGGGGTTTTTTTTTGGTTTTTTTTTGGGGGGGGGGGGTAGGCCAACCGAGGGCAGCTACCCAGGACAACCGGACTATATTAGAGATTAAATTTTAATCCGGTCAAAGATCGATGAAAGAAAAGAGGCAAGAATAGAAACCGCCTTTGAAGACGGCAAAGTTAAGATGTAGGAAGCATTATAGGGAGTAGGAAAATTCAGCTTTAATAGCTGAGCGTACAGAATATTCCGTTCGGAGGAAAAATTGGAACATTCAAACAGCACGTGGTCAGGATCACAAACGAAAATACAGTCGCCAGAGTGCAAAGGAGCCTAAGAGGACGGGAAAAGATTTGATACCGTGGGGATGGGAGCAAAGTATGATTGAACCGCAGACGGTAGATAGTAATAATGAAAAAACGTTTAAGGGTGTTGCGGGTCTATGCTGAATAGAAAAATTGGTTAGGATTAGAACAGGAGCGAGGATACACATCCGACACCAAAGTCTGACATGCGTTCTTTTGGAAAGGGGAAGTATGTTGTGACCAGGAATCTTTTTAACAAAATGTGGAGAGTGAAACGCTGAGCGTGCTAAGGAATCCAGCGTACTTCTGTTGTGAGAATTGGTTTGAGGGCACTTTTCAACGAAAAAAAGTACAATCTTCAGTATCTAGCCAATTATTTTCAGTTTTTCGTATAAAACCTGGATCACTCGGTGGCGCTGTATTAGATATGACGCTCTATCGTAATGCCGGACAAAATTTATTGCAGTTAATTGAAAAAGCTGCGAGTTCCTTATATTCGCCATTTAAATATTTACCGTCATTGTGGCATGCGATGTGAAGAGCTCGTTTACCTATACTGAAAGCTACCAATAAAATAGACGCGAGGCATAATTTTCATGTTAAAAGTTTACAGAAGTCCCTGCATTGTTAAGATCAATAATTTAATTTATTTTTAATATAAAATTTATTTAATAGGAAAGAATTTAGCGAGTTAATATAAATTTGAAGTGAAGAGAAAAAATGTTAATTAATTTATTTAGCATAAGCTCTGTATATTATGAAAATTTTAGTACATATTTCCATGTTTTTTCGTGTATATTTTTTTTTAGTAATCCGCGAACCCTAAACAAAAAAGAATTTTATCGATATTTCCGATTCATATAAGCGAACAAACAACATATTACACGGAAATTATACGATAATTTTATCAAAGATCGACGTGACGCTTTATAGCGGGAGCCAGATATTTCTTGTTATGGTATCACAGTGTTGCGCATTGTTTGAAGAAATTAACTTCTGAAGACTATTAACTAGCTACTCAACGGCGTAGTTGGTTAGGCAGCGCTGTTTCGTTCGGGTAGAACCGAGTGCGAATCCTGCTACCGCGCACTGGAACTTTTAAAATGAAGAGGCTTGACATAAGAGTAGGAGGAGAAAGATTCATAAGAGTTATTAGAACAGGAATATTATCACTGCCGTAGGAACCATTTATGGGTTCCCCAGTTACAGTTAAAGCCAATATTAGGAAAATAAAAAGCCAAATCGAGGAAGCTAAAGCTAGGTGGACTCTTAAAATAAGTAGGAGAGAAGTCATAAAGAAGGATCAAATTATCGGAAAGGATCTCGAAGACAGTGCCGTTAATATTATAGACTCTGCAACCACACGATAGAGAATGAGCATTCCAATCACCACCGATGATAAAAAACGGTTGAGAAATGGAATTAAAAAAGGAAGAAAGAGCGAAGTGACGAAGGTCACAGTTAGGAGGAACATAAATGGGATTGAAATTAAGAAGGCGAGCCAGATTACAAGAGATAGAGATGTGGACAATGTTGGGTGAATTAAGACAGAGAGGGAGACTTAGACATCATTAATGAGGATAGCAGCGCCTCCATAATCACCATTACGATCGTATCTAATCAACATGAAGCCTCTAACGCTAAAGTTTATGTCTGACCGGAGCCAAGTTTCTGACATTAAAACGATACCGATCCGGAGACTACGACAGTTCCATTGTAATATATTCAATACAGAAACTACAGTGAAACGCCGGGAGATTAGAGTGAGGAAATAAGAAAGCAATAAAAGAGGAGAGGGAAAAAAAGCTTAAGAAGCAATATAACTTTGAGCGAACATGAAGAGGAAAATGAAGAAGAAAAATATTAAAAGGGTGAAATAACTAAGTAAGGTGAACAAGAGAAGAAAGTTACAATAATTGAAGATCAGAAAAAGACAAGTCGGGGCTAGTAAGTTAGAAAGGAATTGGGAGGGTAAAGAAAGGAAGAGGAGCAAAACAAAGTTGGTTACCGGTATGCAAAATATGTTGATAGAGGACAAAGATTTTAAAAACATCTGTATGGACAGTACAGTGCCACTATGTGTTAAATTGCAGCTATTGAAGCCAATTGATATACATCTAGCACTGTAGGCACCACAATATATTCGCACTTTATGATAGTTGCTTGCGTAAAACAATAAATAATAGCGCAAATACCACTCAGTTCGGAGATAGTGTAAGCCATCCCAACGTGAGTGCATTTATAGAGAGGTAGAATGTAGCAAATATATCTACGCCCTAAAGTAGCTATATCTACCTCAGCATTGGTATATTTAATATTTAAAAGGTAAATCATAAAATCTAAAATTATACGACCCAGACGTTTTGTAATATATAAGAGAATATCCGGATAAGCAGAAAAGAGATTACGAGAAGAAAAAGGAGAGTTGAAAGAAAAAGAAGAAAGGATAACTCAGCTCCGAGCTTTTCCATATTTTTTATTTTTTTTTTCATCAATGATTTTAGAATAAATTAGGCAGAATGAATGTTATTCAAAAGGAAGGAAGATAGAGAATCGACAAAGGAAGATGAAGAGATATTGGAAGCCAGGAGATATTACGTCAAAAATTCATAAAAATCTTTAAAAAATGACATAAATTTGAATACCGCGAAAAATAACAAAAATTACCTATGCGCCTATTTTCTCCTCTTCGGTATTTCATGATTACCACCGCATCATAAAGGTGCAAAAAGTGACTTGTCAAGTTCAAAGGTACAGTGAAAATTTTTAGTATTTAAAAAATAAAAAAATGGAAGAAAATACATTTATACTACAGAACTAATAACATCTCTCACAACAATAATAGAACAAAATTATTTTTATTTCAACAACAAGTATTTTACACATTACCAAACGAATTACCCGTGTTTTAAGTGAAATTTTATTACAACATTACGAAGAAAATATAATTAACAAACTCAAACAAACATACTATTTTCTATGATAGAAATGTAGACGACAAATTACCATATTTAAAAATAACGTCATTATACAATGCTAATCCAGAGAAGTTACTACAATTCCTAAATTCTGTAAATAACAATTTAGAATATACACTTGAAATAGGTAATGACAAAACTGAACTATTTAGACCGAACATTAATGATAAAAAAACAACAAAATACAAGAAACCACTCACAGACATAGTAATTCTAAATCTAATTATCCCCAGGTGTATAAATATATTCATCAATCTACGCTTGTATCTTCATAATGAGCATATTGCCATAATCAAACACATAAAGACATATACAAAAATCAACAGTGGCAGAACATATGAATAAACATAAATTTTAATACTGAGACTGAGTTAGATATTGTAAAATATGCAACTAGTAAACGTTTATTAACCTACCCAGAAGCATATTGAATTAATAAATTTAAGAATAATTTAACAATAAACTAATCTTAATAAGCCATTATTTAATTAATGCATATGAGTCGTGGTTTTTAATCGATTTTATAATTTGTAAATCATTTTTAACACGTAACCACAATTATACGGAGAGTAAGTGCCTTCGAAACATGCCGCTTTTTGTATATTTAGTAATTTTGTAAGTATAAAATTAATGGATTATTATGTATTTTCTTTATTGCGTTTTCATACTTATTCAAATCGAGCAGTTGTTACGGGTGGTAATTTTGTAAGCTGCCATATCTGTCTGTTCTAATCATCGATTTTCCTCGTTTATTTCATTGCCTTGCAACTCTTCATCCGCCCTTCAGACCATCTCCTCCTACTTGATCATTCCTATAATTTTATTATTCTCCGTATAGGCTCACTTATCCGCGTGTTCTTTCTTTCCTCCATTCCATTTATATCGATATTTACTGTGGGTTCCTAACCATTCGGGGGCATCTTCGGTAATGAAGCGGCGGACTCCTTCGCTCGGGTTGCTGCCTCGTTTCACTTCTTCTTTAAAAAAGTCCTGTCCTCTAATCTCCTTCCGGTGTGCAAAGGTTTTCCATCTAAAAATTTGGCATCGGATGTATACGTTTCCTCTTTCTCTAACAATTGCTCTTATTATCTGTCTGTTCAACGTAGTACCTACCTGTTTATGGTTCTCTTTGCTCCCTTTACTTCGTCGTTCAGTTGTTGTCTCCGTTATTCGTCTGCGCTCTTAAGCCATACTTTATTATCTTCCTCCCGTTTTCGTTTTTCCTTAGTTTCCTATACATTTTACCCTACCCACTCAAACGGAGAGCATGTTTGCGATGCGGACCATGTGTTTATTAAGTGTTCATCTCTTTCTGCTGAGTGCTCTGCTGTCTATTCCATTTTATTGATACTCGGTATTCCTACTTCATATTGCGCCTTTTATGTCCGATCTTTTCCCTCTCCACATATTGTTCCCATTATATTGATTACTTCCTCCTAACAACATTTGATACCGTATCAAGATATAATTGGCACTCCTTCCTATTCTCCCCAGTTGACGAGCCCCCTCAAAAAAAAAAACAAACTCTTTGTTCTATTTTTCTAGTCGCCTTTTCCCGACGTTATTTTTTTTTCTACTCCCACATCGATTTTAACTCGAATGGGTGCGCTGATATTTACGAGGCAAACGTCCATTACTTGCGATTAATAATTATCTTTACCAACTACAATCCTATACACTCTTCTTCTTCATTTGCACTACCGAGAAGGTGGGATTGACAGTTACTACCTATTCGTACATTTTTGAAGTAAAGCTGTAGAGCACTCATATGTACTATATGAAAATAGGAATGTATAGAGCATACCTGAAACTGACTAATAATTTGACTTTTAATCGCTACACTAATAAAGTCCAACTGCTTTATTACGTATACACGTATGTATCATGAGAGATCATTGTCAACAACCTTTTTTTTTCGTTTTTAGTAACTTTTATTTATCACTACTAGTTTAACTCTGAACCCCGCGATACTCAATTTTGATCGTTCTAACAACTCAATCCAAAACGTACCGAGTTATAATTACCTTAAGCATTTCTCGCACTTTTAATAATAATTCGCGGTATAAAATCGTAGACGAATTTTGTAAAAAAGAAATTATTCGACTTGATTAATACTCCTACATACTCGAATATTACACAAATTACCTCCAGTGTTATATTATTGATTCGCATACATTGAGTAGCCCTGCTTTTTTAATTCTTTAAAATCGTCATTTTATTTCTGTATAAACTTGTCGTTAAAAATTTAGTTGTAATTTTTTTTCGGTTTCTAACAAACCCTTTCAAGTTGTTATTTTTTTTTTTTTTTAATTAATTATCTATTTTACTTCATTTACTTAATAGCGTGTGATTATTTCCAACCACAATTCACGTCATTCGTTCGCTTTCTGTTTTTATTCGAATATTTAAATTTTTCACGTATTTCCCGCGACACCTGCAAATAACATTTTGTCTCTCTGCCAGAAATATCATTACAGACTTGGCTCAAATTATACGGGCGTCCTTCTCGAATCCTAACTCAAAAAAAAAAAAAAAAAAAAAAAAAAAAAAAAAAATCTTGTCAGTTCAGATTGATCATTCGTGTTCATTTGTATATTTATTCTCTTCTAATTGCAGTCCCAGAAATTTGTCGTTTTTGCTAGAACCACACTATACTTCCATCTTCCACTATCGCTTTTCTCTCTTGTTCGATCGATCAGGGTGCAACCTTCTGGTTCTTTCTATTAGTGATCCCCGATTACATTTTCTTTTAATGTTTTTCCCTATTGACTGAACGGAATATTTTGTATACTCCCCTCTGTTGTTGGCGCTTGGGCACTTCCTAAAATACACCTTTTAACCTATCTTTCCGTACTAGTTTTAATCCTTCCTTCCTTTACATTCCATCGAGTAAAATTTAAAACCTCCGATTAATTTATTATCGTTGTCTGTATGGTCGAAAACCATTAAAAGTTAGTCTGTAAAAGTATATATGGGTGCATCACTAATTAAGGCTTACTTTGTTTCTGATGATATGTGGGAGATAGATATTAAATGGTTTATACTTAAATAGTTATAGATGAATAATGGATAAGTTATAGAAACTAAGTATGTAATATTTATTTTGGAAACCCGTCAACTAGTCAACTGACTTGGACTTGGTAGGGGGATTAAGGTATCGCATATGACTTAAATAGAAAAAATATATATATTTAAACTATGCCGTGTTCACCTAATAGACGAAAAATCGGAGTGAAATAGTTGCATATTCATCGAACTTTCCGTGTGCGAAAATCGTTGGAATTCGTCTAGCTGAGATGATAAATTTTTAAACGTTATCAAACTTAGACTTTCTTAATAGAATAAGCGACATAAACATTATTACAGGCAACGGGGCAGACGACACTACGAAAACCTATTACATACATCGAGCAAGCTCATTGCATCAGATGTACTTACAGCTATTTAAGTCTAATACATGCCGGCATTTACAAACGCTATTTAGCTCTACCTGTACCGAAATTCTGGCACCACCTCCAGTGCATAGCACTGCTATATAGTAGACGTCTAAAATTCACATTAGCGACGCTGTCTGTGACCAAATGAAAACGGTTCTTCAAAGAATAACATCTTGCTGCTTTGCAACTTATGCAACACTAAAGTAATAAGTGATTAATAATTTTCCCGCGGCAGAAGTGCTGGCCGATACACGCGAATCGGCAGCTAATTGTCGGAAATATTTACACACTCTATCAACAATCGAATTTTTAAAAATAAGTGTGCAAAACAACAAAATTTATATTACGCCATCATCGAGCCAACCAATAACGATGAAGTAACAACAACTAGAATGTCATAAACGGTGATACATTTGCTAATTTACCTATTATTTTTGTTCCAGTTCTTGGAATTGATTTTCTTCACCATTGGCGAATGTATGTATTGAAAGCGCGAATAAGTTGAACTTTTTTTTATTCGACACCCACGACTGACTCTGGTATTATTCAGTAAAAGTACCGACGAAAACAGTGTGTCTATCAAGATTAGCACAACTTTAATCGCTGAAAAAGCTTTGTACTTTCAGAATATCGTATCCCGTCTGTAATGGACTGCGCTATAGTCAAAAAAGTAAATTTGCACATTCATTAGGCTAAAACTTGAACGCCATTATGGGAGGGGACTAGAAAGAACAAAAAACTCGAAACCCAAGCTTGATCCGGTAATAGAGAGAGAAAGAGAGAGAACTTTGGTTCTCTCCTAGAAGAATTTAATACCGGCATAAGTAACCGTTTCCATATATTTCGTTCGTGTGTGTGTTTATTCCGTTGCCGACTTCTAAATTAACTTTTCACATTCCTTCTCGCATTATATAAATTTGTTTCATTCCCAGGCGGCATGCGCCTATATTTAAATTGTCATCACGATAGCGTTTGCGGTCGACTTAAATGTCTCTGGCTGTTCAGAATTTTAAAAATTCGATAGTTTCCACGTTCATTTCAAAAACTCGGCATAATTTGCGCGCCGAAGTATAGAATCGTCGTCCCGCGCAGTGCGCTATTGGTCACACCCCATTTTACATAATCGAAATTGTACTTATATTTGTTTCGGCTTTCCGAATAAACCTTGTTTATTTACGCGTATTTATTATATTTTATCCTTCGTCACTGGCGTTTTTCCTCCAATAAAATTCCTATACTATCTCATATATCGTTTCGCCTTTCTAAATTTTCCCCTTTTGTCATTCCTCATCACAAGCTTCCATTTTTTTCTTACGTCTATTCCAAATTGTTAAAGCCACCAAATATCATCTTCATGCCATGCTTCCTTAAATCCTCTCCCTCTCATATCGTCAGTATGGAATTTAATAATACAATAAACTCTCTATTCCGTGATCACTCTTTAATTTTTACGGACGGATCGAAGAGCCCGATCGGAGTTGGGGCGGCATTCTTGTGCCCTCAGTTCTTTCATTCTCGGTCTTTTAGACTTCCGTCCTTTTGTTCTGTTTTTACTGCAGAATCTGTTGCCATTCTACAAGCCATTATTTATATTTCCTCTTCTGCAAGTTCTTCCAAATTCCTTATTGTTTCTGATTCTTTAAGTGTTCTTCTAGCGCTATCTCCACCTTCCCTTTCTCCTTCCACTGATGCTATTATCCTTCCTATTCGTTCTCTTCTTCATGATATCTATCCTAATCGACGTGTACCCAGATTGACTTTCTTTGGATTCCAGGACATGCAGGCATTGATGGAAATGTAGCCGTCGACCTTCTTGTTAAAGCTGCTGTTTCCAATGGGAATTTTATTAGTAGGGTTCCAGCACATAATATTCTTCTTCCAACTAAATCCTGCCATCTTAGGCATTCTGTTTATGTATTTCTTTTCGCTAATCCTAATTCCTTTTATCTCTTGATTAACCCTGTATTCCTTCTTCTCGTCCTTGGTTCTATGAGTTTCCCAGTTTGCGTCGGTCCATAATTACTAAATTATCTCGCCTCCGTTTCTCGCATAGTCTCCTTCCTTCTTCACTAAATCGTTTTTCCTTGGCTGCATCTCCTAATTATCCATTGGATCCTGAAGGTTATATGTTTGTGATGCGAATCACGTGCTCTTCGAGTGCTCCGGTTTATCTCGCGAGCGTGAGTTACTTTATTGTCATCTTTTAAAGCTTGGTCTTCCTGCTCCTTTCAACGCCTCTTATGTTCTTTCTCTACCTACTATCTCTGTTGTTCCTGTCCTAGGGGTGTTCCTTGATTCCATTGCCGACAGAATAAAAATATAATTTCTATTCTATTCCATGTGTCTATTCCTTTTTGCTGGGCTAATGCTCTTTGCTAGCAAACCCAAGGGGGGTATAATAAAAAAAAAAAAAAAAAAAAAAAAAGTATTTCTAAATTTCGAGTCATCATAGGCTCTGCCAATTTGAGAAAAAAAAAAAAAAAAGTTCAATCTCATAAAGTAGAGTTAATTTTACCGTTAAAAATTTCTTCAAAGCTGTTGCCGTTTGAATGAAATAAATAAAATGAAAAATTAAATTGGAGACGACAAACTTAAAAGCGCGCGCACACACACAGGCATCCTTTAACAGTTACATTTTGTTGCGAAAATGTTTACCGAGAAGAAGGAATATTTGTAAAAATAAAATTACTGAAACGTACGATGCAAAGAAAAAAACCATTCGATACACACACGCACTCATACGAGCATATATATTCTTTTCTTCGGCGTCGTTAGTGTACCACTTTGAATCACGGTCAACCATTACACGTCCTAAGTGTTCCAAGGCCGACCTATGCGCGAATATATAAGTGTTTCTTATTAGAGAAACTCTATCCGTCTTTGTCCGAGACACAAATCGGCGTCGTTTATCTCATTTCAGAGCCGTGTCCCCTAGAGGAAAAGGAGTGAAAAAGAAACACAGATCGACGGCAGAACTGTGACTGGAGAGTAGATCGAAAGACAATAATGAAGAGGTGTGATATGAAAGAGAAGAGAAACTTACAATGAGAGACTTAAAGGTAAACACGGATTATCTTCTGCACTCGCGTACACATCTTCGGGACGGGTCTACACAGACCTGCATGTCTTTACATATCGAGACCATATATTATATTACATGACACAATTAGCCGCTAACTTATCATCTGTTCACTTACAACTGATGTATAGATCTAAAGAGAGATAACCTCCAACAAATGGGAAGTGAATGTAGAGACCGGATCAAGGGCCATTCCAAATTCGAGGTTCCAGACGCCCAGAAATATGTCACCTTAAAACAACTAGATAAATAACTTTAAAAAAATGTAAATCTCGCACTTTGCTACTTTTGCTAAAGGTTGAGTACCCAATACCGTTCGCGTAACCTTTTCTCTAAAGTATAGTAGCTCGCTAAAACTGTCACTGAGCAAACTTACTTTTTCCTTTTTGATTCGCGTTGCGCACACCGGGTTTTTGCGTACACAGTTGTTTCATCGACAAACGTTGTTTCGCGTTAATCAGAAAAATAGACACACGACTTTCTAGAAAACGTGTTTTAATAAATTCTCATTGGACAGATGTCAGTCCGAACTTTATGGATATTCATTTATTATTCGAATTAAAAGATGCCGTCCGAACTTTATGGATATTCATTTATTATTCGAATTAAAAGATGGCGGGAAAATAAATAGAATTGCTCGCCTCATCGAATTCAACAAAGCCACATACCCCCGAACTGGGAAGCTACTACATAATTTCGACAATTTGAAAAGTTTTTTCGATATTAAACACTCGCGCATAAATGAAACTCTATAGAGGGTAATTTATTTCCGTTTCACAATCTCGGCGACAGGCATATTTTTCCTACCGTAGCTTTTTGATTATCGTGAAAATCGTTCACGTTTGAACTTCTCCGATCATGTTGTATTTTCCCAACAAAACTCCATGTCTCCTCCCATTATTACAAAAAAAAAAAAAAAAAAGAAAAGATAGATGCTTAAAAGCAGTCCACCCCACTTCATTACCGAAAAATATGGCTACAGAGAGAACGCGGATAAGTGAGCGTATACGGAGAATAATAAAATCATAGGAATGATCAGGTAGGAGAAGTGACCTGAAGGGCGGACATGGAATCTGATATAATTAAGAATTTAGAAGAAAGGTGATTAGAAAAAATATGAAAAGTAATGGAACGTAAAATAATCATTAATTCGTTTATGGAAATGGAACAGAAAGGAGGCAGACGGAAAGATTCTGAAAAGACATAATCTGGGAAAATAAAAGAGGCAGCACCGACACCATCGAACCATCTGTAAACACGGTTGCGTGCGATGGAAATTCAGAATTGATAACACTATGGAATTCCTGTCTCTAAGCAGGGTCTGCGGAAGAAATTCGTAAATATGATAAACATAAAAAAGGGGTATTTCAGCGAAATTGAAAGAGAAATAAGATATTGTCAAAGGAAATTATGTAAGGGCAAATCGAACTAAGCCGAAGAGAGAGGAGGAATTTGTGTGTATGTAATAGTTAATCACATTTTGCCACGACACGTTTCGGCGCAGGCACATTTGGCGCCGACAACGCTAACCAAATACCGTGGCGGTTCAATAAGTTCTAATTCCGCCTAGTACGTTAAATTTATTTCCATTTATTTATTCGATTAGCGTCGAATGAATATTCAAATTAAAAGAACATTTTACGAGAAAGTCGTTGTCAAATTGGAAAGGTGATATTTTTTAAAGCTGAAAAGATTGTTCTAGAAAAATCAGAACAGCTCTTTCTGTCTTAAAATATTCGCATTCTAAATCATAAAATGTTCTCTTTTAATTCTAATTCCGTAAACGTTCATTGGACACTAATGAATGAGTATGAATGTAAATACGTTTAATAGAGCGAACGTGAACCCCTCGATCTTCTTAACGCCCGAGAACCGTGGCTTTCGGTTGTAATCTTAACTTCGGCAAAACGTGTGTCTGCGACGAAACCCGGTGGTCCCTGAATATAATATCGTCGACACTTTAAATAAAATATAACGAAACCTACGAAATGTAATAATATCGAGACTTTTCACGGTATAGAATATATTGAAAGGACACTATAATCCTCGCCGCGCACTGTTAACATTCCGTAGGAAACGTTTTCTTTATAAAAGTAAACTCTCAGTTCAACGTGTTACGCCTGGGAAAAAGGGGAATATTACCGAAAGAGGGGATATGGTAGGTTTTCTGACACGAGTCGAGGCGACGGGCATCTTTCGATCGAGTTTAAATTAACCGGCAAGGCTGATTGAAGGAAGAAAAAAAACCATTCTAACAACTTTGATATCTGTAGTTAAGGCTTACTTTACAGTTACATTTCGGGCAAAGGTGACATCGACAGGAATGAAGGTGCGTAAACACTACAACAAGAAACTTTTTCTATTTAGAATGGAGAAAACTATTGCATTAAATGAAACAAAATGAGCTACGCCACGCTCATGGAAAAAGCGGAAAAAGTAAGAAAAGAGGAAGGAACGAACGATGAAAAACCGAAACGGTAACGTTTCATAGTTCCGCAAAAGTCGTCCACGATTTACATGTTTCCTTTTATTCCAGCGAACCCCATCACAATAAACGATTGAAAATAATTCAGCAACTACGTATTCATCGCTAAACAGATTTATGAGAAAAATAACAGGCAACGTCCGTAGTATCCACGTCTTGGAAAGTCTTTCGCTGACCGGGTAAAATTCAGGAAGAGAACTTGACACTCTTCCGGGAAAGCTATCGCATAATATTATCAGGCAAACTCTATTCTATCGTTAAATTTAACTAAACGACGTGGGGATAAAATACTAATGTATGTATACTTTACGCGAATGTTAAGCAAAACCAGGGAAAGAGAAAGTCGGAAGTCTTTAGAAAGCTATAATCAAAAAGTTTAAAAAAATCAAAGGCTTTTTCTAATTGCGGAGACAGAACGACCGAAATGTTCCGTTATACTTTTAATATAAGAAGAGTTCGAGCAAGTCTGCAAAAAATAAATTATACTAAAAATTCTAGCGAAGTAAATTTATAAGCGGACACACAATGAAATAACACGCGAAAAGATTTTAAAATGACAAAAATCAACATCTGGCATAAGAGAGAAGATTATTACGTCGTCATGAAACTCAATATACAAAGTATACGCACTATTACTTTATGCGTGGCCGTGTTTGATTTACCTTTTCACCTACTGATTATAGCTAATTTTTTCCATTTCTTCAGATTACACGTAACACTCTGCTGCTTTATTTAGATTTTAATATATTCTAATTAAATTACGTATGTTTGTATATGCGTATCTTTTTTTTTTTTAGGAACTCAAGAAAAACTTGAACAACGCGATTAATTTGCAATTTCAGCCAACAATTCGAGGGAGCTGGGCGATCTTTGTGATTTTCCAAAAAAAAAAAAAAAAAAAAAAACCGAAAATTAAATTCAGTTTTGTAACGAGTAATTCTTCTTAATTTTCTTTCCCGGCAATTTAACATTAACGCTCGCACGGAAAAATAAATAATCTGTAACATATATACAGTGAGTTCCAAAAATATTCGGAGAAATCATTAAGAAAAATGATTTTTCATTTATAAAATCGCAATCGGGTTTAATAATAAAAATTTCGTTGTAAGATAGTACACACCTAGAATGACATAAATACATCAACGTAATAATAAAAAATAGTATAAAAAGAAAAGGAAAACCCTAAGAAATACATGCAACAAAAATATTCGGAAACGATGAGACAATACGTGTCAGGTATGTATACCTGCGTGCGCAGCAACACACGTGCTAAACACGCTTAATCAACGTTTTTCCGATTCTGAGACTCAACGTGACATTTTTGAGCGCGTTAACTGTTTAATTAACGGTGCGCATAATCAAATAGAGTGTGAACGACTGGTTTGAAAATAGGTAGAAAATCGACTTCGCTGGAAATGCGTCAGTTAGTTATTTTTGATCATTCGAAAGAGGTCTGAACGGACTTGAAATTTCAAAATTATTGAAAATATCAAAAAGTACCCCCCATGTACGATATTATTCACCGGGTCCTAAATCAATTGAATCTATTCCGCAGACAGGAAGACCACCGAAACTGTCTGTTCACGAATAATAGTAAAATCTCCAAAAATAAGTGCACCAAAAATAGTTACAGAGATATAAATATAAGGATTGAGAAAAAAGTTTCACCACAAACCGTTCGTCGAGTAGTAATAAAAAAGAATAATAGGTAATATTTAGAGGACTATAAGAAAAAAAAGTTATCATTTCTAAAGTAAATAAGAAAAAGCGATTGGAATTCGCAATAAAATACGCTTCCGTTAATAAATCGTTTTGGAATGATGTTATTTTTACGGACGGGTTCAAGTGTTCAACATTGACGGAAGCAATGGCAAGCAAAGAGTTAATACAGAATTTTTGGAGAAAAATTTTAAAAATCCAACTGTAAAACATGGCGGCGGTAGTCTCATGGTTTGGGGATGTTTTGCGGCAATCTAGGTGCGTTGGTTTTTATTGAAGCCAATATGATGTATACCGATGATATGTGCATATTGATATTTTAAAGAATAAGCTTGCTCAAAAAATTAGGTATATCGAAGTCGTTTAAATTTTACCTGGATAATGATGATCACGAGAATGGGGTTATTCTATAACTGTCCGAAAATGTTGGAAATACCTCCGCAATATCATCTGATTGCGAGCCAACTGAGAATTTGTGGCATTACTTAGAAAAGTGCACGAAGCCTTTATTTCGAATAAAAGTCGATTAAAAGAACGTCTTAGGGAAGCACGGGAACAAATTCCGTCAAATTACACCAGGTATTATAAGTTAGTTTCGACGATGCCTGATCGTTTGGAAGCCGTTATCAGAGTTCTAAAGGGGTAAACATATTAAAGTGTTTCAGTTTTTCAATTATATTCTATTGATGTAAATTTACGCGAATTTCAAATTTCCGAATATTTTTGTTGCCCCCTTTTTTTTGAACTGATATTTTATTTTTTAACAAAGAGGCTGTGTTAATTTATTTAATTTCATTATTATTTATGTGTTATGTTAGATATAGCAGACGAGTCTATAGCATTTATTTTATTAATAAATCATTGTTTTTGTTCATTTATAAATGAAAAATCATTTTTCTAAGCGATTTCCGAATATTTTTGGAACTCGCTGTATATAATTTCAACAGCTTGCAATTATGAACATACCCTAAAAAATCACATTTAGCAATAACGAGACAGTGGCAGAAATATATAAAAAAAAAATCGGATTCAAAAAAAAAGAACTAATAATTACATGTTACAGTCGAAACCATTTCTATTAAAGACAATAGAAATTCCGTATGAGAACATTATGTATGGAAAATAAGTAGTACGCTCTTTTATTTATTTTTTTTTTTTTTGAAAATTATTAAAAGCTGCTTTCCAAAAAGTAGATACATAAAATTTATATTTTCCGTGAACGTTTACCAAATTATTTTATAATTTCGCACAAAGTGTGTGTGGTCTCTTCCCGTATATATTTTCTACTATATACAAGGGTGGATTTTTTTTTAACCGTTTAAATTTTAAAATTGAAACGTAAAATTTCACATAAAGTTTTATACTTTTGCCCAGATGTCAAATAGAAAAAAGCTTTTCCAAAAATTCTGACTTTTAAAAAAGAGGTAAAAATATGTATATTTTCTGTTTACCGAATTAGGATGCAGTCTACTAAAAGTGTACAAATTTTTTCCGATAAAATTTATTTCCCGCCATTAATTACGTCAAGCAGCCGCTTAATGCTGCAATAATTTTTACACAAACCGCACAATCATTTGCAGATATTGCATTAGCATTTTCTACATAACTCTATATAATATGCACATGGCGGCGCACCTCCCACTCGGACATATACGCAATTCCGCACATAACACATAATCACGCGATAAATTATTTCACATCCGATTCTGGCCGCTACAAAGAGAGCTTACACTACTTATCAACTCTGTATACATCATTCGCGACTGACTCCCCCCACCTCCCCGGCGCCGCGCATCGGTGTATTTTATTATTATCGTCGTTATCATGTTTATTAATATATATATATATATATATATATATATATATATATATATATATATCGGTCTAGAATGAAAGAGGTGCCTGTACGAAAACGTTGTGTAACGAGCATTGAAATATACGACGACGATTCTCCTGCGCTGAAGAGAATATGAACAGAAAAAAGGAGTGAAAAAAGCAACAACGAATTTCAATCGCTGGCATTTTTTCTTTATCGCGAACAGCACACACAACATAGTGCCGACACACGTTCCACATACAGGTGTAATTTTATCGTATGCGATAAGGATAACCAAATCGGGGTGTGAGCGAGCGAGTGAGTGAGAGAGGGCTTGTAAATGGCAAACACAAATAAGGGGGCAACATATTTGTGTTAGTAATAACATCGCTCAGCCACTGTATAAACATAACAATCGAATTCGTCGTGTGTAAACAATTACAGTAGGACCTGACACGGTTGCGTTATCCTTTAACTCCCTCACATCGACGTTCTTATCAGCCTTCCCTCTGTAGCCGGCTATTAACGATGAATATGCCAGCGACAGAATATGGCGTGGAATTTTTTCGATAATAATAATAATAATAATAATAATATCGTCAGCCTAAAGAAGTGATTAAAATAGAAATCCGTATTTAAAACTCGGCGAACGCTTCAAATATACCAATTACAAATGACACCATGTCGCTATTCTCCTACGCATCCAGCAACTGGAGCGCTATTACATAAGTTTTTTATAAGAGTTCCTCTCAGATTTAGCATCTAAAACATGTGACGACAGAAGTTTCAAAACCTAAACTATAGTACCACCTTATAACACAATACAGACAGTATTCCAATAAAATTTACTCAACATCGTCGGCGAACATGCGTGAAAATTTTCGACGTACAAACTTTTAAATTCGTTCTATAATTTGAACAACAACTATATAAAAAAGAACAACATACATTTTTTTTATTTTAAAAGAAAAAAAAAATAGTTATTTCCGGTTTTTTTTTAAGTTTACGAAAAAAATTTATCATCGGCCGCTAATTATTCGGAATTTTTAACCGACTTCAAAAAAGGAGGAGGTATTCAATTCGACTGTATTTTTTTTTTTTTTTTTTTTTTTTTTATGTGTGTTACCATAGAACTTTCTTCTAGATGAACCGATTTTGATGATTCTTCTTTTATTTGAAAGGTGGTGTTTCTCACGTGATCCCATTTAAATTTGATCAAGATCTGACTGATAGTTTTTGAGTTATTTTTAATAATGCGGGTGATTGAAGCTTTTTGGATGCTTTTCATTCATTCATGATTAGTTTCAACGTCAAGTTAGATTTATTGACTTAAAATATAATAAATTTGCCAAATTACTATGGAAATGTAGCTTTTGATGTTTTTACCGTGGAAATGTCTGTTCTTATTAAAATGTTTTAATTTAATTGAATAAAAATGCATTAAAAAGTAAAAAATAAAATGCTTTTTTACAAAAAATAAATACCGATACTTGAAGATTTATTATAAAAATTTAAAAATGCACTAAAAATTAAAAAATAATTACTCCCGATAAAATATATATATCAGAGTGATATAACACTTAAGTGATGATATTATCGTAATTCTTATACAACATTAATTTTTTGGAGTTGGCATCAAATTCATATTAAAAGAATAATTAAAAACTGCATTAAATGTTGATTAAATTGTTCCTAACATGAATTTAATTCCAACTCCAAAAAGTTAATGTTGTATAAGAATTACGATAATATCATCACTTAAGTGTTATATCACTCTGATATATATATTTTATCGGGAGTATTTATTTTTTACTATTTAGTGCATTTTTAAATTTTTATAATAAACCTCGAAGTCGGTATTTATTTTTTGTAAAAAAGCATTTTATGACATATAGATTTTGACTTGATGAAAATAAATAAATGTTGCATAATAGGGAGTGTAGAAAGTGCGCGCTTTAATAATAATAAAACAAAAGGATAACCCCATTCGTAAATGAAAACAGTAGTACTATGTCGTTTTGTTTGGATTGAGAATATAATGTAAAAGTTTAAAATAGCGAAGGCGAATAACGGAAAAAACAATCGAAACGGAAGGTGAAGAAAACTCAACGGGAACCTGGGAAATTATAATATTCCTAAAAAAAAAAAAAAACACGCAAAAAAACCAATCGTTACGATATCTGACTGTAAAATTTATTTAAGATGGAATTTGTTATACGGGAGATTAGAATATGGATTTTTTAAAAAAACGAATGAAAAGAAAACCCGTTCTAAAAGAATCATTTTCATTTTACTAGTCATCAAGCAGGACTCACAAAAGCTAATCAACACGGACGAAATGATTAGCAGAATGAAAAAGTGGACGGAAGAGTGCATGAGAAAAATGATAAAATCGCAACAGTATTGACCATTTGAAGGTGATGACGCCAAAAAAAAAAATATATATTTATTTTTATTTGTTTTTTATCATTTTTTTTTCAATGTGCTTGGTGTCAACACTCTGACCCAACTACATGGACTTGGATCACCTACTCGGATTCTGAGGCAATCGGAGGTACAGAATATTAAGGAAAGAAGGAGGGGAATAACGGCTAAAAATAGGAAGGAAAGGATAAAGGAAGCATTGAAAAGGCTAGATCCAACGCCAAGAGTTCGGCGTATAGATGAGAGCGCTCAGGAAAAAGAGCAGGGCATTCAAAAAGGATATGGTTGGAGTCGCATATAAAGAGATAGAGTGGGAGAAGGTGAAAGAGAAAAAGAAAAACGAGAAAACGGAAGGAGGGAATGACCAAGTCTCAGTCTGATTAAGGAAACAATAGCCGAGCGCCGAGAAAAGGGAAGAAATTGGTACCAAGGCTGTGAGAATTGGGAGTAGGCTGTAGGAGGAGGTAGAAGGAGGAGCGATTGGCAAAAAAGGAAGGGACGATGTCAACCCATAGTCGACTTGGGAAGAGGAAAAGGATGTCTGAGGCAGTAAAATGCGGCAGGAATGGACCATTCTCATGCCGAGCAAGCTAGGATGTCAGCTGCTTTGTTGCCATCAATGCCAGAGTGGCCAGGAACCCATTAAAAGTCGAATAAGGATAGAACGTGCTAAGCGCAAGTTGGAGATAGAGGCACGAACAGAATGAATGGTATCATTAGTCGAGTAAGAAGGATTGAAGAGATATAGCTTGCAGCACAGATTTCGAATCAGTAATAATGAGAAAGTTACAGATCCCTCTTGAAGAGGAAATAAAGGAGACAGTACGAAGAATGGAGACTGCTTCAGCAGAAAACAAAAAAGGAAGAATATATATGTATATATATTATTTATACTTACATCGACGGGTTTCGATAACAATTTTTGAAGTCAAAATCAACAATTCTTATATATGCGTGATAACACCTTACTTTAATTACGATAAAAATGTATTATTCTTTGATACATAAAATCACACAAGTTGTTGTTATCGTTGACGGAATTCATCAATTTTGACTTTTGAGAGACCAGAAAATAATAATAACAATAACAATAACAATAACAATAACAATAATAACAATAACAATAATAATAACAATAACAATAATAATAACAATAATAATAATAATAATAATAATAATAATAATAATAATAATAAAACGTTTGGTTTCAGGCGTCTTTTAAATGTTGGCGACACTGAAATGTTGCCGCTCTAGGCCTAGGCCTAAATCCCCCATCGGCGGCCACGAAGAGAAAGATCGTAGTCGAGAATACAATTAAATATTTATAAATAAGACGATTAAATAATAGCAATGGTATTCGACAATATAAATAAATGTAAGGTGCATTGACAGAAAATTGGAAAAAAAAAGAAGCACACACGCTTTCGATCTAACGATGGTAAAGCTCTTTCGGAAACATTATTAGATTAATTTTTAAACGCGGCATGTAAATTGTTTTCCCAAAATACCTAAAGGAAAATTACGCAAACAATCGCCATTAGCCGTTCCGAGAGCAATGTAAATAGAAATATAAATTCAACTCTAGCAAAATATTATTAGAATCTAATTGAATCTCAATAAGAAACCTTATCACAACATCTTCGAATACGGCGTAATATCGCTTTTCTGTGAATAACCTCCCAAATATAGCACAGTTATTAATGGGGGGGGGGGCAGCAGCATCAGTAAGTCGGTTAGACAAAAATACACAAAACGAAAAAGAATAATACACAAGTTGTTAGTTATTATGCAAACAAAGAGTGGTATTTTTAAATATAGAAAATCGCTCTCTCCAATAATAAATAACCTTCTGGAAAAATTGGAAAAAATAAAATGACGGAAAAGAGCGGGATCCAGCGTTAGGGGGCGCGTTCTCGGCACAATAGTATCGGGGACGCGTAACAATACCGAATGCCGGCGATAGGATTACGAGAAAGGAGAGCGGTAGAAAATAGGTCTGCGACGTGCCATGTAGCACTTTCACTGCTCTCAGTGGTACTGGCATGGACACATGTAACACAGGCAGTGTCAGAGACGCGCGAGCCGGTTACCCTGCAATTGCCGAATCGGCAAACGAGTTAGACGGCGGGACACAATTAGCACCGATTCTATAACAGAATTTAACCTATAGCACCCCGGCGTTACATAATAACTAGACCGAGCCAATCGGCAGCCAGCGCCGGGCCCCATAAAACCGCCTCGACAGTCGTCGACGTCTGGCAAAAATGTCGGGGAACCCTAAAAAATAACCGAGACGACAACGACGACGACAACGACCACTATTGTGCACATGTAATCTCATCAGCAACAGAGAGCGGCCTGAGACGGCGTTGCCACCCGCTCGGAACCGCTGTCGATAGACTGATGTATGTGTAGCGTGTGTGTCATTTGTTTAGCCCGAGAAATCTCTCATACAGAAGAAGAAAAAAAACGCGCTAACTAACTCCGTGTGCCATACTGGCAGCAAACATTTTGTCTCTATAGCCGACTGCGAATCCAGCGATGACCCGATTTCGTCATCGCACAGACGACTGGAGCAGCGCGCAGATTTTCTAATCGTCTCCGTTTCCAGGTCAATCGATTTGAACCGAGCCAGTGAGCGACTCAAAACGCGTGACTGCCGTTTCCATTTCACGCGTGTCTTCGCACAAAGTGTTGTTCTGAGAATGACCCCCCCCCCCCCCGAAACGACACTGCCGACGAAAAAAATATGTAAGATCGTCTGAAGCGGAACCAAAGCACCCAAAAATCCAAGCCAAAATTAGCGCCACCGAGATAATAAAAAATTCCCTTTCTAAATTAAATTGGCATTATAGGGGAACCTCATTTTACCAGATTCCTGACGCGTCTTGAGTATATATCCGACACCCCAGAACTGTGTGCGTCGTCCCAAGGCACATTATAAGAGTTGGTTTTTTTCTTTTTTCTCAGAGGCTGTGCTGTTCACACAAAAATTATTTTTCTTCAGTCCCTATTCAATATTGCGAGAATGGTTTTTTTTTTTTTTTTTTTTTGGGCTTCTATACAAAATGTTAATTTTATGCCGGCGGATTACATGCCGACTCCCGATAATAATTCGCGATTCAAGTCTCTATATACGGATAGGATAATTAAAATCTGTTCCACATTTCTGTTTACACGTTTAATTTGATAATAGTAAACCATTTATTATACGGGTTTTTTTTTTGGCTATGCGAGTAGATTTTTTTAAATTTATACTTTTAATATACATCGTATAGGGAAAATCACGCTCGAATAATTAATATTCTCTCCGAATTTTCGTTTAACTGTAGTTTAGATTTTTTTTTTTTTAAATTGACCACGTGGTCTTAAAAAAAAAACGAAACATTATAAAGAACCAATTATTTTCCGATCGAGTTTTTCTTCCAGCTTGTCGAATAAAAATTTATCGCTGACCAATTTATAAAAACACCTACCTAGAGATGGATGGCAGATGTTTTTATCACTTCCGCTACGACGTAGATTCTTAATGTTACATTATTTCGCAATGTTTCTACATGCAACCCCCCCTCCCCGCCACCATTCATATAATGTACACATGCAGTAGAAAGTTCTTCAAAGGTTTTTTGTTGTTTTTTTTTTTTCTTTTCTAATATTGTAACTTGGAATAGTTTATTACTTACCTCTTTCCTTTCGTTGCCAGCGCGACTGTTGGTCTGATCTCTATCCTTCATTTTCTAATCCTGTTTCCTTTTATTTAACCATACAGCCTATTCCTCCTCTTTTTTTTCTTTCGTTCCATAATTTCCCCAACATGAGGCGGTCGACTATCTCTCATCCATAATTAGACACTTCGGTTTAATCATAGCTTGCTTCCTGCTTCGCTCTTCCGTTTCTCCGTTACTCAGTGTCCTCTTTGCCCGTACTTCATTTGTGATGCGCGAATCACATTTTGCTTGAATGTCCATTCATTTCTTCAGAACGATACTCCAGTCTTTTGCTTCTTATCCTACTCTATACAGCGCTTAATGCTTTCTTTTCCGTCTCCCTTGGTTATTTTCCATTATTAGCTTCATTCGTATGTTCCATTTCTAATATTTTTCCTTTATAATCATTAATGCTGTCATACTTTTAATTGAGTAACGTCCTTAGCCGACATGCTCAAAAAAAAAAAAAAAAACTTAACCATAAACGAGAGACGTAGAAACACTGTTGCACGTTGATACTATACATGTCTATCACGTTTACTGTATTTCATGTTTGTTAATTTTTTAAATTTATGTAATAAACTTTTTATCCATTCATTCAATATCATTTAAAGTTAAATCAATAATTTACCACCGGTAAGGGATCTAAACTTTTCGCCTATTAACCGCAGCGTTGTGGTACAATTTTTTTTTTGTTTATTACGTGTTTTTTTTTGTTTTTTTCTTTTTCCTTTTTTTTTTTTTTTTTTTTTGTGCGTATGTCAAATTAACAATTAAGGTATAATAAAAAGGTAGCAATTTCTGCGCAACAATAATAATGTGAAATATATGGATACTTGCGGCGAAAAACATTAAAAAGCGCTAATTTTTCCGACAATTAAAAAATGCCGCCTTGCAAATATTACCTGGCTCGTTGAAGTTCTTAAAATCTGAACATTGACATTCAGCGTTTCGAACAACGTGAAATAATCGTTATAAATGTTCCAGTTTCAAGTGACGGGGTGTGTTCAGAAGTAAACAAACTAGTTAAGATTTTTTCCGATAATAGCATATTTGTCAGAAACTCCGTATAAAAAGAAGAAAAGTATGAAACTAATTCGCCTGAATCCCTTTTTAAGATTGTGCATTATGGTTCAAAAATTAACATCGTAAATAATAATAAAAAAAAAAAGAACAAAAAAAAAACGTTGCGTTGTTAGAACTGCTATTGAGAGATTGTACAGAAATTAGAAAGAATTTATTGTACACTTATTATTTTAAAAAACAATAAAAAGTAACGGGAAAAATAAGAGTAATATGTGTATGTTTACAAAAGCAACCAGCAGAAAAACCTTTTTGTTTTGCAAAAATCGATTTTAGAAAAAAAAAAAAAAACTACAAGAAGCAGACCGGGACGTTTTGTGCCATCTATTACTAAATCAAGTGTTACAGGAAATGGCGTTTTCGGAAATTTAAAGCCGTGATGATGTAGACTTCCTGGCCAAAACGGCAGCCATCGATGACGACTTCTATCGCAATTCGATGTAACAGATCGAATTATTGTCATTAGAATAATATTTAGACATGTACGGTGAAAAGCATTATTCTCTATAATATTTTCTGTTAGCTATTACACAGGCCTGGAATATTTTGTTTTTATATCTTTCCAGCTAGAACAACGGAAGTAATATTACTTTACTAAGGGGTCGCTCTCGCATTTCGTACAATAGTCTGGTCGCAAAGTCTACAAAGACACTTATAGTGGAAACATTTCAGAAATACCTCTCTCTTGTTTTTAATTAAAAACGGAAATATAAACGAGAAGAGGAACCCCCGGCGTACCTAAATCAGAAGAAGACTTCCGAATGACTTCGAAAGCAGAAGAAACGAGGCAGTGCCAGCTACCGTGGCCTAGTTGATTAGTTAATTGTGTGTTTTGTTCGGGTATGAAATCCCGTTGCCGCACATCGATACAAAAATTTCACTCGCCTTGCTCAGTTAACGTCACGCTCCCAAAATTTGAAAAAAAAACACAACAGAAACGCGGTATTTACGTTAACGGCATTAAACGATTAATTTCCTCCGGCCGTATGCATTCTAAAACGATGTTAACAGTCTTATACAATTTTGACTTTGGATTTATTTTTTAGCATCATCCGGGGAAATAATTTTAGGGCAGAGGTCCACCGAACTTGCTCCATTTTATCATCGTCCCTTTTCGGAATGAAATCGACGTCACCACTTTTGTATAGATAAAAGAAATGTATAACGTGGCCAGTTTCGAATATTACATTGTCCCAACTGCGAAATTACTTACAATATAATAGGCGAAACGTTATATTATACTTCCGTTTGACGCATCGGATTGAACTTGATTGTAACTTGTGAATTACAAAAGTGGTAACCTTGATGCCTTTGCGGAGAGCGACAGAAAACGGGTCAAATTTGGTAGATTAAAATTCCTGCCTTAAAATCGCTTTCATGCGTATGAAAATGAAAAAACCCAAAGGCAAAATTGCAGTTAATATTATTTTAGAACACACATTTATATACATACATACATTTTACATATATATATATATATATATATATAACTCGGTCATTTTGGCCTCGCAAGAGGCTGTGCCCCTTGACCCCTCTTGCTTTCATTTCTATCTCTTTCTCTTCTATACTATGTATAAAATGATCAAAATTTACAACGTAATTCTTACTGGCATCAACACAAAAAAAAAATAACATAACCACAAAAATCCAATTCTAACATTTAACTTTCATTATATTAAATTAAGACATTTTATCGTTACATTTTTCGTTACATATTTCATTACATAAAATTGTGACATTTTTAAATAACAATGACAAAAATCCTATAAAATATAACAAACGTTACATAAAATTGGGACATTTTGCGTTACATAAAATTGGGACATTTTGCGTTACATAAAATTGGGACATTTTGCGTTACATAAAATTGGGACATTTTGCGTTACATAAAATTGGGACATTTTGCGTTACATAAAATTGGGACATTTTGCGTTACATAAAATTGGGACATTTTGCGTTACATAAAATTGGGACATTTTGCGTTACATAAAATTGGGACATTTTTTTGGGACATTTTTTTGAGACATTTTTTCGAATGGGGGGTAGCCTAAGAATTACGTTGTAATTAATATATATATATACAGGGTGTCCCAAAATGATGTCAACAGTTTTATGGGTTTTCGCGCGAAATCTGAAACAACACCGAACCATTATCAACTTAGTGCACTAATCTTTTCCCCTTACGTAAGAAGTTTCACTGTAAATTTTGGTCGGATATGTGTACCCTTTTTCTTTTACCAATGATAGTTCCTTCTACCTCTCAATTCAACCCTTAATCTTCCTACTAATTCTTGGTTCTCAGAATTCCCTTCTTTTCCACGTTCTGTTATTGTCTCTATTATTCGCCTACGCTCCAATTACACTCTATTGCCCCCTTCCCGTTTTCGTCTCTCTTTGGTTTCCTCTTCCCTTATTGTTATCTATATCCGAATGAGAAACTTATCTGTGATGTTAATCACATTTTCTTTGAGTGTTCTGCTCTTTCTGCGGAACGCTCTTCCCGTTATTTACTCCTTTTGAAGTCAAGGCTTTCTGCTCCCTACTGCGCTTCTTATATCCTATCCATTCCGTCTTATTCTATCTGCCATTGGTTCCTTTATTCCTGCCATTTTCGATCGAATTAAGTTTTAATTAGTTAACTCTTCTTCCTATTGTTTCTAAGTGAGATCCCTGGTTAACGAGCCCAAAAAAAAAAAAAAAAAAAAAAAAAAAAACCATCATCAACTCTTAGACACCAAGTTTAAATCTACGAAATGTTCGACACCATTCTTCCACTATAGAACGCCGTCTAAACCGCGCGTCGATATCGTTTTTTTGTTCTCAAGATATTGCAAATTTTGTAAAATGAAATCAACGAAAAAAACAACATTTTATACGAAAAATTTAATGGTTGATGGAAGGGGATCAAATAGAGAATCGTTTCTTTATAGAACTTTTTAGCATGGTTTTTGTAACTTTTTCTAGCGATTTTTTAATCATTAAATTTTTCATATAATGTGTTTTTTTCGTCGATATCTCGAGAACAAAAAACGATATCCACATGCGATTTACGGCGTTCTATAGCGGAAGAATGACCGAACAATTTTAAACTTGTTGTCTAAGAGTTGATGGTTCGGCGTCATTCAAGATTTAGCACGAAAACCCATAAGACTGTTAAGATCATTTTGGGACACCCCCCGTATCCCCGCTCTATCACTTCTATACTTCGTATAGAGGAAATCTCACAGCGCCATTTTTTTTTTTGATCGCACGACCAAAAAAAATAAATCTTTATTTAATGTCACATTTTGGGACAGAAAAATGAGTGGCGTTGAGGCACTGAATAACGTTATCATTAATATATATATATATATATATATATATATATATATATATATATATATATATATATATATATATTAGGGTGGTCCTTATTTACATTATTTCAGAATTTCTTTTTTTGCCCGCCCCCTGAATATCTTCTAAATATATAAAAAAAAATAAAAAATCCTGTAACTTTTGTTATTTAGATATTCTTTTTGTTCTTTTTATTTATTAATCTATACTTATAAGAAATAACTTCTCGTTTATGTTCTTTACTTTTATTTTACGCATAAGATGTAACTTCTCGGCGTCGTAAATGGCCTTAGCTGCCGAGCGACTTTAAATAAATAAATTATATTATATTATTTTAATATTAACACGCGCTCCCCACCAGGCACCAAAGTTTTAAATGGAAAATACATGCAATTTTTTTCCATAACGCTTATAAAAATTATAACTCTGGTAAAAATTGAAGAATCAGTTTGAAATTTACTGCAGTTCTATACAATTGGGAGAACAATGCTTAAAAATTTCCTTAAATTCATTACTTCCTTACATATCAAATCAATAAATATGAAAAAAATTTTTTCACTTAAAATATTTCTATAACAATGACTCGTAATATGAACTAATTTATTTTTTTCTATTCCAGTTCTCTCTAAAAAAATGCTTTTTACTTCAAGCAGAGTAATTTTTTGATAGAACTAGTATAAAAAAAATAAATTAGTTCATATTACGAAAATATTTTAAGTGAGAAAATTTTTTTCATAATTATTAATTTGATATGTAAGGAAATAATGAATTTAAGGAAATTTTTAAGCATTGTTCTCCCAATTGTATAGAACTGCAGTAAATTTCAAACTGATTCTTCAATTTTTACCAGAGTTATAATTTGCATGTATTTTTCATTTAAAACTTTGGTGGCTGGTGGGGAGTGTGTTAATATTAAAATTAAAAGCTCAAATTTTACAGGATTTTTTTTGTATATATTTAGAAGATATTTAAGGGTCGGGCAAAAAACATTCCAAAATCATGCAAATAAGGAACTATGTACATATATATAATTTCTCATTCAACCGGAGTGATTAAATTAAACTATTATAGCCGAACTTGACTGAATAATTATATAATGCATAAATAAAACATGAAATTGTACCAAAATAAAGAAGTAAATCAAACATTTTATTTCATTTCAGCGGACAATCAGATTTCCAGGGAAAAAAATGTTCATTTTTTACTCGCTTTATCAATTATCTCTATTAATTCAGCGAGCGTCGATAAAAAATGTTTTTGTAATTCTTTTCAATCGCTTTTTCTACTTTACACTACGTGCTTTTTCTAACTCGTCTGTTAATAGATAGGAAGCTATATGTCGAGAGAGCTGATATTAGTTTATTGTCTTCTGCCGTAAGTCCTATCTTATCTAATTAAACGTGCTTTTCGCATTTCTTCTGTGCCGTCGGGGTAAAATAATAACCTTGATAACATAAAATAGATCTCCTTCGCATACGCTTTCACTTATATCGTTCATTTTTCTGCCGAGTATATATGTACTTGTAAATTCGCTTTTTATTCCATACAAATATCATTGATTAACCAGGACACTAGTGAGCAGATTATACCTATACATTGAAAGATTTACTCGTCCTCTGACCCCGTCACCACTTTGTAAATTTGAAAATTCGAAAATCCGAAATGGATAAACGACAAATCTTCCGAAATAAAGAATCTACAGGAAAAGAATATAGTAAAAAACAAAAAAAAAAAAAAAAATGAAAAATACCGAATGACAAAAACGTGGATGACAGCGGCTAGTTCATCTCAGTTAACAATTAAAAAAAAAAAAAAAAAAAAACAAAAAAAGGCAAATGTATTTAGCGATTTTTTTGAAAGCATTCTACTACTAATCGCGGTTCTAATTCACAGCGAATTATGTATATCATTTAAATTAAAAGTGCCGAGAGAAAAAATAACTCGAAGAAATAGAAATCAAATCAGCTGTGTAACTAAATTTAGCTCTTCAACGATTCACGTTCCGACTTAATCGCACACACCGGACAGAGCAACATCTCTCTTGGCGCAACGATCGCGTGAACTGATACTTTCGCATTTACACTCGTTTTAATTTCTGCACCACATTTAAACGTGTGTGTATAGGTTGTCTTTCGAAATACCTTCTCTACCCAGCTAAAAACCACAGACTTTGTTGACTATATTCGAAGACGCGATTATTTTTAACAGTTCATTTCAACTACGAAACTGGTTCAGTGTATGCTATGCAGCTGTGATCCCGACCCAAAAACTGAACTAGCAGATGCTTTGTTGCGACGAGCGTTACGAAATGTAGATCCAGTGGCCCAAAGAAGATTAGAGCCGCTTTAGAGACAATATTCAGGTACCGACACAAACAGAGGTGTGTGTAACGTATGAAATATCAGAGAAAATAACATTCGATTCTACTTTTAATAATTTCACGACCCGTATTTGTCTTTTTCTAATCAACGCTGATTACCCGTGTCACAAAACATTAACCGGAGAAATAATTCCGCAGTAAAGAAATTGATTTTAATTAGAAAAAAGAACGGTGAAATAAATTAATCTTGTCAGCTTTCGATATTTTCTGTTTTCAAAAAAGATCCGTAATTTAACGTTAACAGGGGCCGTTACGAATAAAAAATGATATATCGTTCTTTAGAATAAAGGAACTTATCATTTCATTAAGTTCTCCGGTAATTAAGAACTATTCGATTGATTTTTAATGTTTCAGTTACGTAATGCAATATAACAAAAATGGAGAACAAGAGAAAACGATTTATTTAGTCATTTTACCGGAATTTTACAATGTGAAAAGTCTTACCCGCGAGTGGAAAGGTAAAATTTTAAAGGGTATCCCCTTAGCTGTTTTATCGCTTATAATACAGGCGGGAACGGGACTCGACATATTAAGTTAATATTTCATTTTTCAACTGTTATTCGCGAATTTTTGAATAATACAGTTAATAAACTAATCGAACTGGTGCTTTCGATTATCATCAATTGGTCGTCAAATGGAAGGCCGATTTTAATAAATTTCCGATTTTAATGACAACAGCTAAAATGAAAAATTCTAGATTTCATTTTATTTTATATTAAGGCGGACCAAACCGCATCAGTTACGATAACTTGTTACTCTTACCTTATATATTCTTATTTATTTTCAGATTTATCGAAATTTAAGCGTTATTTTAGTTATAGCTCTGAGATAAGGCAGTGGCCGAATCTTTATTTTCGTTAGTTATTTACCTTATTATTAAAAAACTGATTTATTGGCGAAGATTAAAATAGGGCGCCGCTGACCGGTTAGCTTTTATACATTCCTGCTCAAGTAAACATAAAACATATTATTATAGTGTTTTTTTTTTTTTTTGTTTTAAATGGGTTCGGTATTAACACTGACCCAACTACATGCACTTACATCATCTACTCGGATTCTGAGGCGATCGGAGGTAGAGAATATAAAGGAAGGAAGGAGGGGAATAACAGCTAGAGATGGGAAGGAAAGGATAAAGGAAGCATTGAAAAGGCTAGATCCAACGCCAAGAGTTCGGCGTATAGATGAGAGCGCTCAGGAAAAAGAGCAGGGCATTCAAAAAGAATATGGTTGGGATCGCATATAAAGAGATAGAGTGGGAGAAGGTGAAAGAGAAAAAGAAAAACGAGAAAACGGAAGGAGGGAATGACCAAGTCTCAGTCTGATTAAGGAAACAATAGCCGAGCGCCGAGAAAAGGGAAGAAATTGGTACCAAGGCTGTGAGAATTGGGAGTAGGCTGTAGGAGGAGGTAGAAGGAGGGGCGATTGGCAAAAAAGGAAGGGTAGATGTCAACTCATAGTCGACTTGGGGAGAGGAAAAAGATGTCTGAAGCAGTAAAATGCGACAGGAATGGACCATTCTCACGCTGAGTGAGCTAGGAAGTCAGCTGCTTTGTTGCCCTCGATGCCAGAGTGGCCAGGAACCCATAAAAAGTCGAATAAGGATAGAAGATATCATATAGTGTTATAGAAGCATCCTCGCCTAATTAACCCGGGTCCAGATCCCGTCTAGGATGGTTCATAGATTTGTTACGGTTATGATACACTCTGGTGGGGGCCACTCTAGAGTGTCGTCGCAGAATTTCTCTGTAACAGGAGTACCGGAATCGTGACAATTACGCTAGTTTCACATTAATCATTTACTTTCCAGTTTCGGCTGGTTCGAGCGAAGTAGAATCATACTGATATGGGTTAATTTCTAATCAGATATGTCCGCTATATTGCATGTATAGACAATACATACGTAGTGTGATGACCGTTACTTTATTTCAGCACTGAGGTAATACCTACAAATTGTGGTTCCCAGAGGGTTAGAACAGTTGAACTGGCAGGTTTTGCTCTTCTATTTTTCTTTTATTCTAATTTCTGTTTTTCCCTTTAGTGTTTTATCTATCTCTGGTTCGTGTAATCGATTTGAAACCTTATTTATGGGAATCGAGTAGATGGCCGTTTTATATCATACGGATTAACAGTAGCCAAATGTTAAAAAAACGACAAAAAAAAAAAAACAAAAAAAAAAACGAAAAACTCCATCTACTTCGAAAAAAAAGGAAAAATTCCGGAATCTACTGACAAAAAAATAAAATATCAAGCGATAAAAATCGAAAAAGAAACCTTGCCTGCCGAACGGAACAAGCATTAATCAGTATCAGAACTATTGAACAATTAGAAGTCATTAAACTCTCGTTCGGTCAAAAGTTTTTTTTCCTCGGTTTTACCCGCATTTTTTGACTGAACAAGAGTTTTGCAGAATCTTCGGTTAACGCCGGTGGGGACAAAGATTAGTGAACACGGTTGTACTCTAGAGAATTTGAAAAAAACTTAAAAAAAAAGCGAAGCAGAAAACTGATCAAAAAATAAAATTGATTCCGCCGGCGTGTAAAGGTGTCTCCTCGTTAGTCCCGAAGAAGAAGAAAAAAAAAAAAAACACACAAAACACTTGTTTCCGCTTATGCAGAGAAAATTTACCTTCTTTTTCGTAATTTCTTATTAATATGAAAAATTGTGAAAAAATTAATAATATTATTAATTTAATTTTTGATTATCGTAAATTCTCCGCTAAAAATTCTTTAAATCGGAAACTAATTGCGAAAACTAATTTCCCGGTTTCGTTCACATTAACCCAAATAACAAACCCCCTTTTTCAATCGTGTCGTCTGTCCTTCAGGAAAAGTCTACTTTTCTTTGTCGTGTAAAATAATCACTTTTTCTCGTATCCGAGTTGGAAACACCTCTCTATTTCACTTTATTTACTGATCTCTTAATTGACAAAAAATAACAACTGACCGGAATGATTTATTTTTTTTTTGATTTTTTTTTTTGCTCAGTCAATTTTCACACTATCGTCTATTCTACTTGCGCAACGTTGTTTTAGGTATTATTGCAGTTTAATTTTTCCTACATATCGGGGTTAAATGGACTTTATCCGCACAAATTATTGTTTAGCTGTGATTTTATACGCTTCCCTAACAACCATTTATTGCAGCAACCGCTTCTGAAGTGACGATGGGAAAAAAGAATAAATAAATAAAGCGAAAAACAGAATTTCTATTTGAATATCTCACGTTGTTGACCAAAAATACTTTTCCCATATGGGCAAAAGTTGTTAAACTAAATTTTTGCTTTAATGGAAAGGGGCTTAAAATTTTTTCGAATTTTCCACATCCAGACAGTTTTGGGTCTTTCGGCCAGATCAAAATTTTCGTTTCTCAGGTGACGCTAGTTGTTGGGTAGTATGTGATAGCGGCATAATCGTTGTAATTCCTTGACGATACGAAATTTAAATTTCCTCTCCGTTCGGCGCCGAAACTTGGATAACCCTATCCCCCCCCCCGAGGTTGCATTTTATTTTGCCCCATGAATATTACGAATTATCGGTAATAATAAAATACTATTAAGGTCTTTCTACGTTGCCTGTTTGAGCTTACAACCTCTTCGACAAATCAGTGATGCGCACTCCTTCTCAAGCCCTTATCGATTTCTTGCCATTAGGTAAGTGTACTCGCGATCAGCTTTAGCCTACATTTCTACCTATTTTATAATTCAGTGTCTCCGACACATTCGAAATTGAAAACGACAGTAAACGACAACACTAAACGAACTTTGACACTACTCGAAATTTTGGCTTTTTTTTTTTTTTTAAAATTTATAATAACAACGAACGATAGTTTGAAACTTTCTTCTTCTCTGGATAAACTTTTTCAGGTGGATCTTTAATTGAGCTCACGGAAAAGGGAAAAAAAACGATCGAGAACAAAAGAAAACATCTTATTGGCATCCCCTTTTAGTAGCGAATTCAAATGCAACATTACGATTAAGAATTACCGTTACACATTATTGTAACGAGAAATGTAAAAAGTTCTCCATAAAAAAACCGTTGAAAAATTCCCTCAGCTATTAGTCAATGAAATGAACTTGAAGAAATCTTAACCCCCCCCCCCGACGGCGACTCCGGGGGTGCTTCCTCAGAGCAACCTGAAAAAAACTTGTTCGCCGCTAATCTCTACCATCTGATTTAATAACTAAATGTATTATCTAAAAAAAAAAAAAAAAAATCTTCTTTATAATTTATTAAAAATCACATTATACATTTTCGAGCAATCTTCGCAAGCTGTTTAGAATATAAGAAAGACCGCGACAGGTTTTAACGAAGAGAATACACCAAAAATCCTGGGGGGGGGTCGGTTTTTTCATTTTGTTTTCCCTTTTCTAGAGGAGGTATTCAACGTTATATGTATAATAACACGTTACACACGTTTCTCCGCACGATTAAACACACACTCACGTGATGTGACGCACCGACAATGTCTTTATCTTATGTGTGAATTGGTTAATTGCCGTTTTTAGGTCATTGTTATTAATATTTTTATTTAGTATTTAGTCGCGCACTTATTACAATACACGCACACGACGGACATACTAACACGCATATAAACGCATATAGGAAAATAAAACAGAGTGGAAAAACGGTAACAGTTCACGAGGCTCATAATTTCTGTGTTTGCGCTGTGCTAAGAAGAACACGGCAATCAAACACTAGAAGAACATAGAGAGCAGACTCCTCAGCCGTCGTTCCATTCCGGCGATGTACTTGTTTTTATTTCTTTTTTATTGCCGAACAAAGAAACTGGGCCAGATTTGCTGCGATGATGGTCGTTAATTCAGTTAAACGAAAAACGACCAGCATCTGCCGTCGTCTAACCAAAATTTTTGTAAAATAGTCGTTCAAGAGCGACCCCGTTTATTATAATATTATTATAGATTAATCCGATCATGTGATCTACTCAAAACTGATCTCATTCGACAAGCAATCTCTCCTCTCAGCCTCTTCCGAGAGCAAACAATTCAGGTCACACATATTCAGAGTTGGCCGCATCCGAAGATTACGTTGTTCTATCGCTATATTTTACTTATTTAGACACGATTTCCATTAATTACGTTCGTTTTTGAATAATAGATAAAAATAGGACCGATTAAAAACTCGTGTCACAACAGCCAGTGAAAATTTAAACTTCATTTGGCTCGCGCTAAATATCATACCGAGAGTGACCTCCTTCCCACTTATATTAGCGGCTTCATCGGAATTATTTATTACAACATAATCAGAATTAGCTAATTACCGAACGTGCAACATTAATATGTGTTGCTTCTCGCTCATTGCACACTATAAAGTAGTAATAGTGTGTTGGATGATATTATGCCGTGATATATAACCTAACATGAATGGCCGTAAGCGGATCTCTCATCATCAACAGCGGAGCGAAAACTACTAACCTTTTCTTCGAAGGGTTTAAGAAAAAATATCGATAGTAACGATCGATTAGAAAAAAGCTGCGTTAGTTGGAAGTTTTCCTATAACTCACCGATTATTGCACGTAACAGAATGAGCATGTGTCGCGCAAAGTATAAAATTAAAGGGATCGGCGGGGCAGTCGAATTTTTACCCTTTGCCCCGTTGTATCTCAAAACTCATGTGTGGCGTCGCGGGTGTAAGATTCGAACGAAGAACACTTCTACTGAAACGCAATAACGCCGGGAAGAAGCCGTATAACATCATCTCGACGACAGCTTATCCCGCGAAACTCGACCGCGGACAACCGAAATCAAAGCCCCCCCCCCACATCGGCGGACAATTCACCATTCCGCCTAGCGCTGGGCTCCGTCTTATTTACAAATCCAGGCAACAGTGACGATTCGCGGGCATTTTCGCGACAAGGACGCGCGACTGTCGGCGAAAATAATCGATCTAGTCCGAGAGGGTAAGGACGACGAATTACGGTAGCGCGATGAAACGACAACAGATATAAAGAGGGCTGGTCGGAACGGGGGTGCTCAAGGTAAGTGTGTAGAAAATTTTTCAGCAAATGAGTAAACAAAACAAAACACGGATTGCTGATTGATAACTTAACCTAAATTACGCCATTCCGCATTCAACGGCGTCGTCCTAGCAGCGCAAAATAGCTTCTCGATGATAAGACGGTACCGACTGCGACACACAAACGCACCGACCACGTCCAGTACGAATAAAAAGGCAAATTTTCACCTGCGCGCACACTGACACAGAAATTCGCGCATTCCCACACTGCACAGCTCTCTAACCATGTTACGCACACACGAATTAAGCCAAGGTAATCGGCACCCGTTCCACACTCGCCTACTGCTTCGCTAGAAACTCCGCGCGCCAACTTTGCCCAGTTTCGCTCCTGCTGGAGGAACTTGTGCGCGCCAAAACCGTCAGATTTTCAAAAAGCCGCCTAAGAACTCCTCCGCGCCAAAGTGTAGATTCACGCTGTTCGCTAGCAAATCTACACCACCGGTCTCAGTCGGGGAAGTTCTCACGTTCCCACGGCATTAATCGCGATTATTACACTATAACAATTCATAGAGAGTAATCAAATTATTTTTTATTTTACTTACTCTTATCGTTACTAGAACTCCTCTTCGACTAGTTCATATGGAAAAACAGATGATGATATAAGTAATAACGAAAAACGAAAAAAAATAAAAAATCCCCTTATAAATGATTTTAAAAAAACACTAATAAAATTAAGAGAATTTTTGTAAATTTTTAAACTACAAAACTAAATTTTTTACCTCCTTTAGACATTTGTGTTTTTAGTGAGAATCATTTCAATAATCTTTCAAATATCACTCGCATTAAATACAATCGTAACTCGAAAAACGCTATTTCGCAGAAAACGCAAATTAACATTTACTATAATTTGAACGGTGCTTTCCAAAAAAGAGCAATGCTTATTTTGTCGAATTTCTTACTTACAAATATGGCGTTCTAACCTCTAATTGTACTCGTAAAATGAATTCCAACCGTGTATAGTACTCAAATTCGCTATTTTTCGAGTTATGACGTTATTGTATTTAACGAGCGATATCAGAACCCACTTGTATTTTTCTCATTTTAATTCATCACGTTTTTCCACCCGTGTTGGATCAACGCAGAGCTATGCACTTCTGAATAATGCGATATTTATTCTACACAATTTCTCCTACTATTTACTCCTACTATTACAGAGTTTTGTATAAGCTGCAAAAATAGATCACGCTTAATGTAGCAAAAAAAAACAACTTATCCGTACATTTTTTCTCTGCCATTAAGCCTCGCTCTTTCGAATACAATATCACCCCCCTTCCCAGCAATATACAGAAGCATCTAAAATGTAACAGATATGAGGGGAGCCGTTTTATTCGGAAAGTATCACATTAAATTTGTGTCGTTCTTGTAGCGAAATAAAGCAGTATTGAATTTTCGAAAATTATTAAAAATGTGTATTATTATAATTCGAAAAGAAAACGGGGTATTTTTAATAATTTAAGCTTTAAAGCGTATTCTTGAAAATGGTAAAATTATTAACGCATAGCAATTACGATTAAAGAGAGAAATATTTGAAGAAAAAATTAAACACTATTTTAAGAAATATGCATGGCGCGTAAATGTTAAATATATATTTAATTCTGAATACGAAAACGTAATTTAAACTAAAATGTTACAAATATTAATGGATATTTCGGAACGAACAGAACGCCACCTCTGGTCGAATCTAATAAAAACCCCACAAATTTAACGATACTTTTCGAATAAAACGGCTCTCTATCATCACACAGGTATATATATATAAAAATATATATATATATATATATATTTTAGACAATTGTGTCATATAATACTGTTTTTGTAAACCGTGTGTGTATTCGTGACGACCATTAATCTGAAGATTACAATATTTTCCGCTCAGAGTTATCGATTTCTCTTTATACGTATACACACCGCCGTGTTTAAATTCGTACTAGTGTCTTAAATCCGTCCCCAAGGATACTTAACGCCGATAAGAACTGGTTTTTTGTAAGTTGATCTTACAATTTCCTACAAAATAAATTCCGCCAAGTCGCCGAATCTACCGAAGTTGCAAAATCCACCTTTTAATTTTCCATCGAGGAAAAATGTTACCTCTAATTTTTTTGCCATTTATTATAAACCTTAAAAGAAGTTTGACAGATTTTTTTCGGTTTTTAGTTTTACCTCAATCTAAGCAAACGACGTATCGCATTGCAGAATCAACACAGGAAAATTGATTTTATTCGTCCTCTCGATGTTATTATATACCTTTCATTTTATAAAACACGCTACTGTTTAATTTTTACTTGTTTCAACATATCGGGTTGTAAATATATATGCATCTATATATATATATATATATATATATATGTTGTTAATGATTGTAAAACTTTCCAGTATATAATTTTCTCAAAGATAGTTTACACGATTTGCATTATACGGTTACAAAAGGTAAAATCCGTAGGAATTTTGTAACTTAAACACTAAAACGAACAAACTCTGTGTATGAGACACTAATTTCAACTAATGAAACTTATAAATAAGTAAAAAATTTCAGCACACATCACATATTTCTTAACCAGTACAAGAAAGATGCTTCCCAACTTCATTACGATTGCAAAAAACAAAGAGAATTAATGAAGTTGCCTAGCGTATTAACTTTTTTTTTCTTTTTTTCGATCGGTAATGATACAAGATTTAATGCATAACAGGAGCGGAGTCCTGGCGCTGAATTTATTAAAAGCTCGGAACGACAACAAAGAAAGTTAAAACCTCCTCGCGTGAAATATTAAATTTTTCTCTACATTTGAATACGAATATCATAACAAATTTTTAGCATAAGGTGTTCAGTTTTAATTAGATTTTGTAAGTTTAATTTCTATGTAATTCTCATACAAACACATAGTCTCCTGACACGTATTCGATTAATTGCAATGATACACCGAATGGACAGAAACCAAGGCAGAAATACAGCGGAAAATAATGACAAAAAAGAATAAAAAGACGGATATCATAAGAGAAAAGAAAAATGTTACCGTTCAAAGATCTAAACTAAATGAAAAAAAAAAAAAAATGAAGATTAATGTACCGTATTGAGTGCGATGAGTACTTTATACTCTTACTATTTTAAAGATGATTCCGGAAAACCAATAATGTGTTTCACAAGACCTTATTCTTTTGTTGAGAAGGGCGCCAACAAGGAACGATCCATCATAAAGTGCAGTAGGTGGGAAAGGAAGTCGTAGATATAAAAATGTCAACAGTTCTTATAATCGGTAGTAGATATAGCAGAAACTTATTAGTGATTGTTAAAGAAACAGTTACTGACATTGAAATCGCTATAATCGCAGAAAAACAGATGGATGAAGAAAGAATAATTACGGCTCTTAACAACAATACCAACAGCAACAAATGTTTCTCAAGAGACGAAAAATCGAGTAAAACAGGAAATTAAAATTTTATACCTGAGAGTTTTCATAATGCTCCGAAGCGAAATTACCAGGATTGAATTAAAAAGCGTAAGTGGCGCAACAAAAATGACGTAGAGGCCAACATCCAAAATAACTAATGCTATAAAGGAACTGAGAGGAAAACTGAAGAAGCTATTATATTAGTACCGAAACTGAACGGTCCCACTGACAAACCATTAAAAAGTTACGGATGAAAAGGAATGATGAAATGGTCTTCCTAATGGTTTTAAGATTCTCATACGAATAAAAAAACTGCCTGCATTAATACCGAGTTGTTGTAATTTGGAACAAAAATAAAATATAAATTTAAAAGTACTATCTGTGTGTATCTAGTCTACAGCGGGAAAAATAGAATTTTATACAAATTTAAAACGTGAACGTGAAATCGAAAATGTGTCGTGAAGGAAACACAAAGGCTGACTGAATAAAAAACCTAACGAGTGATTTACCATAATAATAATAATAATAGTAATACTAGTAAACAAACATATAGTTAATATTAATATAAACTATCAACAGTTCCGCGGTGGCATCTCTGAAGGCACGATAAACACTACATTTGGCATCTCAAGGAGAATTACGAGAACCGAAAATTTACTGGAAGTTATAAAATTTGCAGAATGCGTTTAAGGATATCGATCATCGTCCGCCAAGGAGGCCAAGATATTACCGATTATTGTCCGCTCCACATTAAAAACCAAATAAAAAATAAATATGTAGTAAAAAACCAAATAATAATAATAATAATAATACGTTTTTATAATAAATAAAGAATTATGCACGCCATGAGAAACTCCACAAGAAGATCCTGCTGTCGATCACGCATTTTCAAAAATAGTTGAGACCAGTGCCGGGATTGAAAGAAAAAAAAGTGACTGAAGAAAGACATGGCCAGTTAATCAGAAGGCAGTCTCGGTAGGACTTTTAACTTTCTTCATTAGTTTTTCTCATCGCGCATCGTTTAATAAACCTACAGGAGTCAACTCGATGTAATAGAAAATGGTCATTATCCTTCTAGTCAACTGTACCGAATAATAAATATATTACGCAAAGTCCAGTGAACATTTTCTCACGAGTCCTTTTGCGAGATAAATTTTTGATTTCAATTTACAAATTCGGACACTCGTCGATCGTAAAATCACCGGATTGAAACACTCGCAGAGCATCGACTATGTCCGGACCGGATCACCGCCGACAACAGTATGATTCTACTAATTTTTATATCGGCACACACATATTTGTCTTATCAGAGGCTGGTCGAGTTGTAAAATCGAAACAAATGAGAGCAGCCTAATATACTATCTGTACAAAATGTTTTATATTCGTATAACGTTGTTTTTTTCTTTTTAGTTTTTAAAATATCACGTGATTTGTTTAATAGCTCCCCGGGGAAGTAATAACATTGCTCGGATTTTACGTTTTTTTTTTTTTTGTATTAAAATTTTTTCATCAATATTCATAGTTTCAATTTATTTCTGAAATCTGGGGACGTAAAGGCGTCCGAGAGAAAGGAACTGTTCCCCCTACTTTCCTAGTGTCGTTGGGTTTTTTTTGGTATACTAACATTTCACAATCCATGTGTGATACCCCCCAATTAACCAAAAGGATAATGAGCCTTACTTTAGTTTTATATTCGAAATATATTTTCGTTTAGCGCGAAAAACGAATTTTTTTAATTCATTTTAAATAGTTCCCCACTACTGTAATTGTGACACCGTTCGTGATTTCCGTCAAAAGCGCTCAATGAGCAGAGGTTGGCGAACAAATCCGGCCGGGTGCAAAGCCGGCTGCTAGTCATTAATAAACACATTACGTAATAATGAAAAACGTATACGTCTACGGTAGAGATACGAGACCACTCTGGACATAAGTTCACCATCAATGTGAACTGAGTGAACTGGAAAAACATCTGAATCGTTTCACTCAGAGTTTCTCGTGATATAGATCGTAAAACTATTTTTCATTAAGCTCATTTCAAGATGGTTTTTTTAATTTTTTGATAGACCTATGAAGCTTTTTCTATCGAATGATTCAACGACGGGCCGACGCACATCACGAGAAACTGAACAAATTTATTATTGCCAAGCTCATCGAACTCGGAACAATTTTACATTGGCGTCGAAAATCGAAAAGATCCGAGACAAAATGGTGAAACTTTGATGAATATTATACATCAATAATCGATAATCGATAAAATTGTCAGTTTCAAAGGGAAACTATTTGTCGCCACTTTCACACCTTGCGCGGTAGATTTTTTCACTGTATGTAGGATTAACGGCTTTAAAACTTGGGGGGGGGCAGCCGGAGGACCGAAAGAACTGCCTGGAAAAGAATAAAAATAGTAAGGAGAAAAAACAGCATAGCTTAGAAAAAAAAGAAAAGAAAAAAAGAAAAAGAGAAAAAAAAAACTCAACGATGAAAAGAAAAGATTGAAAAGAGGCAAACTGAGATTATTGCTACTTTCATTGTGTGTGCGAGTCGCGTTGCTGTGTAGTGGTGGGGAGAAAAATGTGAAAGAAAATTAATCAGAGAAATTGGAATTAATGGGTATAGTAGGAAATAGAAAAAAGAACAAAGGGGACAAAAGGTTGGTCCATCACGAATGGACCAATTAGAACAACAACGAAGGTTATTTGTTCTGAAAAATCGTTTTCCCTGAACTAGTTCACAGTGCGCAGCGAAATGACGCGGACGTTTAGGAGCGACAGAGAAGAAGAGAAAGACGCGCGGCTGAATTTGAATTTCGTAAACCTTTGACCTGGATGCGTCGTCATCGTCATCGTCGTCGACGGCCCAAAGACCGAACTGGAGAGTAGGACGGATCCGGCTGCCGCGGCGAACGCATCTCCGCCACGGAGTTGCGAGCGAGCGGCGCGACCGTTCACACGCGTATCAGCGACGTCGCGTTCTGGAGCCGCTGCAGCGTGAATGTGTCGCGCAACACGCCGGCTGCATCAGCGACTACCGCGTTCGGCGAAGGTAAACATCGAGCGGACTAGTGAGCGTCGCGTAGCATCAGCGCTACGTTTGTACCGGTAACCTATTTAATCAAACACACCCATACACACATAGAAAAAACGCCGCGTCGGGGAGGCAGCCTCGCCGTCGGACGATCTGTAGCTAAGTGACAGAGCAACTGAACGAGAATCGAGACCAAACCACTTCGGCATCAAAACCTCCTTAGCAGCTGTCCAGTAGTATTTCCACCGTTTCCACTAAATCTTTCAATATCATACCGAGCAACCGGACCATAGGGCAATTAAAATTACAACAAATGACCCATATATTAAATGTATACTATATACATATATTGTGTGTGTGTATATATCGAATATCAAAATAATACGAGAAACGAGAATGATGTCGAAGTTAACTGAAATGTAAAACGGCAGGCTCAACAAGTTGGACGGATATGCAAAGATCAAACCTGCTTTTTAACCGATTTAAGAAAGTCAGATGACGGATGGAGAAAAAAAAGTCTTTTACTTTTTCTTGCGTGCAATTACTTTTTTAAAACCTCATTTATCTCGATTAATTACCACATTTTGAACTTAATCGTCAAGTATCGCGCTGTTGTTTTTAACGCATTTTTACTAGTTTTTTTGTTTTTTTTTTCGCAACTTCCGAATTCCATTCCAACTGCTCCGAAGTTTTGAACTGAATTTTGGAAATTTTTGTTTTTCACGGGCAACTCCATTATTTTTACATTGTTATATATATTCTAATATGTATATTTATTTTTTTTTTTTTTTGATGGGAACATCAAAAAACTATTTTTTTACCATTTAAAAAATTTTTAACATTGGATCATCAAAAATCCGAACATAAATAAAAATGCAAAATAGTAAACGTTTTAAAATGCACGGAAGAGACTTTAAAATTTAAAGGTTCAAATTTTGAACAATGCACGCATTAAGTTGTTAACGAAAAACAATATAATCCGTTCTCTGTGTATAGTCTCGTTACAGAGTTGATTTTTTTGTTTTATTTTTGCTCAGATTTTTATAAAACCGCCATAATTTTGAATGGCCTAAATTTTTTAAACGAAACGAGTTATGAGCGACCTGAAGTGTGATTAATGTTATAGTTGATGTTGAGAAACGTAGATAATACGAAGGACGGTTAACTTCTGACACAGTCTAACGGTTTTGATTTGTAAGATAGTTTAAAATCAACACGATTTCATATCCTTGTTTTTCAAAAAAAATAACTGTTACATCCGCCTAGTCGCAGTGTGCTATTTTATATTTTAAAAAATCAACAATAAAAAATCCGAAGAATCAGGGGCCCCTAATAATATATCGAAATTATTATTTTACATTTAACAAACTGATCACAGTATGTCGGCCTACATTCTGCAGCTTCTGTTTGTGAAGATAGAGACAACTTCAACCTACCACTGCTTCAAAACTGTTTTCCGTCGTTAATCGCAATAACTACTCTATAACTACTTATTATTAATTGCTAATTTATTTATTTATTTTTCGAAATATGTACATAAGTGAATTTATTAATTTTTTAAACTATTCGATGTTCGCACTGTAATAAAAATAGATTTTAAAACACTCGAGAGAAAAAGACTTTTAAACTATGATAAATTATTAGCGAGCAGTATGTGAAATTCGCGCTAACTAGCATGTTAAAATCGTAAACGATATAATTATTACTCGTAATTATTACTTTTTTTCGTTGTAGTAGACCATTCAGAATCGGGCAATCAGTCATAACGGGGTATAGAGAATGTGAAAAATCCGGCATATTTATACAACGCGTTAATGGTAACAGAATACGCAAATGATATTAATTTACAATTATATAAATTATATTTTACGTTAATATTGAGAAAACTTCTTCTTTCCTATCGATTTCCCGGTGTGGGGTCCGCTTGGTGGCACTTTTTTCTCGATTTTCTACGGTCCTCGGCGTCCTCTACCACAAAACACCGAGACTTCCACCATGTCGTTGTTGACGGAGTCTACCCACCATCTTCTCGGTTTTCCTCGTGGTCGCTTTCTTCCAGGGTTATAATCCATCAATATCCTTACAGGAGGCTATTGTCTGTTTTTCTCACGATGTGACCGTACCCTCGGAGTCTTCCCGTAATTTCAAACGTACAGGTGCAACTCCTGTACCCTCATATCCTCGTTTTTGATATGGTTGAGGAGTGTGTGCCCAAGAGACTAGCGTAACATTTTCATTTCAGCCGCATGAAGTTTTTTTGTTCCATTTTTGTGGTTGCCGCCCAGCATTCAACTCCATATAGCATTGCAGGTCGGATAATCGTCTTGTAAATCCACCCTTTGAGATGTATCGGTATTCTATTGTCACATAACACCCCCGGGGGGTTAGCTGCCTTCATTTCATCCATGCTGTTTGGATACGGGAATCTTTGCCACATTGTGTATCCCCATCTGAAGTAATATTTGAGCCCAGGTATTTGAACTGAACGGTCTTCTTTAACATCGTGTTATCTATTTTAATAGACTTATCTGAAGGTGCTCCATATTCCAAGTATTCAGTTTTCCTGATGTTAAACCGGAGGCCATTTTCCTGTAATCTATTTTTCCAGATCTGCAGGCGTTTTTCTAAATTATCTTTGCTTTTATCCGCCCCAAAAGAGGTCATCCGCGTATATAGCAATGTCCTTATGGTATTCATAGGAAGGATGAATAGTAACGGCGATAATGCTGAACCTTGGTGCACTCCCACCGAAATAACCTGGAACGCCAGTGAAATGCCTACGGGACACCGCACCACGCTGTTTGCTTTTTTGTATATAACCTATATTATCTTTACATATTCTTCCGCGCCTTCCAAATTAGTTCGCGCGGAACCTTGTCAAAAGCCTTTTCCAGATCCAAAAAGGCTATATGGATTATTGGACTCTTCCTTTCCCGGTGCTTTTCCGCCAGTATGCGTGCCATATGGATCGCATCCGTTATTCCGCGTCCTTTTACAAACCCACATTGGATAATGGGGGAAGGGGACTTGAATGACTTGCCGTAAAATCGGCGATTCAGTATGCGCTCAAATATTTTGAGGGTGTGGCAAAGTAGGCGAATTTGGCGGTAGTTGCTGCAATCCATAACATCGACTATCAGTTTCCATATAGGAACAGTTGTACTGGTGGACCAGATATTCAACCCTCTATCATTATTCGATTGAATAAACTTAGCAGTATTTCAGCTCCCCCTTCTGTCGCAGTAATTTCCAAATTGCAGTCAGAATATCATCCGGGCCCGTTGCTTTCCCATTCTTCATCTTCTCTATGGCAAGTACCACCCCTCATCTACTTCTATTTGTTTGATGGGCCCATAAATAGGCAAGCAGTCCGATATTCGGGAGTGTGGAAATTCCTCTCCGCAGACCTGTTTGTAGTGGTCGGACCATCTTTGCGGACCAATGTCTTCAGTCGATCTCTGTCTCGCTTTAACAATATATCGAGTTTACGTTCTCCTTTGCTTCTAGCTGGTCATGCAAATATATATTGGTAATGGGATTTACTGCTATTTTCGCTTCTGATCTGTTATAATCTGAAAAAACGTTTAATGTTAATATGGCTCTACTTTTGTTTTGAATATTACAAACTCTTTTTTTTTTTTTTTTTTTTTTTTTTGGAAATCATAATGGTGGGTGTCTCTCAAACTTCCGCAATAATCTCCTCGCGGGTTTTTCATAAAATTCGTAAACTTCTCGGTCGCATCAATGTAATTTCATTCGGTCAAACATTAGACATACGAGGACAGTATTGATTGTAGCCTTTACCGACGAATGTATCAGTGTAATTCAACTGATTTCTAATATAAAACGAAATTTTTCATTTCCGTTTACATATATAGTTTTCAAATATAATTTCAATTCAAAAATGTAATCTTTAATGAATTTTTACTATGCTACCGCCGTCGCTACGATATGTTATTATTCGACGAAAATAACCACAAACGTACCAAAATCACAGCGTATCTATGTTGTGTTTAGGAAAATCCGAAACTGATAATATTCATGCAAAAATAAAAAAGAAAAAAACACAATAACAAAAACTGTACACACATTCGTATGCAATATTTAAAAAAAAAACCCAATGCAAATAGTTAAGCATTATTCGAACATTTAAGAGTCGCAGCGTTCTTCACATTCAATGTATGTGGTATTATACACCTTCGTACAAATAGTTCAGAAGAGCACGCCATAAATTACCGGTTTAATCACACTACCGCTCACTGATCATAATATAACACCCATTTCCCTGTTATAGAAACGAACATTTATTTAGTGAAACATTATCAGTGGAAATCAGTGAGGAATTAACGCGAACATTTTTAGCAATGCACGTGATGATGCTGGCTCAAAGAAACACATCGGCGGCCTGTTTGACACGATACTTTAAACAGCAAAAACATTCACCTCAATACACTACTTTTTGTCCATTACACAGGGATAGAGTTTTTTTTGAATTTTTTACTTATCTGGTCATTTTTTAAAACCCACAGTAGAGTATATTTCACGTAATCTAACACAGTTTACACGTTTAAAAAGAGGTTAGATTGTAAATATTTCGAAAACTTTTTGAACTTTTTCTATAGTTTTTCTATATAATATTAGAACGGATCGCAAATATTAAACAATACAGAACGAACAAGATTGCCATAATAACATTTCTGGTATTAGGGAAGTTAATTTTAATTGTTCGCTTAAACTAGAAAAACACGAATTTTAAAAAAAAAACATCAACAGTTGTATATGTAAACACATTTTGAAGGTTTTTTAAAAGTATAGACACACGTTAGAACGCGTTAATCTTATTTTCAGTACAATGCCCCTCCCCTCGGATCATTCTGTTCTGCATACCCTGTTTTTATACGTAATTTATAGAGCAAACGGCAATTTTCCTGATGAACAACGCAACCCCCCCCCATCACCGAATTGTTGGTATAATAAAAATGAATTAAACACGATGCATACCGAAAATTTTATTTGCAACATACTCAAAGATGTTAAGCACAGATTACAAAAAACACTTTGCCATATCAAAAGTAGTAAACACTCTGTAATTATTATCATTAAACCGGTATAATACCACACATTCTCTCAAATGTGTACGTATAATTTTCATTGTTTTACACAACCTCTAAACATAGACACTCCGTGTACTCGTTATTCGTATCCCCCGGGGGAGGGGAGAGAGGATATTTTTCGTCCCATGATTATTACCTGTCCAGTTAATTTATATAAGATAACAAAGGTTGAGAATACTGCGTCAATAATAATTTTCTTTAAAACAAAAGACGGGAAAGAGTGACGCCGTAGCCAATTCAAAATATAATCGGAACATGTATAATTTTGGAACGCGATTTATATAATGTGCAAAGGGACAGTAGGAGTCGTACAATGCACCAGTCAGAAAAAATAAAATGAACTAATAAAAAAGGAAGCGGAAAAACAGAAAAATAGATCGATATTGTAGTCAGTTTGTTGCACCACAATGAAGGTACTTACATATATACCGTTAAAAATTTCGATATACGAAGGCGCAGAACTACTCTATTAATAAAGGAATATGCAAGTGATTAAAAACACGTTAACGCAATATAAGAACAACGAGCGTACTTTTATATTCAAATTCGCTTCTACTTTCATTAATTCTTTATCGTTAGTACTAAGAGGAGAACCCACCAGTGCCCATTGATGATGTTGTTGCTACAGATTTAGAAATAATAAGAAAAGATACCGAATATATAGTCAAATCCCCTTCTATAGTTTTCACCGATTCAGACAGGCAACAAGCCAGGAAGCTTGAAAAAATTAATTTCTCCTTTTTGTAATTTTTTACGCAATCCATATGTTTTATTAAAAACTGTTTTAGTTGGTTTTTAAATCTCCCCCCATTTTTTTTCATTTTTTTTTTCATTTTTTTTTTTATTATTAATATTATTATTTTTATTAATTATTATTATTTAATTTTTAGAATGAAAGTGTTACACAAAAACAATAGCTCTTTTAAAAAATCTGGCAAGATAATTAAATGCGCGAAAAAAATAAAATGAATAAAAAATTTAAAAAAAAAACGAAATTTAAACTTTACACTTCAAAACAGCCTCGATTTTTCCGCAACTGATACTGAACTTTTTCAATTTCCTTCACTGATTACGAGATTTGTGCTTCAGATTGAGAAACACACCAGAATTGACTCTCGATTGAGAAAAAAGCGAAGTAGAAAGTTTAGTGTTGCCGGATCGTCATATTTATAGGCAAAAGAAAAATACCATCGATAGTTTTGTATGGTCAACAACAAGAACGGTTATATGCAGCATAGCGTGCATTGCTATAAAATTACGATCATTTTATAGCCCCAATATGCGATAAAGTCATCGACGACAAATGTAATACACACATTGCCGTTGTTACCGTGTGTACAGTGTGTGCACCAGTACACAGAAAATAACCTAATATTTATTAAGCGCTCTCCTGTTATATTATACAGCAACAGACTATTATATTAGAACAACCTTGACGAACAGTAAAAATAGGTCTCCCTCTAACCTATATATCCGATGATATCGGTCGGCTTAGCCGCATGGAAATATCACTGTTGTTTATAAATGTGTACATATCGCCCCGCTTATTTGGGCTTTGCGAATTCCATGTTTCCATTTTCCAAATCCCCCCCCCCCCCCCCAAAAAAAAACAAACAAACAAACAAACAAAAAAAAAACAACGAACAAGATGATGTCTGGCAAAAATGGTAATTTACATTGCTTGTCGAAGAAGCTCAAAAACAGGGAAATTGATGTCACATGAGCGAGAGAGCAGGATTAATTAGAATCAAAGCGCTATTGTCACGAAACGATGTCAATACTTAAACGCATTTTAAAAGATCAGAATTTTAAAATGTTTCTCGAGTCGATCAGGCAAAAATATTAAAAAAAGAAACGAAAGCAAAATTTGAAAATGAGTTTACGCATCCCCGCAAAATTAATGTAGGCAGTTAAATTTCGCCCCACTTTCACATTTAGGTTTTTATTCGATTTTTTCATCTTCGTAATTTCTTGTTCAAACGATACGTTCTCTAAATGTTAACATTTTCGAAAATGCATTTATTCGCAAGAATACCGAAAATATATTTCAAACTGCATATTCATTGTACGTAATTCTAGCCGGTTAATTATTTCTTGCTCTTTGCTTATAGAAAAAAAAAAAATTGAAATTGAAATGAAAAATATTAACTAAAAAATTAGTCAGAATTGGTTCATCGGTAGAGAGATTACAGTAACAAAATTGCCAAATTAGCAAGCCACTTTCTACTGAATAGCTTGCAAGGCTAAAATGAACCACCTACCACGTATATACACCGAAGTGTAAACTAAATACGGCTGATCAGCTTGTTCGCGGGGTCCAATAGGGGGCCGTAGTTTTGAGGAAGAGAAAAAAAATTTGCCGGAATACTTATCAAAGAGAAAAAATTTCGTTTTCAAATCTTCCTTACGATCATCACATTTGTTTTCCAGTTGTGGCGATTCGAGATGTTTTTTTGTTTTTTTTTTGAAAAAATATTTCTTCGATACATCTCTTACTGATTAAATACCATTAAGTTTTCCTAAAAATGATTAAGTTATTCAATTACTATAAAAAAAAATCGGTGCAAAAATTTAACATTTAAATTTGCAGGACAAATGAATATTTTATTTCCTACAATCATTTTAAATGCCAGTCACCCCTGCGAACACTATACTAATGCCGTGCTTAAAAAATTTATTCCGTATCGATATGTGTAAAATGATAAATTTTATCGCGGGCAAAAATATTTTTTGTTTAAAAAATTTGTCAGAAATCGCGTTGTTCATATTGATTTTGTGCTTTTTTCTATTTTTGTTACAAACATTTTCTCACTTCACCGGCCCTTAAAAAATCACGGTTTACTTTAATATAGAAGTTTTTAATTTCTGTAACTTGACACGGTCCTACGTTCGGAGTAGGCCGCTTTTTCATAAATTAAAATTATTTCCTCGCCTGATTTTTTTAAATTTCTACTTCCTATTATTTTGAAACGGATACAACTATTTTCATTTGAACCGGCCAAAAAACAGCTCGGTAGAATTTTCCGCGCTACATATCTGCGTAGCAATTTTAATTATACCGCGTAATACACAGTGGCGGATCCACCGGGAGGGAAATAGGGGACGACATTTCCCCCTCAAAGAACCAAAACCAACAGGGAAACTTCATACTATAAAAGATTTGTATAAATGTTACAACATACGGATTTAATTATATAACTAATAAGTCATACTATTTTTACTAGTAAAACTATTAATTTACATAAAGTAATTACTAGTAAAACAATTAATTTACATAAAGTAATTACTAGTAAAACTATTAATTTACATAAAGTAATTACTAGTAAAACTATTAATTTACATAAAGTAACAAAATAGAAATCGAGCTTAAAAGTAAAGAAAACTTCTTGTCAAATAAATAAACAGCAAAATCCACTATCCCTTTTTTGTTTTTATTCTATTAACTGTAATAAATTTTTACCACATATCTATTTTGAATGAACACAAATTTAATAATATATTTATGTGTGTGTGTACAGTGACGGATCCACGGGGTGAATAAAGAGCACCCCCCCCCCGGAACCAAAGCCTCTATAAAAAAATTTGTTATAACAGAGAAACTTAATTTATACTATAAAATATTTGTATGAATTTTACAACATATGGATTTAATTATATAACTAATATTTAATACTGTTTTTACTAGTAAAACTATTAATGTTCCTTTTTTATTCTATTTTAAACACAACTGTCGTCGGACCTTTTGTCTTTTTTATTTATTTTTAATTTTTATTTTGTAATTTTAATTAAAAATAGTTCAACGAAAAATATATATTAAAAACTTGCTCACAAATAAAGAATTCGGATATCGGATTACTAACGAAAATAAAAAAGAAGTAAAGTCGAATATAAAAATACTATCTTTCTACTCTTTCTAGTAATTTATTATTCAAATTCTAAACTACCACTTTTTTGGTACAATTTTATAATCTCTTTTTGTTTTTCACTCCTACAATTAAAACAAAATTTTAATTAAATTGTAATAATTATGTATTTTTAATGCATTTTTAAATTTCTAAAGAGGTGGTCGCTGTTTGATTTTCTTTATGAAATAAGTTATTTCTCAAATCTACTGTCTTCTTCTATGTAAGATATTACGTAAGTATATAATTTCCCCCCCTTAAAGGTCACCTTGGATCCGCCCCTGATAATATATGTATATTTATAGCACTTTATTGCCTTTTAAAAAACTGACATTTCAATTAAATGACACACATTTCCACATGGATTATAACAATGTTTAACTTGATATTCGCAAATCCAAATTAATTATATCAATGGTAATGTTGCTTAGTGAAAATTGAAATATGGTCTGCCTACGTTTGTACGAAATACACATCTCAGCAGCGCAGCCATGCATATATATGTATATGTATATGGTGTGGAAATCGCTTAATACGAAATACGAATTCGGTCCGAAATTTATTCTGACTATACGAAATCGAAAATGACGAGTAGAATTCACTTAATAATACACTGATTTTGCGGACCAAAAGATAATTTACGTTTTTTCCACGAAATAAATCATCCGGTAATTTCGTAAACGAATACAAACATGCATATATGTGTCCAACCCACATCTGTACAGCCCTTATACACTCTAGAATACCCAGTGTAAAATGAAAAATTCGAAGTCTTTGATTGTGCCACATCGACTGGAAATATTTTCCAGTTCCGCCCCCACCGGAAGTGACCACCCATTGAAATCGGAAGTTAGCTTTTTTAAATGAAATTAGGTCCTTTTTTTGTTACGGATTCCGACGTTACCTTGAAAAATAAGAAACTTTTGTTTGGAACATTTTTTCTGAAACACTCCTATTTTCAACTCCAAAATTTAGTCTTCTGAAATCTCATTTTTGCAAAACATGTTTGAAATGAATATTGTCTGCAGACAAACAACAACGTACATTTAAACATTTAAATAAACTGATTTCATTTGACATAACAAATGTTCAAACTGAACTCCATGTAGTGCAAGCTCGAATTCTTGTTCGAAACAAAAGAATTTCTCTCTGTCTAGGATTTTTCATCTACTTCCCGATGAATTTAAAAAGTGTCCTTTTGCAAAGATGCTTTTTATAGATGACAATACAATATTATGCAACATATAGGTTTCCAACTTTAAAATTAGACCCTCGAGGCGTCGAAAGTTCAAAATTTTTGAAAAAAAATATTTTTTTTTTCTTCAGGCATGTGACATATTGTTGGAAAGATCGTTATTTGTCGAGAACAAAACCATATTTTACTTCTTTAATGAAACTTTCGAAGTTTACGAAAAATGTTCAAAAAAGCGCAAGATCTAATATGTAGCTCCCTCTTTACGGCGCGAGTCTTATAGCTAAAAATTTTGAACAAGGTTGAAAATATGCACATGCATGTAATTTCTTTGGTTTGAAATATCGAGGTTTCCAACTTTAAAATTAGCCCCTCCTTGGGGCTTTGAAAGCGCGAACTTTTGGAAAAAAATATATTATTTTCCGGAACATATGATATATACTGTTGGAAAAAGCGCTATTTGTCGGGAGAAAACTCGTATTTCATTTTCTTAACGAAACATTGGAAGTTTACTAAAAGTTTAAAGAAATACAAAAAATGACGTGTAGCTCCCCCGCTTGTGGCTCAGCTTTATAGCTAAAAATTTTGAACAAGGTTAAAAAAATGCGCATCCTTGCGTATTTCTTTACTTTGGAACATTTGGGTTTCCAACTTTAAAACCGGACCCTTGGAGCGCCGAAAGCTCAAAACTTTCAGAGAATTTTTTTTTTTTTTCGGTCATATGATATATCAATGGAAAGATCGCTATTAGTCAAACATTGTGTTTCATGTGCTGAGGACTCCGTATGTATCGTACGAAAAACAAAAGACAAAATATAATTGAAAGAATGCGATCCATTATTTAATAATAAAATGTAGCGCAAATTTCTGTAAATGCCCTATAATAATCATGATACTGAATAAAATAAAGCAAAATATAATACAATTCTAAATTTATTGTTTTTTATTAAAATACATAGTAAAAAGTCCAGACTAAAAAATAAAAAAAAAATAAAAAAAACTTTTTAAAAATAGCCTTTTATTTATGCACTAAAAAGTACAACTTTCTTAGTGTACGACTAGCAGATACGCATTTTAACATTAAAATCTGAAACTACAAAATACTATTCTGAAAAATAAAAGCCGCGGCCGCGGATTAATAATTAAATACGAATATTATAATACATCCTAAGCGAAAACTACAATCACCATTCCACTGTTGTGCGTCACAATACACCACACACGCCGAATATTTTTGTATGTAGTTTCAGATTTTAATGTTAAGATGCGTATCTGGTAGTCGCACACTAATAAAGACAGTACTTGTTAGTGCATAAATAAAAGGCTATTTTTAAGAATTTTTTTTATTGCTCTTTTTTTTCAATATATATATATATATTTTTTTTTTTTTCAAAAAAAAAAAAACATACAACAAAGCCCAGCATCGAAAGAAATTAAGGCAACAACTTAAGTGGACAATCATCCGCTTTAGGAGATTATCCATAAAGTAATACGATAGCGTGTACGGGAGAGAAAAGGACGTGTCTGTTTTTCCGAATCTAACTAATAAAAAGAGGGAATGAGAGAACAGAGTCCGGTCAGTAAACTTTGGAGACAGTACACTATGGCCAACAGTTGGTTTGTGTGAGGAGAACTGTTAATGACCACTGCGGAGACTAGAAGGTCGAAGAAGAAGCGAATGCAATGCTGAAAATTGAAATGGAAGAAAGCGTTTATTAAAAACGAATTAACAAAGGCCATGAAGCGCGATAGAAATCTCTGAAAGGAGAAAAAAGGCTACTCTACGACTGACTGCAGTTGAGCCCCCATTCAATAATCCTCACCCGACGCCACTGCTACTCTAGGCACGAACTTCACCGTTCAATCGCAAACCTTCACGTCCAATAATATCAATGAAAGGCTCGCGCTCCTGTTCTACATTAAAAATCTTCCAGTTTACCCCGTTTGTCTGTTTGTTTGTTGTTCGCTTTTCTTTGGAAAGCTGTGTGCTAAATCGATGTAAACTAAACTATAGAAAACCGACTAGGCCCTAATTTTCGCTTCTTTCGTTAACGGCTGTAGAAAAGAGGGCAGAGAGGTCATTTCGAATTATACGGTAAATGTCGCGACGAAAAATAGAATTGTTTTATGGTATCCTCTAAAGGCGTCTCTATAGTCTAAGGGACAACGATAATTTCACTGGCGCGCCGGTGAAAAAACCGTTCTGGATTATTTGGTGTGTGCCTTTCTTAAATTTTGCCTTAATGGTTATTTTTAAACTATCTAAAGAAACACTTAAAATGAAATAAATAAATCAACGGGAGACATTACATAAGGTAAACAAAACGAGATACTGTAAACAAAAAGCAGAACAGACTTGTCGACTCTTTTCACCTATTTAAATGAGCAATAATAATAATAATGACGATGATGATGATGATAAAAATAATAATAATAATAATAATAATGATAATGACAATACGTCATAGGCTTTTATTTAAATATCTTCAATTAGGCACATTAAAAGAAAACAGTTGCCGATGATGGCCCTTCGTTCGATGATAATAGTCTACTATGGCTGATGGTTATTTCTTATTGTTCGGAATTTATTACGTCCGACGGTAATTGAATTTATACGCATTAAAATTCCAAGTAGATTTAGAAATAATTCCGCGTAATTCTTTTACCGAATACACACTCGAATCAAACGATTGCACTTTCACCTGAAACTATCCTAGTAGTTCGAATTAACAATAGGATAGACGTATTAAAATAGAATGCAACACTTACTAACTTCCGAAATCTAAACAATACTTCTGCTATTTACAAAGCAAAAAAAACAACAGATGATGCCATACAAAATATTAAGGATTATAACAGCAACGTTCGCGTCAACAATTCAGCGTACGCTATTCAAGTAAGGTGAAAGCGCCCTCCCTACAAAAATCCAAAAACAAAATACAAAAAGATCCGTGAAGCGGTAGAGCGGAATCATCCGCGTCTGAATACGAATACCTCACGAATAAAAACCGAAAATATTCATAACTCGCGAGTTCTTCATTACGAACCTAAAGAAACAAAGATTTAACCGAAATCTTAAAAATACACGATGTCCTCTAAAGGAAAGAAGCAGACTCGATGATGCTGACGAAATCATTAAATCATCAGAGAAACTATACCGGTAAAAATAAAATTATGAAATTAAATAAAAAGGAAACAAAATCGCCTTCGTCGAGAATTAAAACGTGAAAGTTGGTAGTTCTATTTAAACGACCAGTGATTATTTTAATTTTTTTCCTTTATTTCTTTCATATATTTATATGTTTCTCTTTTTTTTGTTTCATTTTTCGTGGGAACATTTGCTTTTCCGCAAATTAGTCGTTTTTAAATAAAACCATTATCTTTTTTTTTTTTTTTAAATAAGTTGTGTCTCACAGGGCAATTTACCTACTACACCAAAGATGAAATACATTTCGTGATTTATTTTTACTATTATTCTTCTGATTTCGATGTCGTTATTTTTTATTTTATAATTTTACATATTTACCTATTTATTTATTTATTTATTTATATATATATATATATTAATTACAACGTAATTCTTAGGCTACTCCCCATTAGAAAAAATGTCCCAATTTTATCTAACGTTCGTTATATTTTATAGGATTTTTGTTATTGTTATTTAAAAAATGTCACAATTTTATGTAACGAAAAAATGTTTTAATTTTATATAATGAAAGTTAAATATTAGGATTTTTGTGGTTATGTTATTTTTTGTGTGTGTTGATGCCAGTAAGAATTACGTTGTAAATTTTGATCATTTTATACAAAGTATAGAAGAGAAAGGGACAGAAATGAAAACAAGAAGGGCCAAGAGGCGCAGCGTCTTGCGAGACCAAAGTGGACGAGTTATATATACATATATATGTATATAACAATGTCATCCATAGCCAAACCCCCATCACTTTTTTGGTCTCAAACCGTTACATGTATTGTATTATAGATAAGAAGACCAAAGTATCGACGAAATTCTGCTACGTTCTTGCGTTATGGAAGTAATTCATCTGATAAATAATCGATGGCTATTCGCAGACCGGGAAAAAAAAAACAAAAAAAAACAAAAATCAACTTGAATGCCTGCAATAGGAACTAAGAAAGAAAAGGAAAGAGAGAGTAAGAGACTCGCGAGCGCCAAAATAGCGAATCGATAATTACATCATAAAAAAAAACACACATTTGAAAATCGAACAAAACAACAGCCTTCAACAGTGATTAGTGCTTGTCTCTCTAGTTGAAGGCGTTTACACGACGCACATTTATATATCGTTTTTTCCCATTTTTCATTAAATTTATTTTTAACCGTCTGACTGAAGGTTGGATTAATCAGCGGAGCTCTCTGCAACCGTTCTCGACCCGGTATACTACTAATAAGCGGTTCCTCTTCGTTAAAATTAGCCCGGAAATAAACGGATTTTTCGATGGCGGCAAAATATTTTGCATACAATACAAACAGCACACGCACACTCACGCGTGCGCGCGCAACGAACGCGATCACTTGTCGAACAAATTCAACCGGGGGTCTACTGTCCACACCGTGGTAACAACTTCATCATCGAACACGCCATAGCATCTAGTTACATGTCGCCGATACAGCGAGACGCAACTGTGACGGACGACATCTGCTTCGCCGAACTAAATGTATAGCCGAAAACGTCCGAGCAAAACCTCCGCGCGCACTCAATTTAATGAGGCACTCTCACAACAGATCGCGATTAATAAACGCGAGCGAGCGAGCGAGCGAGCGACAGGATTCGACTGACAAACAGGAGAGCAGACCAAAGCCAGAGAGAGGCGAGTAGCAATGATGACGATGGTCTAGACGCCGGACACACACACATGCGTACACTGGACCGAGAGAGGAGAATAGCGCCATACACACGATACAGAGACTAGACCACTAGCGCTATCGACCGATTGTAGTAATTTCAGTATTTTACCGGCAATAGGAGTTATAAATACATTGTGTATTTCAGTCGGATACCTTCAGTCGTTGCACATGCTTCGCCGAGAACACTGAGTTGGTAACGTGTCGGGGGACTTGTCTCTTTTTCTGTCGATGAAGGATCCTTCGCTTCACCTTAAGAATACGGTTCTTTAAAAATTAACTCCTTGCTTCTTTTCGATTCTTTTCGGTTCTTCGACGAAACCTAGACATTATACTGCGTCGTCTGGTTTTTTCTGTTTTCCGATTCTCGTTCGAAAAACGATCCGCAATTTAAACCAGTTTCTATCGGCGGGGGCTTTTACAGTGTCTTCTACGCATCTTGTCGTCACCGTCGCAGTTACGTTGCAATGGTCAACTTCGCGCATCTATCCTTATCACTGTTAAAAATTGCAAACATTTTGGAATTTACTTCCTCGGTTGTTCGTCGCTTACAAGGGGGGACCTCTTGAACGACCGTTCGAAATTCTCATTCGTAATACTCTAACCAGGGTCTCGATGTATTCCTTTTAAAATGTTCCCGGCATTCTCGAGCTCCTCCGGCCGTTTTATATTTAGAAAAATCAGACTGGTACATACACATCTTTTATACAATAGGGAGTGACATGGATATATGTTTTTTTTCTTTTTGCGTTTTTTATTAAGAATCTACTCCAATTTTCTGCGACTTGGTCTCTTCCTACTCCATTCTGCGCCTCTTATATATCCTATCTTCTCCTTCTTCGCACATTGTTCCTATTATTTGTTCCTTCCTCCTCGTATCGAGATATAATTGACTCCTTCGCGTAAACGAGTCCAAATAATTTAAAAAAAAAAAGATTTAGAATCAAAAAATGACGAAAAAACACTTCTCTTTTGTCATTTTTAAAAAATAACTCATACAATACATACACTGTGAGTCAGAAAAGTCTTTAGACACCTATTAAATTTTTGTTTTCTTGCAATTATCGCGAGATGTTTTTAAGATAGAAAACTGGAGAAAAATCTAATAGCTTCTTAGGACTAGGAACAATAAGGAACATAATATTCGAACAAAAACAAAAAAACTAAATTGAAAGAACTAGGGCCAAAAAGCTAAAAATTTGTAGGAAAAAGTACGTCACAAAAGTCTTTACACAGCAGCAAGTTGAAATGGGCCTTTCCCAATAATTAGACAATCTATCGCGCTAAAAACGTTATCGGCAGTGAATGCTCACTACGTAACCCCTCCGCTTCCGCTTCCACGTTTTCCGTTCGCTGCAACGAGTTGAATAATCCACCTTTTTAATTACTTGTAAACTTTCGTGATAAGCTGTGTGTGACAATCGTTGAGTGTAAAATGCGGAAAGAAATTTCTTTCGATGTCCGTCAATTGATAAATTTTCATGCTGCGCGTGGAATGTCCTATACAAAAATTGCACATTTACTCGCCATTAAACAGGAGTGTACAGTCTTTGAAGATTGCACAACGCCGCTTTAAAATCGAACATCGCCTTGAAAATTTGAAACGGACTACTGGTCGCGTCCAACGATCGTTACGCTGCATGAATCGCCGCGGCGTATTATTCGAAAAATAAAAGTGAACCCGAAACTCAGCGCGCCTAAATTAACGTCCGAATACTGTGCAGAAACCAAAAAGCATTGCAGCGCTGAAACCATCTGTCGTGTCATCAGAAAAGAAGGATATAATGGCCGAGTCGCTCGAAAAAAAAAACATTTCTCAACGATCGTAATCGGAAAATTCGACTGAATTTTGCTCTCGAGAACGTTTGGTAAATCGTATTGCGGTGATGTAATACATTTTGCGACAAATCAAAATTTAATATTTTTAGCTCCGATGGTAAAGTTATGGTGTGAAGGAAGAGCCTAATGAAGAATTAAAACCGAAAAAATACGGAAGCGGCAGTGTTATGGTGTGGGGTTGTATTCCAGCGGGGGTGGGGGTGGGCGAATTAGTCTTCATTGACATGATTATGAATGCCACTGTGTATGTTAACCTTTTAAAGGAAAACTTACTAAAAAGTGGGCATTTCACGATCGTTTAAATTTTATCAAGACAACGATCCTAAGCATAAATCACGTATAGTGCAAGAATGGCTTCTCTATCGATGCCCCAAAGTCCTTCAATCGCCGGACCTAAATCCCATAGAGAATGTATGGGACGAGTTGGATCGCCGGATTCGCCAAACGCAAATTACCTCCAAAGCTGAGTTACAACAACGATTGCAAGCGGAATGGAGTAATCTGACGGCTGAATACACCAGTAAGGTAATTTTAAACATGTCGCATCGATTACAATGTGTAATCGATGCAAATTGAAATGATACGAATTATTAAGTTACCAAATTTTTTCAGTTTTTATTAATCTCAGAGGCATATTTTTACTTTTTTATCTGGCTGTGTAAAGACTTTTGTGATGTAATTTTTTGTTCAATTTTCAGTTTTTTGACCCCAGTCCTTTCAATTTAGTTTTTTTTTTTTTTTTTGGTTCAAATATTATGTTCCTTGTTTTTCCCTATTATTATTAGAAGATAATATACTTTTCTACATTTTTCTATCTTCAGTGAATCTCACAATAACTGCAGGAATACAAAAATTTCGTAGGTGTGTAAAGACTTTTGTGACTCAGTGTATATGTACATATATGGGGCATTTCACGTCAAATGTCCCAGCTCGTCGCTCGAGCGCCAAAACGCTTACTTTTCAACTGATGATTACGCTACTAACAATCATACACAAAAAATAACAACAACACCTTTTCCATGTACATATTTTCCTCAGCTTTCCCCAATGAAATCATTCGCCCTTTTTTGAAAAAGGTGCCTTTTTAACCTAAAAAAAAAAAAAACACAACACGCGTTATATCATTAAAAGGGCATTTTTAATACTATCTTTTAAATACTCTAGATCGAAATAGGAGGGGTTTCTAGGCCGATATAGCAATTTTCATCAGAGTGTGGTTTTTTTTTTTCTTTTACGAGATATTGAACGCCTAAATAAAGACGGACCGCCACTGCGTCACGCGGGACAGCGTAACGCAAAATGTTTATCGGGTTTTTCCAATATCTATTTGACGTCGAGTTTGAATTATGGGGTTAGCTTACGTTTATTTAGTTATGGATTGTCATCGTTGTGACTGTGTTGAATAACAAGAGCAAGCGACGTGTCGAAAGCGCGTATTACTTTATGAACATCGAAAAACTTGAGCTTATAACTTCGGAAATTAATTTATTTAGCTTTAATTAACTAACTTATTTATCATAGATTAATTTAATTATTTTTTATCTAACGCTATATTTTCATTCAAGATGCATTAATCTGTTTGGTAAAAGTAGTAATCATCCTATTAATTCGGCGAAACAGTTGTTTAACTTTCCCACATCTAAAAAAGATGAATATCAATCGATGCTAGAAAGAGCAAAAATTTTTAATAATTGTAGAACTGAAATTTATAAACGTAAATCAGATTCATCTATTCCCAATGTAAAAAAAAAATTATCTGCAAACACAAAGAAAATGTTAAAAACGAAGCAAAAAAAATAAATAAATTTCTGTGATACTCTTATGTAAATATACATTATGTAATTATATCGTGAAAATGTACAAAGAATGTTTCAATGTATAAAAATAAATAATATGTGTACTTATGTGTAGTAGAATTAGTTATTTAGTAAACATTATTGATCAAAAACACGCTGTGCTCCATGTCACGCTGTGCCGCAGCGGCGGTTCGTCTTCATTTAGGCGTTCAATATCTCGTGAAAGAAAAAAAATAGCCACACTCTGATGAAAATTGCTATATCGGCGTAGAAACCCCTCCTCTTTCGATCTAGAGTATTTAAAAGAGAATATTAAAAATGCCCTTTTAATGATATAACGCGTGTTGTGTTTTTTTTTTTTAGGTTAAAAAGGCACCTTTTTCAAAAAAGGGCGAATGATTTCATTGGGGAAAGCTGAGGAACATATGTACATGGAAAAGGTGTTGTTATTTTTTGTGTATGATTGTTAGTAGCGTAATCATCAGTTGAAAAGTAAGCGTTTTGGCGCTCGAGCGACGAGCTGGGACATTTGACATGAAATGCCCCATATATATGTAGATATAAGGTATGCGAAAATGGCGCGTGTATTCTACTTGGTATTTTAGTTCTTTTATCAGTAAGAACGACTCGTTTTTTTTATGACTGCAAACAGAGTACTTTATTAAAATGTAATACAAATAGAATATGGCACGCCTTTTGGTATAATTTTTAATTCTTTGGCTATATTACCCAATATTTTAATTTTGGACTGATGTAACCCGCGTATCGACAATTCGGGATTTAATTTAACAATTTCAGTTTTCCATTTTAATAGATTTAAAAAATACGAGAGAAAAAAATTGAATTTAAAAATTAAGAACGAACAGCAAAATGAATTGTGAAATTATTATGGCGGCAATTAAAACGGTTTCGAAATACGAAGTAGCGACTGTTGAAAACGATCGTGCATTTAGATTCCTGCTTTAAACAAATCAATCACGAGCCTTCAGTTTTGATTACTAACAATTTCGACTTCTTTTCAACTATCACACAAGTATTCACTTTGTAATTCAAAATAGACATTGCAGAACAATTAACAATCTTTTCTTTTTTTTTTTTTTTGTTTGTTTAGAAATATTTTTATACGGCCCGGACTGTCATCCATTTAGCCATCCATCATACTTTGGAAATTAAACCAATATGTTATTATTCGTTATAAAGCGGACTATAGCAAAAATTTCAGCACTGCCAGAACACACAAAGTAAATAATGAACACTATAATATGGAGGGAAAAATCCGGATGAAATTAATTCTTCGTACAAACTTTTTCTATTGTGTTCGTATCTGTCGCAACTGAACAACAAGTGAATAATGTCATTAATAACACCTATAATGTGGTTACCGTTGCAACAGGAGAGTCCGCGAAATTTAATGCCACAAAGGGGAGTGCGCCATACGCAATCTACAAACACCATAGTAACATACCTATGAAAATAAGACGACTGGAAATAGACGGCGGAACATCAAAGTACCAACGAAACAAAGGAATATCAAATTGAATCATATCATGTCTACCAGTATCTTGCCCAAAGTACTAACGAAACGAAGGAATATCAGATTGAATCATATCATAATATCTATCAGTATCTTGCCTGTCTGTATAAGCCATATTCGATCCTGCAAGGCAGTTGCATGACTCCTGTGATGTAAGTCTGAGAAAGAAATGAACCGGAATAGGATTCCATTCGAAGTAGCGCAGTTGGTCGCGGCGTCAGCATCATCATTTAGCCCGAAAATCCAATAAAAAAGTTTAAATAGCCATTGCTATTGAAGATATTTAGGCTCGATCTCGTAACAAGCGGGTGACACTTATAATTAAAAGACCTATGGTTCTAGTGCAATCAAGGCACCTACATAGGATGTCGAAGAAAATAGTGAGAATTTATTCGGCGAGCATTGTGGTAGTCTATTCTCAACATTCGGCAGTGAACGGTCTAGTTCCCAGAGACTTAAAAAAGTACGCTTCTAATAATAATGCGAGGAAAGTTTTTTTTTCTATCGATGTCTTTTAGCTGTTTTTTCGAAACCGTTTTTTTTTTTTTTAATAATTGGGCTTGTTCTAAATCGGATGTAAAATAAAATTATCCATCCTTCCTTTTACGACTTGTAAACATTTTTGTTCCCTTCTTTTTTTCTTTTCTTCCAACCTTTGGGCACACCGGCTAGGAACCTACACCCAGAAAAACAACAAGAAAGAAAAGAGACGTCAGTTAAATTTTGATTCATTCCGAAATGGACAATATAAAGGAACTAACGAAATAATTAATGGATAGCGAGGGGAATGACAAAATATAAGCTGCACAATAAGGAGCAGGTTGAGTTTCAGCACGCAAGAATATAAAGTACAACGTTCGACAGAAAGGAATGGACATTCAAAAAAGATGCGATTGGTGTCGCAAAGCACCGCTTCGTTGAGGTGGAGAGGACAAACAATTGCGAAAGGAAACAAGGGAATAGCTAAAACGAGAGAAGAGGACAGCAAAATGGCCAAAACGCAAGCGAATCATAGAAATGACAACACAGAACGGGGAGCGAAATAGTGATTTTATTAACGTTTTGAAATAACCATATTCCATGATATTTACACGGTCTACATTCTTCAGCAAACATTTTTACTGCGTGTTTAATTATTTATTGCTACAGTATACGACATTCCAAAAGCTCAATAGATATCTTTTTAATTATTATACGTCCGTAAAACTGAAAAAAAATAATAATTAAATAAATAAATTACCCGCTTCTCTGAAAAAAACGTTAAATTTAATCACATTTTAATACATGAACACATTTTCGGCAGGCGATAAAAAAATTTAAATCAGACAGCAATTAGTTTTTTTTTTAATTAAAATATTTGATATGTTTCTTTACATTTTTAACTTTTATTGTTACCCGTTCGATTATTTCCTCTATACTTCGCCTGCGGTTCAATCATAGTTTGCTTCCGGATTCCCTTTTCCGTTTTTCTATCGTTCAATCGCCTTTGTGTGACCCTCCAAAGCTCAACTATACCTGCGATGCGAATCACGTCTTGTTCGAATGGCCCTTTATTTTCTCCGAACGTGCTATTCCGTATTCTAATCTTCTGCGCTTTGGCCTTCCTACTCCTTATAGTGTCCACTCCATTCTTGCATTCCCCTCTCTCAATATAGTTCCCCCTTGTTAACCTTCTTTATCTCCTCAATTTCTAATCTTTTCCTTAACCTTTATTGTTTAATTACGCTGTTCAGCACTATTAGACAAGACAATACGTTGTGAATTATCTGATCGTTGTGGCACTTTTGGCTCAACAAAAAAGTGTCATTTGAAAAATCTTATTCACCGGCTAGCATATAGTTCCTTCCGCATTTTCGAATTCCGATATTGCGTCTACGTCGCGCTTAATTTATACTAATTCGTTGATTCAATTCGTGTATTTTGTCCGATATAATCGTGCTTGTAATTCTGTTATTGTAACTACTTCTGACTTAACAGAAATGCACTCCTGAGCTAATAATAACATACCAAGCAAATCCTTAAAGTAGACTATTAATTTTCATAAACTTTTAATTACCCTTGCGTAAAGGGAAATTATAATTAATATAAAGTTAGACGTTATTTTAATCAGTGAAATAGAAGTTTCTTAGATAATGTCTGCTAATGGCGTGTGCCTGTTCTCCCTCGTAACTTATTATTCGGCGATGTGCAGTGATGTCTCAATAGCAGCTCAAATTCGAACCGCTATTCTGTATCATATTCAACAATTAGCGAAAATGTAAACTATTTAGTCAGACTCAGGCACTAAGCATCAGTACTTAAGCGATATGTGTCTACAACCTATAGAACAGCAACTACGAATTAAGGCCAGGGCAAGTGCACTGTTAATAAATATTAATATTTATTAATTTTCGCAATTTTTATTTACTTTAGTTTATTCATTTTGATTTATCGGCGTGTATAGTTATATGTAATTGAAGTGTTTTTTTTTATTAATTTTTTTTTTTTTTTTTTGTCTCGAACAATTCTAGTGCATTCGGCCAGCAAGTTACACGCTATAATTCTGCTTTTTAAGACTTCAAATTTCTATTTAATATTTAATCGTCTTTCGTTAATGAACAATCTATTAACAGACCGGTTTATTCTTAATATTTGTTTGAAAACATTTTTGGTCCTCCGGAGAACGTTAAACAAAATAATATCGTAACGTACATTTTAAGCTATTAATTCAATCAATCTAAAACCAAATCATTAAGGGTTCTCAAAGAGGCGATGGAAAAGGAAAACGCGGTTATCAGAATAAACGGGACGGTAATTAATAATATAAGATATGCAGACGACAGTTTTGTTTTAGCAAGCAGTCAAGCAGAAAAAATAATGAATAGAATTGTAGAGCATAGCGGCCAATATGGCATTTTAATATGGTTTTTGCAAAGAAACCGATGAGATGCATATTGAAAATTAATGGAGAGGAAATCCAGCGAGAATCATCAATTAAATATCCCTTGGCACAATCCTAGAGGATAACTGTACCTCAAAAAAAAAAAAAGAGATCAAAGCAAGAATAGAACAGGCAAGGATGAAGTTTGCGAACATGAAGAATCTATTAGACGGGAGTTAAAAGTCGAGCTGAAATTAAGGATGCTTCGCTGCTACATATTTTCAATTTTATATTATGGATGCGAAGCATGGACAGTAGACGCGACTTTAGAGAAGCGTATACAGGACTTTGAACTGTTTATACCATCTCATGTTGCGTAGCTGAAGGATTGAAAAAACTACCAATAAGGAGGTGCTCGATAGATTGGGTAAACAACCGAAAGTAGTGTGGGCAATATAAAGGAACGAAAACGTAAATATTTAGGTCATGTGATGCGAAGACCTAAATACGAAATTTTAAGATTAATCATTCAAGGAAAGGTCATAGGAAGAAGGTCTGTTAGTCGTCCGCAAAACTTGTGGATGAGGGACTTACGCCGCTGGTTCGACTGCTCATCAGTAGAATTATTCCGGTTAGCCGCTTCAAGACATAGCCTGTGAATCATCAACCTCCGTGTAGGAGATGATGTGCGAAGAAGAAGAAGAAGAAGAAGAAGAAGAAGAAGATAAAAAATAATACCAGCAAGTTAATCTGTTAACTCCAATTTTCCAAAACTGAATAGTTCCAAGTGCTCAATTTTTTCGTGGTATAATCTCACTTTCACTAATTTAAAAAAAAAGAAACAAACTTAACAGCATTATAGTAATAATACAATATGCGACTAGTCCTTAATGAAAATGTATTACATTTTTAGTTTCATATTATGAATTACTAAGTGTGTGTATATGTACATAACAACACATCGTCGTTCAAGAAGTCCCCCGGGACTAACTGAGAAAACAACATTTGTTTCGAAAAATTCATTTTTATTCATTAATATAATCACCTTCAAGTGCGATACAATCACTCCAACGCATTTCTAACTTTTCGATACCCCATGCTTGTAAAACGATTTGTCCTTGGCGGCCTCAAAATAAGCTTCAGTTACGGCGATTACTTCCTCATTCGAGCCAAATCTTTTTCCCTGGAGAATCTTTTTCAGATCAGCAAAGAGCCACTAGTCGCTGGATCTGGAGAGTATGGTGGGTAGGGAAGCAGATTGAAGCCCAACTCGTTCAACAATTTGGCCATTGTTTTCATTGACTTGTGTCTCGGTGCATTGTCTTGATGAAAGGTGATTTTTTTTCTTCTTCATGTGCGGTCATTTTTTTGCGATTTCATCCTTCAAACGCACCAATAACTCAATGTAATAGTCTCTGTTGATGGATTTTCCCTTTTCAAGGTAGTCGATGTAAATTATACCGTGCGCATCCCAAAAAACTGACGCCATGACTTTGCCAGCTGACTGTTGCGTTTTCGTGCGCTTCGGACGGCTTTTATCGGCTGCACGCCACTGAGCTGGACTTCCGCTTCGACTCCGGAGTGAAATGGTGGATCCATGTTTCGTCCATTGTCACATACCGACGCAAGAAAGTAAACAGTGACAAACAGTTCTTTGAATCTTCGACTCGTTGTTGCTTTTATTCCATTGTGAGCAAACGCGACGCCCATTTCAAAAAGATCTTTTTCATGCCCAATTTTTCGTGTAAAATTGTAGACGCACTTCCACGTTGATATGTTTACCATCTCAGCAATCTCACGAAAATTTAATTTTACGGTCATCCATTACGATTTTTAAAACTTGCTGAATATTTTCTGGAGTTACTGCTTCATTTGGTCTACCCAAGCATTCCTCCGCATCATTTGTATCAGTCCGACCACGTTTGAAATTAGCATACCACCGGCAAATCGTTGTTTTCGACGGAGCAGAGTCTGGATAACATTTTTCAAGCCATTGCACGGTATTTTTCCCCCTTAAATAGCAATGTTTTATCAACACAGGAAACTCATTTTTTTCCATTTTTTTTACACAAACGCAAAAGTAACGTCACTTTCACCACAGTGTATAGCTTTGCTGTTTATGGTCCGATTGAGGTGAACATTAGACAAGTGTCATTTCAAGGTTAGTTCTTTCGAAAAACAAAGTAGATTTGATATTACTAATGCCATCTGTGAGTTAATCCCGGGACTTATTGAACGATGTGTTATATACATACACACACTTAGTAATTCATAATATTCTATTTGAAGAAGTTATACAATAGACACCATTTCATTTAAATTTCTTATTACAATCAAGTGGTTGGCTAGTGAGCGAAGGGGGGGCGAAGGAAGCCCACTAGTATATATTAATTACAACGTAATTCTTAGGCTACTCCCATTAGAAAAAATGTACCAATTTTATGTAACGAAAAATGTCCTAATTTTATATAACGTTAGTTACATGTGATTGTTATTTTAAAAATGTCACAATTTTATGTAACGAAATATGTAACAAAAAAACGTCTTAATTTTACATAATGAAAATTAAATGTTAGGATAAGATTTTTGTGATTATGTTATTTTTTTGTGTGTTAATGCCAGTAAGAATTACGTTGTAAATTTTGATCATTTTATACAAATTATAGAAGAGAAAGAGACAGAAATGAAAGCAAGAGGGGTTAAGGGGCACGGCCCTTTGCGAAGCCAAAATGGCCGAGTTTATATATATATACACACATATATACAAATATATAATATAAATAATCACGGTGTATATTTACTATTTTCTATAAAACAGAAGTAAAAGATGAGAGCCAATCTTAAAAGCTTCACGTAAAAACCAAAATGTCTCACTATTTTATTTGCAGTCTTTTATTATAACTATAATGCTATTTAATTTTCAATGGATGAGGTTTCTAAACTTAAGAACTGTTCTTGTAACATAGTCGATTTTAAATATTTTTTATTAGTTTGAGTTTCGGAAACTTCGCTTTCCGCTAGTTACTAGAACTGTCAACAATATCCTTGTTGCAATCTCTTACATTTAGGTATAATTGATAAAATTCGGTATTAAGAACAGACTAATTTTACTTTCAGCTTCTCTATCAGCCGAAGTTCTGACATTTACTAGCTCTTCGCACAGAATTGACTTGTTGATGTCGCATTTTAGATTCCCAATAAGATTTTTCCCCCAAATTTTTACAACAATCGAGAAATTTTTCTCTCTCAGGAAGATCGCTTGTCGTAGTACAAGAATCCCCATAGTTCCAAATAAGGTTTAAATCTTTTATAGACTAGTGCTGAAACCATATCTAGCGAAAAATTGAAAAATTCATTTTTTAACACGAAATAATAAAAGGCCCATCATCATTAGCACACTCGTTTAATTGACATTTTATACGTCCAAACCTCTTAAGTTTAAAAGAGTTGGCTCAGCCTTTAATTATCCTAGTTATGGCCTGAATAAAACAATATTCTCTGTAACTTTCTGTGAATAACACTTTTTAAAGATATATGCGCATTCGACGGTATCCCCATTTCTTTTGTTTAAATTAATTTGCTAGCTGCCTCGATTTTTGATATATTAAAGAAACATAAAAAATCGAAATCTTATACTGCTCTGTTAGTGCCGTGGACTCCTCGTGCGCTATTTTCGAACCACACAATTCTGAATCTGTGACAACTCAATGAAATGATTCGTGAATATCAGCGATTTCAAATCGTACCGTCTTAATACTCGTTATTTTTGCTTTCCAGCACAGGTCACGCGGCAGGTCTATTTAAATGTGAAAATCGTAGCGCCATCTGTTGGCAGTACTAAATTTTCGGAATCTGACTAGTAAGTGTTGTAACAACAGTAATGCTCAGCGAGAGAATGCTGAGTCGTATGAACCGTGGCGCGGACATAAAGAGCTGATGTAAAAAGGTTACAAGTTGTACTAGATTTCGAAAAATATCCCTAAAAATTAGGTTCATCTTCCTGAGGGCGGCACTGACACCACAGCTCATTGAGTAGAAAATATTATTACTAATTCGATTAAGTTTTAAGTTGCTAATGAGAGAGTGGTAGTTGTATAAAAATTATATTGTATTATTGTAATATATAAGTGTTATCATGAATTAAGGGGTATTGTAATAGGAAATATTATTATTTTAGATGATGGCGTATAATTGTAATATAAATGATATAAATAATGAGAGTACGGATATTTTATAGTATAGTAATACATATATAAGTTAACACTTTTTATACTATAACAGAAAGTAGTACTTAAGTGTTAAGTTGATGTTATATTGTACAAATAAATGATATAATGATGTTGTGCGACCCGCAAATTATTATTAAAAAAAAAAAAAAGAAAAAAAAAAACTAATAATATTTTACAACTATAACAATGTTAAAACATTATCGGCTATTACTAAAAACGGTCGTAGGCACATTACCTCACAGTATTAAAGATCTTTTTAAATTCGAAATCTTACATAATGCAGGAATAGTCGTGATAGTTTATTATTGTAAAAATTAGAATGTGCAAAAAAAGAAAACTTGACCGTTTTTTTTTAATATTGATCCGCTTTTTTGTTTGCATAAAAATGTGAACTAAAAAAAGCATAAAGAGGCAAAAATCATTTACAAGTCATCCAGTTTCTTAAAATAGGTGAACGACGATGCATAAAAAGAAATAAAAAAAGTGCTGAGATATTTGCACTGATCGAAGTAGAGGAACTTTCAGAAATAATAATGAGTTCATTTTAATGAATATAACGGGTTAAAGAGGGTTCAAATTTATGGTCGAAGCTGCAAGAAACAGATGTATGGCATACACACCAAGGTAAATTAGCGCGTTGTCGTAAGTGTATTAATCACATAAAAACATTACGCTATAAATAATTATAAATAGTAATATTTTTATTTTAACATCTGGCTATGTAATTTCGTAACTACGTCGCATATTAGCAATATTCCATAAAAAAAATCGATTTCATTCGAATATCTAAGAAATTCAAATTACGGCGAAATTAATAACGAAACCTGCAACACGAGTTTCAATACATACAAATCTCAAATACTCGCCAAGTGCTTAAAGTTCGCCTCAATTATCAGATTGGTAATACAGACAAAAAAAAAAAAAAAGGAAAACAGATTAAAGAAAGTAAAGAAAGTAGGCAGCGATCAAAGAGAAAGAAAATTGAACATTTAAACTGATATTAATATGCGGGCGAACTGCGAGTAGCAGCCGGTGTATACACATATATATATATATATATATATACGCACTAAGGGACTTTATTCTCTTTGCTCACCTGCGCGTCACCTGTTAACTAAAGCCGGTCAATCATTCACATTTTATGGAGAAATTGAAGCAGCTGTCACACGGGACAAGTTCAAGGCTGAACTTTCTGAAAAAGGGAGCGAAAGCTCAGCAATGTCAATAATACGGAACTTGTTAGAAAAAGAAGGTTTTACACTGAAACCGCTTGGCCCGCCAAAACAATAATCGATGGATATTCTCAATGGAGAAAACTAAAAAAATGACAAATAATCATAGGAAAAAGTATAGTAGTAAAATTATAATGATATAATCGAACGGCCAGAAATTATTAAAAAATAGTAATTTTCTTAATTTATCGACTAACTATTCGCCTCAATTTTTTTCAACCAATCAGAGCACTAATAAAACTACGATCAAAACTTTTACAATGTGTAGAAAAAGATATATCGCGTTATTCTTACGGCGAGGGTAATAAGGAAATCCTGTAACAAAGTTCGTAACGTTTTCGCGTTACGCGTATGACATTCATCAGTCGACTGAACCGGCTCTTCCCCGAGAAAACTGACATAGACAATTTCGCAGATGAAAAAAGTTTATAGTTGTAATGTGATGATGGCAATGATAACAGTTTATTACAGGTTACCCTGGTTTCTTTACTTTCCTTCCATGCGTCGCTCCAACATCTCTGCGATTTGCCGCCTGCGCTTTGGGCACAGTTTGCTTCCTTCCACGCTTTTTCGTTACTCTCTTGTGTCGTCTCCTTTTTGTCCATTGCACTGTCCAATATCCAATTTGTGTGTGATCCCGAACACATAATGTTCGGGTGTTCATCTTTTGTAACCGATCAAGCTGCTTTCTACTCCTCCCTTTTACAAATTGGTATTTACATTTTTGTCTCTTCTCTTCTATACGTTGTATAAAATGATCAAAATTTACAACGTAATTCTTAGGCTGGCTCCCATAGATGGTATAACAAAAAAATGTCCCAATTTTTGGAAGTCGGTAGAAATTTAAATATAACAAACGTTACGTAATGGGGGCCGACCTAAGAATTACGTATTAATTTATATATATATATATATATATATATATATATATGTGTGTGTGTGTGTGTGTGTGTGTGTGTGTGTGTGTGTGTGTGTGCACGCGCTCGGGTGTGCGTATATATATATATATATAGAGCCCCTACTCTCATCAATGCCGTTAGGTTTCCTTAAACCGCGTATACAATATGTAAACAGTCGTACGTGATATTACACCTTCACCGAAACCACCATCGATCAATTTTCACGTTTCCGAAAACGTTTTTTTAAGTCTAACGCAGAATTTAATCGCGGAACGAATATCGCACTTTTCATCCATTTTCAGATTTGCACATGCGACCCAAACACACCTTCACTAAAGATACACGTCTAACTCGAAAACCAATCAACGGAAACTGCTGACATTTTGTACAGGCACTCTAGTAGGATGTAGAAATATAATACGGCTGTTGTTTAATGGATCACGACACTTTTATGCGTGCTAGAAAAGAAGTTTCGGGAACTTTTCCGACACAGCGTGTATATAAATATATATACAGTGACAGATCCACGGGGGGAAATAGGGGACATCTCCTCCAAAGAACAAAGCCTCTATGAAAAAATTTGTTATAACAGAGAAACTTAATTTATGCTATGAAAGATTTGTATGAATGTTAAAACATATGAATTTAATTATATAACTAATATTTCATACTATTTTCACCAGTAAAACTATTAATGTTCGTTTTTTATTCTATTTTAAACACAACTGTCGTCGATCTCTTTTGCCATTTTTATTAATTTTTAATTTTTATTTTGTAATTTTAATTAAAAATAGTTCAATGAGAAATATATATATATATATATATATTTAAACTTGCTCGCGAACAAAGAATTCGGATCGGATTACTAACAAAAATAAAAAAGAAGTAAAGGAAACTGTGTGTATAATGAATTGAATACACAACGTTAAGATTTATTCCCTAATTTCTTACAATTTGTAAAAGTCTTTATAAGGGGCACAATTAGAACTGTGTCAATTGACATAACCAAGAGTTTCTCAGAATTTATCTATAAACATCATTTTCAAAAAAAGTAATAAAATTAGTATCGTACCTCAATAAATAAACATGGCGAAGGTTGCATTATTCTATATGTCTTAACTATTACATATTTAGTATTCCATCCGTTAAGTAGTTATTAAAAAAATTCTACTATGTATACCGTTTTTTTTTTTTTTTTTTTTTTTTTTTTTGGAAGTAAAATATTACGTCTAAGTGTCTTGTACAGGTTTAGACAGGTTTAGAAATAACATTAGTATTCTTTCCTTATATAGAAAAATATGATTATGTATTCTGAACATTTAAATAATAAAGGTGATATATATTCTTGAAAAGCGTATTAATATTTTTTAATGATTTCATCACTCATAAAGTTTTTCCTTCTTTTCGTAATTTACCAAAAAAAAAAAAAAGCTTAAATATCAAAAAAAGAATAATTAATTCGAACTTTCTGCGACCTATTAAACCGATACTCAAAACAAATACGCAGAAAGAAATCACTTTAAACGAAGCGATTCTTTCGTTTAATAGTATTTTCAAGATCCAATTTATAATATTAATAATATACGATTAAAAAAGTGACTAGTCCGCTGACTGAATCAACGTTATTCACAGTTTCATCAACAATTTGAAATCCGAAAAAATATATTTTTCCAGTTCGCGGTTTACAAATCAGAACAAATCAAAAGTGTAATAATTACGTTCTCAGATCTGTCGTTAATATATAAATAACTTTCTCCAATACGTTTTTATTAGTACTTAATCTAAAAGGAAATATTATTGTTATGTATTTAAAATGATTCGCATTAATTTATAGAATAACTTTACTACATCATGTGCATATAACTCTCACACAATGTGCAAATCGAAATGTTGAAGTAACCGTATGTGAATATCTTTATTTCTATACACATGGTGACCTTTTTAACTTTACAATCTCCGACACCCTATGTCGAGGGTAGTATGGGATTCACTTTACTTTTGCACGTTTAATAACTTATAACCAGTTCAATCACTAACGTTGTAAATGATTCGGAAAATGTTAAAAACACAAATAAAAACCAGCAGTAAGTAGACATTTTTTCGAGAAATTAAAAATTTGAATGTTTTGAGCATTTCGTTAAAAAAAGATAAAAGCGCGAAACCTGTTTTTTGGTATGTACACGATGATTGCAGACTACTTTTAAAATCATAAGCTAGTCATTGATTCAAGGTGACACCATATTTGGAATATTTTTATTTAGAATTTCAGTAAGCGTACACTATCCATCACAACGTTAAATAAAAATATTCTAAACATGATGTATAGCGTAAATTTTATTTACAATTTCACCCATCATGGAAGTTTTATATAAATTTAACATAAATTCATCGGGCATCCATCAAATATTTACCCTCAGCCTAAAAACGTTTTACGTTACAAAAATTAAACCCCACAAAAATGATTTATAGATGTGGACCCGACAAGGTATGTGTATATTCCGAATTCTCAACAAATAAACGGTGGCAAAGTCGCAGCAAAATATTCATACACAACATCTTATGACAAAACAAAAACGTTTACGAAGTATAATGATATATTCGAACAATCACTGTAACAATGAAATATAGGAATAAATTAAAACTTAAACAAAATTAGCACAATAGGTTTTCGTAAATTACTAAAATTATTTACACATTTTTAGTATAACGCGGAATAATTCCTTACAAAAACAAAAAAAAAAAAAACAAAAAAAATTAAAATAATTAATTTATATATAATTTATATATACATACATATATATATGTATATATATATACACACACATATATATATATATATATACAATAAATAAAAATGAATATTGGGTTGATTAACAACATTTTAGAATACACAACAGACAGCGGTAAGAAATATAAAAATGTTTATTATACACGGAATAGACACAACAGTATATGTGTTTCGAGCAGCGAGGAATATGACAATTCAGAAAGTAGATTATTCCAAGAAGAGAAAATACTGAAACGAGCACAACCTAAATAAGAATTAAAAAGGAAACACATTGTCTCGTATAACGATAATCATAATAATAAAAATACTAGTAATAATAATAAATAATAATTGCGAATAATAACGTGACTAGGCTAATATTTAAAACAACCATAAGAAACAACACGAAGTGAGGAGAATGAAGTATACAATGGAAGACAGAAAAAACGCGCCAAATTAATTTTTATTATGTTACCGGCAAAGTGTATGATGCAAAGTATAAAATAATTATTTCAAAGTTCTCTCTTTCTCTGTCTATACTATATATATATATATATATATGTATATGAATAACAATATTAGCATTACCTTTATTTCAGTTGTCATTTATTATCTAACTTTTTCAGAACAGTGTTTAAGTTGCGTGCAGAGTAATGAAAATTCCATTTAATAAATTTGAATTTTAGAGAAAAATTCATAAAAGCACTAACTAAATTATTTAAAAAATTAATGTCAACTTCAAAATCATGAGTACAATAAAGCAAAAATAATTCAGTTTAAAATTAAATTCCTTTAAATATACACAACTCTAGTCTAAAAAGCTTTTTAAAAGCTTTTTTTTTAAATTTGAATTACACATAAAACAATATAAACGTTATCTGGTAGGTACAAAAACAAAAGAGCAAATTATTCGAAACGACTAATCTATAATTCACACATCAGTGAACTGTAGCCAAGGAAGGATCTGCTAGTAGACCCCTTCCGTCTCCCGGCAATCATGAAGTACTTTCAATTAATATTTAACATTTCTATATTTTCTAATCGAGAAATAAGATTTTGTCAATATTAAACTAGAGCTTAATACAGATTTATACATTCATCAGGTTGCGCTATTTATTGATTCATTCCCGCCGAGTAATGTAGAGATATGTAAAATAATAAAACGCGTGTTAGAGGTAGTTCTACATTATACGAAAATTTGACATTTTAAATTACGTCACTGAACTCCGTCCCTTAAAAAAAATCCAGCCTATCTAATAAATGTTAAAAAAAAAGAAAAAAAAAAACTTAATTTAACCAGTTTTAATTTTAGCAGAAAATCCCGAAAATTGCTAACAGATTTACCAAACCAATACAATTTCTTAAATTGCAAACAATGAACGGGCAGCATATGGATAATTTTACAGTGTTACAATATAGCTAAGCGGTTTTACTTATAGTATACTTTAACCATATATATATATATATATATACATATATATATATATATAAAAATATTTATGTTTATAGAGTAAATCGACGAATAATTTATGAATTTTTGTCAACGATCGGATAGGCTTAGGATTTTTATTACCATCGAAAGAGACATGAGGCAACACTATTTCTTCTTGTAATTAAAAAATATTACGTAATCATCGATCGGCATTTAATAAAACTATACGTTATAATCAGTTTTGAAACAATTACTTCAGCGTTTAAACTCGAAAAACAATAAACGAATCATGAAAGTAAGAAAAATAATCAATTAATATCCAGGAAGGCAATAAGTGTACAAGGGGGGCTCGCTCGCCGTTAGTTTGTTAATACAATTTATTCGTCGTAAGCAAAAACGTACGTGTTTAGATAGAGTTAATCCGATCAGAGTGAAAAGCCAAGGGTTTTCGCGGTCCGATTGACCGAAGAACAAAAGAAGAACTCGCTAGAGAACTTCCGTATTAAATTTATTACCGTTTGACAATGTTGAATTTCGTACGAAATTTTATGTGAATTTCAAAGAACAGCAAATCTGTGCAGAAGGAATCCGTTTTTATATACATATTAATGCAAATGAAATTACTAAGTATAAAATTAAGGCCTATTATTGAAGTTTAGTAACAGTTACAGAAATAAAAAGAAATGATAAATGGTGTCTCTGCATGTTGAGCGTTTACATCAAATATATCTCTATGTATATATATTTTAATTGTTTTTTGTTTTTTTTTTACTTACAAATTAATAAAAAAGGGGGGGGGGGAGCATCGGTAGGAAAAAATAACACAAATATAATCTCACGAAAATCATTAAAAATGATTCCAGAGTCGAACACACTCAGATTAGAAAACACGCCGATCTATTCCGAAGCATATTTTAGACAATTTACGAGACCAACGAACACAAAGATTAACAACAGGATGAACAACACCATTAGAGATTAGAAAAATATATGAAAAAAAAAAAAAAAAAAAATAATCAATACAACCGAAAATACATTTTTACGAGTTTCTGTAGAAAGGCTTTTCATAGTTCGTAACAGAGAATATCATCTCATCGGTTTGTTATAAATCGGATGAAATGAGGACGCGATTGTTATAACAATACCGGTATACATACTATATTATGCAATAATTGATAAAACGCGTGTAAACGCTGTGTAGTATATGTGGAAAAAGATAAATGGCGTAGAAGACTGTGGTGTAGGCAGACACTTTGTCGGTAACGTTTATTTGTATTGCGGAATCATTAGAAAAAGATCACTTCCTCTTCGGAAGCCAAATTTGATTTTTTCGCGACATTATTGACGGCGCTATTATTCGTAGGAGGGCTTTGAACCCGTTGATGATATCGTTCCGGTATTTTCGGATATGTATTCGTTCGTTCGGCTTTAGATTCTTTAGTATTGGCTGCAGCCACCAACTCGGTCAATTCGCAATTCTGCTGCATCATCGCCGGACTAGAACCGGTTCTGGAGTGCGACGGAACCGTAGCGACCGAGAAGGAACTGTCCGTCGAAGATAACCTCGGGTGTTGGTACAACGATGACGAGGAATGTTTCGAAGATTCGTTTCCGCCTTGCTGCAGCTTTAACGGGATAATCTGCTGTATCGGGCTACTAGAACTAGACATGCTGCTACTACTATTGCCAGCGCTACCAACACCGCCGGGACTGCTGGTGGCAATGCTGGGCGCTGACGATGAACCGGTGCCACCGCTGCCCAATTTGGAAGCCAACTTCAACGGCAATTTCTGTTTGATCTGCACGCTGGAGGAAGAAACTTTCTGCTGATTCGTAGCGCTGATCAGATTCAACGGTAACGTAGAGGTCGAAGTGGTTGGCTTACTCAGCAGCATTGTCTGTTTCCAGCGCATAGAGTCCGATCGACGTTTATTACTGGCCGAAGAAGTGTCCGGCGGAACCGTCGAAGGCGGCGACGGAGCTTCAGCCGTCGGCAAGTTGCCGGAGGACGATCCGGTCGAGGCGGTAGGCGAACTAATTACGTCCGAATTAATGTGAACACCTTGCGAGGCCAACAATTCCAATTTCCGGTACAACTGCTCCCTCTGAAGGGTAACATCGTTCTGTTCGTTGCGTATTTGTTCTTGCAAGCGCGCCAGTTGCTGACGTTTTTCTTCCAGATCTTTCTCCTCCGTCTCCTTCTCTTGATGCCACTGCTCGCGTTCCTGCGTCAGTTTATCCTGCAAATTTCGCAACTCCTCCAGCTGCTGACTATGATTGTACAGCATCTTCTTTTCCTTCTTTACACTACTGTCCGACGACGCGGATGACGGTTCCGCGTAACTACCGCCGGACAGTCGTTGGTCCGGTTTCTGCTTCAAACGCGACTCTAAATCTTCGATCAGAGTGGTCTGCTTCATGATCACCGTCGCCAGCGTATACATATGACTAGTAAGTTCAATTAGAATAGGCTGCACAGTTTTATCCACTTGCAACAGAAGCGGTAACTGCTGGCACGACTGAGACGCTAACTGCTGATTTGAATTGGAAATACCGGTCGTTGTTCCGGTTCCAGCGCCGCTGCTACTGCTACCGCCGCCGCCGCTACTGCTGGCAGCGGCGACGGCCACATTGAAACTAGCCCCCATCATATTTAACACGTTTTTCCAGGAGATTTGCTGTTCCTCGAGGAAGCCGGACAGAGAGAGTTTTTTCAACGGTTCGTTGGTATTTTCGGACGACGCGGTCGACTTCCTGGACGAGGACAATTGCTGCGACAGCTTCCGGGCCGCTCCGCCGCGAACTACGCACGCGTCCTTATTAGCGTTATCGAATCCGCCGAATGTTTCCGCTCGCTTCGGCAAGATCGGCGATATGTAGGCGACGCTCTGGCGTTCGCCGACCGAGCTGGCGCTCCGACTTAGACTGGTCTCGGTGTTGTAGAAGGAACCGGTCAGTTCGCGAACCCGGTGCAGCACGTCGATCACCTCTTTCTGGACAGTTTCGCGATCGGTCTGCTCGGACAACAGCTGACTGTAGACCGGCGGTTCGGAGGACAGTTTGATACCGTCGGCGGCCAGCAATTTAATCTGTAACGCGATCTTCTCCTCCAACGTTATAGCCTGTTCCAGATCTTTCTGTCGTAAACCTTCGATAATCTGTTGCACGTAGACATGCTGTCGTTCCTCGGTGGACGAGCAGTTGTTCGAACGCGAGCTTTGCTGCTCGCTGATAGCGTCGTAGTCTTCGTCGATCGAACAGTTCCGGATGATGTCACGAATTGTCCGAATCCACGTCTGCTTTTCCTTCGGTTTGTGTATCTTCAGTTCGTACATTTCCGGATTCGGCAAATTCGACGAGATCAAGTACAGGCCTCTGCTATCGCTGCCGGCTTTCTCGCGCACCAAAAGTTTATGCAGCGATATCACGCCTTCCTTCCCGTACGGCGTCACGAAGGTAAACTTGTTATTGTTCTCGGTCAGAAAGAATAGTATGTCGCTCAGCACGATCACGTGCACCATCTGCATCTTCGTCCGGCCCTGCATCAGCATGGCCACGCCTTCGAACTTCAGCTTCCGATTGTTCGACAAAATCGACGACTTCTTGAACTTCTTCCCCTTGAAGTAGGTGAACGATTTCGGATCGATTTTGTTGTAAATTTCGATCTTCTTCTCGTCCTTTTCGCGTTCCTCCACTTTCGCGTCCACGTTGACCAGAATGCTTTTGACCAGCGAGAGCGCTCGCGTCAATCGGTCCAGTTCGTCGCGGTTGTCCTTGGACGTTTTTATCAGCGGCTCGATCAGCAGCGGATACTTGGTGAGCCGCTGCGTCACGAACAGTATACACTCCGGTATGCCTTTCTTCTTCAGAAGCGGATTATTCTGGCAGTGCTTGACGAACGTGGAAAAGTTGGCATCGTTTTGCAGGTAGTACTTGTAAATGTCGACGGCGTCTCGATGCTTGGAGCAGAATTCGCCGTAGGCCGATTTCAATTTTTCCGCCGACTCGCCGGAAAACAGTTCTAGCAGAACGTCGCCGATTTCCCGGACGATCGGTGCTTCGCGCTGACGCTCGCGCAACATGTACAGAAATTTCAGATGGATCTCGGTCAGGTCGCCCAGTCGCGGGAACATCCGATTCAGATTCACGCCCAAGTTGAAGTACTTCTGCAGACCGTCCACGAATATTTTCTGCATAACGCGCAACGTCAAACAGTGATGTTTCTCGGTCAGTATCAGTTCGTAGATGTGCTCTTGCCGTTTAACTTCTTTCTCCTTGAGCTTTTTGATCAGTTCCTTGTTCACCGTCAACGACCACGTCTCCGGTTCCTCGTCTTGCAGGCCGAGAAACGGATCAGTATCCAGGTCGTTATGAGTGATCGGAGCCTCGTTCAGGAACTCCAGTAGCGGCGTCTCGTCCAAATACGAGCCAGAACTATCTTGGAATTGGAACTGTGAAACGTGATCGCTCGGCAAGCCGGAAGCCGAAGACGTCGACGAAGGCGTATAATAATAGGCGCTGCCGCTCTTCAATTTATTGCCGGGCGGCAGATCTTTCTTCTTCCGGAAAAACAGGCTGGCTCGTTTCTGACGTTTTTCGCGCCGATTGGCGTACATTCCGTCCTGGATGATGTAGTTCAACAGGGAGGATCGATTAATGGACGGCGCGATGCCCGAACCGCTCTCCAACAGAGACACCAGAATTTCTTCTTCCGTCTCGCTTTCGGTACCGCTAGGGTTCGGCCCGCTGGCGCTGCCGACTCCGGCGGCTCCAGCGGCTCCAACGGCACCGGCCAGACCGATATCCGTTTCCGATTTTTTGCCGGCTTCCTTCGCGGCCGATGACGCATCTTTATTGACGCCGAATATCGACGGAGTAGAGACGGACTTTTGTAGCGGCGGCAATCTGGTCTGCAGCGAACCGATGGTCGGCGATCCGGCGCCCTCGCTTTCGTCCGTCAGCAGTTTATTCGAGACGCCGGCTTTGATCTTTTCGAAATCGCTCTGCAAATCCGCTTCGTTCAACGAACGCGTCGAATTCGCGTCGCCACCGACCGAGTGCCGATTTTTTCGACCGCCGACTAAGGCGGCCGTGGACTTACGACGACGTTCGCACGGCGACGTCACCATAGCGAACGGATCGATCGCGTTACCGACCGCGCTGCTCAGCAAGTTGACCGTACTGTCCGTGAACGGATCCTCGATGTAGTCCGATTCCAGACTGCTTATGCTTATACTTCTCTGCTGTCTGCGACTAGTGGCGGAAGCTCTTCGACGATCGCCGACACCGGTGACGCTGCATCTCGGCGGAATAATAACGCTGCCGATGCCGATCGGTTGCTTTTGACCGCCGCTAAACGCGGTCAAATCTTCCAGCGCGGACCAACTTTTTCGTCGTAATGTTTCGTCCGCCGACGACGACAAGGCGGCACTCCACATGGTGGGCGCAGTCCCGCTGACGGCCCAATCGCAAGAGGTTCTCTGCCGCCGTTGGGCACCTCCTTGCGACGACAACGGCTGCGGCGCTGCCCCGGAAAAGTGAGATGTACTCAGCGAAGTGGATGCGTCCCGATAGGACGGCGACGAATTGAAGCTGGTCTGCACGTCCGAGTCGGAATCCTGATCGTTCAGAGACGGACACGAGCAGCTCAGTCGGACGGAGGTTCCTGCGATCGTCGTCGGATCGTTCGAGTATAAACTTCGACTAGTCGCGTACAGAACGGCCGTATTGTCGTCCTTCATCTGTTGCACCGAATCGACGATGTCGTGCAGCTGCCTCAAGTTGTCCTCCAACATAAGGTAGTGTTTGTTCGGTCCGCAACTACTATTCGCCATCGGAGAGTACGGTGTAACGCTGATCGTCGGTAGTAGAGAACCGGAATTTACTATCGCGGAATTTACCCCGGCCGCGGCACGCGAAGATGCCGGAAAAGCGTAAGAAAGACAGGACGGCGCGGTGGAAGTATTGAGGACGGTGGCGACGCCGGCAGCTGGATCGATGGTGGCAGCGGTGGCGCTTGTCATATCTTCGTCGGCGCTACTATCTTCGCTGCTGTTGACGGCGGATGTGGATGACCGCTGAGCCACAAAATTGTCGGCAACCACCGTTTTTAAATCCAAACTCATTATGACCACCAGCGACGCTCCTCATCCACTGTCAACAGCACCAACACAATTTATTAATATGAGGGTACTTTTTATTTTTTTTTACAATTATTCTTCTAAGTACACATTTTTTATTTGCTGTAACCATATAAAACTGGGGGGCGGAAAAAAAAGATCACGCCAATTTAGGTTTGCAGGCGAATTAAAAAAATGTCTCGCCGAATCGTTCAAATGTTCATAATCACGCTACTTTGAATTCGACATTTCGATGATAGGTTTATTACACTTCTTGGTAACATTGTTTTTGCCATACATCCCTGTCCTGCTGCGACCGCGCCACCGCATACCACCTTGTGGTATAGCGGAAGGGCTTCTTCTGTAAAGCTCAATATTGCCGATAATATAATTAAGCTGAAAGTCAAACGGATCTCAGTGGAGAAGCTAGAAAGGGTGCTTGCTCGCCCGCTTAAATCCAAAAGCGTCTGATAGTCCATGGTCGACGTCTCATTAGGATCAGCCAGAATAAAAGACACGAAAAGAAACTCTAGTCCGTATTATTTTTTCTCTCTCCAGAAAATGCCCATCAAAGTGAAAAAACTGATTACATTAATTGGAGAGAATGACACGATGAGGTTGCGGGCATCGGCGCAAAAGAGAACTTCCAAGGTCTGCGATATCCCTCTCTTACATAACGGTTACACGGAATGTACAATGAAACAAGTAAGAAAATGAACACATTAAATAAGAAATGATACGGTATAAAGTACAAAACAGCAGAGCCCTACAACACGATAGAATAATGAAAGGAAAACATCGAATATGAGAGAACTAGCGCGTGTCATACACCTAAATTCGAAGGAAGAACCGAATGGAACTATCACGAACACTATATCTCCGGTAAGGCGCTAATTAACATTTATCGAGTTGATATGAACTAATCGCGAAGCATGGTTCATTACCGAGCCGGTAAATTTCAAATGTTACACGCCAACAAAGAGTTACGAAAATTAACTTGTAGAGAAGAACTATACTCAAGATTATTAATACAGAAGATAAAAGGGAACGATAATTTAATAATAGTGAGGGGAATTGGTACGCCAGTGTTTGAGAAGGATTATTATTATTATTTTTTTTTTTTTAACCTCCCTTGGGTTTGCTACCAGAAAGCATTAGCCCAGCAAAAAGGAATAGATGCATGGAATAGAATAGAAATTATATTTTTATTTTGTCGACAATGGAAACAAGGAACAAACACCCCTAGAACAGGAACAACTGAGAGATTAGGTAGAGAAAGAATATAAGAGGCGTTGAAAGGAGCAGAAAGACCAAGCTTTAACCGATGACAATAAAGTCTCACGCTCGCAATTTTTTTTTTTTTTTTCTTTTAAATATAAAAAAAATAATATTATTTTATATATTAAGTGGCTTTGACCCAACAACTAAAGAAATTAAGGAAATTGTTAAATAGAGAGACCATTAGAAATAGAGCTTAGGAAAGATTGAAGTGCAGGATTTATTATATGTGAATATGGAAAGGAAAGGACAAAGGAAGAATTATAAGGGGAGCAAGAAGACCCAGTGCTAAGATTTCAGAGTACAAAACAGAGCGCTCAGAATCAAGGGCAGAGCATTCAAAGAAGATGTGGTTTGCAATATATAGTGGAGTAGAGATGGAACTCTATGAAGGGGACAATTGGGTGAGGAAGACAGGGAAAAACGAAAACGTGAAGAGGGTAGAAGGGAGTGATTAAAACGCAGTTCGATTAAGAAAACGATCGCGGAACGTTGATAACAAGAGGAATGAAACCACGGCTGAGGACAACCGGTTGTATTTGAAGATAATGAGAGGCGGGATTTGAAAATAAAGGAGGATAGATGTCTGACCACAGTCGGGAATGATTAGCTGAGGAAAGAAGGAGGATGTTTGAGGTTGGAAAATTACAGAGCAAAGGACCATCGCGCGCGGCCGAACGGGCTAAAACTCGATGCCAGATAAACCAGAACACTCGAAGAGCACGTGATTATTCGCATCAGAAACATACTGAGAACCTTCAGGATCCAATGGATAATTTGGAGATGCAGCCCAGAAAAACCGATTTAGAGAAGAAGGAAGGAGACTATGCGAGAAAATTTAGTAATTATCGACCGACGCAAACTGGGGAAATCATAGAACCAAGGACGGGAAAAGATAAAGTTATAATAAGGGCGAAACCAAAAAAGATAAAATCGATTTTTGTAAATAAGAAAATTTAAAAACGAATACGCAGTTTCAGTTATAGAAAATGAACCTGGAAGAGGGTTCGACTTCAAAGGCAATGTATTAATTAAAAAGAAAAAAGCAAAAAAAAAAAAAAGTTACAAAAACCAAATGAAAAAATCTACAGAAAATCCGGGAAATGATACTGTGATATGTAATTTAAATGAATACACAATTAAGATAAATGGAATTAAGAAAAGCTGCTTGGAACGGAAGAAAAAAAGAAAAAAAAAGTTGAACAAGTCCTTCCGCGGGGGGTTGGAGGGGAATAAATAATAATTGATAAATAGCGAATGTATCGAAAATATAATTGCAAAAGCAGCGAGAAATGCGTCGGAATACAACAAATACAAACGGAAAAAACGATGACACAGAAGAAAGACGAAAATATAATAACTCCATTGAAGAAGTAAAGAAAAATATTAACTTTCAAAAACAAGATTAGTAACGAATGTCAGAAAAGGTGGTCAATTGAACAATGTGCAAACTGGAAGATTTAGATAAAAGGAGCGGAGAAGTGACTTGCTGCACAAGAAGATAAAACAGCTCATTTCTCACAAGTACACCGGGGACTATCTATGAAAAACGAAATACAGATTCGCAAAATGAACAAAAGAACTACCGATGTGATGTAAACAATCTACGTACATCAACGAACAAAGATCGGAAGTCGAAAATGTAATATCAGGCAAAGAACGAAATAATTCAATAGCTTTGCAGCAGTTAAAATGCTGTCTGAAAACTAAAAAAATTCAAGATGGAACAATATACCGGGGCAGAACTAATTACCAAGGGTATATGTACACTTTTACAGCTCCAGTATTTTCAACGATTCTCTATAATCAAATGCAGCTTCCTTTGTTGTGGGCCAACGGCTCTAGTGGGCCCATGCAAAACGGACAAAAAAAAAATATACATATATTACTTGGGCCACTGCTACATTTTTTAAGTAACACGTCGCGAAATATCACTTCTGATCGTGAGTGAAAGAAGCTGTTTTAAAATTTTAATTCGGTAATTACATAGTTTCTCCCCGTATTCTGTTGTTAAATGAAATAGAAAAGGTCTTTTTATACATCATAAGCATCTTTTAATGTATTAAAACTACGATAATAATTTCATCGAATTACACACATATGTCTATGTATATGCAAAAAAAAATTAGCAATTGTTTTTATTTATTTTTTTTGGGATTTTTATTGACAGCTACGGAATTTTGAACAGTTTTTCGCATAAATTTAAAAGCACAACTTGGTCGTAAGAATCGATCATATTTATTGGACGCGATGGAAAAAAATATCGAGTCAGGAAGATATTCTTCGTAAGTTGAAAGTGCATCGGAGTACGGCTATCGTTCTTAATAAACTTATGTTTCTTTTTTCTAGTTAGCCTTATTTTCGTCGTTATCTTCAAACAAGCACACCTTTTGGAGACATCTGTCCTAGTACACCTCGGCAACAATAAAATCTGCTTGTCGGAATTTCAACGAGTTTACAATGTTATAGCCTAACTGAATAAACCCATCAATTGACACGTATTCCTTCTACAATACCTACATTTTCATCAGTAAAAAGAAAACGTTTTTGCTTCAACTTCTTCTTTACGTCCCGCAATACGTCCATTCCGCAATCGAATCTCCAAATTAACAGCATTTTAGATCCAACGAAAAAATTACATTTTTGAGGACTTTTTTTATTGACATAAAACGTTTTTTTTTTGTTTCTTTTTTTTTACTAGTTTTCATCGACCCACAAACTGAATTTGGGTGCAATCTACATCTTTTGATTAGTTCTTTTCCCTCCCGTCTAAGTGAACAATCACCCAACTAGTGAAAATTTTTATATACAAATAATTTTTCATTTATTAAACATTTTTCGATAGACAAGAAAATTTTCGAAATATATACAGTCTCTCTTCCATACATACATAAACACACATACATTTATATTTATACGTATATGTATATATCTATGTATGTATATGTATATCATCTTTAGTTATTTTTGGCTTCGATAAAAATCCACCTATTGCCTTTACAGCTAAAAAAAAACATTTAAAAGAACGATAATAAAGACAATTAAAAAACGACCTCCCCGAATTTTTGGCCGACTCTCTTAATCTTTTGTTTTTTTATTTTTTATCGCTGCTCAACTTCTACTGACAAAACACATTTTAAAAAAAGATATGTAACCGCAGACAGTCTCTATTCATTAAACTTTTATGGTGTCGGTTCAACGATTCTTAAAATTTGCCAAAACGTCCGTGTTTAGACATATACAAACATTTCCCCTTTTCTTTACACGTTAATATAATAGATACATAAATATAGATAATAAACATTTTATTGATTTTAATGAAATCGGTTCTCGATCGATTTTTTTTTTTTTTTTCGGCCTGAACAACATATGTATAGCTTATTTGTGGCCAGTGATCGAGACTTATTGACGCATACACTCGGCGTGAAGCTGCTTGAACAGTCCTTTCACGCGAGACCGCGCACTACATCATGATGGAAAACTACACGAAGAGACACGCGAAAATCACGAGCTGAAAAATCAAAAACGAAAATACGAGAAATTAACATAGAAATCGAGACACGGGCGATAAGGGCGGAGAAAGCCGCCCACTCTTAGCGAACAATTGGATCGAGTGCGATAGAGAGACAATGACGAGGGAAAAGAGAGTTCTACAATAAGTCGGTTAACCAGGTTGGCTCGGAACGCGGCTAGTGGTTCCTAAAACGACACAGAGCCGCTTTATCATTGACGCTCTGAATCACATTATCATAATGTGTGCATTCACATTATAACCGGGTTAGATTGATACTGCACCACCGCCTTCCCTCTGTCGCCATATTATTAGCGACCGATTGATCTAAATTCGCCATTATTTATATCCTACCAGCGATGGTAAAAATAATTCGTAACGGGAGATTATTAATTAGCGTTCGTTTTCTTTTTTTCCCTCGAAACTGTCAGTATTTTCTGTTTGTACAATTAAAAACTAAAGTAACGCTGGAAAAAAACTGTTCGACGTCGCTACGATTTTCACAAATGTACTTCAACGATATATGTACATATATAAATACATATATATTATATGCTAAGCAGTTTGAATAAACGATGCAGAAACGAAAGATAAACGAAAATTAAGGAAATTCATTCTAATAGACACCAATTTAAGCACGATGCTACATTTTCCCCCCGCCCGTATGCGAATTACCAACTAGCCGAACTCTATTACTACAGAAAATCTGTGATAATAATTCGAACGATTCTACATCATATAACACAATATGAAAACACTTGACGACCGATGAAGAAATTAAACAGGTGGTCCGTCGTCTTCTGGGGAAGAAACTCAAATGTTACTAGCTATGACAAATTACTACATAAAAATAACGTTTGTAGTCACCGTTAAAATGAGAATCTTATTCAATGTATTTATAAATTTTTTATTCTATTCGTATTTCACGCACGACCTGAACAAGATGAAATCCGGGGTAGCTTCAAGTCGATGATAAAACATTTTACCCCACTGATATATATTAATATTAATTACAACGTAATTCTTAGGTCACCGGTCATATTAAAAAATGTCCCAATTTTATGTAACGTTTGTTATATTTTAATTTTTACCGACTTTATATACATATATACACTAATTACAATGTAATTCTTAGGCTACCCCCCATTAGAAAAAATTCCGCAATTTTATGTAACGAAAAATGTCTCAAAAAAAAAGGTCCTTAATTTATGGAACATTTGTTATATTTTATAGGATTTTTGTGATTATGTTATTATATTCGTACGGGAGACCGATTTAGAATTACGTTGTAAATTTTGATCATTTTATACAAAGTATAGGAGATAAAGAGACAAAAATGTAAGCAAGAGGGGTCGAAAGATCAAGGGGCCCAGCTCCTTTCGAGGCCAAAATGGCCGAGTTAATATATATATATATACATACATATTATATGGGGAGTTTAAATTAGAGTATAAAAATTAAACACGCAACGGTGGTTTGTAATAAAATTTGGAAAAATCTAAATACTTCCTGTTTTTAATCGCACTCAAAGTTACTGGTAAAATATGTTGCGTTACGATTCGTATATAAAAGTGCTTTAATAGGGAAAGAGACCATGAAACCTGATTCGTAATGCGGAAAATATGTGTACGCTCTTTCTAACGTTGATGACGGTGGTATACAAAATTCTGAACTTAGTATTAAGGTCGAAACTGCTCTAAGAATCCGATATAACGAAACAGTAGTGTATATCAGAGACGACGCTTGGCGAACATAGAACAGCACAAAGGAACTCAGTGGTGATTTTGAAAAAAAAGAAACCAAGATAATGAACGATGGTAAAAAAAAAAAAAAAAAAAAATTAATCATACTTTTCCAAAAATGGATTTTGCGTTCTGAAAACACAAAAACAAAGTACGAAACATTACGAGTAAATACCGCGGAAAGAAAATTCAAACGTAAAGGTCACAAGATGTTTCGGAAACAACGTGGAAGCAATTTTCTAGAAACGTGGAAAGCTATCGCGTTAACGAATGCTACCTGGACGACAAAGGGGAATGATTGTCGTGAATTCGTCATTTTGTAACATCACAGAAACGTTATATAGAGAGTAAATCAATGGTCAAGACACTTAACTAAAACCAAGAAATCGAGGACCGCACTCCGATGATTAAAAATGTAGCGCGGAACAGTTTGATGGTAAATATTATATACACAACTATGGACACTAAAGGCGACATTTTATTGTTCAATGGAGAAAATTTAATTTCAGGCATTAAGCGTAATCGCACTTTTACGATTTACAGAGAAGAGTTTGTTAACGAGAACGCCTAAACCGGGTTAAATTTAACAACAATAACCAATGAAGGATGATATTTTTCTCCATGGAGAATGATGTGTATATACTGGAGGAAATCGAATGAAAGCCGTGACCAGCGAAGAGACAGCTTCCAGTCCGCAATTAACAAACACTGTAAGCAGAGTATGGGCGCACAAATGGTAGCAGAAAAACGAACCGCTCGCAGAAATACCGTCGTCGTTCACATGCAATCCACGGCGCTAAGAAGCGTGTTGTCAGTGAAAATTAGTACTCCTCCTACAGTTTAACGCAGTACGGCCGATCCGACGCCACCTGCTCAAACGCGATCCTCTCAAAATATCGGCCAAATACGCCGTGTTATTCACCTTTCTTGTCCGATACGAGTCGTCGTGTTATCATTCGACTACGATGATTTTCAAACGATTCATAAAATTAAGTCAACCGCCGGCAAACCGACAAACATTTTGGGCAAATTAATCAGAGGAGAGAGAGAGATACCATTCCATAGATTTTTTTTTTCTCAAAGAATTTCCGCAAATATTTGCGAGAAAATATTTCATCAATAAATTTCCACGGAGACATGAAATACAATCAGGTGTACCTGTGATTAAGCAGACGGCATATTTACTACTTTTTCGTGACCTCTCGCTTGAACCATATAATATTATTAGACATATCCGTTGAAAAAATGTTTATACTAGAATAAAAAATAAAAGTCGAAAAATCCATTAATCGAACACCTATTTGTGTCCGAATGTAATTTCAAAAATTCGATTTCAATATACTACCGCTTTTATTTTAAAATTGTGATTTCGAATTTTCTGTTTTTGGTAGCAAATACGATTACAATTTTGTTACGAAATAAAGGTGGGCAAATAAATACTACGAAGCAATCGCGTTATTCCAAAGAGACCTAATATGAACATAAAATGCGTTAAAAATCGTCCGTTCTAGATTTTATTTTATTTACAAAAAAAAGAAAATTAAAATAATTACAACCTCCTCTATTTCGATGTTTTCGACAAATTCAGTATTAGTATTGTTTTTTAATCCTTTTTACTGGGATTATGCCAAATTACGTACAAAGCGGGCCAACAGTCATTCCACAGTCGACTGCGAAATGATTTTTGGCCCACCCAGCATATTCCAGAATCGAAATAAAAATATAATTGGGAACAATAGCAATATTTACAAGTTATTATTAAAAACCTGATTGTGAATGAAAAAAATTATATACATATACATATATTATACATGCATGTGTGTATGTATATAAAAATTTATTTTGAATTAATGCGCGCAGTTACGAACACATAGTGTTTTATAAGTGAATAAAGAAATTTAACATAATTACATAGGATGGGTTACGGACGGAATGATAACTTAGAAAAACTGTTTAGTCCAACATTTTCAAAATAAAACGTTGTCTGAACACTGACCAATTTGGTTGCGTGTGTCTTTTAATCTTGAAACGTTTACCATTGGTTATTCAAGCCCTTGGGGATTCCAACCACGGAACCCTCCCTCCTTTAGAAATCGTGAATTTTATTATTATTATTATTCCGGTAGAACGCGTACTATAGCAAGTTTTTCGGCGTTATTTTTGCGCGGAATACATTCTATAGCGACAAAGAATTCGACAACGACGACGCTCCTCCGGCAATAATTGAAAGATAAGAAGATGAAAATTGGCGAGAAAACTAGTATTTCAAAAAAAAAACTAGAAATTTACCGGAAAAAATAAAGTAGAATAGAATAGAATAGAATAGAATAGAATAAAATACAACAGAATAGAATAGAATAGAATAGAATAGAATAGAATAGAATAGAATAGAATAAAATAAAATAAAATAAACAAATATACTCGCTTATAATTTACTACACATAAACCGAATCATTTACTATAAAAAGGGGACAGAGAGACAAAAACCAGAAAATAATAATTTCTACGCGATGTGTCCACTTCGCAGTATTTTTCTCGTTCAAAATTTTTATTGAATTAGAGAGTAACTTTTGATTCGGTGATTTCATGGCCCCCTCCCGGCCGACGAAAAGCGGGGAATTAGAATTCAAACGCACAGACTTGAGTACTTCTCGAATAATCTACTTCTTGTAACCTCTCCATATCAGTGGTCAGATACGAAGATGGGATAATAAACGATCGGAAATGAACAGCAATCAAGCGAATATAACAAAGATAAGCCAGAAAAGAGAAAGAAAGCCAGAGTCGGAACGAGGATAACAAAACGGGAAAACAAAGGAAAACAAACAAATTCGTTGTTTGCAGTAGTTGGTGGCGCCGGCCAGCGTAGCAGCACCGTCGCTCGCTTCCACGTGTAAACATCTTCGTCGCCACCCCAAGGTTATTACGAGCACCGTGAAATGTACACAAGGTAAATCGAGCAAGTGGAAAATATAACTAAAAATTAAATACAGCAAAGTATCTTGCGCGTACCTGCGAACAGAGATAAACATAAACAACTTGACGCGCCGTATTCTAAGGTCGCCCCGCGAAGAATGCTCATTTCGAGAATCGAAAGAAACAAAAACCGGATAGGAATAATAGAGTATCTCTCAAAGCATATAACAACAACGATTAAAGTTTAAAAGTTGAGTCAAAAAAATTACACAAACTAAACTTTTCTTTCTTTTTTTTTTCTTCTTTTTTCGGATTTTCTTTGAAACCAGCATTTTTGCAATACGGACATCTTTATGATGTAACACTAATTTTTAATAAGAAAGAGATTTTCCCATAATATTCCGCTAAACTGCACGATTTCTTACACTCACTTACCGGCAATAGGTTCAAACTATTTCAACCATATCCAAAGGTACTAACCGCCGTTGTTAAAGACTGCGTGACATCTATTCTTCATGCGAAGGCGCTTATTATGCAGGTGGTTTTGGGGTAATTGAAAAATTTTACTTCTGCCTTTCTCGTCCTGCAAGACATTTCCAACAGCAGATTATTCCGTGTTGAGCACAGCAGCAGCAGCGGAGTTTCCGAACATTATTTCAAAGGCTTCAAAATGTACTCTTTAAACAATCTGAAAAAACTTTTAATCGAGTGGTGCCGTTTTCTTTTAAATCTAGTCCATCTCACGGTCGATACGATCATCATAACACGCATACGACACAATCCATGTCAAATGTTATCACGTCCGGGATTAAATGTAGCCAAACTTATTTCGTAGGCATCTCCGCGGCGTGCGGAGTCTTTTACTTTTTAATCGGGGGTTAAAGAGTTCGCCGTAAAGGGTAAAGAAGAGGAGAAATAATTAAAAATAGATATCGGAAAAATTTTTCGGTTAGCGCAGAATGTCGCTCTGTGATGGCTATATCGCTTCTTCTAAAATTGCTAGACCTGCTTCGGATTACGTGGCGTAGCAGTAACGTATAGTCTGTCAAACGAAAGAAGTCCGTCCGTACCGCGCTGACGTCACGAATTCAGGGGACCTCAGATTAACCTTCAGTCGATCACGTATCAGATATAACACTTACTTTGTTAACAGCACGTGTGGTCCGTCTGGATTAAAACAAGCCGGAAAAAAGGAACGGATGAACGTGTACAGAGATGAAACAAAAACGAGGTTACTGCTTTCGTAGAGGAGAGGAATAACAGGAATATATATATATATATATATATATATATATATATATATATATATATATATATGGCAATATGATTTTTTTCGGGAATATTGAAATACGCGTCAATACGCGCCCTATTGCTGCTAGTACACTACTCTGAGCCGCACGCAATGAAACTCGAACGGATTTCTTTGGCCAGACAGACTATACAAGTGATGGATAGCGTTTTTCCGTTTCGAATTCACTCGCGTCACAGGGTCCCCGCGTAATTCATCCGCGAATAGTTTGAGAACAAATTTCAGATCAAACCAATACGGCGGAAAAAATCAAATTTCAGGAAACCAGAAATATTTCATTTACTTCGCCGGAGACACTCTCAAACCGAAAATTTAAAAAAAAAAGGAAAAAATTCCGATTATTCCGTGTCTCTCGAATGAAAAAAAAACAGGGCAATAATTATCTCAAATTATACAGATGGACCGCCAGTTGTTGACTTTAAAATCCCGAAGGAAAATGGTATTCTTTCCTAGTTCACTAAAAACGAAATCCTTAACTTAAGAAGTCGAATAAATCGCACCATCGATGTTTATTATAAACTCAGCGTTTACCCGACAAAAATGCGATCAAAGTTTTTAATACTCCGAGTATATTATATACTTTTTGCGTTTATACATAGCCCAAGTTTTTGTGGAATAACCTCGCTGTAAATACAATAGCGAATCTGATCGTTTTAATTTTCCCATTGAGAATATCGAACAGAGATGATGGAATCTGATCACATAGCGAGCGATTCTTTTTTAAGCTAACTATATCGCCTAGCTCTATACTCCTTGTAACAACAATAACCGTTTTCAAACGAGAACTGAATTTAATAAAGTCGCGCGCGGTTGATAAATCCGGGGCATAGCGGTTTACAAACTAAAAGCGAGATTACAACAATTCCCGTTCACGAGCGGGAACCTTCAACACGTATCGCAGCTTTCGTTAACGCCCAACAATGCAACTACTCGAAGGCCAACATTAAAACACTTCGTTACCTTCCACCGCTGTTCTCTTCAACCGAGACTGAGCACAAGTCGTTTTACACGCACAGAAAATAAACAGAACTTACACGACAGAAAACTCCTAGCAGAGTTCTCAAGATAACCATTTTCAATTCTTTAGACTTACTTCTTTTTTGCCTCTATCTTTACCGCTGCATCTATTACCCGATCCTACAAGGTATTTATTTCCTTCTTGAGAGGCCCTACCAAATTCATTATCTCCGATTCTCTAAGCCTTCTTCTCCTCCCGGTGCTATCATCCTAATTTCTTCCTCTGATACCATCATGTTTCGTTTTCGATCTCTTCTCCGTGATCTTTTGAAATCTCCTACCCAGACTGACCTTCTTTGGGTTCTCGGGCGTTCAGGCGCCGAGCGAAGCGAAGCTGCGTCGTCCACCTTCTTGCCAAATCTGCAGCTTCTAATGGGGCACTTTATTGGCAAGATTCCGGCACGCGCAGTATTCTTCATCCGACGAAATCCTACCACATCATATAAGCTACAACACACTCCGTTTATGTTTCCCTTTCGTCTAATCCCGATTTATCTGCCGCTTAACTATGTTCCTGGTTCTCGTCCTTGGTTTTGCTGCTGCTCCCCTCGTCCATACCAAGCTATCACGCCTTCGTTTCTCGCACAGCCTCCTTCTCAAACCCGTTTCCCCTTGACAACACACACCTTTGGCCCACTGCATTCTGAAAATTCTTACTTGCAACGTACATAACAATTTTTTTTCCTTCAAGTATTCCTGTCTATCTCGTGAGCGCGCATTAGTTTTTCGTATTCGACATGTAGCTCTAATCCTGTTTCACCCATATCTTTGTGCCACTTTGCCCGGCCAATGGAAATTAAAAAAGAAAAAAGAAAAAAAAACATGAAAAAAAAAACAAAAAATACTAGCACTTTTAATCAATTTCAACAAAAAGACGGTTTTTTTTTTTTTTAGTGAACCATGTGGACCGATTCCAATGATGTACTCTTTGTTCATTCGAATGTGTACTGCGACGAGTATACCCGTCGAATGTTTACCCGCAGTAGTCTCCGAAAAACGTGAAAAACTGTGGTTCCCTTAAATAATTTTTCATTAATCTTAAAATATTATCAATATTAGACGTGGAAATGGAATTTGAAAAAAAATTAAAGTATTGTCAATGTTAAATATAAAATAAATACCGCGATAACAAACAAGAAATTATTTTATAAGTAAATTAAGGTGAAATAAGCACGTCTCACAAAAAAGAAAGCATTTGGATATAAAGCTGGGGACTTATTGGTAAGCATTCCAGGTTGTCGATAGAAAACAAATTATTAATATATAAAATAATATTAAAACCAGTACGGACACATTCTGAATTTATGGGGTTGCGCTAAAAATACACATATCAATAAGATACAGCGTTTTCAAAATAAGGCCGTTAGACTTATCGTGTCACCTCCTTGGTACGTTTCCACGGACACACTACTCCATAGGAACTTTAACATACCTTACGTACAGGAAGAAATAAAACTTGCCACCCAGCGGTATACTAATCGCTTAGAAACCCATCCCAACCCGTTGGCTATCAACCTGCTTGACAACAGCCAAGAAATTCGACGGCTGAAGTGCTCTAGAGTCTTTGACTTTATTTAAAACTTGAATAGATGTTCCTAGGCAACCCTGATGATAGTAGTAGTCCCTTACGCGTTAATTTGCATTCCAATACAATTGCTTGATGGTCTATGGAGACCAGTTGTAATTAACATAAAGATTTTAAAAAAAAACAAAAAAAAACTTATTTTGTCTTCGCGGTATTTATTTATTCGTATTTTATGTTTATAAGTATTAATAAACAGGTATATTATAGTTACATTTAGTATCAATGTTAATTATCACGCGGATAAATATAGATTCGAATAAAGAGAATTTTAAATCGCCACGGCGTCATATCAAGCTTGGACCGCTCTTTTAAAGAAGTTGATTTTTCACGAGGGAAAAAATTGTAATTATTACGCTAAAAATATTTGTAAAAAAATTCCGATTTCGAGATACACATTAAAGAATTTAATAAAAATGCACTAAAACGTAAAAAACAATTACAAGAAGATAACATATTTTACATAAAATGTACCTTACGGTAATATCGTGATAATTCTTATACACCATTCATACCTTAATTAGAGTCAACGAGGCAATCACAAATTACAATAATAATTAAAACCCGCATTATTAAGTATTCATTAAAAATTGTTCCTAGATATCGCAATTTGAATTCTCTAATTAAGATATTAACGTTATATAAGATTTATCATAATATCCCACACATTAAGATATTATTATTATTATTATTATTATTATTATTATTATTATTATATTTTCCTATATAAGATTGTCTTCTTATCGAATTTTTTACTTCCAAATGCATTTTTATTAAATTCTTAATAGTGAATTTTAAAAAATTCGTTATTTTTCGCAAAAAAACATTTCACTTCATTTAACACACCGTGTTTATTATTACCAAACGGTACAACAATAATTTTTGATAAAAGTATAAAAACAAAATAACAAAAAATCGGCAGCACTGGCGAAAATTGAGTGATTAATTAAACGTTACATTGTAAATAGGGGGCTAATAAAAAATCTTTTTTTGTAAATTTTAAAAAACACTCATGCAAAAACGCGAGAACAAAAAAGTAGAACGCGCAAGATTCTTTCCACCACAGCTGTCGGCATAAGTGCACACGAAAAAATGCACTGCTCCGTGTGCTCTTGAAGACGTTCTATTTTGCACATTAAAAGCATCTCGAAGCGGACCCCCGTAATGACACCTTGCTTTTACACTTTTCATATTTTCCAACTGTCTCCACCTTTGGTTCGGTCGTTTTTTTTGTTTTTTTTTCCAATTTCCAGTACTCTAAGCAACATCTGCATTGTCAACGAAAAAAGGGAGTCACAATCAACGGGTCAGTTCGAAAGAACAAGTTTATAAAAAGACCGGGGAATCTCTCGCCAGTCACGATAAATTTTACCGGGAAACAGCGACATCGAGAAATGTCCAAGCAACAACTGCTTCTTCTTTACCACTGTGGCAATAAAGGTTCAAAAAGAGGATTCGTGATTTTTCTCCTTTTTATCTTTCTTATTAAATTTTTTAAAAAATAACGTAAAAACGAAAAAAATTTAAATATATATACACAATTAGTTTCGGACAAGAGTAATTCACGATGAGATTTACAACGTACAATTATACGGAACGAAAACAATACGAGCATAAAATCGATAATATTGCCACGTGTACAAAGTCAATAATCGCAGAACAATTAATTTAACGACACTGTCGTATTTAATAATTTGTATCATTCATCTTTCTTATAATTTTATAAATCACTCTACTGGCGCCCGGAAACGGGTCGTCGTTGATTTATTGTTACATGTTTTGCTTTTTTTTTTTTTAATTTTCGACAATTATATCCTGCGATTACAAATGGTTCCTACATGAAATCATCATTTACACAAACAAAGGCGCACCATAAGAAAAAAGTATTGCATTTTTTTCGAATTTTTTTTATTTAAATATTTACGCGTCTTGAAAAAAAAAACAAAAAAAAAACGTAATTTATCTACGAAACCATAGAAAAAGTCATTCATTAAAAGGCGGAAAAATATTTAATTTAAAAACATTACAGTTTGCAAAGTTCAAAAATCTCCAGATATAATCCCTGTACTTCAATCTTTCCTAAGCTCTGTTTCTAATCGTTTCTCTATTTAACCCTTCCCATGATTTCTGTAGTTTCTGGGTCAATGCCGTTGGCGCGCCCAAAAGAAAATATATAAAATAATATTATTATTTTATATTTGAAAAAAAAAAAAGTTCAAAAAGTATAACGGTAGCAAGTAGCATTAAGAAAAAAAAAAGAGAAAAAAATCATCCAAAACCAACACACAATTTCCACATTATCTTCTTTCTGTTTGTAATGAAATTAGATAAAAATAATCAGGAATTTAGATTTAAATTTAAAAATCAAATTAGCAAACTTCCTACGCGCTTTTTTTCACATGTACTAAGGTATTCATTCAGGCTTGTACTTAGATAAACGCCATACACGAGGTCGACATCTTACCGTCAAAATTGGCGAAATAAGAAGGCAATAATACTGCTCCGACGGTTGTTGGATACTCGATCCAGATTGTCATTAGATAATAAAACACTTTAATTAAGCCGATCTGGACGTATGGGGGTGTCGAACTTTGAGCAACTGCTAAAAAATCACATATACGTCTCGTCTTCAGTCAGTTGAATCTAAGACCTCACGTAAGACAATCGCCGGATTCGTTCTGTTACTGTAGTAGTAAAATCGAGATACAAAGCCTTCTTTGACAGGCTGGTGGCTAATACAAACGTGCTGGTTGTTACTGACCTCGCAGATCAAAATATACTTGATGATCCTTCAACTCGTCAATTAAAAAGGCTATGGCCACGTGATATTTTGAATAATTCGTGACTTATTTAAATCTAACACAGCAAGGAGACTGGGGGTCATTGGATTGACCGGTCGTATTAATTTATTTGATCTTCCATGCTACTCTGCCGAGGGGTCACTTCTACTGATTGTCTAATAGCTGCAGATTGTAGAAAGAAAAAAATAAATTTTTTTTATTTTATTCGACATTTATTGAAATAATAGTCGTGTGTCAAAAGTATGTGACCGCGGTAAATAAAAAATAAACCACGGTCAATAAGATTACAAATATCTTCAAAATAAATACTCTCTTGTTTTTTTGTTTTATTATTATTATTATTATTATTATTTTAAAAGCGATTTAATATGTATCGAAAACGTGTACCGTAATGTGGGATAATAATTTAAAATTCGACAACTTCGATTTTCCAATGTCAGTCTTAAATAACAAAATTCGCTCTCAATATAAAAAAAAAAAAAAAACTTCCAATCCAGCAAGATAAAAAATATCCACCACACTAAAAACGGGAATATTCAAAAAAAATTCCAATTGTTCACAGTCAGTTAGCAAAATTACAAATCCTGTATGCGAGAAAAACTATGCTTTGCTTATAATAACGCTAACGACATAAAGCCGGATGGCAGTCTCGATAGCAAATAATATACGATGATATTAACATCATCTGATCTTTCGACAATTTTTACATACTTTTTCCCTCGGTTTATACTACAGAATAACAAAAAAAAAACAACAAAACTCTAGGTTCTAGAATAAGTGTTCTAAACCGGAAATCTCTTTATTTTTCAATCAACGAGCAAAAAGGTTACACCTAGCAAAAAAGACAACAAACAAACAAGAATACTCGAAATGTTCACACTAGAAAAGTTAAAAACTTAGTGGGTGGCCTAATTGGTTTTGCATTGAACTCGGCCAAAACAAAAAAAAAACACAACAGTTAAAAACTTTTTATTTTACAAGAAATGACAAAATGAATAAACTCGGAGCGGACAAATAAAAATAAATCCTACATAGACCACGTTTCTGTTCCTCGAGTAGAATAAAAATAAATTGCACCGAATAAAATTTTTTTAAAAACAGGAATAGTACTTATTGACTTTTTTCTCGCCACATTTCTTCTCTATACACTATTTATTTTCCTTATTGACGTTTATTAAGTTTACTCAATCTCCTGAAAGCCCTTTTTTCATCCAAATGGGGCGATGAACCTTCTATTCTCCTAATCCTTTACAAAATGCGTTCCAGCATTGAGATTACTGCTCCTTCATTTATGGAAATTCCGTTAAATCTCCCTTCGTCAAACTGGACAAAGTTCAATATTGCTACCTTCGGCTGTGTATTGGAGCGTTAAAATCCTCTCCTATTCCTGCTATCCTTTCTGAATCTGCGATACAACCACTTTTTATTCGCAGATCGCAGCTTGGTTACAATTTTCTAATTAAACGTCTTCCTACGTGTCCTCATCTAATCTCATCTCCTCCTATCTTGGTATTAAAAACCGATGGCGTTTCGTTTCTTATAAAATCCCGATCCTTTCCCTTGTAGAGCAGCTCGAGTCTCCAATTTTTCGCCTCATGTCTTTTCTTACTCCAAGCTTCCTTACTTTTCCCACGACTTTACCAGCGTTTGGCAGACTATTAATCTCTTCTCTCTCCCTTTCCGGACCAGCTTTATCGCACATTCTACAATCCATGCCGTATTCCTCCACTTGCTCGATACATCTTTTCCTTCTCATCTAATATTCTTCACTGACGGTTGTAAAAATGAGAATGGGGTGGGCGGCGCGTTTACCTCCCTTTCAATGCATCACTCTGAATCCTTCAAGCTCCCTTCTCTTTGTTCTATCTTCATAGCGGAGTCTATCTCCATTTTACGCGCAATCTCCGACATTCCATCCATAGGAGGGATCAGTAAATGTCTCATTGTCTCTGATTCCAAAAGTGTTTTTCAAACACTATTTCTTCGCCCCCTTCTCATTCCTCCAACTCTATTATTCTCTCATATCCAATCTACTCTCATCCCGCTCTATTACTATCGACCCCTCTCTTCTGTGGGTTCCTAGTCATTCTGGCATCAAGGGCAACGAGTTAGAAGATTTTTTAGCTCGTTCGGCCGCCCGCGATAGTCTTTTTCTCTGTAATTTTCCTACCTCGGACACCCTCCTTCTTTCCTCAGCCAATCATTCCCGACTATGGTCGGACATTTATCCTTCTTTATTTTCTAATCCCACCTCTCATTATCTACAAATACAACCGGTTGTCCTCAGCCGTGGTTTCAATCCTCTTCTTATCAACGTTCCGTGATCGTTTCCTTAATCAGACTGCGTTTTAATCACTCTCTTCTATCCTCTTCACGTTTTCGTGTTTCCCTGTCCTCCTCTCCCGATTGTCCCCCTCATAGTTCCATCTCTACTCGCATATGCAATGCAAACCACATCTTCTTTGAAAGCCCTGTTCTTGACTCTGAACGCTTTGTACTCCAAAATCTTAGCACTAGATCTTCTCCTGTTTCTTATAATTCTTCCTTTTTCCATCCCATCTCTAGCCATAATTTCTGTATTTCAATCTTTCCTAAGCTCCATTTCTAATCGTCTCTCTATTTAACCCTTTCTATAATTTCTATAGTTGTTGGGTCAAAGCCGCTGGTGCGCCCAAAGGAAAATATATAAAATAATATTATTATTTTATATTAAAAAAAAAAAAAAAGTTCAACAATATACACACACACAATATGTATATGTTATATCTACCCCTACGCACAGTAATGACCTTAACACCATACGAGTTGTTGTACAGGGCGAATGATAAAGTCGGGAGAAAAAAAAAATGGCCTAAATCAATAAGGAACCAAACCACGAAAAAAAAAATCAAAGTTGCATCGCGACGTTATTTTCTTCATTCATTCTTACTTTAAATACACGCTTATTACAACAGAACAACGATGGTTATTTTCGAATTTTTCGCCGTGAAATGCTCTGTGTCGTTATCGCCTGTGCAGCGACCGCGTTAATATTACACATATCGCCAGAGTCCGATCGAATATTTCTACTAATAAAGAGATCGTTTCGCGTACCGCAGAGAAAACGATTCTTAATCTTACATACTGCAGGAAATGTGAAAGCGAACACAAAGCAGAGAAATTTAGAGTCTCGAAAAGGGGACTCTATGGAAGAAGAAAAAAACGAAAAAAAAAAAAAACCCACTACCAAGGGGAAATATCTAATGCATTCAGCCGAGTGCACGGGGAAACGGACTGCTCGATTAACAACTGAACGACAAAGGTGGCAACGACCGTCAACAGCCGGAGACTATCCGGAACACGAGAGAAGACTCAGTCTTCCGTGTTCACACGTGTGAACAACGATTTCTGTGGCGCGCGTTTTCAACGAATACAGCGCGTAAAAGAGCCCCGGGCAACAACAACCCTTTCATTCGACTGAACGGACTGCTTTTGTTTTATACGAGTACGGGGTCAATACAAACGAAAGAACTTGGAGCCAGTCGAAGAAGTTGCTGCCGGTATAGTTCTCGATAACGATTTCAGCAACATTCACTGGCGCACACACACAAACAAACAAACAAACAAACACACGACGACAACACAAGCACACACACCGTCAGCGCTTCGGACGAATTTCACCTTTTCGTAATATTAATTAAGCAACCAGACCCCCATTTCCAACCACCTCCGCTACTTTCAACGCTCCGGCTAGTAGCTGCAGTGAAATCTATCGGAGAGAATGTTCCATTTTTAATACGTTTCAAAGAGGTGCACAGGAAAAGCAAAAGACGTGTACGCGATAAGTGTTCGACGCATGCTGGTAAAAGAAAGGAGAAATCAACAACGAACGAATTAGCCGGCGCTCGAGCCGATCATTTTCGTATACCATTACGTAATACATATCGGCGACTCCGATCAACTGGCAATTGCTACATCTGTTCACCAATAAACACATTTTAGAGCACACGCACACACATAGGCGCGAAACCGAAATTGAACAAGAATTTATCGCAATTACTTCTTCGGAGTCGTTTTTTTCTATATTAATTATGAAAAAATAGTAAATACGATTTTTTATATTATTCGTAATACTACTGAATACACGATGCATTCGAAAACGACAAGGAGTTCCATTAGTAAAAAAGTTTGACTGTCGAGACGAGAAATTACGGACTACTGGGTATTTATGTCGTAAAGAATAAATTTTAAAGGCGAATAAAATATATATTAAGCAAATATCAGCTAACAAAATTATTTCCGGAAAAAAAGGTTCCATCAGAGGATATTTTAATGTAGATATACGATTAATAATTACCGATTGAGTGTTAGAATTAAGTATATGTATTCCACAAATCTGCACATAATTATGAAGTTTTGTTCGGAATTGAATACGAAATTTGGTTAATAAAAAAAATAATTTCACCTCCTACCGTCTTAACCGTATCATTCCGAGTTCCTCAGGGACTTCAGATATTTACATGCATCATTAATGTTAAAAAACACCTCAAGAAGTGACAAATGATACAATTTAAAGAATAAAAGATAATTTTTACATCAATTCGTAACAAAAACTTTGTGCGCTTGATCAATTAGCATTTTCTCGCATCATATTTTGTTAGTTGAATATGATTTTCGTAAAATTCGTTTTTGAAATCGTTTAGATATTATTTACTAAAAAGAAATCTGAGATTAATGCTATCGCTAAATTTCGATAATCTCAATGTTTCACTGAAAATTATATTCTTCAAAAAAGGTTTTGTATTTTTTTAGAAATTTAAAATTGTACAATTTTGTAATTTTGTAAAGTAATTCGCAACATACCGGAAAGTTTTCTTTTCCTCTGCATTATACACCCCGCGTAAGTGTAATACTATAAAAAACGTTGCAAATTTAAGAATGAACGTAAAATTACTGCTTTATCTATAAAGTTCTTACCTTATAGATAAAGCAGTAATTTTACATTTATTCTTAAATTTGCAACGTCACTACCAACACGCAAAGCGAACAAAAAAAAGTAATTAACAAATCATTGCAGTTTAACCGTTTTTATTTTTTTATTATATTTTAATTAAATACACACACATATATGTATATATATATATATGACATAATAAATTGCAGTTTAACCTTTGCAATAGTATCAAAGTATAATAAGACATTCACATTAAACGTGAAGAAAATTTTAAATGGAGAAACAAGTGAATTACTAAAAAGAAAACACTTGATAAACTTTGTCTATTTTTTTTTCTTCTTAAATTTCCATATATATAAAACTCCTGTTATAACGAATAGATGAAACAGGTGAAGAAGCTACTACCATAAAAAATGTTTGTTTGTTACCTCTGAATTTCAATAAAATAATAAAACAGTTTTTTCCTGATCATGAATACACAAACCACTGATACGCCATTTATGAAAAATTTTCTTCGTATTCTCTCTGTATAGATCATCTACGCTACGTGGTGGATAAAAAAAGTAGCAATATGATCCCTACCGAAGTTGCGCATTCATACGCTGATAACAGTCCCATATACTCGGGATACAAAAGTTAATGAAACTCGATTTTCAGAATTTTTCCATTTTCCCCGATGATTAGTATTTTTGTTCGATACATCTTAGTTTTACGTTAATTGCGGATAAATATAATAAAGAAAAAAAAAAAAAAAAACAACTAAATAATCACTCGTTAAACCCAATATATCGCTGTATTTGAGCCGGTTATTCTTCCGATTATGTACATAATCAATGATCAAGGAACGACAAAAATGAACTGCTTAATATTTGATCTTATTCGAATTCTATTTTCATTTCTTATACGCAAACGTATTGAAGTATTTAAAAATGTAAAAAAATTAATACTGTGGATTTTAAAAATACTCCATCGTGTTTAACTAGCGTTACTACACCTACATTTTTAAATCCAAACTTCCCCGATTGATATTAAAAAAAAAAAAAAAAAAAAAAAATACAAAAAATAATAAAATAAAAATTTATATAAATTGTAATATTGCAAAAAATTATTTTAAACATAACTTTACGAATGTAGCATACACCGCATCTTTTTTTTTTTTTTTTTTTATCTAAAAATAATAAAGTAATTGCGAAAAGTTAAAATTTTCAAAATCATTTTAAACTTACGATATTTTTTTTTCCGAAAACGTGTGCTGATCCATCAACATAATAATTTTAATAAATAGAAAAAAGAAGGGGGGCTGTTCTCCGTTTATTTTACTACTTTTATAAAAAAAAACTCCGATAATTTTACGTCTCAGCATTACGACGCACACTTTTGTTGTAAACTTCGTAATTTCCAGTTTCGAAAATTTCTATCTAGATTCCCGTAATTCCCGCCACACTGTTCGCTTTTCATCAATTATTTTAACCGTTCTTTAGATGTTTTCGAACTTCCAACGGCTGTTTTATATCTGATCAGCTGACTTCAGATTAGCTGATTTCTACCTGTTGCTCGGCTTTTAGCCATTTTAATTTCAAATCGAGACCTTCCTCTTCATTTTACTGCTGTTAACGTGTTCGATAATTTCACCAACAGTTCTACTCGAAATATTTTCCGTTGTAACTTTCAGCATTAAACAACCTTATTTATTAACTCATTATTCCGTTTACTATTCAAGTATATGCGTCAGTTCGAAAATATTCCACGCCCGTTTCTACTATCAGTGCTAACAATACTGTGCGCCATTATTACCGTCGCTTCGTTCCAAATAATCGTATTCGATTGCTCATAACCATGATCTTCGATGATATAAAAAAGTTTCAAACATTAATTTGTCGTGTTCTTCAATTTCGCATTCGCAAAATGTTCCGATTCTTTACTTTGCTACTATCCCGAAATTCATGTTGGTTTGATGATCGGGTCTCGATTCGTTTTTATCCCAAACGTTAGCAATGCTGATACACAAATTTCAGACTACTAATTTCGCCAGCTGCAAATTGGCATTTCGACAGTAAGTATTCTAAACGTCCCCGGAAATTCTTTTGGGCGCTCCCGTTTGCGCGTTGCGAGGAGACGATAAAATCGATAACGGTTATTCTTCTACTTTCTAACGACTCGTCGTCTTATCTTTTTTAGATCCGCTCTGCGACGATTTTTCCAGGACATCCGAGCAGTTCGTTGCACGTTATCAGACACGCATCTTACGACTCGCTTAACTTCCGCATTAAAACCAACCCTCTAACACTGGTTACCTTGAACCGAGGGTTTCCCAAAGATGGCTGCCGTCGCACTGCAATCCATTGGCCGTAATCGTCGACAACATTGATGAAGAAAGATCGCCAATTGACTGCTTGTAAAATCTCAATTAGACGAGTTTGTCGAATAGACGTGAACAAATTGTTAATGTATTCGAAGCTGATACAAAAGTAATAGGCAATGCGGCCGCGACTGGAAAAAATGGATTTGGTGCCGAAAGCAAGGTTTTGTTGTTATAATATCTCCATAATACACGTTCCGTTCGACTATTTACGTTTCACTTTTAAAGAAACCTCGTTAATCGACGTTTAAACCGAATTAGAATATATAGAACCCGCTTTCTCACTTACGGTTAAGTCTTTTTTTCAAGGGCTAGCGTAAAAAAACCACCATTAAAAAATGGCCTATTTCAGTAAAATAGCCCCCCGTTGATAATAATCAATTTTTTTCAAATGCGTATCTCAAAAAAGATGTTATTTATATTTTTTAGAAAGAAGAAAAAGGAGTAAAAAGCAAAATTATATATTTTCGTAATAAACAATTTGTAATGGAATTTTTACTTTTGAACGAGGTAATCCATAAACTAGATTAAATACAATTTTAAAAGTTCGTAATGAAAACGAATAATAAATGAATAAATAATGCGAAATAATATGCGCATTGCCCTATTAACTAACAATTAAACTGAAACGCGTCTCCGTTATCATTATTACCATCATCATCTCTCTAGCTGTGTTCAATCCAAAGGCAAACATACACCATAAAAAAGATATAAAAACCGATTAAAAATAAGTATAAAAAAACTAACAATTACGCAATTTATAAACGTTTATAAAAAATCGGAAAATACACACACTTATAACATTAGTATATTCGGAACACTTCAATCCGATCACGTCGAGAAATCGATTTCAAAAATAAGAAAATTTTTATATAAAGTATCTAGAAGTTGGGAATGAAGCGATAAAAATAATTAGACATTAGTGCGAAAAAGTCATTACAAAAATGTTTAAAAACAGAGATATTTATTACGGAGAAGACACTTTAATCCGAAAATAATTAATCAAATCTTTCGGTAAAAATACATAAAGAATTGGACAGTCTTTTACACTGAAAATGCTATTAGAAAAACATCGAATTCTGAAGGACATTACGTAAAGTTTAAGAGAAGAAAGTACTGAAAAAGCGCTTTAATTGCAATTTTGGTAGAAGTACGCAAATAGTAAATGCCCCAGGCTCTTAAAAAAAGATATATATCGCCAAAGGAAAAGGCACAGAAAAATTCACTTGAACAGAATCCATTATTATTATGCTCAATTATTAATGCAATAATACAAATCGAGAAAAATATTATTCATATATACATAAAGGAGGATCAAAATTCGTCCAATTTTTCAGTTACCGTTCTTGAATCCCACTATCGAAAAATATACTTCGAAACAAATAAATACCTTCAACAAAGTATAGTTCATAATAATTGTAAACATGACGGGGTTCCATTATAAAAAAATCATTTTACTATCATTTGTATGTTAAAGTAACAGATGAAACAAATTAAACGAAATTACAGAAGGATTTTAAAACGAATTGTAGGCTAACAACGTTTTGAAATGATAAAAGACGTGGCTACTTAAAAGAGCGAAGACAATTGAAATGAACTTCATAATAAAAAGAAAAGAGAGAAAAAACAATAAACAAAGAAGTATTTTTAAACTAAATTAGAAGTCTGCGTATATACGACCAGAGGTGCCTGAATATTAAATTCGGTACACAGATTCTCCATAAATAAAAAAAGTGCATCCAGAAAAGCGATTTTTTTTAAATACAACTTAAATTTTTCAACTTAAATTTTATATATTCCTTCTTTTTTGACTGAAGAAAATTAAATACACGAACCTATTGTAATCGATCAATTAAAACAGAGCGACATTTCAAAAGGAAATAATAATAGCAAACAAACAAAACAAATATAAGTTCAAAAATTGAAAATTAATTTATGAAAAATTTATTTTAAAAAATACCGAATTTAAAACCGTAAATAATAATCTCACGTTGATACATCATCGCGAGACGCAATCAGTAGAAAAAGTTCAGTATTCTCAGTCTACTTTTCGTTTCATATTGGGCTCATATGCGCAATATTCATTACTTCAGTGTAATTAAATTTAAACAATCACTAAAAATTATACACACGATTTACATATATCATTGCATAACTAAAAAAAATTCTTCGCATAATCACAAATAGAGGCGTTTTAAATTTTACGAAAACTAACTCTATTTCCGATGCATACAAAATCACTTAAAACATTCAAAACGCTTTATTACGTATACTGAATATTTTTTAACATTTCGAATTAATTAAAAAATATTAAAACAACGAAAATTCCAAAATTATTTAATTTTTTTTTTTTTTTTAATTTAATCATTATAGGAAGCCCTCAATTTAATATTATATACATGTAAACAGACGTAATTTTACGGAATAGTTTTACAATTTATTTTTTAATTCTGTTAAAAATAAAATTAATGTTATTTCGTTTATTTTTCATACATTAGGAAAAACGCGCATAATATAAATTTTTTGCTTTATACATTACATCTAATATTATATTTTTTAATTTAATAATTTCATAAAGTTAAAGTGAACAGTAAGCAACGAAGCCTCAAATAATGTTAGCAAAATATCAATATAAAATTATTATATAAAAATTTCTATTATACAAAATTAACAACTTGTGATAAAAAAGAAAATTAATACTCATACCGCACAGCTGCGTATCATATCGAATTCACCAAAAAAAAAAAAAAAATACTTTTCAAAAGCGCAACTTACTTTAAAAATACAACCGTATAGAGATTTTAAAGGCATTAACAGACCAACAAAACTAAAATTTAAACAGTAAATAAATATCATTACCAAAAATAAAGATTCAGTATTGGATGTATCAAAAATTTTTTTACACATTTCCAATAAATTATAGAATTATACAAGAATATACGCCATATAATATTGTAATAGATCGGTTAATGTGTAAATTAATAATTGCAGTAGTAATTTCTGTTTCTAAAAACTACGTTAAATTTGATTATCTGAATGTTTATTTTTCGTATAATTCAATACTTAGCCAGGGAGAGGATAAAATATGAAATAAAGTAGGAAAAATAAATATTACATTAAATCGAAGTCGTTCGAAAGAAACACAGAATTCTATTACTTCGAATAATAATAAATAACCATAGAATTTCTTGAGTAAAATAGATAAATTCGTATGAAAATGATAAATGTAGATTTTTCTATAAAATATCAATATGGATTTTTTTTAGTTATACATATTAACCGTTTACTATGAAAACAAATTTTATAACTGACACACGGATGAAATGACGGGCAATTAAATGTTAATTTACACGAAGAACTTCTTACATTAATAATTTGATATTTAATTCACGTCGCAACAAAAAAATAAAAAAATAATCTATATTCACGAGTCAAATTAAGTTTATTTTCAATTCGAATTAAACCCTCAACGCGAGTGTAAATATATATATTGTAAACTGGAATTTGTTATTCAATGAAAATTCTTATAATATTTTATTTTTACTGTTTTCCAGTTCATACTAAAACTAAAAACCAGGATACAAAAATTATATAAAACGCACAAACAAAAAATATATCGAAATAAATATTATTACAATCGATACTAAACAAAAACGAAACATTTATAAACGCGATTTATTTCACTCTTGTGAATTGTAATCTCACCTATTTACACGAGTTTATTATACATTTAGGTGCATATTTTCAATTCAGAGTGCTGCAATCGCTACCAGATAAAAACCAACCAAAAATTGTTACTCATTCCGAAATCACTATTTATGTACTACACGAAACGACAATCGTAAAAATAATAACGCACCAATAAAAACATTATCAGCATACTTACCAATTGCAGTAATAATTTTCTAGGTTATTTAAAAAAATATTTCAGCTCAATTTTTGTACAATATCCAGTATCTTTATCTTTATCTTTAAATAATTAACTTTCTTCTCTTTACTTATTCCGGAAGAAAAATTCACCATTAAAATTGAAACAATAAAAAAAAACACGTTCACATTTTTTAAAAATAATTTGCAAATTTAGACGAGAACAACAATAATAATAATAAAACCAAAAAATCTGTTTAAATTTTTATAAATAAAAACTCTTTTAAACATTGCAAGCAAAACGAACTACTTCATAATTTAAACGAAATCGTAAATAAATTCAAATGTAATAATCAAAACTGACGAATGAATTGTAAACAGGTGCGATATTGGTTACTAACGATAGGCCATTTTATTTGAATTGCAGTAATCGTAACAACATAAAAGACTTCAATTAAAATTACCTTTTTTAACAAACAATCATTACAGCTACGATAAGTAATGCTTCAATCATCAACTTATACAAAAGGTGAATTGCTAATCAATAAAACTGTACCGGCAATGTTAGCTGAAACGCATTTTAAATTTTCTATAAAATTATGAAAGTCGTGATAAAGCAACGTCTTAAAAAACGGAAGTAAATCCTATGCCGCAATATGTAGCGGAAATAAATCCAGTAACACATAACGATATAAACGAAATGGCACATTTCTGTCACTAAAAACCAATAAGTGAATTTAAATAATACTTTAACTCACATATAAAACACCCTTTTGCTCTTTGTTTATATTCATACTTTTATCCATATAATAAAATCTATGAATAATTTTTTTCCTACTCTCATTCGTAACATTTATTTTTATATAAAACAAACATTGTAAAGTAATAATGATTACTAATATTGGAAGTAGCTTATCATTTTTTTTTTCTTTTTAAAATTAAAACCGATTATTATGACGTTTTCCCGTACTGATACTGCAAATGCGGTCTCGATTACTGAGTTCCTTATACTATACAGTAGGTAATATTAAGAAAGCTGCTGCAATATAATTAAATAAAAAATACGACAAAAAAGAATAAAAAACACATACTTCCGAAAAGCACTATAGAACAGTATTTCATACTCGAAATGACTAAAGCGGTAAGCGAAAAAAAATCAATAAATTGAGTAAATTAATTATAAATAATAATCAATATATTGTTAATTTGATTAATTAATACGACCTAGTGTGAAATGTCCTTAAAAATTATTTAAAATCTTCTAATATCAATCAAAATAAAAGGAGACGGTAGAGATAACTGAAGTAATACGTAAGTAGTTTACATTTCGTAAGCGATCGAAATTTAATTTTAAGCCATTTTTCTTTTTATTCTGGAAAATTCTAGTTAATTTATTGGCAAAAAAACGTTTCCATTCAAACTTTTGATAATTAAGAGGACGACCGCACAAATTTCCATTTTCACAATAGTAATATTTCCCTCGCGAAAATTCTCAATTACAACGGTATACACAAAATAAAAAGAAGTGTTTTTTTCCAACTCTGAATAAACTCAAAATTTTAACAACTATCAAAATATTATGACCGTAAAATATATATATATATATATATATATATATATATATAAAACTCGTCCATTTTGGCCTCGCAAGGGGCTGTGCTCCTTGACCCCTCTTGCTTTCACTTCTGTCTCTTTCTCTTCTATACTTTGTATAAAATGATCAAAATTTACAACGTAATTCTTACTGGCATCAACACAAAAAAAAAAACAACATAATCACAAAAATCATATCCTAACATTTAACTTTCATTATATAAAATTAAGACATCTTTTCGCTAAATTTTTCGTTACATAAAATTGTGACATTTTTTAAATAATAATAACAAAAATCCCATAAAATGTAACAAACGTTACATAAAATTGGGACATTCCGCGTTATACAAAATTGGAACATTTTTTCTAATGGGGGGTAGCCTAAGAATTACGTTGCAATTAATACATACATATATACATATATTAATTACAATTTAATTCTTAGGCTACCCGCCATTAGAAAAAATTCCCAATTTTATGTAACGAAATATGTAACGAAAAATTTAGCGAAAAAATGTCTTAATTTTATATAATGAAAGTTAAATGTTAGGATAGGATTTTTGTGATTATGTTATTTTTTTTGTGTTGGTGCCAGTAAGAATTACGTTGTAAATTTTGATCATTTTATACAAAGTATAGAAGAGGAAGCGACAGAAATATAAGCAAGAGGGGTCAAGAGGCATAGCCCCTTGCGAGGCCAAAATGGCCGTTATATATACATATATATATATATATATATATATATATATATATATATATATATATATATATATATATGTGTGTGTGTGTGTGTGTGTGTGTGTGTGTGACTCATATAAATTGCTGAAATACGAGTTAATTTTTTTCACATATAACAAATCAAGTTTTCGAATGATCGGAACCTTCTAATTTAAGCTGAAAAAACTATTACGATAGCTGAAGTTATAAAATTCGTATAGCGCATGAAATAAATAAATAAAAACATACGACGTGCTTTTTTTATTTTTTATTAAAAACGAATGTTTGATTTCAGATATTCTGCTTATCGATAAACTCCTCGGTACTGACTTTAATCTTCTTCGATCTTTGCAATTTTTACCGTTACATTCATTCACCTTATTTTATTCATTGTTTTCTTCTATTATTTTTCTCTCTTCTTCTTAGACGTTTCGTAAAAAAAAAACATATAAAATTACATTTTCCGAATCATTACGATTTTAATATTTGAACAGTAATTTTTTTCTTTAAAATAACTAGCAACGGAATTTATTTGTTCAATAATTCGTGCGGGAGAAGGAATATCATTAAAAGAACTGTACGTTAAAGTTTATCACGCTTTAATTTCCAGAATTTACATAAAGTAACAAAATAGAAATCGAACTTAAAAGTAAAGAAAACTTCTTGTCAAATAAATAAACAGCAAAATCCACTATCCCTTTTTTGTTTTTATTCTATTAACTGTAATAAATTTTTACCACATATCTATTTTGAATGAACACAAATTTAATAATATATGTGTGTGTACAGTGGCGGATCCACGGAGTGAATAAAGGGCACCCCCCCGGAACCAAATCCTTTATGAAAAAATTTGTTATAACAGAGAAACCTAATTTATGCTATAAAAGATTTGTATGGATTTTACAACATATGGATTTAATTATATAACTAATATATAATACTGTTTTTACTAGTAAAACTATTAATGTTCCTTTTTTATTCTATTTTAAACACAACTGTCGTCGATCTCTTTTGCCTTTTTTATTTATTTTTAATTTTTATTTTGTAATTTTAATTTAAAATATAGTTCAATGAGAAATATATATATATATTTAAACTTACGAACAAAGAGAATTCGGATCGGATTACTAACAAAAATAAAAAAGAAGTAAAGTCTAATAAAAAAATGCTATCTTTCTTACTATTTCTAAACTACCATCTTTTAGGTATAATTTTATAATTTCGTTTTTTTTTTTTTTTCATCCCTAAAAGTAAAACAAAAGTTAAATTAAAAATTGTAATAATTATGTATTTTTAAAACACATTTTTATGAATTTCTATAAAGGCCGCTATTTGATTTTCTTTATGAAACAAGAGGTATTTTTCAAATCTACTGTCTACCGTAGAAGATTTTACGTAATTATATAATTCCGCCCACCCAAAATGACCTTCTGGATCCGCCCCTGATATATATTATTATAATTAAAAAAATAATATCAACCGAACGTTTTCATAAATTTTCAGTTTCATGAAATTGTGATTTTTCATTATACTGTAACATTCACTTGTCAATAGATTGAACATACAGCTTCTCTACATGAATTTAACACCAAGAATGTAAACAATAAACAAAAAGAATGACGAAAATAAAATAAAACTAATTCGCATTTTTATACCAAGAAAAAGAGAACCATTATATTTGTACCCAGAATGATGACGCAAAATCGCTATATTGCATATATAATAATGGCATTTAATGTCAACTATAATGGTTTATTGTTCACTTTCTTTCTCCTTTTTTTTTTTTCTCAATAAATCCGTCAGTTCACTTTACCGCAATAATAAACGCATAATATTTCAAAACAATCTCGATATATTTAGTAATACATCGAGAATTACACGCACACGTTTACATATACAGCAGCTGACGCAACTGTTTAATTTAAAATGTTAAACAAAAATATTTAATTGGAAAAGAAGCTTTGAAAATTATACATTTACACATAACGCAAGCGTTTAATTTGAAACTTTTTAAACAAAAATACTAAATCGGCAATTTCAATATTAAAAGTCGTATTATACATTTCACGCTGAAAATGTTCTGCGCGAAACCGATTTTTTGAATTTAATAAACTTTACGAGTGCCATGTGTCTGAACCGAATAGTTGATGATGGAAAATCAATCAATCACACTCCGTGTAGCGCATAACCGCTCCTCGCATATAACAACATTAGCACGTAATTAAAGACCGATTAATCAGTCGAATCGCATACGATATCACAATGAATTCCAATTACCGTCAAATAGAACCCTATGCACAGTAAAATTTGAAGGCACCCTCACAAATAAGCCTTAAATAACATCAAAACATAATAAATAGGTTTTTTTTTTTTTTTTTTTTGCAATATTTACGCACTTCATACATTGAGACGACATTGCCTATTGTAATATTATTTATCTAGCCTTTAAAGTAAATCACTCGACGCATAAAATTGGAACTTCTCGAGAATCAATCATGTTTAAAATTATCAACATGTTTTTAAATATTATCGAGAAATATTAATATTATTAAATTACTAAATACGAATAGAGATAAAATTTGATTTAACAAAATCGATCCAACAAAGTTCTTCTGTTGAAGTAAAACATTTTAAGGACATTTATTTCCATAACTGTCTTAAAAGCATTTGTATCGCACATAATAGAACAGACCAAATCAAAATTTTGATTAATCTCAGAATTACATATTTTTACTATGGAATCATTGAAATACCCTTTTCCTTCGACTGAAACAACTTTTTAATTTATTTCTTTCCGAACGACTAAAAAGCTCAATTATAAATACATATCGGGTCGGTTCGTATGATGGGTACCTTTGGTAGAAGACTGATAGTCGAAAAGCCTATAAACCATCCGTAATCAAAATTATTCGATGACAATTCCACTTCGAAGGAGCTACTTCGAAACAATTATTACTAATAAACAATTGCGAAACACTGTATACACACATGTTTAATATGTTCTTGGCTGACGAATTAAAATTAAAAATAGATGCGTATTCACAAGTGAAACACAATAAATCTTAACTTTGCAACAAGATACCACGTACGAAACAAAAGGAAATCCGTCGAAGAACATCGCTCAATTATATATAATAAAATTATCATATTTCCGGTTTAAAAAAGTGTTACTTTCTATTTCATTATTTTACCGCAATAAACAAATAACTCGTAATCCTGCGCAATTTTAGTCATACGAAGTTGTCAAACAAATTAATTAGAACAGTTGCCAACTGTTTCGCTGCAATTGTTCGGAAATTGTAATTCTGAAACAGGAAACTTTATCGAGTCTCAATATTTCTGCAATCAACTATAAAAACAACGACTTTAATTCATGCAAAACAGACCTATATTTATCTTCGATTTAATACTTTAACATTCAAAAAGATAACGAAACTCCCCTCTATTAACTAACAATTTGAACAAAGGTCGCATTGTTTTAAAAAAAAAAAAAAAACAAAAAAAGAACGACCCAATATAAAAAATATCTATTCTAAAACACTTGTAATGAAAGCAGAATTAAATCGAGTTACACTTCTAAAAAAAGTAATATACACTTTTTTAATACACACATACGGATATACACAATTTTTACAAAAAAAATCTTAATAAAACATGTTTATCATCCGATAATTCATTTTTACCATTTTCAATTTTCGAAAATCGCACTATAAAAACGTGATTAGCATTTTTAATAAAAATATTTCTAATGCCGGCAAAAATTTTAATTCATTTGTTAGCAAATCCTTTTCGAGCAATTCAAAAACCAAAATTCCTTTTGTTGAATATTTCTGATTACATCTAGATTTCAGGAAATTATCTAGCTAATAACTAATATTAACTAAAAAAAAAAAAACAACAAAACAAAAACAAACTATAATTACATGCAGAATAAAAACACTACGAATATTTAATACACTAAAAATATCTTTCATTTTCTTACAGATAACGTAAATCAGTGCTGCGTCATTCCCGCTAAAGGAAATAAATATCAAAGAGTTTAAAATTCTAAATTCCAAAGGATCACAGACATGAGAGGATCATTTCATTAGTAAAGATCAATAAACTGTGCCGTAATTATATAGTTTAATTCGGATTGTTATTAAACTGCATACACAATTAATTCATGTATTCAGAAAACTCAAAAAAAAAAAAATATGTAAGATCCTCATTTAAATAATTCATATTTAAAAATAAAGCGAAAAAAGCATGCATATGGTATACTTACTGAGAATTGTCTGGCAGGTGATTCATTTTTTTTTTTTTTTCTGTTTTTGCTTTCTACAGTGTTTGACAATCAATTGTTCCCCAAAAATTTACGTATATGCACAGCGAAGATAATCTATATTTCGAAAAAATATACAATTATTATCGATATATATAACTATCATAAAATTATATCGATATTAAACTTAATAGTGACCAACGCTGCTGTGTATACCATATTAAACTGGAAAATTCCAACAAGTCAACATATATAAAACACGGAAATTATTATAAAGGTCTTAAATTTTTTTAATAATAAACTTAAGAAGATAAAAGATAAAATACAAAAAAAGTAGAAGGTCAACATTACAGTACAAATGATGATTCGACTACAATCATAAAGTAAAATAAGTCCATGCCCTTGACAGGGTGTCGGGAATTGTGAAGTTAAGGTTCACAATGTACTAAGAAGGCTAACGGTATTAATGAAAGTAGGGAGCAGCGTCAGTTCTTTTCTCTCAGCCACCTTTATTTTCCGGATTTCTCTGGTACCCAGTTATTTCAGGTTCGGTAAACCTGGGAGCGACTTGAATCCGGATCGAAACAAGTCTCGATAACCTATGACACTTCCGCTAGACTACTCATAGTACTTAGAAAATCAATATAAATTTAAAATAACAAATACCATGTTTCAATTTTCTTTTGAACAAATATATAAATTACAAAACCTCTTGGTTACAAAATAGAAAAGATTGAAAGTTTTTAGCCAAAAGTAATCTTTAAAAAATACTTGAAAAAAAAAAGGAAAAAGTTGAGCTTCATAATTTAATTTTATATGATATATAACATTATTTTACTAATAACAACCCGATAGAAATTAAAAAAAAAAAAAAAACAAGAAATTTGTCACTGTTAATTAAATAGATGACAAAAAAGAAAAAAGAAAATTTTAGAATGACTATATTTAATATTTTACGAACGTTTTATTACATAATTTCATAAAAACTAAAAACTTTACAACGAAGTAAAGACGATACATCAATAAATATTAAAAGTTTCTTTCCTCCTGCAACCTATACATTTAAACTTAAAAGAAATATTTTACATTTCTTCTGACCACAAACGCAATGCTCTCGAATCAAATTCCAATTCCTCTTTGTACGCAAACGTCATCACATTAATAAATAATGCTCTCATATTAAAATTCAATCAAAAAAATTCTTGCTCGACTTCCCTCTAAAAAATACACACTGTAAGCGTTCATATCATACATCTTAGTGATCAATATCAATAAGAAAATGTATTATTCACTTTTTAAATGTATCTTTGCTATAATAAATCAAAAATTACTAAAAGAACGCTAATTTTAGAAGCGCGACCGTCCCATTACTTCTCTGATTGGAGTGGCACAATAAATCCAGAAGAAAAAAAAAAACAAAACAGTAAACCAAAAAGAAAATATGACAAAACATCAACATTAATAAAATCTTAAAACATCGAGAAGCGCCGTACGAATATACACAATTACGAAATTAAAAAAAAAAAAATCAGTATACGAGGATATTCGTGATTGTAAGAAAAAATGAGCTACTCTTTTATTTTAAAACGTTGGTAATTAACAATTAATTCATTGCCGAAATACAGCAGGAAAATAACATTCTAACACCCTATATGTCCCTTATTTAGTGATGCTCTGATGTCGAACGAACAAATCTAATTTTGTAACAGAAAAAATTTTAAAACGTTCAAAAAAATATATATTCGTTACGGAAAATTCAATGTGTTGACCAAATGCCACAATAAATTAAAAGTAATGATTAATTCAGTAAACAAAAATTAAGTATAAAAAATAATAATTACCTTATTATAGGTTTTAATTCAATTCTACTCTTTAAAGTGTACATTTCACATTTAAGAACATAAATTCAGAAATTCTCTGCACTTCTTTATCAAAAAATGTATTACAAAGAAATCCCTTATTTTTATCTATTTGTTAAAGTACGCCATAAACTGTGGGTAAAAACTACAGACTAAAATTATCTATTTCGATTATTAATCCTATCAATTATATCAAATTTTTCTTACTTATAACTGCGAACGATTGCTAAAAAATAAAAGGATAATCGCAAAAAAATCATGAAAAATTCTAACGAACACGGAACTTAGCAACCGTACATGTCAACAGAACGATGAAACAACTAGCCGCTGACTTTTTTTTCCAAAATAATTCCGATATTTATTACATACCTGTCATTCCGATAATCATATTAACTGTCCAATATTGTCCATTTAACTAAGTCATAAATTCCCTTCTCTAGATGACCGTATTTTTAAATTCCTCGTTATATTCGGTTTATAATTGTATAATGTATCCAATAATGAAACACGAGTTTAGTTTGTTCTGATTATTTTAAGTGCCCACCGAAGCATTATACCAAGTAAAATTATAAGTTTTACGCACTTTTTATGTACCCAATTTAATTTTTTATATTCAACTTTATTCGCTATTTCACTTATTTGAATAGCAAATAATATTTCCCTTAAAATTAGCATTTTAATACAACCTCAATACCGCCGCTAATGGCACAATTTGCAATTTTTTATAATCTACACATCACAGAAAAACATTACCGAACAGTTTTATTGCGTAAGGAATATAATGTTTCCATATTTGCAGACAACATTTTCAAAATAACTTCATTTAATTTAATAAATCATCCAACACACGTCAAAGCTTAATAATATATTATAAAATATGCACGGTGCTCATTAACGGTAGCAGTGTTTTCGATCTTCACACATTATCGCTACTAGACATTCAAAATATAGCAGTTTTCAAATTGCACGCAACTTTCTTCCTACAGAAAAAAAAATAAAAAAAAACTCGCTTCGACCGATTTAAAAAATTACTATTTACTTCAGCGCCCCACTCCATTTTCGAAACTTTTTCGTTCTACATATTCAATTATAATTTCTGATATTTCGATATCTGAAAAGATGGCCCCGGATATTAAGATATCACGCTCGCATGCAATTTAGACAACCGAGTTTATTATCACTTGCGAATAAAAACAGTTTTACCATATAAAATGTATTTCAATTTTCCCAACCACATACTCACCGTTTTCAATATTAACAAGTATCAAAAAAACATTTTCAGCTTGAAATGTATGCAAAAGTATTCTATTTAACAATACCAAAAAAAAAAAAAAGTATACAAAAAAGAAAAACTGAGCAAAAAAAATCAATGATATTTTAAATCAAAAAATTTACAAAGTACGACATCATTTCCTCCCACTTCTAACACCGAAAATAAACAACTAATGCCTTTTTATCTTTAATTTTATATGTACCTATAATATATACATATATAGTTATAAAAAATAAAAACTTCTAAATCCAATAATATATATATATCCTTAATTTAGTGTACCATAATAAACTAATATATACGTTTATATGTAAAACACTTTTATTAAGTAAAACACAATACACAAAAATATAAAATTTATTAAAATTATTAAATTGCCGACTACTTTCGGACAGCTCGGTCCATAATCATATATTTTTGCCCGATCAACGAATGAAAGAGTTAAACTACCCGACTTACTTCATCTGACTTCTCACAAGCTCAATTCGATTACTGCTTATTGGTATTTGTTGAGTTATTAGCGGTCATTATTATTTTCCTTTTTTCGATATGGATAAGCTACAATAAGCTACAACCCCTTTCTTCCATTTTCATTCGGTTTATTCGTCAATATTTGTAATCCGTTTAAACAAACTTCCGCTCATTTTCAATCATGTGCATTCTTCAAACTAGCTTTCTAAATAATTTGCTGTAACCTCTAAATTGTTCTTTTTTTAATGTTTGTGCACGAATAACTTTTGATTATTCAGACAAATTTTAATAATTTTTTCTTTGTTTCGTATATCGTATCGTTTCCGTCGATCTCCGTTGTCCCAATCCTCGGTTCTTTTATTCCATCAATATCTAACCGAATCTACATCTAACTGATTAATTTCCCTTGTGTCATTTCTGGACGAAGATCCGTTGCTGGCATGACCAAAGGGAGGTTAAAAAAAATGATCTTGCGTCAGCAAAATCGCCATAATTATGGACCGAGCTGTGCGAAACTAGCCGGCAATTTAATAATTTTAATAAATTTTATATGTTTGTGTATTGCAGTTTACTTAATAAAATATATATTCTTATTTTATTATACATTTAGGTGATATCAAGTGTTTTCGCATAAAAAATTTATCATGTTCCGTTAACTGAAACATTTTTTCTGGTATATATTTTACGCAACTGTATCATTAAAAGCAATTCTTTACGTAAAATTGTTATTTTACAAATTACAAGATTGATTGTAATTTTGATATCAAAAATTTACAGTTTTTTCCCACCTTTTCTCATTATTGCAGTCGACTGAGAAAACATTTCCTCACAAGTTCATTTGCATATACACTCTTATATAATAAGTAAAGTAAAATAAAGCAAGTCCCATATATTCTTGATAAGGTATCATGGATTGTGAAGTTAAGGTTCACAATGTACTAAGCCTAATGGATCTGATGAGAATACTGGGGTCAGTTCCTTTCTACTTCAGATCCGCCTTTACTTTCCCAAATTTCTCTGGTATAACCAATTCAATTTCAGATTGGATATATACCTGGGAGCGACTTAGATCTGGAACGAGACAAGGCTCGATAACCTATGACACCTCTGATTTGGTAGCCAAGCACCTTAACTACTAGGCTACCGCGCTGCCATTCTTATATAATGAAAAAAAAAAAAAAAACAATCGACACATGTACATCAATTTTTAAAAACTAGCTCCATTAATCGTTTTTTTTTTTTTTTGTTTTAACATTACAGTATCAAGAACAAGAAGGTATTTCAGTTGTATTTAGAAAGCATAAAAATTCAACTAACACGAATTATTCAGAAAAATTATAATTATATATGCAGGAAAAAATTAAGAGAAAAATCATTCGAGCAAAGTATATTTTTTCATTACAAGGTGCCTACTTTTCTCACGGTAGCTGATAGAAAAAATTTAGCAACACCAAATTTTGCTTCGAACGGATTAAAATCGAGTATTCGGACTGTGTTTTATTTATTTGTATGATCCGCTAGTAGCTTTTGCCAATTACTGCACAGCACAATGTGATAAAAACAATTCAATATAAACACGTACGTTCGGACAGTAATAAATAAAAAAATACAAAATAACGAAATATACATACAGGACACATACGTATGCAAAGTAGTTATTTAACGTTACATATGCACGTATCTGTTTAGAAACACATATTCACATCCAACCGCAGACATACACACACACACACCTTACCATACATGCACACATACTCTCACACAAACGCGTGCTCATGGAAATATTCTTATCACTCGGCCAAGTCAGGGTAATTCAGCCTCGCAATATTAAATTCTCAACAATTTTTAAAAACTCACCACAGCAACTATGAAATATGTCCCCAGTAGTTCGCGATATTTTTTCTCTACGTTATTATACAATATGGATAATGAATGTAGGGCGGATCATACATACAGCTGAGTTTTCGTATACAGTACTGCCTTTGTATGACTTCGACAGACACCAAAAATTGGAACTTCAATACGAATTTTCTCTAGCAGAATGGGTTAGTTTAACCTATCGTGCATTAAATTGTGCGAAAAGCAAAGTATCATTTACTTTCTCCGCCCGTCTAGGCTACACATATTAAATTTTAGTATTTCTTCATATTTAAAGTGTGAATCACTTGATCTAAAATAAACCTATACTGCGAGTACTTTAAAAACTTCTCCTGCGCAATCTCAGTTCTATTAAATTACTGGATACAGGATTCCAAATTAGCGTATTAAATTCCAAAAACGTTTGCGGACTGATAAGGGTGTATAAAATTAAACACGAATTGCGAGCACTTTAAATTTTAAAATTTTATATCTAATAAATTTCGATGTCCCTGTCGCAAGTGTCCTTTTTTAACAAAAAAACTGTCCATGTGGTACAAAGCACCGGTAGAAAGTTCTTATAAATGCTACAGGATTACATTTAGATCTATTCACCAGCTATATCAAGATATGAAATGATTGATATACTTTTGTGGTAGTAAAGTGTCCTCGATATTTCATATTTCTCTGAATAATTTTGCATCATCAGCGTATAATAATATCTCAGAATTCTCTATTACATTCGATAAAAATCGTTAATATGCAATCAAAATTGAAGAGGCGCTAATAGAATGAAACTCCGAAGGAGCCCCGAGAGGCAGAAAAAGAAAGGGGACCTGCAGTTGTCACTTTGAACATTTACGTTCGATCCCACAGGGAGCCCTTACAAAAGTATATACAAAAAAACTAACGATATTATTAACTCAAGAATTAAAGGTTATCATGATAGCAATGCTAATTTTAAATTAAGAAACTATCAACACCATTAATTTAACGTGCAATTTTTTATCAACGGCTGGGAAAAAAACAATTACAATTTACATAAATAATAATGGAGCTCTCAATTAATCAACAGGTATTTTTTTGATATTTCCTTATTAGATACTAAGAAATTACTAATAGTAATAAGATAGAATAATTAATAAAATTGTAAAAAAAAAACAAAAAACAAAAAACAAAAAACAACAGAGCATCATCTTATAACGGCAAAAGACACAAAAAAGAATGTTTTACCAATGGGACCGCTAATAACAAAAATAATAAGCCAATTAAAAAAGGCAGGTTTCAGCGGATCTTAAAACTGGGATTGTAAAACCTATACACATAAATGGTGATCAAAGATACGTGAATAATTACAGGCCAAATACACCATCATATCAATGACTGAAAAAATCATAAAACAATACATAACCAAGCACTTGAGGAATTATCTTAAAGGGGATAAAGTGATACATGACAGTCAATGTAGATTTTGGCAAAATAAATCAACATTATTCAGAAATTTTATCAATAACTTAAAGCCTCTTAAATAAAAAGCAATTTATTATAGCATTCCTCGACTTAATAAAAGCATTTGATGATACAGTTAAACATAATATAATGTAACTTAGAGAATATTGGCATTGCCGAGTGATATTTAAGATGGTTTGCTAATTTCTTACAAAACAGTAAAATTAAGAATAGATGTAATCGTAAATTTATCAGCGAGCGCATAATAACTGAAGTAGAACAGGGAACGATACTGGCTCTGTTATTATATTGAATGTACATCAATACGCTGGCTAAATACATTTCAAAGTCTGCGATTTTTGTTTATGCCTATGACTTAGCTTATGTCACAGAACATGAAAATGTTATTGAAGCTGAAAAGAAACTTCAAAAAAGATGTGAAAATAAATTCGAAATTGTTACGCTTACGATAGAATGATAAATATGAATACATCAAAGACTCCATATATACGTACCCAAAGACGCTATAGAATTGTGAACTAAAAATCGTAATACATTAAATTAATTACTTTCATAATGAACGTGTTGCTAGTGAAATATGCGGATGTTGCTATTGCTCAGTTAAAAAATTTAAATACTCGGAGATGACAGTCGACAATTGAATTTCTTGAAAATATTACATAAAAAACTTAACTAAAAAACTGAAACAATCTACACCGGGAACATATCAACTTGAACAAGTATTACCGTATAAAACATTAAAATTATGCTATAACAGAATCATCATGTCTAGAACTAAGTCTGGGGTTCAAATATGGGATAATGCTAAAAGGACAGATATAAAATAAACAAATTAGAAAAAAAAAGAAAACTAAAATTAATTTTACCCGAAAACGTATTAAGCAAAAACACAGATAAGTGACGGAAAGAAAATCAAGAATTAACAGCGAGAATGCGGTATTTCCAATACAGATATTAGATTATAAAATCGATACTATTAAACCACCAACAAAAGAGAGAACTTATGAGGCTGGATATTCGAATAAATTAATGTATTTACATGCAAAAGAATGCAACTTAACAATTAATAACATGGATGAAACGATTTCAATAAAACACTCTTACATATGTTAGAAAAAATTATGGATGTAAAAAACTTCAGTAATTAGAAAATAGAAATAAAAAAATAGCTATTAGAATGGATTAATGAATAAAAAGAATAATTATTTTGTAATATTTGAACCACATTTCATTTAGTGATAAGAAATCGGATGATAAGTGTAATATCTTATAAAAGTGATGATTGTAAATGTATTATGTATGTTGATATGCGAACGTTTCGTCGCAGAAGTTAATCATAACTTACGTAACATTTTAATTAATAATATTAATAAGGGAGTAAAAATAACGTAGATTTTATGACTATAACATTTAATAAATATTGTGTGTATGTGTGTGTCTGTGTGTGCATAAAAGATTGTAATAAAATGTATGATATAAAACATGCGATAATAAGAAAAACGTAGGTACTACAGACGGGCAATTATATCTTGCAGGACTCCTTTTATTTATTAAAAAAAAAAAAGAAAGAAAAAGAAAATTGTTTTAATAGTGTACTGAAAACAATAAAATCTGTAGTAATTAACATTTACTTATATTTGCTCAATAAACTGTATGTCTAAACCAATGTTTCCTGACGTTTCAAAAACTACCACAATCAAGAATATAACCAAAACTATAGGAACAAATTAATTACCCAGTTAAATTTCGACAACAAACACTAAAAAAATATTATTAAAATTTACTCTGTGTACACAATATGAATTTATTTTAAAACACATTCCACTACATTATAAATAAAGAACTGTCAAATAAAAATTAAAAATTGAACCAGAAACAATTATTTCTTTAAACCGAATACATATAAAAGAAGTAAAAAAAAACATATCCGACGATCAAGAATTTACATAAACTAATATTACTTCATAATTAAAACATACGAGTGAAAATTAATGAGCCTATATTAGTTTAGCAAATTAATTTTACTTTAAAAAAACATCCGTTCGCAATAACTGTCAACCTCAAATTACAATAAGTATATAAAATAAAATAAAATTTTGGCAAGAAATATTAATGTTGTATTTTAAAAAATACTTACATACAAAGATGTTAATTACCAATTAATGTTACGTCAAAAAATTTCTGAAGTCGATTTTAATCTAACTGAATAACAAAACAACCGATTATATCTGAAACAGGAAACTAATTTATAGAAAGAAATATTTCAATAAACACTTTGTCAAACAACATTTATTTATACGTACACTCAAACATTACAATGGATTATTTTCCAGGTTTTTAAATAATTTTGCAACGTTCATAAGGACAATTCAAACCAAAAACATAAATGTTATTAACTATTTTCAAAAGTTTAAGACCCATATATTAATAATGGTTTTATTTTAATTTTTATACGTATCGCAATTACCGATAATCTTTTTCTTGATTAAAAATCACTAAAATTATTAACTAAATAAACATATACGTTAATAATACAATTATTCTGAAAAATACGCATATATACCTTTAAACATAATTCATCGTACAAAATATAATACGATGTTTCCAAAAATTATACATTATAAATTTTAACATGCAGTCCAAGTATGTTATCTCTAAATTAAAAATTCAATTAAATACCTTTGTATTTTTGCACTAGTATACATTACCTGCATTGTACGTAAATAAACACATTATCATATCAAAAGTGTAGATAAAAAGTAACACATTATTACAATTATCAAATTACAATGTATTTTCTTACCTATAATTATTTTATACTTTGTTTTACAAGTTTACTAAAAATCTTAAACCAAACAACTTCACTAACACTTCATCACAACACAGACTGCTAAAAAATACATAATAAAAATAAATCCATTTCTTAATACACATTGAAAAGAAAGTTGTCTAATACCAAAGACTAACAAATACCTTAAAGATTAACCAGACGTAATATTTTTTAATTATATATTTTCAAACAATATTTTTTGAGCATAAAAATATTTGAAATTTATAATTTGCGATTTATAAAGAACCTAAAATCGTAGATTAAAATTTTTCTCAAATGAAATATCTGGTTAAAGATATTTTCTTTATAATAAACGTTTCTTTTCTTCTCGGTCAAAAAAAATTAAATTTTTAGAAAACTGAAAATTGTTCACAATATTATTTAAAAAAATATACTTTAACTTATCTCACAAAATAAAAAAAAAACTAAAAATATAAAAAAGATGCAGATACCAGTAAAAAGAAATTAAACAAACAAATAAAGAAATAAATAGTAAATAAAAAATATCAAAACTGGAAAAAGATTTAAACCAATCAATTCATCAGTTATTTATTTATTTATTTATTTATTTATTTATTCATTATACAATTTTCTAGTGCAACAGCTTACGCCAATTACTGCACAGCACAATATTATAAAAAGAAAATAAAGTACATAAATACAATATATATATATCTATATATATATATCCACACACCTTCATATACTCACGCAAAACACACACATTCAAGTACAATTAAACCCACAAGTTATGATTATTAATAATAAGTACTTTAATAAATTTTCATAGATAAGTTTCATTTTTTAGTTATAAAACAAGATGATTACAATTTATTATTTAGTCGGTGTCGGTATATTCTAAATCATTGACGAAGATCGTAATGTTTTTTATCTGTTTGTATGTTATTACATAATTAACCATAATATATCTGTCTATTTATATTTATCTAAAATACTTATATGTACATAGGTACACAAAAAAATGTTGTACTTCATGATTTTTATTTACATAATGAATTCATTTTGGCCTTTCACATAAAAAATGTTTAGAATTTTATTTTCTAAAATTTTCCCTTTTATTTATTTCTTTATATTAAGAAAACGAAGAGCTTATTATACATGGGCGTCACTAAGGGCGGAGAGCCGTTACCCCCCTCTTAGAGCTTCGAAACTTTTTAATCAACTGGCCATGATGAATATTCATAGGCGCATAATCACAGACAATTTGCAAGACTTTTATAATAAAGTAGTAGAACAATTTTCCAGAAACGCACAAAAATTGTTTTAACTAAGATTTTATTGTTGTTTTATAAAATATTAAGCCTTTACAAATTATAAATTTTATTTTTCCTATAATTCATATTCTCTTTCTATCATCTTGCCCCCTTCCCCCCGGCTTATCGGCTGGCGACGCCTTTGTTAATATATATTGACGTTTATAAGATACGCCGGATGGTGAAAATTAAATTTAATCCAGTAAGTTATCAAACTTCGATAACACCCACCGAAAATTCTTTAAAAATTTCACTATTAAAAAAAAAAGAAAAAAAAACGTCAAAAGTATTCGATAAAATGATTAACACAGGATAGCTAAAAAGGTTGAAGTCAATGTGGCAAAGAAACTTACTAACAATAATACAAATCCAGTTGTCTATAAACCATTAATGTTATCTTGGGCATATGGATCCTGATCAGACATATTGTTAAAAATAAAAAAAACGTATCCACAGTAAAGCTTAATACTCCCTTTTATTAATTAAAATTAAAGGGGCGATAAATGCAAGTGACTAGAAGTATTATTGGTGCTATTTAACATACGAAAATGTAGATTCCAATAAAGTTAATGTATTTAAAATCTCCAAAGAGTGATTTACAAACTCGCCGCTAACATAATTTAAACATTGCACTTTTTAAATACTCAGTTCTTCGTAGGAAACAGAAGGTGGCACACCATTTTGGGTTGGTCTCTTCTTATCATTACTCAAAAATATATTTACATTAAAAATTATGAAATGAAGTTGTTTTTCTTAAAAAAAAAGCAATTCCGGCTCAAAATTTATTTTAAAAATTTAATAAAAATGCATTAAAAAGTAAAAAAATAATTACTCGATATTTTTCTTACTTTCTTTGTTCATTAGGTCAATTTCGAGCGTTGAGACTACCTATCTGTACAATCTGGCTGTACCGCATATGTAGCATTTTACAGAAAATATACACAAAGAGGATATTTTGATTATTCTTAAACAGCATTAACATTTTTTAGAGTCTTCAAATATGAAAATTATGTACATCTGCGTTACCAGTCGTTTGCGGACGAAATCCATCATTCAATTAATTCAACTAAGAATAGGCAAGAAAAACCCATTTTTACTTGTTACAAAGAGAAGTAGTAGGAACATGTAATTCAGCAGTTATATTTTTATAATTTAGCATGGCAAATGAACTATTCAGGCATTTAATTTTCCAAATAATTAGATCTGACTCTGATTGGAACCAAAATATTACGTGAGCAAATAACTACATGAATGAAACATATTGAAATCAGTTTTCAAAAAGTACTAAAGATAGAAGTCTTTATAGATCTTACAGCTGCATAGGAATTGCTACTAAAAATCGCAAAAGTACTACTGAATGAAAACCTACTGATACTGTATGAAAACAAATAGAAAATTTAGTGGTTTAGCAGTGGGCTCGATTATTATTTTACTTTTATCCAACTTGTACATCCATCACCTCCAGAACTATAAACAGAGGTTTCCAAGGACACGCACAATATTAGAGATGTGATTAAAATTGAATATATTCTCATTAAAAACTAGTAGGTGATAGGTTTATTTGCAATTTACAATGTTCATCTACCAATTAAAAATATCTAATGACTCAAGTGTATAAATAATCTTGTATATCATAGTATGGAAACATCAGACTTAAACTGCAATCTTCATAGAACACATCTTTAACTATATATAATGGTCATAAATAATTATAATTAAAATTTAGGTTTGTTTTATAGAATTTCTATTAAATATATTTTATAGTTGGAGTTATTTTTGTTCCATACTTTCACCTACTACATTACCAAATTTACGATTTTATAAACAATATATTTCTAAAGAATATTTTATTATTTATATTATTTTTTTTTTTATAAGTTTTTTACTAACATATATACGATAAGTATACCAAAATTATTTTATTTAATATGAAATATAGTGAAAATATAACAGCCAGCTGCAGCAATATAGTTGGTCAGGCAGTGATGTCCCATTTGATTGTAGGACCTAGTTTGAATCCTATTTCCAGACATTGACTCTTACAAAAATTTCATTTTTAATAGCCAAGATCATTGATGAATGCTTTACTTTTTTTTTTTAATCACTAAATTAATAGAAACTCTTCGTTTTATTGCGTTGTTGATTACTGCAACAAAATCGAGATTTTTTCCAATGTTTAATTCTTTATGCGAGCTATTCTGTTGCGTTTACTGTATGGTTTAAAGCAAATTAGCATATGTGTTGTATCCTATTTGGTATTGCAGGTAATATGCATTACTCTCCTCAATTCGAACCTCCATAGGAATTTTTTACATTGGAGTCTGCCTGTGATATAAAGTAATTTAAAAATATCCGTTATTTTTAAGATATGAATATACGTCTAAAATTAATCGGAATCTTCTGATTTCTCTTTTTCTCTTAGAATTTCATCAAATTTCATATGCCTTGTTCATAACTTCTTAACATTACTATGCATGTTATTTAACGTGTTCGTTTTACAGTGTTCTGCTTTTTATTTATTTCAAGATTTTTTCTTGTGTACTCCGCTCACTGCTTGATAAAATTTAGCCGATATTTGATATAATTTTATAACGACTAAACCCTGCTTTAAATAGATATTCTCTTTGTGCTAGCCTAAGTTTTAGTTCTCTAAATAATTACAGATCAAAACAATATAAACTGCCAATATTATAATATTATGATTTCTACTGTATTTATAAAACATTCTTCTTTACAGGGCCGTATATGAGGGGAGGTATTTCTGGGTTTGACCTTCCTCCCCCTCCCGCCTACGAAATGTCTGCGAAATAATAACTGCTTGAATTAAATGGACTGAAATTCAGAATAAATTTATTTCTTTTCGATTTTTGATAAAAGAAAATAAAATTAAAATTTTTATGAATTCTACGGAAACGACTACTTTTTATTTGTTTTTATTGTAGAGTCCAAATATTGCATACACAATAATTGACTACAAGGCTTTAGTGTACCATTTATAAATAAATCTATTCATGATAACAAACACACACACACACATATATCTGTATAATTATAAAAATATTGTATAATATTCAAATATGTAAATACAAGAAAAAGAAACAAATGTAAATTGAAGTACAATTTTGATACTAGTCATTTATTCATTTTTAATTAATTGAATTAGCAGCTTTTAAATTGTTTGACTAGACATTCATAGAAAAAATATTGATTTTTTTCTTAAATCACGAAAAAAAGTTTTTATTATGTGAAATACTCGCCTAAATTGTCTGGAATGTATATGTTAATGGTATCACATATCAAGAGTGTATTTCAAAAAAATTAATCAACTAGAAATATAATTTTTATGTTGACAATTTAAAATAATGAGAATAACAATCATTTTTACTAATGCAAAAACCAATAAACTTGATTTAATTCAAAAAACTTTTATTTGTATTTAGTTTATTTAAATTAATTTTATAGAATTTTTTTAATGTTTCTACAATCATGATTTTATGTGTAATGCTACATCGGTTAGGAAGCGTTATTTACTATATTTTATCATGTTAATTAACTGATTCGTTTCGTTACCTTATTTGTGCAGTTAAGCTTTATAAATTCCTTATGTCTTGGTAAAAGTTTAATTTACATTGTTTTTAGAATTTAATCAGCATGATATTACATTAACATACAAAAATATAATTATCAGAATAAACAAGCTGCATCAAAATTGTTAAAAACTTTTTTTCCCCCTTAACTCATTTAAATTTAAAATCTAGAATAACAATTTATTATATTGCAAAAGTAGTATAAATAAAAATAACAAAATGATCTATTATTATTAAAAAATAGAGTCAAAATTTTACCGTGTATTTTCTATTAAAAAAGTAAAATAATTATTAATTTTTTTAATAAAATTTAAATTGAAAGTGATGATTGTGAGGCATACTACAAATGAATATCGATTTTTCTTTCGAACCTTTCGATACTTTTGGAGTATTTTTCTCGTGAAAGGCTTGTGAATCTCGCCGGCTTCGAAGTCATCGCTAAGTGTGTAGTGAATTTGTTTATATTTTAAGATTTAACTTGTAAATTGTGTTTAAATTTTTTTTTTTTTGTACTTCGCGATTAACGATTAACGGTGTGAAAGATTAAAATTGGAACTATGAACGATGAAGATATTTTTGCATAAAACACAAAATTGGATAGGTGATAAATTTTAGTGGATCAATGCGTAAAATAAAGTTGTTTTGTACTTTTATTAATTTAAAATTAAAATGACCGGCAACGAATCGGACATTGTAGTAATTCCAGGTGAAAATGTAACTGAACTGCTTAAGTCCCGGTCGGAACATAAGAAGATAATCGTAGGCCCGGGTTTAAGAAGAGTTGCGGACGATGTTATTGCGTGTAATAGCGGTGTTTTAAAATGTAAAGGCAGTAATTTATTTTGGGTTGATTGTCATAAAGGACAATATATTCCTGTAAAAAATGAAAAAGTCGTTGGGGTAGTTACAAACAAATCCGTCGATAATTTTAAAGTTGATATCGGATGCAGCGATCAGGCTAATATAACTTATACTGAATTCGTAGGCGCAACAAAGAAAAACAGGCCTCGTCTTGAAGTTGGTGATGTGATTTTTGCCAGGTTACTGGATGCAAACCGTGATATGGAGCCCGAATTATCTTGTAAATCTGTTAACGAGAAACGCGATAATTTAGGAATTTTGTCTAACGATGGGTTTTTGTTCAGCTGTAATTTAAACTTGGCTAATAAACTACGCAGCAAATACGGCCCAATATTTGATGAGTTAGGTAAAAGTATACCGTACGAAATTGCTGTAGGATCTAACGGAAAAATATGGATAAATAGTCCAAGTATTCACAATACGATTAAAATATATAATGTTATTTTAATTTCTGAATATAAGACATACGACGAAGTAAAAAAGTTAGTTGATAAAATTAAGCAAAGTGTTTAAATGCTTTCGAATTTTTATTTCTGTAAAAATTTTATTGACGTACGTAATTTTTAATCGGATTTTTCGTAAAATAAATAAAAATGTATCGGCCTGCTTAATGCAATTACGCGTTAATTTGATTACAAACCACCTTATCTTTTAGCATATTTATATTAATTATTTTGTATTATGAAAGTTTGAGTAAAAGTAATTCATTGCGCATGGCTATGGTGTATTCGTAATATATTTATTTTTTTTTTTAATTTCCGAGATTTTTTGTTTATTCTTAATAAAATAAGTTACCGAGCAAATTACCTATGTGTGAATGCTTATTATCACTGCACCATCATTTTCTGTCCGCGTAACTTATTTTTAATAATGGATTAAATTTATACTAGATTGTCCGTAAGTTTGATTACATTTAACTCTGGTACGGCAGTGATAGCATCTATACCGTCCACTTGTTGGATCGGCAATATATGGTAGTAATAACTTTGCACCGGATAAAATGTAAATTCGCTGCTGAAGATAGAATTTATTATATATATAAATGAAAGTCGAAAAATGTGTATCTTTTGTCGGCGTTAGTAACGGAAACTACTGAACGCTTTTCATGCATTTTTTTGTGGTTAATTACGGTCATATCTGGAGAAAGCTATTTATCATGGCATTACTAGAAGAATACGAACAGTATTGGTTTTAGTCATCACTGTGTTGTAAAGAAAATATACTTCCAGAATAAAAAACAATCAGAATACGTTTCATTTTCGAATTAATATTTAACAAATACAAATAGTTAATCTGATATTCTATTAAATTTAATAAGTCTATACCGTAAAAGTTCTTTTAACCGTCACTGTAAAAATTGTTAATTTGTGATTTTTTAAAGATGTAAACAATTTGAAGTAGACATTTTACCTAGGTACTTACTGCACTATATTGTACTAAGTTATACTAAATTTGTAAATAAAAATACCGTACCCTCATTGTTATTCAATTAACAATTTTTTTTTCATTTTTTAACTGAACGTTTATAATGGAATTTCTGATATCCGTCTATTTAATTATCCGTCATAGGCCCGGTACCGAGGGTGACGGATAAAAAAACTTCTACTGTATATATATGAACTTAAACTTAATATAAATAAATACGAAGCAAACGCAAAAAAATAAAATGTTTAAAAATTATTTTATTTTACGTGTTTTTTTGTGTTTCAAATTTGTTTATATCAAGTACAAATAGTTATCCAACTTTTTCATTCATAAGGTTCAAGACGGCTGTAAGTATTTAAATATTTAATTTTGTTTTTATAAGACAAAAGAAAAATTATTTACATTTCACGTCCAAGAAAGCTGACGGGTAAACAGTTTATAGAAGTGAATGTTGTAAGGAAAATGGAATGGTGAAGGAATAAAAAACAGAATTGCGATGGTAAAAACAAACGTACCTCCAGTAATGGTACTTATTCAACTCTAATAAGTGTATTGGTAAAGAAAATACAAATTTGCCTAAAGATGCAAGAATCAGTTTTATAACATAAACATAATGTTGAATTAATACATAATGAAAATGAAAAATTTAAACGGGTATTATTATGTGGGCAAAGCATAGTCAACACAGCTGCTATATGTGTATATATATATTAATTACAACGTAATACTTAGGCTACCCCCCATTAGAAAATATGTCCCAATTTTATGTAACGTTTGTTATATTTTATAGGATTTCTGTGATTATGTTATTATATTCATATGGACCGATTTAGAATTACGTTATAAATTTTGATCATTTTATACAAAGTATAGAAGAGAAAGAGATAGAAATGTAAGCAAGAGTGGCAAGGGGCGCAGCCTTTTGCGAGGCCAAAATGGCCAAGTTATATATATATATATATAACTTATTACTTAATTGGAAGAAAATAAATTGAAAAAAAAAGATGCGAAGTTTAAGTACGTCTTAGAGATGAAAATAAATGGATATAAGTTGATGTATTTAATATTTAAATTAAATGTTAAGCTTTTTTTTCTCACTAAAATACAACTTTACTTTCTGATTTCCACGACGCTTTTTATCAGTATAAATTTCACTCCGTTTCTATTTTTATTTTATATCTTAGTCCTGTGTGCACATGTAGCATGGCTGTAATTGTTAAAGTTAACATCTATGGTAATAAATCGCGTATTGCAAGTAATCTGTGTGAAAATATTTTAAGTGAGCAAATCGCTCGAATAAGAAAAGGTATACTTTTCGTTACAATACGCTGCTGAAACGGTATCATCGTTGTTTACTTTCTTCCAAATCAGTCGAAAATAGATACTTGGCCATTTTGGCCTTGCAAGGGGCTTCGCCCCTTGATCACTCTTGTTTTCATTGCCGTCTTTTTCTCTTCTATACTTTGCATAAAATGATCAAAATTTACAACGTAATTGTAAATCGGTCAATATGAATATAATAACATAATTACAAAAATCCTATCCTAACATTTAACTTTCATTACATAAAATTAGGACATTTTTTCGTTTCATAAAATTACATTTTTCGTCACAAAATCGAGTACGGCCCGGCCTAAGTATTACGTTGTAATTAATATGTATATATATATATATATATATAAACTCGGCCATTTTGGCCTCGCAAGGGGCTGTGCCCCTTCACCCCTCTTGCTTTCATTTCTGTCTCTTTCTCTTCTATACTTTGTATAAAATGATCAAAATTTACAACGTAATTCTTACTGGCATCAACACACACAAAAAATAACATAACCACAAAAATCCTATTCTAACATTTAACTTCCGTTATATAAAATTAAGACATTTTTTCATTGCATATTTCATTACATAAAATTGTGACATTTTTTAAATAACAATAACAAAAATTCTACAAAATATAACAAACGTTACATAAAATTGGGACATTTTTCTGGGACATTTAGTGTTACATAAAATTGGGACATTTTTCTGGGACATTTAGTGTTACATAAAATTGGGACATTTTTTCGAATGGGGGGTAACCTAAGTATTACGTTGTAATTAATATATATATATATATATATATATATATATATATATTCTAATGAGTGGTGGCCTAAGATTCTTAAGAATTACGTTGTAATTAATATATATAAAGTCGGTAAAAATTAAAATATAACAAACATTATATAAAATTGGGAAATTTTTTCTAATGGGGGGCGGTCAAAGAATTGCGCTGTAATTAATATACGAGTATTAATTACAATGTAATTCTTAGGCCTCCCCCATTAGAAAAAATGTCTCAACTTTATGTAACGTTTGTTATATTTTAATTTTTACCGACTTCCAAAAAGAAGGAGGTATACGTCCGTCGCGTATGTTTTTTTTTTTTGATATTTGTTCGCGCATAGCTTATATTCATATGGACCGATTTAGAATTACGTTGTAAATTTTGATAATTTTATACAAAGTATAGAAGAGAAAGAGATAGAAATGTAAGCAAGAGCGGTCAAGGAGGCACAGCCCCTTGCGAGGCCAAAATGGCCGATATATATATATATGTAAGTATATTTTTTTACATTTATTTAAATGTGTTTCTAGTTTAATATGTTCGATATTTATTCATCCGTTTTTTATAGGATAAAATTTGCTTTTGTATTTATTTATTTATTTATTTTTTACTTCTATATTTAATTATAAATTAAAGAAAATAAAATAAAGGAGAGAACATTTTACCTAATCGATTCTTCTGGATTCTGCTTTATTTCGTATTTTAATATCTTCGCATTTTTATTATTTATGTCTGTGAGGATAGTGTGAACCTCTTTTTTGTTTCATTATTATATCAACAAAATTTTTCATATTTCGAGCGTTATTTCTATCTTCGAATCGGTTTTCAAATTCATTACCTATTTTAAATTATTTACACCTGTGTATTTAAATGCTGAACAGCCTGAAAAAGTTTGATCAGGAGTTTAAATACGATTAATAAAAAAACGAAATGTGCCGTTTCAACTTCAAATTTTAGAAATTATCACTATCCACTACTTCGAATTCTTTAAGGTAGTCTGAAAATCACCATGACTTGTAAGGAACTGTGTTAAAAAATAATTTGGTACAAAATCTTCATTTAATAATTTTGCTCTTCTATCGTGGGCACTAATTTGTACGTTCGGCGTCCCGTGTTTTGATCATTATTCTTTCCATTTGATTATGTATTCAAATTTTATTCATTTTTTCTTTGATTTTTTGTTTTTTTTTAATCGAGATTTTTCATTTTTAACGTTTCAATTTCATAAGTTTCCAATAAAAGTTCTACAGGTAGGTCATCTGCAATGACTTATTCGTGGCACAGTAAAATATTGTTTTATAAGCCGATATTACGTTTATTGTTGTTTTTTTTTGTTCTTTTTAATTTCGAGTAATAAACACTTCCATATTCTGTTATTGATTGAAATAAAACTGAATATAGAATCATTTTTAAATCCGAGACTAAAAGTATTCCTACATTAGCCATAATTTTGCCATATTTTTTTTTTTTAAATTTTATCCAAAATATTATAATTGATATGACCGGTAAAATTCAGATTTTCAGCTATTACTATTCCGAACTATTTAACATTTCTCCTTGAATTTTAACGATTTTCTCTGTTTCCTTTTAGATATCAGCTTTTGTTAATTTACCTGGTTATCAAAAAAGCGTAATAGATTTTTTACAGTTTCACCTTAATCCTAATTCCTCTCTAGTTCCTAAATGATGATTCTGATTTCATCATTGATTTTTATGTTTCATTTATGTCTTTAAGCACTGCTATAAAAAGAAGATTATCCACATAGCTTGTTAATTTTATATTAGTTTTGCTGCTTTAAGTATCTTCGCCTTAGTTAAAATTAACGGGGAGAGAGCGTTAATCTTTAAGGCACACCCCCGCTGCTTTAGTTTTGTTTTTTTGTTTTATTGATCTCCTTTCACATTTTAGTCCGGTTAGTTTCTTAATGATTTTACTCCTTTTATCAAATCACGGTGTATTTTTAATTTAATTTTTTTAATTTTTGTGTTTAAATTTTTTATTTTATAAATTTTCTTAAATACACGTATATTATTATGTTCGCATTTGTTTCCTTTACATCCTGCACTTCATTTAATTTTATTTCATTTGTAAATTCCATATTTTTCATTTTAATCTCAAAACTACTATAATTTATTGTTTTTATTTCTTGCATATATTGTCTATTGTTTTTACGCGATCGTAAAAATTTCGAATTTAATTGTTTTATATAATTGTTTTCTTCTACTTTTAGGTTACTCGTATTTTTTGTTATACTGCCACTTTTTTCTTCGAACGTTTCTTTTTTTTTTTTTATATTTTTAACATACTGAATGCTCATAACTATTCAAAGCAATTCTTTTTCTTTTTTATTTAACTTTTTAGTACTTAATTTTTTGTAAAGTGTAGGTCCCGCATTAAAATCGTCCATGATTGATTACTGTTTTCTCTTTATTATTATTTTGAATATTCTTGTATCGCATTAATTTAACTATCCATTTCTTCATTTAGTAAACAGTAAGCAACTTTTATTGTTAATGTTTGCATTTTAACAATTAAAACATGTTCATTTATTTTTTTATTATTATTTTTTTTACCGCTTTTATAAAACACTTTTTGTTATAAAAGCATCGAAATTAATCATTAACTCTATAAACTTGTTATTGTAATAATTTGGTTCAGTTTTGGCTATGATGTGGTATTTGTTTTTATTTAAAATATCGATTTGTTATGTTTTACTCCTTCCGAGATTAATTAAACATTTTAGTGCCATCTATTCCATTTATAAATAGAATTTAAAAATCTGTTCTCTTTTCTGATGCGTTTGTAAGTTTCATGTCTCGCACTGTTCGCCGAAATTAAAGTGTTTGACTTTATTTCTCAGGTACTCCATTATTTGTATTCTTGTTGTAAAATAACGAACGTAGCGCATTTCTTTACATTCCTGCTTTTCTCTTCATATTTACAATAATCTTCCGTGCGACCTATACTGTTAGATAGTTTTCATGCTGAACTTTCGTATAATTGTTTACGGCACGCTAAGCGCTGTGTTTTATATAGCTGCGGTGCTTGGTGGCTCTAACTGCTTTTTAAACATCCCGCGTTTCTTCTTCTTCTTTAATTACAGACTGATTCCTTTGTCCGTTTGTACTGTGGGCTCTGTAATTGCAGATGTGGCCACGGTATGGGACACAGCTAACTCCTTTTTACCTTCGGCAGTGTCATTCCTTTTCTTTTCAGGATGCATATCATTTTTCGACGTTGATTGTCATCGTTTCTCCATTCTTGGTATAATAGGGTTCCTTTGTCAGATTCCATTCCTTGTTACTCCTAATTGCTGCTATGTACACGTGTTGATGGGTAATCGTCTATTATTGGCAAGGCCAGGAAAAAACCCAAAACAAGAAGAAAAAAAAACCATTGTATGTTTTTCATATCTGAGAGACAAAAAACCGCGCAAAAGTTTGTTTGCAGATTCTATATATGACGGTCGCTGAGAAAAGGTAAACAGTGTGTCAAAAATGCGGTTTTAACTTAACAACGGTTTTTCTTAAAAGCATGCTCTTTAACGTGAAATAGATTAAAATGATGAAAAGAAATTTTTTCCGGTTGTAAATCCTAATTGTATGTTTAAAATTACCTTAAAATGTATATTATACTGCGAAGCTTTAAACGCGTTTTTCTCGAAAAGTCTTTTTTTCTAACACCATGTACCTTTTTCTAAGCGATCGACACATATTAATTTATAATAATCTAATTTATGTAGTCCGATAAAAGCTAAGCGTCTCCACTCTATCGTTAATAGAAATGAGAGTTGGCTTGTTGCCTATCATAAGTTCAATACTTTCTTCTAAATCCTCTTTTTGTTATACAATCTACGCTGTGAGCTTTAATTGTCGGGGTAATAGTAATTTTGATGCTGTTTTAGTTTCTCGGTGTTGTAATTTTAATTGTTCTTTTCCCCATCTTTTCTCAATTTTCTTTCCGTTTAAAAAACACGACGATAGTTTTAATTTCGGATTGTTTTGTAAGGCGCATATTTTTCTTTTGTAGATTTATTTTTTCTGGAATTTCCTCAGTGATTTTTATCGAGTTCTTAATTTAATTATTAATACTTCACCGGTGAGTATGCATGCGAAACATGGATTATGAGTGCATATAGTAAAAAAAGAATAAATTCTTTTGAAATGTGGTGTTATCGCAGACTGTTAAAAATTCCCTGGACAGACTTCGTCAGTAATAAAATTGTAAATTTTCATCATTTAAATTCTTTACCAACATAAAACTTGAAAAGGGAAGAATTTACTGTATAATTTATGATTAAAAATTACAAATGAGAACTCTTAGAGAATTATCAGGTAGTAAATCTAGTGAATTTTTTTTATAGTACACGCTGCTGAAATGTGAATTTTAATCAACAAAATCGGTAATGAAGTTGGAACTGACTGAGATTAAGGCCGATATTAAAAATACAGTAAATTCTTTAAGTAATCAGCTAATTTGATAGAGACCAAAGTTCCGTCAGAAGTCAGAAGAACTAAAGTTCGAGCATCAATGTATATAGAACGAACTTTGAGTAAAAACTAAGTCTGCATTTCAAGATTATTTTAAAAAATTCCGATTGAAAAAATCAGTGGGTGAACATCGCCCCCCCCACACATGTCGGCATGTTCGTAGTTATATTTGATTTTTAATTAAATCCGATATCAATATTGTTATTTTTCGTTACTTTGAATATTTCGACTGAATTTATAGCCAGTTTTTGATTTTGCCGATTTCGACACCTGCATTCTATTAGTAAGATTAAATTTTTCTTAATACACGCGCATACGAGAAGTGTTTCCATCAGTGATTTTTTTTCAACAATGATCATTTTTTTGAACCAAACTTTTCAGGCGCTAGCCACTGAAATAAAATAATGTTTAAAAATTTCCGCTTTTCTTTGTCTAAAAGTTGCCGATGTCCCGGTCAGTAGAATTTCCTCTGCTCACGTAATAGCCGAATAAACTGATAAAGCGCGAACAAGTAAGATAGCGATAGAACGAGAAAAAAGTTATTAAAATTTTTTACTTATTTCAAATTACTCCTCACACATTTGACCATTAATTTAAGCGATAAATGTTTACTTTAATAAACGAAGTTTAGGTACCGACACTTATTAAAATAGCTTTCTGAATTGTAACCCTTATTTGAGAAATCTAACATATTTACATGTAATTTTAAACTTTTGCCGTATACAACCATAAAATCCACGACACTTCGTGCAGCTCTTAATAGTTTAACAATTCTACATTCCGAAATGTTCGTGACGGGGCTCAACTGGCCCCCTAATGAACTGAATTGCGAAATACAAAAATTATTAATTTACTTAACTATTTTACATACTGCAAACATCCGAATCAAATTCCATTTGGGTTTGATGTATTTTTTATATCTGTCAAAAGGACAAGTAATGATTGTTGGAAACGAATAGCCATTTGCTTTTTATGTAAAAAACGTGTTTATGTTCAAATTTTGTTTTTAATAAAAGTACAAATTCGATTTAAAATTCATTTTTTATTGCATCGGTGTAATATTTCCATAAACAACGGTGATCTTTAATTTAAATATTAATTTATTACCTCCAGGAGACACTAAATTGAGATACAATAAATCTGCAAATACGGCAATAACTACATGCATACAGTAATTGAAAACGAAGAGCTAATAATATGTTGAAAAAGAGGATACATCGTGTGTGAACATTTTTCCAGCTGTTAGGTAACTGAGAGAGCGTCCTCAGTCGTCTAGGCGGATGAAGTCCAGATGAATACATTTTGTTGATGTTGCGATTACTGTTACGTTGGAATTTATCGAATAATTTTTGATACTGGTGAGAATATAAGTGTCTCTCAGACAAATAGAACGTTAAAATCATTATTGCAGACGTAATTGTACGAAGTATCCTCGACTGCTGCTGCTGCCAAATTCTGTTAAAATTACTTCTACAAATGAAGGAACCAAACAATCTCTAAACCATATCGTCAAATTGACACACAATCATAGTTAAATAAATACGTCTCTTTTCATGTTTAAGTTCAATGCCGAACTGCGTCCCAATAATAGATGCAATAGTCCAGGGCGAACAGCGACGGCCTGTTGAGTTTATGTGCCACATGAGGGCGCTATGTAAACCCCTTCGGTTCAGGTACATTCCGAGGTACCGTACGAGATGAACTCGCGGAGAATTATTTTATTATTAATTTTGATGCGTCGGCACTTGTTTGTATTAAAACATATTCAGGGCCGTATCTGAGAGAGGGTTTTCCGCCCCCCCCAAATAATAACTGTGCTTGAATTAAATGGACCGAAATTCAGAATAAATTTCTTTTCAATTTTTGACAAAAGAAAAGAAAATTAAAATTTTTATAAATTCTATGGAGACGACTATTTTTCATTTGTTTTTATCGTAGTGTTCAAATATTGCATTTTTCAATAATTGATTACAAGGCTTTAGTGCACCATTTATAAATAAATATATTTCACGGTAACACACATAGTCATACATAAATTCGCCCATTCGGGACTCGGGGGCAAGCCCCCTTCACCACCAGGTCTAGTCTTCTATAATTTTTGGTCTAAATGCGGCCCTGGTTGTGCCTACCTGACTACTCTACTCTACTCGGTTTAAATGGTTCTGAACGGAAATATCTGCGTGCGTATTTGACGCAGTAATCAGGCTATACTCATAAGCGAATGTTGCTAATAGTTTGATTGCAAACTGGTGATGTATAGATAGAATATAATAGGGGTCTCAGTAGAGAGACTATCTTACGGTACTGATGATAAAATTTTATGCTCTTCCGAAAAGAGGAATCCATGATCTTGACAACAAATGTTCTATCGGTCAGATATAATCGAAGTAGCATATTTATCAGAAGGAAGAAATTGCATCAATCTGAAAAGTAGTCCAGGATGCCGCCACACTTTGTCGAACTCCCGGGCAACGTCCAAAAAATCCGCAGAACATATTTCTTTTTTCTTTCTAGCACTGAGGCTATTGCATAGTCTATGGCACTGCTGTATGGTGGAATGCTCGTCGCAAAAACCGAACTGGCGGTTTGGTATTATTATATCGTCGCTGTTTATAATCGGATGTATACGAGATAGTATCATTTTTTCTAAAACCTTAGATAACAAGCTGAGTAGATTAATGTAGGTCTGTATGAAGATACTCCGATATGCGGCTTTCCTCTGGTTTGTGCAGCATGATTATTACCGATTTTCCCCACGCCTAAAGAATCCAGTTCGCAATATTCCATTAAAATTAGCATAATCGCCGATTTCGTTGGCAAGTGTGAGATAATTTCACCGGTAATGTTATCTAGAAAGTGTAAGAAGGATCTCTATAGTTCTAACGCAATACTTCTAGAGTAAGTCCTCCCCCTGTTTGTAATATTAAAATATTATTACCATTTACGTCGGCAAATAAAATCTACATTTTTTCTTTTTTACGCTGAAAATGAAATAAATTGTACAAATTATTTATTTCTACACCGGTATGTACAAAATTAACACTTTCAGGTGCTTTCAAAAAGTATATAGTAGTAAAAATCGCTTTTACTTTCCATTTGGAATCGATTTTTTTGACTGTTTTTTTTTTTTTTTTAGGGGCTATTTTCCGGATTACATAAAAAAATTCTTGGTTTACTCCCGGTTGAACGGTCACCCCGTTTTAAATTGGGTGAGGAATTTTTGAGTTTTCACGTATGAAATTTTTAAATATTTCGAACTTACTCATTATATTATAATTTATTGTCATGTACGCTTTTACGTTTGCAGCAGAGTTGTACAATTGGTAAATCAATCATGATGTCTTGTTATGTTTTTTGAATAGTCTCGCAAAGATATTGAGAGTTCTTCGGATAATATTTGTCAATATTTTCTTTCGGTAAATAGTGTTTCTGCTCTCTAGGCACTGTATGATCTAGGTAGCCCCAGAGTATTCTTAAAAGTATCTATAGTATACTTTGTAACTAGCGTGAACGCTTTTAGCTTGAATTTTCAAGCTGTGTACGTGATGAATTATTTTTTATTTTTTGCTAGTGCGCAATGTGGGTAAGAATTGAGAAAGGTTTCATCTTTTCATTTTTCTGCTAAGTGCGACAAAATTTTAACCGGTACTTTTTTCAGTTGCGTCTATAACTAAAATATATCTACGTCAAAGTTGGTAGTACTACCAGCCCCCCCCGGTTGGTTTGTTTTTGTTTACAGTTTTTCACGGTTTTGTACGGAATTTTTTTCTATTTGTGTAGAGTCGTGTTTTTCTTTCGTTTAGAATTTTGTGTTGTTTCGCAATCTGTCCAACGAATGTAGTTATATTTCATTTCTACTCCAATTTATTTCGCTACGTGCGCAAATATCGGTTTGACAACTGACTGCCAAGTTGCGAATTAAGCCAGTCAGTTACGGTGCTCTCGGATTTCGAGGTTTCATTTTCAAGTTTTTCTTAGAGCTTTAATGAAAGCTTTAACAAAAACTTGAAAGCAAACATACTCTTGAGCAAAGAACAACCCTGAATTTTAAATATTTTTCAAAAAAAAAATTAAGCATCGCTTGAAATACTAAATATTTCATTTAACAGAGCGGAGAATTTTGCTTTCATTACAGTTCGACTCAGTTTGCTTTAAAATAGTAAAATAATTTTTTAAATTTTTAATAAAGACAAATTGTCATTTTTTTTTTACATCTTTTCTTTTTATACGATTTTTTCCTAAGCGAAAGTTTTAAAATTGTTACACAAATTTCATATTTTACACGCAGAAACGATGCAATAGAGCCGTGAAAAATCGGAATATATCACGATATCTGCTAGTGTTTTGACGTACGAAACAAACAGGTTATTATTAATGTTTCAAGATTTTTTCGACGGCAGTATAACTTTAGTGTTGATTTGAAAAGCTAAAATTAAAATGTTTTTTTTTTTTCCCCATCTTCGGTGTATTTCAGTTCTTTAAAAATGTATTTTTCGGAACTGGCTATTGCAGTTTCTTTTCGTAAAAATTTTATGTGGAAGTAGGATTTTGTTTTTCGATTTCACTAGCAATAGAGAGATCACACCACGTTCTGTCATTGAAGCGTACAAAATTATTAATGTTTACGGGTGGTTTTTTTATTGGATGCGATATCGTTAAATTGATTGATAATATAGAACCAGTTGCGCAAATTTGGTAAAGTTAAATGAAGTTCCGGTCTATATTATGATTACGCTATTACTTCCGTTTTTTGTCCTCTTTTTTCGTTCCTTTTCTTTATGGTTTTCGATTGGAAAAGATTTCTTTTTTAAGCCAAGATACCTCGGTTAGTATGTAACAAACGGCATGCACTAAAAAATTCACATTTCACAAATTGTCATTACATATATTCTCTTTGGATCCATTCGGCACATTGTGAACCTTAAAAGCCAGATATCCTACCAATAATGGTATGTATGGGGATGAACATCTTATGCACAGTATATATACGTATACATATTTATATCATCTCAGAATGGACTATAGTTTTTCACTCTTTTGATGTGATATTACAATTATTCTTTACCTACAGAGCGTTCCAGTGTGTGGATAATTTAAGTAGTAGAGTGTTAACTGGAGTAACTTTATACGCACACGTGTGTGTCTTACGTAGAAGAGGAGCGACTATTGTTAGAGTTCGCGATATTTGCCTTTCGCTTTTTGTTACCTGAAAAGCGTTGTTCACGATTTGATCTTTTAAACTATAGCCAGTTCAATATGATTTTAAAATTAGCGGCTAAGAACTTCCTGATATATTAACCAATGACGTGTGTTATTAAATCATCGCGCATTAATAATACACTTGTTATTTTAGTCGTCGGGGAACACGAAAATGTGTAATATACGAGCATAGTTGAAATTGCACTAGATCGAATTAATTCGAAATGAAAATTTAAAGTATAATTTTAGGAATACGCGATTTCCGGCCAAAAAAACAATAAGGAATTAATAATACACAATCAATATTCCAGACACAGATATAGTGTGTCTCTTGTCTTTGGCGCAAATAAAGTACGAATATTCATCATTTTTTGTATCGGACACGGTACGTATGTCCTCGGTCTACAACATCGGTTCCCGAATAAAGATTTTCTACAGAAGCGATAATGTGATAATTTCCAAAGAATAATCAACGCGATCGGTGTAGAGTTTTTTTCTTCTTGATTGTCAGTAATTTTTTATTTATTTTTTTTTTTTAGTGCAGGTACCATATCTTATATAGACCAGGACGTAAGTAATACTTACAGCAATCTGCTTTTACATTTGTCGATAAATAAAAATTTAAATAATGGACAAACTAAGAAGTATTTTTATTTTTTATCGGTATTTTTTTAAAAAAGTTTTTAAAATTACCATTTACTTTAATTAATTTTTTTTTGTACTTTTTATAACAGAAAAGGTTGCATCTCGAGAACTCGTATTATCTCACTTTAGGAAACACAGTGTTCAACAATAATAGCCCCCCCCCCCCTCCCGAGATAAACGAATGAAATATTAAAAATTATTGCACACTTCGTTTATTTAACCTAAATTTTAAATATAAGCTTATTAAAAATGGATTTTTATTCTAAAAAGCTTAACGATCTTTTTATTATACTTAGAAGATCATTTATACACCTACATAAATATACATATAACGTAAAGTTATAGAGAATACATATATCTATATCTATATCTATATATATATATATATATATAAATAAAAGCACGTAAAAGATATTGTTACTGAAATTAATATAATTAATGTATTATTTCATCAGCATTAGTTGTAAATAATAAAATATAATCGGGCTTTATAGATATTAAAATGTAAAATAATAAACAACAAATGGTAGTAGCTTTTTTTTTTCTTTTAAATTTATGTTGCACTTTGTTTTTTTTCTTTTTTAAAAATTATAAACAAGCACGGACGACCTTACGAATAAAACTACCAGGCATTCTCTACAATAGACTGAAATTATAGGAATTCTTTCTTAAAAATATACAAATTTTCAGATAAAAGAGAAGCTATTTAAAGGACAAGAAAAAGTATTCTTAGCACGAGTGAAATAATTATTAATATTACTATAACGTAATATAATAAATAGTATAAACAACACATATTAAATAAGGAAAAGTTTTTTAAGCGCACGCTAAAGTGACTTGAGCGGTGAAAAATAAAAGTAATTTATAGATAGGAAGCAGCGTGAATTAGACAAGATTAATATACGATTATTTAACGACATTCCCATATTTTGACCGCTTTATCAACACCGCCGGTTACGACGTACGGCTGCGTTTTGTGGAAATCTACACAGAAACACAAACAAAATGAAACAATTACGCACAAAAAACATTAGAAAACTCGATAAATACCGACGACGCTGTTTCATTCTTATAAACATGTTGACGCGTTTTTTTCTTTATTTTTATTTTTTTAAAGTAAAGTAGAAAAAAAAAGTTATTTTGTATTAAAAATAGTTTTCTTAGCTGATTATGAAGCCTAATTATTTCAAAACTAATTAATAATAATGATCCCTTTGCGTTTTAATTCTTAAATTTAACGTTAAACAATTATTCGTGTAAAATAAAATTTAATATAATTTCAGATACAATTTTTTTTCTTTTCTTTTTTATAAGTTCACCTAGAAATGTACCTTTATGCGAAACATTTACCGTATGTCATTTTACTATCATTCGCATTAAGAATATATGTATATATTTAAAAGTGAATACATCCGCTTAAATTAACTTTTTTAAATTTCCGATTTAATAACCGCTGGTTCGCTGCACTACTTTTTCATTTATCACGATCGATACAGATTTTCATCGAGCGTATTTATAAATTAGGCATGTGATAAAACAGCGGTAACATAATCACAGTTTCATAATGAAACATGTGCTATGTTTAACCCGTATGCAGCTCGCTCAAAGTGGCCAAGTACCTAGTTCGGTTTACTCATATGTATGCTGTTGTTGTTGCGTGTTTTTATGCTTTTCACTGCGTTCTTGGCGACTCACTAATTTCGGAGAAGTACTCGCAGCGTCAGACGAACAAAACACGAAAAACGTGCCGATCATCAAATCGCGACTGACGTTTAACACATTAAACATCTTTCGTCGCATCGACTTACTTCTCGGATTTCTCTATTTACAAGCCAAAAAAAAATGCCCCATTTCTGACGAGCCTTTCGGGAACACACTTGTGCAAGTACAATAATACTCATTAGAGTGATAACGATACGTAGCAAAGTTTTTAAGAAGAATCGGAATTGGAATTGAATCGAAATAATTTTTCCTAGATATTTTGTTCATACATCGAATAACTGAATTACTACCCGATGCGTTATGCTATGGGAGCCAAAAAAAAGGGAAAAAGCTACATTAATTTATGCAGACATTTAATTTTTCAATTACTTAACGTTTTTGTTGTATTTTGATGATTATCATTGTTCAGCTGCGCATATTTTACTATTTTTATTTATTCATTAGCTATATATTATCTTCTATTATTGTTTATTTTTGTATTCATATTTATATTTCGTGATTTCTATTTGGTAATTTTTGTTCATTTATAGTTTATTTTTTTATTTTTGATTTAGTGCTCTTTGATTCAAAACATAATGTACAATAGACAAACAGACAGATAAACATAAATTCTGAAAAATATGGTTTTATATTTTAAGTTAATTGTAAATAGTGGTACTAAATGCCGCGGTTTATTTTGCTTTAAATAATTATTTTTTATTCAGCTTTTATTTACTAAAACTATATAGACAGGTAATGCTCGCTGAAAATAATAGTATAACTATGAATGCATAATGTAAATTTTTAAGGAGGCCTTAATAAGTTTCGGTTCTGAATTGTTAACAAGTTGTAACGTGAAGTAGCTCACAGTATCAGCCAAATCGCACTGGCAGAGCTTTTGCAACAACTAAAGTGTACCTTCAATTAAGTTCAATGAGGCAGCAAATAAAGCTTGGTTTAACAGAACTTAAGTAAATTATAAAAAATAAAATGATATATTCTTATGATGGCTAATTAAATTATAATTTCAGTATTAGTGCATAATATTTCGAGAACGTATTTACTTGAAAAATAAGAAAAAGCTTCGCAAAATTGTCATTTAAAGTAATATGTTTAATTTAATTGTTCTAATTGCATGCTATTAGTAAAATGTGAAATACACTATAACGATCTGATCCTTTATTTAATGACTGAAATGAAGTCTTCGATAAGAGAAAATTTCTATATAATGTCGAGTCATTTATAATCAAAAGGGATTCGACAATTTGTGAAATAATATTTTAATTTATAATTCAATAATCGAATTAACAGTTCGAATAGGTAATAATATGCAATCGGAGAAAAAACAGATTTCTTTCGCATATTGTTGAAAACTTTTGTGTTATGTGAAATACTTAACTAATAGTAGTATATATTCAGTGTATTCCAAAAAACTAATAAAACAAATATAATCTGAATATGTTAATAATTACAGACAGTAATAGCGAAAACCACTTTTATTACTGTAAAACAATAAACTTTTTTTAGTTCGTAGATTTCTTATTTACATCTAGTTTAGGTAAGTGAACTTTATTTAATATTTTTTTAATGTTGCTATAATCAAAAATATTTACAATGTTACAATACAGTTACGAAATTTTATTTACTATGTTTTACAATGTTATTAAATTAAATTGTTTTGTTACTTTATTTCTAAAGTTCAGTTTAATAAATTTCCTGCATTTTAACGGAAAAATATCTTAATAAAATTGTTAAAAACTTCCTTTATTTACTTAAATTAAAAATCTGGAAGAAAAAATTACATGTACTTTGATTTGAAATAAACTAAAAGTTAAAAAGTATAGTGCATAACATGTAAATAAACAACAAAAAAATGATTTATTATTAAAAAATTAATAAAAAAAAAAAGATTGTGTATTTTTTTATTAAGAAAAGTAAAATAATCATTAATTTTTCAATAAAATTGAAATTTAAAGTGATGAATACTATAATCGATTCTTCTTAAGTACTTTTCGTTGCTTTTTGAGTATTTTTGTACTTGCACAAGTGTGTTCCCGAAAGGCTCGTCCATTTCTGCCGCTTAAGCGAATGTAACCTCCAGAGATTTTGAATATAAGTTTGCAGCGTTGGTAATCGAACGGAAAATTTTAGCGATTACAATCAGTCGGCAATTAATGATTTCTTTATTATGAAGATAAAATTAATTATATTACGAAAATATTATACACGAATCCGGTATTTGTAATACTACTTAAAATAAAAATGCCTACAACACATTGAAATACAGAGTAATTTCCAACGGAAAATTTGTTGTTAAAACTATTGTTCGACGGAGTGTTATGATGAAAAAAATTGATACATAAATATACCGTTACATCAATGAAATTATAACAACACCTATATTATTATTTGATGTACGTAAACAATATACAGTATATTTAACCTCTGTGTAAGTTTTGAGATTTCTCTGAAAAAACTGATGTACACACTTCTTTTAATGCAAAATTCGAAATATGTTTTGTTTTAGAAACTGCGATAATTACTATATATTATTATTACTAGCTTCTATCTACTTAAAATTATCCTGTTAGATTCGGTTGAGCGTAATGTAAACATAAATAATTTTCATCACGATCATCTAATCGCTCCGTAAAATTTTTCCGTTCGATTACCAACGCTGCAAACTTATACTCAAAATCGGGGGTTATATTCGTTTAAGCTTCTCTGCCACTAATAAAGTAGTAGCTGATTTATTTCTTTTTCAATTTGGCTTTAGTACTTCGCCGCCTGACTAGAAGTACAACAGCATTCACTACTGAACTCCAACTCAGCGCGATGAGAAGATGTTCTCACACGGTTCAGCTGTAGAAGCTAAAATATTGACCTTGAACAAAACTACGCAATTTTTCGTATTTTTTGGTTATATTTCTTTTCTGATGGAAATTATTTCATGTAAAATTTCTTAATTTTAAAACAAATAATATTTGCACAAAATTTACTTATGAAGTGAGAATTTAATAACTTACGGAATAATAGTTCTTTAAAAAATGTTATTAGTCGAGAATAGTGTTTCTTAACGAAGTGTTACAGACCGGTTAATATTTTTTTTAGTGACAAGTCTTGACGGCCATTAGCAAATAAGTCTAACCTATCCATCGGCAAAGCGAATGATTTATTTTTACGTATGATATTATTATTTTAAATAAATCAGACTTAGATACTACTAATTCATATAGGTGTAAAATGTATGGATTCCGGTTTTTAACCTTTAATGCTATTATATTATTATCGTTTGTTGAAAAACAAAAGGCCATACATTAATGCGATATAATGGAAAAACAATTTCCCACTTAAAAACGATTTTTTTTTTGTCACTTTATTTCCTTACCCCGACTTACCAAATTACGTTAACAGTGGGACGCAATTAAAGCTCGCAGTTAGAACGAGGATGTATATTTTAAAATATGTTTAAAATTATTAATTAAAGCGAAATAAAACAAGAGGAATATTATTTTTCGGATAGCCTATTTTTTTCCAATGATCGCGGCGGTGCAGGAGGGCTTAATAAATGAAACAGTTTCCTATAAAAATTGTAAGTATAGTAGTGTCATAGAAAAAACATCAATTTCTTATTTTGCCGAATTACAGTTTTTTTCTTTTTTCAAATAAAATACATCTTATAATAAAAAACCCGTATGACAGAAAATTAATATTTAAAAAAATATAATAAATACCAACATGTTTCGGAGTTACTTACATGAATCATGGCAATAGAAAATTTGTTCAGCCGAAAAAAAAAACAAAAAAAAAAAACGATATTTCAGCACAACTTTTTCAATAAATAATCATCGAACCAAAAAAAACATCGAAATTAGTAATTATTATTATTTTTTGATTCGGCAATTATTTCTTATCTTAAGTATCATAGGCGTACCCAGGCCAGTTTTTCGGACGGGGTCGATCAATTAAAAAAAAAACACTTGACAGAAAAAAGGATTTTACTTAGTAATTATATTTCATTAATAATCTCTTGTACAATAGTTTTAAATGCGTAAGGATTAGAATTAATTCTGTTCGTTTCCATTTTGAGAATAATTTACACTAATACATAGTTAGTTGTATTGTCAGAATGTCTGGTACCAAGACATCTTACGACCGTAAAGCGACAAATACAGCAACGTAAAAATCCATTTCGAAGGGGGGGGGGGGGGGGTCGACTCTCCAAATCCTCCCTCGGTACGCCCATGTTAAGTATAACATTCATTAAAGAAAAAAAAATAACTGAAAATTTACGGCTACCAAATTGAATCTACTCCGAAACAGGACGAGGCCGAAATTATAGCTCTACATAGTCTATATTTATAAAATATTGAATTTAAATATGGCGCGAAAAAGGGAAAAAAATTGTACCTAAAAAAAAAAAAAAAAAACATTTTTATTGCGCATTAAATGATGCAGCGACAAGTAGCGGAAAAGCTTTAACGAAATGGTATTAGCTACTAACCGCGTACCTGATGATTGATTAACTGTGTCACTGGCAATACCGGAGGAACAATCTTTCAGTTATATCGCGTCTTAATATTTTAAATAAAAAGTTTTAGTTTGTATAAAGGTAGTTGTTTTTGTTTTTAAATTATTATTCAGCACGAAATGTGACATTCCAAAAAAAAAAAAAAAAAAAATCCACTCACCACAGAAAATTGTAATCACTTAAATATTATTCCAGATCATATAAGACATTATTCCATGCTACACAATTTGCTTTAAATCAATCGATTCTGTTTGATTATTTCAGCGATTGTTAAGAAATATAGTAAATTTAAAATTTAAAATGATATTTATTTTACATTCTTTTCATTTTTTTTTTTTATAAATCAAGCTGTATTTGTACTTGCACATACATACACATTTGCGCTTTTAATACAAATTTTCGTAATACCTACGAGGAACAACTATTTCCGATGATAAGACATTTTTTATAAAATAACCCCTTTACAGTAAATGGTTAAAGAAATCGAAAAATGTGAATTAAATGAGCGCTGATAAAAAGTAGTTGCAATACTTTTTATTTAAATAAATAGTTGTAATTTAGGCGCTGTAAATGTTAGATAGTTGTCTATTATTCCAGTGCAATATTTAGAATGTTGTCGCTCTATGCAATGAAATAATGTTGGCTCCCCTCTTAAATTGACAACTAAACAAATTTATTCAGCATTTCTATTACAGTCATTTCCTTTAAAATAGTATTAATAACATTAATCATGGTATATAATGCGGTAAACAGAGAAGTTTTTGAAGTTATAATTTTTTTTTTTTTTTTTGGTTGCAGCAAAAGTCTCTAGAAAAATGTTTTTACGCCGAAAAATATGTTCAATTTTCTATTCGAAACAGTTGCTGGAAAAACTTTAAGAACAACTTCATTCGAAAAATAAAAAATTCAAACCAATTTTATTTTTTATCTGATTATAAAAAGGCAAAAATTTTGTAAGCTAACGGCAACAACGGAATATTATGTTCCGCAAATTGTAATTCAATCGCATAGATAATAGCAGTTCGAGTGAGAAGTCAGCGCAGAAATAAAGGTGAAATTCGTGCATATTTAACGCAAAGTTTAAACTATTTACATACCAATTTCATGTAAATTATTAAACTGATTCGTAATGTGTCGATGAATTAAAAGTTGAGTACTTACCAAGCGAAGTGCAAAAATGAGAGTGCGCTTCAATGGTTTTCGTATTATGCTTATTTCGTATATCCCAAACTCTTAATGACTTATCGTCTCCGGATGAAACGATGTACTTTCCCCCTGGGTGGAACAAAACCCCTCTCACCCAATTGTCATGACCGGTCAATGTGAACAAACGAATTCCGGTACTAACATCCCAAACCTTTAAGCAGAACACAATACTATTATTAATTTATTGTCCGTACGATGACAATTTTCTGTCAATTTAATATCACCGTCGACGTCTAGATGATGAGATTACCTTGATAGTTTTATCTCTCGATCCGGAAATAAGGAAAGGTCCGCTGTAATTGCTTCTTTTGTTATCTGAACTGGCCGCTTCGTTAATTGCGGCGTTGCAGGCGTCCGTCGCCCAAGCAATACATTCCACGGTATGGTCATGGTCGCGAAGTTCGGCCTAAAATTAATATTAAAAGCGAAAAATTACTTTCAATTTTAATTCTCGTCACGTAACATCCCCCCCCCAAATAGCCAAAAAAAAGAAAAAGACACAAAAACAAAAATTATGCACGTTCGTAGTTTCGATAATAAACTATGAAACCTACCTTGCATTCTTTCGTTGCTGCAACCCATACTCGAACAGTGTGGTCATTAGAACCGGAAGCGATTAGAGTACCATCGGGAGACACTTTGACTTGTCTTACCCAATCTCTATGACCGATAAATGTTTTTACACAGTATCTGAAACGATTTTTAAATAATCGATTTAATGAAAATATAATCATTGGCGTATATGTTTTGATTTAAATTATAGATTAAAAAAAAAAACAACAAAACAACCTCTCAACAGCGTGCAATGAATTCGTTAAGTTAGGAGAGACATTATTAACGCCATACACACTTTTTCGCGGAACTGATCAATTAGTTTTACGACATATTCTAGAACATACAAAGAAACGAACATCTCCCCCCATGTTAGCCGGGCTTCACACTGGTTTTTTTTTCTTACTTTCTTGCTCTGTCTTGTTCTTTCATTTCTTTTTGTGCATTAATAAAAAATTTTAGCGAGTCATCAAGAGCGCATTGAGAAGCACGCAAATATATACAACAACGTACGTAAATAAACAGATGCGAATTATTAACTAGGTACTTTGCCACTTTGAGCAAGCTACATGCGCGTTGTACGCTGCATATTTTTCACCATGAAACAGTGATTACTCTATCGCTATTTTATCACATTTATAAATACGTTTGTGAAAATTTCTCGACTGTGACAAACGAAAAGTGGTACAGAAGCGGTAGTGCAGTGAACTAGCGATTATCAGATAGGCAGTTTAGAAAAGTTTGTTAATGTGAGCAAACGTATTCGATTTTGAATAGATTTCTTAATATGATTTTAATTCTCTTCTAAATTGTATATTTATACATATATATTTTTTTAAATTATAAGACGAGAACGCTGCATATATTTCACATTCTAGTTTTTAAATGAAAGTGTTTATTAATAATCCTTTTTATTTATTTATTTATTTATTTATTTTTTGAATTCATTTTGTATTGTTCCTTTTTGTCGTTTTTACAGATTATTTCCTTTATCAAAATTTAAAAAAAAACAACTATTTTTTTTTATGTAAACTTAATTTTTTTAAATTTAAAAACAAAGTGACCCCTTAATTTGCTTTGTAGTAATGCGCGCGATTATAATTTGAACATTTTTCTGTCTTACAGAAAGTGCAGGGAAAAAATCAGAATTTGCCACTGACACACATATTACATTTTGCAGAGGTAGGAGATTATTCGCTAACAACACCCGTATCACGCACCGACATGTATGTTTTTATATGGTTGCGGATTTTCAAAATAGATTGAAAGTCAACCGCTCAAGTCGTCGCGTGTAGTGCCCCTCCTCTCGGGGCAACTTCTGGCACAAAAGAAAATCTTGCACATTCTACTAGTGTTGCTGCGGTAAACCGTTTTCAACTACAGAAGGGAATCTTAGCTTGCCGGTGTCCACCTTGAGCGACGTAAATGTACGCATGGTTCAGGTGGACTACCAACCACGAAACGGTTCGCCTAAGTGATCTGCCTTACCAGACTATTATTGTTGCATTACCAGTAGTGGGTAACGTTTCTCATAGGGACTTTTTATAGAGGTAGCTACGAAAGAGTGATACATAAAGTGCTTTATTACCAAAACCGAAGGAGCTGAAAATTGGTCTCCTTTCAGATTTAAGTGGCTCTCGGGAGTTTATTCACACCGAATTAACTGTAGGCAAAAAGAAATCCGGTAGAAAGAGAGGAATTTATTAGTATCATCATGAAAAGCTTAATTCTTTAATTTTCGACGACCCTCTCAAGGATTACGGTTCGTTTTTAGTTTTTTTTTTTTTTTTTTTTTTTTTTTTTTTAAATGAGGGAAATAAAATTTTAGTGTAAATATTGTCACAAGTCATTTTGTAGTAACTAATAATAAAAAAGAAATTTATTTTCTTTTTTTCTTTTTAGGAATGCATCTGCAAATATATTTGTATTTATTTAAGATTTAATTGCAGTCGGTAACTATCGTATTCTGTTCGAGAACTTATAGTACATTTAATAATTTTACCGTAATAAGCGATGAATAATTCAAAATTAATTTTGAAATATTCTTCGGAGAGGATAAAAATTACTTTAATTTTCTTACTGCTTCGATGAAGACTTTGTGCTGCGGTCTTGTTACGGCAATTACTGTATGTTTGGTCTGATATTCACAACTTTTTTTTGATTTGTGTCATCTTGGGTGTACGTGTGCTATGGAGACGGGTGACTTTAACTTTAAATGCACGTCGATTATTCAGTGGACTGCTTGTGGATATGTTGATTCTTTTAGATTTGAGCTGAACGTTAGTGAACTTAGCTCCGACTTTAGAGTCTAGTCAATGTTTAGTTCTTTGTTACTCGTTGCTGCTTTATCTTTAAAGCTCCGATACAGACGATTCACATCAAAAGCATAGAGACCGAAAATTGGTGTATTGTTTACCACGAATACGGTAACACAAATACTTCACGAAGACGCTACTACATAGTTCTCTTTCAATTAACAACATATCAACGAAGAGCAATAGTTTCACTGCAAAATAAGTTCAGTACAATGTGACAGATGAAAGTAAAGGATAAGGTAATAAAATGTTACTGTTTAAAGCACACCTGACAGATGATTTATTCATGGTGGCTACTCAAGTATAATTTTTAAATTCCCGGTTTTCCTGGTCCAAATCCTCCCGATTTCCGGATCAGTAGAGAATTGTATAAAACGAAGAATGAAATTTTTCTGTTACTAATGATAATATTTGACTGCCGCGCCATTAAATGAATAAAACAGAACTTTGTAATTTATTGTGAGTAAAGTACATTAAGAAATGCATTCACTTTTTAACATTTCAAATAATTTTTTCTTATTAAAAATATCATTTTTGGCTATTTTTACTTTTTGTCCTGGTTTTACGACAAAATTCCCGGCTTATCCACACTGTTATTGTTTGCACGATAAATCTCGCAGGAAAAGTTAGATATATGACAGAAATACAACAATATTTCATTTAGTGTGTCGAACGATTTGTTTATGTTCCATTACTTCGTTTTATCTTTCGATTAAAAATCAAAAACAAAGAAAAAAGCGATTCATTAAGAATTAGAACCGACTCGTCGCGCTTTATTAAACCGGATTATTATTTAATACTTTCTTGTTTCATTTTGTAAACTTTTTCAGTGCAGAGTTGATTCCTGATTCAGAATCGGTTTTACGTTAGTTTCTAGTGTACTGGTACTCCGGTATTTAGGTTCGAACAATCACGGCAGGTGATGCCATCAGTTTGTGACGGCTGCATAGGGGCACTGTGTTTTTATGTTATAAACTGAAATTGTGGCAGGCGCGATTCGTTGGCTAGTTAACTAGAGGGGTAATATGTGTTGTAATGATGCTGTCGACATCGCACAGCTGCAGTTCTGCTGCGTGTTACTAAGCCTTGAAAATTTACCTATGCGCATCATTTTCGTGTTTCACGAATGATGTTTGTACGGTATTATTTAAATATAAACTTCTAGCCAAAATTATAATTTTTACTTTATTCACCACCCCGGATGTGCACCTATTTTCATAATATGTCTTAAAAAAGTACTTGAGAGAAGAATGGGATCTGCCATTATTTACCTCCTAAATGCCTTTGTAGTTTAATTCGTTTCTCGCTTTTTTATGTTACTTATTTTCGTAATAAGAGACGAAACGGTTTTTTTTTACGAATATATAATCTTCCGTAACCGTTAACCTTAAAATTTGGCTCGTTACAGATACCAGCTTTCGAATACCGTAGATTTTGTAACAATTTGTATTCTGGTGTTGGAGAAACTGAATCTATACCAAATTAGCACCTTTGGAAAACAGAGACGACAACAGGATCCGCATTATGTTTTGTTTATTTTCAAGTGAGGCGGAAAATCAGTCAGTTTATAACATTAAACAAATTTGTTTGTTCGCGTTTTCATTTTTTTTTTTTTTTTTTTTTTTTTTTTTAAGAAATGAATTTGTATCTGTATGTTAAATATTTAGTTGTAATTAATAATTATTTTGCCGCTAATTACAACGGTGTCCTTGGTCCGATTGACTTACAATTGCGCATTAATAATTTTAGTTTTTTACTTTAGATTAATATGTATATGAACGTAACTAGTTTCATCTTGAAATAGAAATTCATATTGCACGAGGAATTAATTTCCGTAAAAAATATATTCGAAGCAATTAATTTTAAGTTAGGGGCCATACGAGAAAGATCAGAAAAAAACATGTTTAGCTGTGATTTGTTAATCTAAAGTAGTTTTCATCTAATTTGTCTCGATATAATTCAAAGAGAGCACATTTTAATCCTGGCACGTCGGAGCCTTAATTTAATAAAATAAAGAATTTATTTATTTACCCAGTTGCGACTTCCCACATTTTGATGGTTTTATCTCTGGATGCTGATAAAATGAAATCGCCGTTAGGCATAAACGTTACTCCCGTGACGTTATGATCATGGCCGTGCATTGTTTTGATACACTGATAACCTTGAGTAAAGTCCCATAATTTTATACTCATATCTGCGCTACAGGAAACTGTAACAATTTAAATGAAAAGTTGCTATAAAAATTTCGCGAAGACTAAAGTATATCAATTTGTATCAACAAAAAAAAAAAAAAAAAAATGATAAGCAGTGCCGCGATTTTTTTGGACCATCACTACTTGGATTTTCTTTGTAACGAAATCGAAATAGCCGCGAATATTGCCGACACAGTTGCAATTGGAAATTTTCCGACAGAAATTCAGAAATTTATTTTTTTAGAATTCTCGGTTTATTTTTCATTTTTCGTATTGCTGAATCGCTGACGTTTATTTATTGCCGTTTGAAACAGTTTAACGAGTTCTAATGTTTCGCGCTCTAGTTTTGCAGAATGTGAACTACTTGTAACATACTTATAGAGTTACCCTGAACACGTCTATGCTTTCTTGTCCTAATGGCCTTTCTGCCGATGAATATTACACAAGATTTAGTGGAAAATTTCACCGCTTCATTTTCTTGATTATTGCGCCAAACGGCCGATGAAATTATCCTGCGTATTATAATCCGCTTTCATCAGAACGGTTTTTACACATGTGACATGCGTATCGTTATCGTAATTATGATCAATTCTCTAAGCGTATTCGTTGTAGCGTGATGTTTTCCTTTACTTTAGCATGGAACAATTTTAGATTTCACTAAAAAGTTAACAATTTCTGCTTATAGTCAGAAATTATGTGTACCTTCCTTCCTTCCGTATATCAATGTGATAAATTCCGTTTTGATTTAAACTGGAAAATTAGAAAATAATTGATAGGTACTTGTACTGTTTTTTTTTGTTTTTTTTTTTGTTTGTTTGATCATGAAGATCGTGAAAATTATTAATCGTTGATTATTTCTTCTTTTTAAATCGGGCACTTGGTTTTAAACAAGAATTTATTTTCGTTTTTTGAATTTTTCGGTTCTTTTATTACTTGCCTACATACCTAATAATTTTCCACTGTGATCAAATGCTATATCTTGTATCGAATCTGTATGGCCTTTTAGTGATCGTTCGTAATCTCCACTTTCGTAATCCCAGACTTTAATTGTTGCATCTTCGCTGGCCGACACGACTACACTAAAAACAGGGTGGAATATTACCTGCAAGAGGAAAAGAATAATTTCTTGTTTTATACCCAATGGCCGTTGCAAAATTAAAGTACATTTTTATAATAATTTATAAATATTAAAAAAAAAAAGGAGGAAAAGTATATATGTAATTCATATAGTTGACTTAATCGTATAAATAATACTGTGAAAATAAACTTTGAAAAATTCCGCACATAAATCAGAAATGAGATTTTTCTTTCTTCATTACGCCGTAAGACAAAAGTGGAGTTTTGCGTATGATTTAACGTAAATTTTATTACTTGGATCCTTACAGTTATCTCTTACATATTATTTTACCGTGTGTATGATATTACATTACCACACTCCTCCCAGAGATTAATGGGAAGCATAGACACAACACTAGTAGTCATTCACTAATTGCGCTAACTGTATACTTATGTTAACATTGCACTGAAAAGTTTTTATACATTTTTTACTCAAATTTTTTAACTTTTAACATTTAAGGTTAACTCTGCAACTTGTTATGCTCAGTCAATCATTTTCATCGATTTTATGCTAAATGCATCACCGTGTAAATACACATATTTATAATACGTATATATATATATATATGTATATATTTCTTTTTTGTTTTAAAATAAGAACTTACTGACTTTAAAATTTCTGAGATTCCTTTAAGTATTGGAAGATACACTTGTTTCATGTTTTAGCCTAAATGACGAACCAGCTGAATATAAGAATTTTAATTTCACCTTAATACGACGGGAATTTTTTCTGCGAGTAAAAGGCCGAAAAAAATTTAAACAAAAGGCAGCATAAATGAATAAGATATATTTTTTTATAAGAGTAATAAATGACTAGTGCAGCTTATAAATGTTACTAAATGAATTAGTAAAATTCTATTTTAGTATCCGTTGTAATAACATAAAAAAAGATGATAATGTAAATGATGGAGAGCATGGCATTTTATTACAACAAAAAAAAAAAAAAAAAAAAAAAAGAATTGTGTCAAAAAATTTGAATAATTTTTTGGCTATCACATAATCCAGGATTGAGAAAAACAAGAAGAGACATAAATCCACCGGTTATGTATCGTAGAAGGAAATGTTTTATAGAGACAATTTTTGGAATTCTTTATAAGGGAGAGCTTTATAATTTTTTTTTTTTTTTTTTTGTTTAAAACACGGTTTAGTTTTAAAATGTAAACTTTGCAATACAAATAACGAGATTAATGTTATTTAAGTTCCATTTGCTTTTAATTATACGAACGTCTGGCTGGAAAATGAAACTTGGAAAAAAAAATAATTCTTTCAGAACACGCCAAATTTTCTCACGAAGAAAACTAAATTTTGTAAATAAATTCGTTTAAAACCTTTGTCACTGGAGCGCGGTGACCTGTAAGGCAGTGTTTTTCAGGTGGCCGTGGAATCCATTCCGAAGGAATTCGTTTGCCTCTGGTCGGCGCACCTTCGATGAATTCTCTCTCAGCTTCGTGCAGTTTCGTTTCTAATTCCATTACCTGTTTAACACATATGAGAACAGTTTTTGTTAAGTACGAAAATGTAACAAAATTCTTCCGCTCGTAAATTGAAAGCGCCATTATTAAATAGCATAACACAAAAGAAAACTACAAACATTTCCTGAGCATATACTAATATTTAATTTAAATACAGTATGGACAGGTACGAAATTCGGCATACTTATTAAATTTTCTTAGCATTTATGAAATTTAACCCTTACATATTAGCACGTGTAAAATTAAATATATCACAGTGTACGAAGAAAAAATTATCAATTACAAATAAAATGATTTTGTGCAAGCAAGTTTCTTTCATTATAATCAAAAAAATTAATAAGTAAACGGTATAATATATAGAAAATGAATGCAGGGATAAAGATTTATTTCGTCACATGTACCGAAATATGTACGTATACTGTTAACTACAAAATATTAGGATGATGAGAACAACACTTATTTATGTCAGTATAAATACATCACAGAGATAACGCGAAAAACTACTATGCACTTTAATCTGTACATATCATCAGTGTACATAAAAATATTTCGATTAAATAAATAATAAACGAAAGTATATTTACAAAACGCATTGTTGTGCAACAGGATGATTATTTTTAAATTTGCATTGAATTTAAGGGTGTATTTTATAGCCTAAAGGCTTAAAAAAAAAAAATTTTATTATCCATTTTTTGCAGTACTTTAATTAATGTTTCACGAACTGGAAAAAAAAATTAAAAAGTTACAGCCTTTTAAATATAGCCGCGAAAAGAAGGGATGAGGCGGTTGACATAATTCCAAAGCAATTTACATTTATCTGAAATAGAAATAAAACGCGAACTTTATCAATAAAAATGGCATTACGGCAAGCGACAAAGAGAAAAATAAAATAAAATAAATAAGTAAATGACAATTATTCAAAAAAAAAAAAAAAAAAAAAGATAATTATTTGCCTTATTTTTTTGAAGATTTTAATTTTTAAAAAATAGTAATAATAACAATTTCGTAATGACCATGGCATGGTGGGCGGAGGGAGGTATATACTGAAGGTCCGTACCAAATTTGAAATCAAATAGATTTTGTTAGCCAGGTTGAAAAAAGTAGTTTCTGGAAAAACGAGTTTAAAGTATTGAGTACAATTTCAGACAACGTCTAAGTGGAATAAAATGGTTGTTATATTTTTCTCCCTCGAAAAAGAGTTGTTCTTCGTCAATGTGTAGCGGGGTTTTTGATAGCTCCGCGTAGTTCAGATGCACATCCTGATCTTATGGCTGATTAATTCAATTAAATTTTTTTGCTTGGTCTCTATTTAATTTTAACTTTTGTTGAAATCTGTATGATCCTCACCACATACATGCATACAGACATTGTTCTTGCCTTTTAGATCATTATGCAACACACGTTTCGGTAAACGATTGTCTTTCATTATTACAACGTGCTCGAATTATCTCAACTAGGACTGGGATTTTGTTATTAAGGCCTCTAGTTATTCCATTAGTCTAAATCCACTTAGTATCGTACGTTATCAAGCAGGTTTATTCGGCTTATTTATTTTTAAGATATTAATTATCGAAGGTCGTTAAAACTATCCCCACATTTCTTGATTGTAGGGAATCCAAGCTGAATAACAAAATTGGAATAACTGTGATTCGAAGAACTGCTGATTTGATAGTTGCCGGGCACACATCTATCAGAGAAAACCCTTCAATTTAGGTTTCCGGAAGTCAAAATGGTGTATTCTTCCATCGTCTAATATTGATTTTTTCATTAAGGAGACCAATAGGTTTGAAGTTTTCGGCTGGCTTCAAGGGTTTGAAACTTTTCCACATACTCGACATGCGAGACACTTCTGGCGTCATATTTTCGTTTTATCGATTGTAAAGTTCGGTCTAGCCGCACTAATAAATGTACGTTCGCTATTACACTTGTAAATCTGCTTTTGCGTGTTTTACGACTGTGCACCTCAACCGCGTATTAAAGTTCACTTATTCCGCATCTGAATACTTTCGTGTTTGCCTTTAGCCCGTGTTTTTTACCACCTGTACTTATTACGATTATTCTCGACAACGATGATAAATATTCCCGTTTGATTTTAAAACATAAAAAGTGACCTTCAAAACGTAATTTTTTAAAGCAGTATACTATAATCAAATTAACGTTGTTATCACCTTTTTTTGTAATCGTATAACGGAGGTCCATTTTTTTTCCAGAAGTCCTCCATATTTTTTTTCAACTTCACCTGGCATATCAGCATCCTTTTTTAATCCTTCCAACGCCGTCATGTAACCATTGCTTCGTAAGTAATCCGCTACCGCTTTATTCCTATAGCAATGAAATTTTTCCATTATTACACGTAAGAGGAGGAAATCACTTCTATTTATTAAACAGAGACTCCGGCGATAAATTAGCGATTAGTACATTTTATCATAATTGTTTTTTTTTTTTATATAAAACTTACGCATGAAAGCAATGAATAAGCAACACAACATAAAAAAATGTATGTTCAAAATGTACGGTTTAAAATTAAATAAGAGCTAGTTGCAACTGAAATACAATGATCTAACGTTAAACATTAAGAATTCTAAATCCCTTTTAATATTATATTCCTTCTGCTACTACTCTAAATAAATAGAATTTTAGCGCGTAATGCGACAACATTTTTTCTAAAATTCGATTGTTTTTTTGTTTTTTTAATTATTATTTTGGTTACTTTATAATTTGATAAAGTACAACCACCTGAATAAAACGGAAGAGGATATTCGCCGCAGTACGTGATGGAATTTCCGATCATTATTTACTAGCAGTAGAATAAATATGATGTTGTTAATTAATTCTGCGATTATGTATTGGCGATAGATTTCCGAATCCATGCGAAAATCGGGGAATATGAAGAAATTTAACAATATAATTTTGTAAAGCTCTCCTAAACTGACTTATTTACATATTTATCTCTTTTTTATACTGCGCACAAATTATACTACTTTTTTTTTGATTAATATATTAAAAACGTCCAGTAATTTTTTGTTAGCATAGTACAAATTGATCGATATACGACAATTAAAAATTATCGCAAAAATTAAATATGTCGTTTACACACAAAAAAACAAAAAATCCGACTTCAAAATTTATCCGAAAAATCTAATAAATGTGCTCAAGGATATAACCCCCGCCCACCACTATATAGGTAAATACCATAAACAGTGCTCGTGACCTTAAGCTGATGTCAGGTACGTATTAGTAATGTAGGAATAAACACCATACCCGCCGAAGTGAGGGACTAGATTGATAACAGTGTGTTAGAACAACTAGTAGGACTAGGATCTAATTAAATAAGCTGTGTTCTATTAAAACAGAAGAGTTTTCCGTAGCACTGATTTTGCTTGACCGCATTAAGTGTAATGCACACAGACCAGTAAGGACATCATGCAGCCGCGATACCCTTAAGTATCGTCTATAAAATCGTGCCAAAACTACAGAAAAACACTGAAGGAAGTTATTCGATAAAAGGTAATCATCTTAAAATTTAATACATAAATCAGACAGTGCATGGAGAAACGGACTTGAAGGATAAAATTTTTGGAGAGCCGCTTAAAGTTTAAAAAATTAGCTTTTCGATTTGTACTTTCCGCGCTAGGTGGCGTCTCAAAAATGACTTTAGAAACCTAGGACCAATTTTATTCAATTCTCCGACATTCTTTACACCAGATTATGAAGGAAAAAAATCGATTTTTTGACCTCTGTGCGCCATCGCAAATATATATATATACATATATACATGCATGCATGCATACATACATACATATACATATATATGTACACGCACACACACACACACACATAATGGTTAGTCCAAAAATTTCGGCCACACCCCTCGCATTGCGCGGAAAAAAAAGTCAGCGAAAACTGAATTACATACGCTTGTAGAACGTTTTACATTAATTCTGAAAATTTCATCTCGATAGCTTCAACTGTATACTCGTACACGGGGCATCTGCGGAAGGTTGTATTGAATTCCATCTACGGGATTTCGTTTTAAAAAATAAAACGCAATTTTTTGCAAAATTCCAAAATAAATTTTAGTCGTCATTTACATTTTCAATTTTCTCAAAATATCGCCATTTTGGGGTTTCTCAAATTTATTATCTTTATTCGAATTTAGATTTTCACGGGAAACTAACGTTGATAATAGTTTTATTATAGTCCCTTTAATTTTAAAATTTTAGGGCTTCATGGTCTGAAATTTTATTTTTAATCAATTTAGGATTCGTTTTTTTTTTTTTTTTTTTTTTTTAAACAAAATAATTATAAATATAGATTTTATATTTGATTTCGAACATTTTGAGTTTAATAATGTGACAATTTTTTCTACCGGCTACACTACCTGAAAAGTTATATTAAATTCGTATTGAAGTAGTAACGATTAAAAGATAAAAGGTTAGCCAACCTATTAATTTTTACTCTTTACCATCGAAAAGAAAAGTAATATTCTCGCGTTCACTCTATTCAAACTGGTTATATAACTATTACTACTCCTCGATGCCAAATTGGAACAGAAATTATGTAAAATCCTATCTTCGCGTAAGCTACTTTTTGAATTTAAATTACAGGCTGGATCGTTTGTGACACATACCGGATCGGATTAAACTCGTAATTCAGTGTGTATCGGTTGCCGCGAGATATTTTATAGGAAAATAAATATCGAAGCGAAAGTAATAAGAAAAAGAAAAGGATTTTTCGTAACTGCGTACTGTCGCCTGCGAATAGCAGATGAAGACTATAAAAAGGTTGGATTATAAGTTTTTGAGACATCACAAATGGAATTATTGAGAATCAAATGAACAGTGTAATAATACAAAAATTGTCGCACTTATTGAAAACCTGAAAACAATTAATGCAGTACCATAATTTCAACGGTTATGCTAATTTTTAATTATCCTATTCTTCGCTCCTTTCTCCTAATTGACTGTAAGTTTTTTTTTTTTTTTAAATTAAGAGTTTCTTCAAGCGAAACTATTCAAAATTACTACGTACGAGTAAGAGTTGTTAGCGTTGAAATATTACAAAAATTTCTAGTTTACTTTTGAAATCCTAATTTGCATCAAAACACGGACGTATTATAGATGAACATTTACTATCGAGAATAATAATAAAGGGAGAATGTCACAAGTCAGGAGGAAACGACAAATTTCAGAAAAATTATTTCCAATATAATCGTCTAAAATTTCTACAGTTTCTAAAATTAAACATTATCTAAAGCACGCAGTGAAACGTTTATCAATTTCAATGGTGATTCTGTTTCGTTGGAGATGCCGAAGAGTGTATGATCATAACAGATACGACGAAAACATGATAGGAATTAATCCGGGAAGTTTTTAAAAGTAACAGTGAATAAGCATTTAGGTTCAAACTTTTGTGTAAAACACGTTGCACAGGAGTAACCGTAGAATGGCAGCAGTGTCGATAAAGAATTCTAAATGCTTTTCGTGCAAAAGACAAGGGAAATGTAATATCGTTGTTATAATTGCATTCCCCATTTTAAGAAAGACGCTCTTTATGAAATAGTAACGTGTAATGTATTACGCGTATTTGAGTTGAAGAAGGCACGTACAAACACGGTGTCCGGTATTATAATGAGGTTTAATTGAAGGAGTTCGCCGGTGAGTTGGATTTCATGAAAATTTACACGCCGTCAATGCTGGAATGAAACGATTTGCTATAGGCAACATACCGGTACGATCTACCGCTGTACTTTCGCACAAACGAGCTACCTGAAGAACTGGCACCAAGTGCGGTCGATCATAAAAGGAAATGTTACTTTTCTCTTCGAGTAAAATCAATTAAAATACGGTAAACGGATGTCGCTAATCGAGTTAAACGTTCGAATTATATCAAATTTTCATTAATTAAAAGCGTGAAATAAATTTTCAATAACCATAAATAATCTTGATAATCAGTTACTATACTGGCGATAATATACCAATACTCTAAACCAACGTGCCCCCGCCTTGTTATTAGTTTATCCCCACATCCACATCCGTCGGCTAATAAAAAACTATATTGTAAACGTAATGCGCACACAAAATGCTCGAGTAATACTCGCCCATATAAAGAAATAATCGTGCGTCAATTACACCGCATCGTAATTTTCGATTACATTCGAGTTTCGATATGAAAATTTGTCGCCATCATATTCAGCTTTGCCGTCAAAAATTCAAATTATTACTGTTCTAATACTGTACGCGAAAATGTGGATGACAATTTCGAAAAATTTTCGGTATTAATTGGGCTGTATCCGACAATTATTTAATATAGTTAAAGTTGGATAATGTATTGGTAAACGGGAGGCGGTCAGATTTTAAGCGTTGTGCTTAATAGAAAATAATCTCGGTTAGGCGGATTTTTTTTTTTTTGTTATCACCAGGATGAATTGACCACATAGTGTTTTACACCGAGAGGTTTCAATAATTCACCGACAACATTGGGGGATTAATTTTTGATCAGTATACAAACGGATAATAGAAAATCTCAGAACTTTGATTAATCCGATTATTTTGGACCATTTAATATCGTTAAGCGAGTGTACCGTTAGTTGCAGGTTGCGCATAGTTCGGGATGCTTTAGAACTTTGTCCAACCATCCGGATGAAATTTTGCACTGAATCATTTGATTGTCTTGTCGCGAAAAGAATTCCAAAATATTTCGTTTTTATCTTCTTCCGTCGTGAATATTTAGAAACCCACTTGTGTTCCCGGCAGCGTATTTGAAATACTTAAAATTCATTTTAGAGTCTATCCTTAATTACCCCATAATATATATATATATATATATATATATAAAAATATAAATATAAATATAAATATATATATAAAATATACGCGTACACATGCTAATATTTCTACAATTTTTTCTCTTGTTTAAATACTTCACTTCCCAAAAGAATAAGTAAACGAATTCAGTAAGAAATAATTAGTTTCGGCTTTTATTACTTTTCACTCTTCTGGCCTACTGACTGGTTACGTTCAAATGTTAATTATACATCGCTGTTGAATTGGCTGTTTTTTTTTTTTTTAACCCTAATGTTACAAAGTAAAGCGATTATCCGTGTTTGTTTCGAACTGACTAGATTAACTGACAAGTAAGATCTTGGTTGCCGGGTTGTATTTTTCACAGTTGGGCGTTTTATATTCTTTCTCTTCCTTATCCCATTGCTGATATTAAAAAAAAGCACAATACTGTTGTAGATATTTAATCTTATCCGAAATAAAAAAAAAAAAAAGAATAGAAAGTCATTTAATAACTTAGCCATATAATGCTTATGGTTAAAAGAACTTTTGGATCGTGGCCAATAACTTTAATTATTAAATTACTTTTTAATTTCCCAAATCGCTGTCATTGTTGGGGTCAAACTGGTAACCACTATTTAAATTTTTTATATAATAATTAGCAGTTTCTTAACTGTAAAGGAACCAAAAAGAAAAAAAAAAAGCCGCAAAAATAAAATGGTTATTAAAAATTATCCGGGAGAACATCTAATAATCTCACTGGTTATTTTAGATCGTTGTAACTAATACAAAAAATATACGCATAATTTTGATAAAATTGCATTTTTGTAAATAACTACATTGTTTTCTACTCTACTTGAATAATTTTATGAATTTTTGGGGCCGGGTGGACAAATTTTACGAAAATACCTATTTCGAAATTATCAAGCCTTCGGACATTAAGTTTACTCTGCACTACGGTACTATTATCATGTCGAGAAAACTTACGCGGGGTCCTATAGTATTATGAATCTAAATATTTCAATTCCATAAAAATGTTCATCGACAGCTACAAATTACGTTCGATAGGTTGCGCGGTGTAGTTGTTGAGTCATCAGTCAGTGTCTGATGCTCGCCCCCACAGTACTTCATCGTTTCCTCTGAATTAAAATAACCGTTAATACTGTAGTAGTCATTTCAATGGAAAGCCTTATTTGTTCGATTTGTTTAAAAATAAGATTGTATACGATCGCAATCAAGACACCAGCGATGACTGCAACTTGCAGAGATGTAAGTTGACTAGCTTAGAGTCGAGTCGATGCGATTAGTAGCTTCTTGTCACTGTTGCAAATTCACTTTTCCAGTTGTAAACGTAGAATAATTAGTGATTATCAAGTCCGAAATCGTATACACTGGTTGCCGTACATGAAAGAACACGTCACGGGCAATCTACTCAACATATCTTTTTGTTAACGCATCTATGTAGACACACAGGCGCACATACAATATATGTTATTAACAAAGAAAACCAACGAATACACGGAGGACAACAATGCAATGGAATTCTGTACAATAGTAATAGGAATTGTGAAATATGACTTCTACGGATGGAGCTAAGAGGTACGAAGATAAAAAAAGAGGCTGCAGCGGTAACAGCGGCCATCGGATGACAGGAACAAATAACGTGAACTGAAACGAGGAAAGATGCTAACACAGTTTTACACTGCAATTACAGATCTACCAACTCTGGAATAGAGTCGATTTTTTTTTTTTTTTTTTTTTTTTTTAAAAGTCTAGTTAGTACTCTCTAACTTCTGTCAGAATTCTGCGTCAACTCTTACATTAAACTGCTAGATCACCATTTAAAGTTCGACTCTATAACTCGGAATCGAATTCTCTGGTTTATTGGTACAAGTTTTCAACATAGAGAGTTGACTCACTCCCCCGTATACAAGTTGACTCTGAGAAGTCCGCAATCGCGCGCAATCAACATCCAATTACTAAATCGATCATCTTAGTTTTGTTAATCAATTGTGTGCGCACGGCTCGACTTTAGCTAATCAAGTCGCTTAGAAAGCAGCCCCATCAGTTTCCCGAAATTCATTCCTCGGAATCCGCGGATTTCCTAAAAAAGCATTGTGTTACTGTATGCAGGAGGCATGCTAAAAAAAAAGAAGAATAAAAAAAAAACAAGGAAAAGCAATGCTATTATATAGTTTTCCAATAGTACGTAATTCTGGTGTGACCATAAATGCCGACTGAATTTTAGCCTTTGAATATAGCGCGCGCGTACGTAATTTAATGTTTCAATTTTCTTTAAACTTAGTACTGCCTACAGTGCACAGGGTACAGAGAATTTTACTAAATCGATAGGACGAAAACGAAGGAGACAAGGACGTCAACATTTTTTACGGAAATTTTAAATAACTCAGATCATTCTTGCTGACGTCATTGTCACCAAGCGGGGTCGTTAAGGTATAAATAATTTATGTAAAGGTCGGGATTTTAAAGTAATATTCCGTTTTCCTTTTGTACACACGAGGGCAGAAACGTGTACAGTGAAAGAAACGTTCTCTCTAACTGTACACTACAGATAAATACCGAATCGATATTGAGCCGCCAGTCTGGCGTTAAAAGGTCGTCGAGACATTCTTGTGTAATAACATTTTACGACTTGAACTTTGTGTCGACTAAGCTAAAAAAAGAAAGATAAAAATCCAGCATCGAATAACTTGCTATTATTATTCGGCTCTATTAAAATACTTTAGCTTTTAAAAGTATATGCTCTATTTAGTATTTAAAAGTACATACTATTGCAAGGGAATCGATAAGTTTTTCGTTTTAATACGCTCGATTCGAATATGTGTCGTGCTTTTTTATACTTCGATATTCCGGTGCATGTAGCAAAATTACAGTTATTCGACGTATTAGAATACTTTAATTATAAACGTCTTTTCTCGTGTTTTTGTTTTTTCCTCAAATTAACAATTATATAATTCGTAATTCTGTTAACATTGCAACAATTCGAATAAAAGACTCGTAACAATTTTTTACAGAGGTGCAACTAAGGATGCTTTTCTAGAAGACTTGAGAAAAAATCTAACACCTTATAAATGAAAAAATTCTTAATTTTTTTTATTCATTAGATCAAGTTTTATCGATCTGATTGATCAGACGGAATATAAAGTTTTCGAAATTTCGAATGGCACAAAAGTCGGAGCAAATGCTTAGTTTTTTTACATTACTATTATTAATATTTTTCTCTTCATACGGCGCGTGTACAATGTAAAAGAGACCATTATAAAGAGCTGCGGATAAACAGAAGCACTTTTTTTTTTTTTATAAATTACGGTCGTATAAATTTTATAATTAAAAATTAAAATGCAATTCAGTTTTAACAAATTAAACTTGGATTCTGTTATAGGCGAATAATTGTACTAGATCTATCGCAATAATGCGAGAATCCGTTATTATCCCTTTTTTTTTTTTTTAAAACAACGCCTCTACTGGCCACAATCAAAAACGATTAGGCGTAACAATTTTATTACGTTGGATGATATGAAAAACGGAAAAAGAAAATAGGTAATATCGCAATTTCCGGTAAAAATAAAACTTTTCCTCCATTGTAATAATGATTAAAATTACAATTTAACATATTTCGAACAATAGAAAGCAACTGTAACCGATGCAAATTACGTAACATTTAGAATTTCAATAAAATCGTACGCATTTATTAATTCGAGTGAATTTCTGAAGCAGTCATCGTATGGCAATTTCAACAAATTTTATTGGGACGACGGAAAAAAAATGAAACAATTTTGCATTCGGTTTTAACGAATTAAAATCTGAAATTGTACGATAATTCGAATTATATTTCACCTTTCCTGCCCGTAAAAGGATAGCGAAAATTATTGCACACTAAATAAATATTTACTTTACACTGCATGTATTTATTTGCCTTTTCTTAAATTATAGGTACATAATCAGCAGTAGGAATTATATATATATATATATATAGAAAAAAAAATGTTTATATTCGATTTCCTACTTATCAGTTATAATTAAGTAAGGCGCTGGCGTTTAGCAATTTCACCTAGTTATCGTTATTTTAAGTATTATATTACGAACTGAAATTTCAATTCTAAACGGAACATTGTATCTGCAAAATAGTTTGCCATCAATATTGTTTTCTTTTTGTTGTGAACATTTTAATTCGAAAAAGTTTTTATACATTACAATAGTACGCCGACAAATTTATCGATATACTAACAACAATCCTTCAGAAAAGAAAAAAAAAAAAGCCATCGACCGTATCTTAAATCATCGGTGCAATGAAAATTCAACAAGCAAACTATCGCAGCTTGGTTGATTGGGCAGTGGTATGCCCTTCAGTTAGACCCCTGATTCGAATCCCCTGCTGCATATTGAAAATATAGATAAATTTCTCTTGCATTAGTTTAATGTTCACTGTTGATGAACCCAAAAATGAAACAAAATATTCAAAAATGGTAAAATTCGAAAAAAAAAATCCAGACCGTACGAACGCACTTTAAGAGTTCTTTCTTAACTGACGTAGAACGTCGTTACTTTTTAGTTCCTTTCTCGTAATCGATGAATGAATAACCTATTGCTTAACTTTTAATTTGTCTTCACATACACTGGTTCAACTCGTTATACCGGATTATTACAGGTGCGAGTGTTAATGGTTTCCGTTAAAGAATGTTTCTGCTTTTTTATTTATTTATTTATTTATTTATTATTTTGTAATAACTACTCGTATTTGTCTAACTTTATGTCTTACATAAAATTAAATAAGAATACGAAATTGTAATTTAACATTTAAAAATTGTAGGTTTAGTTTTTGCTTATTTGTTTATTTTTAATGTGAAAACTACATACAGTAGGTTTTGTTTTAGTTCGTTTTCCCCCTTTTTACTTAAAATTATATCCTTTTTTTTTTTTTTTTTTTTAAATAAATATAAAATAATAATATTATTTTATATATCATTTAAATAGGTCATACTCTAACCACCCATGCATACCTGCTGGACCACCAGGAGCCTCCAGCCTGAACTCAATGCAAACTGCCAGATCACAGTCAAACACATCATCACTGAATGATCGATCTACAATGCTGAACGCCAACAATCTACACTTACAGTCCGCGAATTTAAATATAAATAGTTTACATAGATTAATTAAATTCATAACACTACAAATCTTAAAATGTAAATAACCTCATTCGAGGTGATAGTCCCAGGCAATATGTACCTCGTTGATAATAATAAATAAAATAAATCATTTTGTTTAATATGATAATTATAAAAGTGATATAAATAACAAGACGATAGAAGATCTCGAGTGCCAAGAGCGCAGTAAACATTATTACTCTGGAAAAAATTTGATGCGCGTAGTTATATTCTTGATGGGGAGTGAAATAATAAGATGAGATAGGCGGCAAATATTTTATTTTTGTTTTTTGAGCGCGTTAACAACGGATATTAAGCCAGGGCGAATGGAATTTTTGAACAAACGAATGTGCATGACCTTCGTGGATTTCGAAAAAGCATTTGAGTGCCTGAAAACCAAAGCAATAATACGGGTGGCATTAGAAGGGATAAAAGTTAGCAGAAGATGCAAACGAATAATTACATATATAATAATATATGAAAAGGCGACAGCTACGATTGCGATCGGCGACGAAAAAGAAAACATTCGACTAAAAAAAAAAAAAGGAATAAGACAAGGAGTGCGCTGTCCCTAAAATTGTTCACAGTCACACTTCAAGACAGTATCGGAACGATTAAGTGGGAAAATGCAGGTATACAGGTCGGAAATATTAACACACCTCTTATACGCGGACGACATTGTACTATTTGCAAATAGCTTGAAAGAATTACAAGGAATGATACAGACAGTCAGTGGTAAATGCGTTCAAAAATAGGGCTTAAAATAAATATAAATAAAATTAAATATATATGTGCAATGAACTTGTAATGGATAAATACAGTGGCGCAGTCGTATAAGCACACAGAAATTAGAAATGGTAGATGAATTCATTTATTTAAGACAATTGGTTAAAGGAACAAACGATTTAGAAGATGAAATATCCAGAAGAATACAATTAACATGGATGGCGTTCTCGAAAATACTTAAAGGCACTACAACATCCCTAAGTTTGAAAAAAAAAAGTCTTTGATCAGTGTGTTCTGCCAGTTTTAACATATGCTAGCGAAACATGAGTATTAACAAAAAAAAAAAAAAAAATGGAACAAAAATAAGAATTAATCAACGAAAAATGGAAAGGTCTACACGTTAGGGATTACTCTGAAGGACAAATGGACGAAGAGGCGTATCCGAGAAACAACGAAAGTGACAGATGCAGTATATATCGTTAAAAATAGCAAATGGAGATTTATGGACATATGGCTAGAGACGAAGACCGCTGGATAAGTATGGCAACATCATGGAAACCTGATGGCAAATGACCCTTAGGACGACCGAGAATACGATGGGCACATGAAGTTCAACAATTCAGAGCAAACTGGGGGGAAGAAGCACAAGATCGCAGGGTTTGGAAAAAATTGGAGGAGGCCTTCGTCCGGTAGTGGACTGGATAATGGCTAACGAAGAAGATGATTATTTTATAATTTTCTCTTCGAGTTATTTCGTTTTTTTTTTTATTCTTCTTCTTTTTTTATATGACGTTCTCGGTATGCTATAACCGTTATTCGTTATTTCTAAAATTTTGTCTTTACGTTACTTTACTTTATTTCCTCCCGTACTGTGGTTTATTTTTGCTTTTATTAATCATTATTCGCATATACCTATGAATATAACAGCAAAAATGAATGAACTAGATGTTAACGATCTCGGCGTTTACGAAATCTAGTTTGAAGGCGATTAATAAAAAAAAACAAAATTTGCCGGAAAATGCTTAAATTTTTTCGATTCCATTTGGCTCTGAAGTAACTTTTGAGATTAGTGAAATTTTTTCAAAGGTTAGTCTAGTTATTAAGTTTTGCGGAAATGTAAAGAAATATAAATTTCCTCTCGTCATATAATTTTTCAAAGTAAATAATGCGGTAGGATAGTATTATTCAATTAAACCGAAAAATCGATAAGACTTTCTTATGACTAAAAATGAAAATGACAACTAAAAATAAATAACAACATAAAACAGAATTTCGTGTAATTTCGGAAGTGAGAATTAAAAGAAAGAAAAAAAAAACAAACAAGGAAATAATTCGATTATTTTTGAAAACGGAGTCCGTTGAAATTACAAAGTCAGTATATATAGCGAAATTTAAAAAAAAAAAAAAATTTGAACTACTTTTCGGTATATATTTAACACATATGAATATAATATACATTTGATAAATTTAAATTATACTTGAAGATTATTAATTAAAAATGAAAAAGAGAAACGATAACGAAGTTTTAAAAATTCTAGACGTGTTCACAAGACTGACCTTATTTAATTATATATCTCACGCGGTACTAGCGGCAAAAAAAGCAATTACATAATAATAACAATAATAACACGTGCCTACACGAACGTATGTCTCATAACGGGGAATAATGAAAAAACAACGAGTAATAATACAATATGCTTAATTTAGCGAGAATACTGATATTAGAAATACGCAAAATACATCTCTATACAAGCTCGCAATTAAAACAATTACATTTGTAGTAAATTCTGCAAAATTACTGAATGGAATAGGAATTTAAGTAGTAAACCACTATCCGAGTTAATGTATATTGATTTCACGACGTAAAAAATGTATAAAAAAAAAAAAGTACCTTCTTCTCTCGTTACCACTAGTACTTGTATTATTCTCACCTGTAATAAATTTGACTTATGTAGTGTACCCGTATAGATCCCGTTTGCTAATTAGACTCGATAAGATAAAAAATAATAAATAATTACAAACACTTTAAGATTGAATGTTTAAATAAAGTTTTTTCGGAAATACGGTCCCATCTTTAGCTAGAAAAACTGACGAGAAATTCTGGCATATTCAATTTTAATCATTTTAAGTGTTTTTGTCATTTTCTTATTTCATTAACTTGCCTTGAAATTTAACCTTATTCGGGACTATGATAATCTCTCCATGCAGTATAAAACAACGAATGGAGACAAAGATGAGGACGAGAATGAAATTTAAACTGACGAGGCAGGAACACGTATTGTCTAGAAATAGCGCCGACGATAGATAGGCGAGAAAGTGACATTCTAAATTTAATTTTAAGCTTCTGCGCTAGTTATAATAGATCAACGAAGCAAAATACAGAAACAGGCGAAGACTCGGAATGTGGTCTCATGACAGAGGGTTTACTATTAAGAAGTTTAATGTATTATATTCCCTTCTTATTACCAAGCGGTCGCAGTAAAGTTTTTGCCTTAGCGCTCGATACATTGGTAATAGTCTCATTTTATATACTAATTGTTTTTAGTGCAGGACGACATGGGAAAATAGCATATTACATTATCACGCAAAAGTGAAGAATCAACTCATCTCTCATCGTCACACACAAAATAAAACTAAAATAAAAAAATAAATTACTAATAAAATGAGTGTACGTGTCGAGCGCGATATTGAGAGCATCATTGAAGGTACCGTGTCGGTCAAAGATCAATAGAGGCCATCACGCATTGACGCTAAAAGTGAGATACGCATCATCATTACCGGGAGTAAATCGATTTCGGAGAAGGGTTTGAAAAGGAAAAAGGATCCGAAAAAGACGGTTGGACATTTTCAGTTATCATCGGGTAGTCCTTTTTCAAAAATCGGTCGTCAATAAGTTAATATTTTCCGTTCGTCAAGTGTGTCACTTCGAGTCAAAAGGAATAAAAAGCTGTCAATGGTCGCAGTGCGAATTAATCGAACCGCCCGTATAAAGTTGTATTTTTCGATATTTAAAGCCAATATCGATTCGCCAATTTCACCTCTTGGGTTTAATCATTGACACATTGAAACACTAATAACTCACCAACTCTGAGATCACCGGAACATCCCGGAATAGGTCATAATTAAACATGTAAATAAAAATTGACTGCTGATTTCGTACAATAATAATAATAATAATAATAATAATAATAATAATAATAATAATAATAATAATAATAATAATAATAATAATAGAAATAATATTTATAATTTTTTAAATCTTCGTGGAATACTCAGGAACAAAAAAATTATACTAAATGTTATACTCGGCAGAATAAACTAAATCAGTAGAAAACCGTACGCTATTATATTACGGCAATATTTATAGAATAAAATGTAAGTGAAAAGTTTAATTGCAAAAATGAAAAAAGTGAACGCAGTCGAAGAAAAAAAAAATATACACTTGAAACGGATGTCACCGCTATTTGATGATATGAAAAGAAAATGTTAGCCGCTAAAAGGTTGTATTTTGGTTACAAGCTAGTCTGAAGTTACGCGCGCTGCTACAGTATTCGTTAAAATAGACAAAAAATTCGGCATTTACCAGAAATTCGGTGAATTCAAAAGTGAACATTTGATAATAAGCAGAAGAGGATATATTAAAAATTCAGCAATTTATCGAAAGAAAGCATGCCGGCAGTCTTTCGTTGAATATCTTAGGAAAATCCGATTTCAAAAACTCGCTTTATAAATTCAAATAAACGTTGGATGACGAAGTTAAAATGACAATATATCGATATATACAAATGTGTTACGAAAATACCGGTTTTAGTAAATTTATCTGTGTGTAATTGGATTTTCGACGCGTTGATAATGAAAACTAAATTAAGAAACCGTTTCTCTGTGTTAACTCATTTTTTTAACCTCAATTTATGCATTTTCAATTTCGATGTCGTTATCGATCAAGGACGACAACGAAAATCGCACTGCATTCTGTTCCGGGACGGTAGATGGTCATCATAATTAAAACAAAACTTTACGAATTTTTAAATTTCTTTAATAAACCTATATTACATAATCTACTATGATATTATTCAGTTGAACTATTATTTAAAAGCAATTTTATTTAATGCAATACAAAATAACTTTTTTCGTATAATAATTACAACGTAATTCTTAGGCTTCCCGTGCTTCAGAAAAAATGTCCCAATTTTATGTAACGTTTGTTATATTTTATAGGATTTTTGTGATTATATTATTATATTCATATGGACCGATTTAGAATTACGTTGTAAATTTTGATCATTTTATACAAAGTACAGAAGAGAAAGAGACAGAAATATAAGCAAGAGGGGTCACAAAATGACCGAGATAATATATATATATATATATATATATATATATATATATATATATATACACACATATATAAGAAAAATATGTACGTATATACTATTCCTTTTTATGTATAATGTGCGAGTAAAATACGTGATAATAAATAACAACAGTTTCCAAACACATCACGAAACACTGCTTCAGTCGAAATTCATAACCTTCGCCCTCATTAAAGAAGAATCTTTATAGTTTCAACAGATATGGAAAAACGTAGATGGAATGTTGAATATTAAAATATTTCAGATAAGTTTGAAGCAGATATTCTAAAACAACTTGAATATGAAATAAGAAGAAAATTATTTCTGTAATATATACGGTCTCTTGTACATACAGCCACTTCATTTGAGGTTCTATTACAGACTGATTGAAGGATGATCCTTCTAAGTAGTGGTGCGTCATAAATAAAAATAAAAATAAGTACGATTTAAAAAAAAATACATATATTTTGTAATAGGTTCTATTTAAGCAACGTCGCATATTACGCGGGAGTTTTCAAAAATTTACGATTCCATACAAAATTAGACGGCACTCTCATTAATATCAAAACGAGGGAAATGGAGTAGTAGAATTACGGCGATACATAATGTTATCTGCCTTAGACACGATTACTTTTATTATGAGATCATTTTTCACTAGTCCAATTGAAGTGTGGGCCGCTCGTTATACTGCGCCACTTTGTAGCCATTTATCTTCAGCAACATTGAACAAAATTTCCTAATGGTAAATCGATTTCTTAAAATTCTTCTCTATTTTTTAAAATGCAGTCACTTTGTACACAACGCGGTATGTTTACAAAGCGCCCCATGTGTTTATACGTATTTAGAGGCAATAATATTTCTGTAATAGTTTTTGTTACTATTAGAATTCCTCCCTTTTTTTGTTGTTCCATTATTATCATTATTAATGTGAACTGTTAATTACGTTCATTATAACTATAAATATTTTTAAATTAAAAAACGAAAAAGAAAAAACATTTAACATAAAAATGGGAATGCGATAGTAAATGCGTGTTTTTAATCTTCTGTTGTCTAAAATTGGTGTTAGTAAAAGTTAAACAACGATTATTGCTTACCTGTCAATCGGAAATTTAAAAAAAAAAAAAAAAAGACGCTAATTAAAATACGGTTCAGCAACAAATCGACAAGATGAAAGAACGCTGGGTCAAAGCTACCAGTGTGCCCCCCCCACAAAAAAGGAGCGACACTTCATCGAGAAGGAAAAGGCGAAATATCGAGAAATTTTTAATTGGTCTATAGCAAAAAAAAAAAAAAAAAAAAAAAAAAATAAAAGAGGAAAATTCAAAGAAACTTCTCCACTAAAAAAACACGTAAAAATGGATTAAAACGTAGGTGGTTAGCGAGGACAACACTAAAGCTAACTACATTTGCTGGTCAATTTTAACTCGTACGGGTACTGAGGGTAATGAAATTGTAGGTTCTCCGATGTTACTTCTTACAACATTATTTCTAGCCACGTAATACTTTCCATTTTAAAAAGTCAAGAATGATCATTATTTTTATTTGTTAAGATCTTGGTTTTGTTCACTACGTTACCTTTTGTTTTTTTTCTTTCAAATTTGATTATATCGGGAAAAAAATTTCAGAAAAGGCCATATTTTTTTTTTTCTTTCTGTTTGGGGTGAGTGTCAACATAGGACATTTACCCAACGCGACTAGAAGAATGATGAGATATGCACGTTGTTATATCAGGAAGCGATTAGAGATGGAAGAAATGAAGGTAGGCTGACACAGGAACCACAGAAGAAGATGGAAGGGCAAGAATGTAGGACACATTTAATATACATCTATCATACAGTTAACGGACTATCTATATTACCAGTGGCGGATCCACGGGAGGGATAGGGGATATTCCCTTCCCAAAAATATTTAATACTGTTTTTACTAGTAAAACTATTAATGTTCCTTTTTTATTCTATTTTAAACACAACTGTCGCTGATCTCTTTTGCCTTTTTTATTTATTTTTAATTTTTATTTTGTAATTTTAATTTAAAATAGAGTTCAATGAGAAATATATACATATATATTTAAACTTACTTATGAACAAAGAGAATTAGGATCGGATTACTAACAAAAATAAAAAAGAAGTAAAGTCTAATAAAAAAATGCTATCTTTCTTACTATTTCTAAACTACCATCTTTTAGGTATAATTTTATAATTTCGTTTTATTTTTCACTCCTAAATATAAGACAAAAGTTAAATTAAAAATTATAACAATTATGTATTTTTAAAAAACATTTTTATGAATTTCTATAAAGGCCGCTATTTGATTTTCTTTATGAAACAAGGGGTATTTATCAAATCTACTGTCTACCATAGATTTTACATAATTATATAATTCCGCCCACCCAAAATGTACTTCTGGATCCGACCCTGATATTACGATAATAATACATTAAGATAGTTTTGCTAAAGTTACAAATATCTGCCAGTATAATAATGATAACAATAAAAAAATTGCCCAAGGAGCTTGTTTATATATGAATATATAAGAATGTTGCAAGCAGATCGGACTCGTTTGGTGTATACTAAAAATAAGAATAGCACAAGTTTCTGATGTGTCACTTAAAATAATTTAAATTAAAAAAATAAATAAAATGAAATAGTTTAAACTGATAATGTGATAATCTTTTAATAAATTTACATCGTCACTGCGCGAGTACTTTTTTTTTTATTTTGATTTTTCCGCTTTCAGTGAAATATCATCTGTTCTCGAATATTGGACGCAGATCTTAAATTACTCGATTTTCAACTTTAAATAAAATGTTTCCAACGTAGTAATATACTTCTAAATTATATTAAATTTTTTCAGACATCGTCAGAATTGGGTATTCTTCGCGCGATCATTTATAAGCAAAATATATATATATATATAATACTTGTTTCCAATATTTTCCATTACTATAACTTAAAAATTACCGTATTCCGGCTGGAAATCTGTTAAGAGCTAGCGTGTTTTAAAAAAGAATGCGCGCGGCCAAATAAATAATGAAAAATTTTCTCCTTTAGAGGTTATATTTTAACGAGGAGTTGAAATGATTGAAAAAAGTATTAAAAGCACTTGCCGATGAAAATGCTGAGGATAACGCGATTTTTTGAAAAGGTTTAAGCACACATTATTGAAAAGCTACAATTTGGTGATAACGGAATTTATTTATTTTTCTTAAGTGGTAAACAGTACGGCAAAAAAATTCGGAGCAAGTTGCGTATCACATTTTTTTTTTTATATATACACATATACACATACATTAAGGAACTGAGCATGCGTAAACTTTCAGATTTTTAATTGTTTTAATTCGTGAATTTTTAAAATAAAAGGGTGAACACCAGTCCTTATATACAGCTTATTTATTTACTTATTTTTTAAGTGATATGTTGTTCAAAAAACAAAGTTTGGATTAAAATAGCCGAAAAATTGAAACAATTAACAAGGTAATGTATGCGAGAGAAACATTTTAAATTTAATATTCTTCAAAATAAAATATTTAACTATAACTATATCTCCAAGTTTATGATTCAATGGTATCAGTGATAAAAATTTTAATATGTTTTTTTTCTTAGAATAAAACAGATTATAAAATTATTTATCATTACCGTTATCTAATTTAAGCACTTAGTTGATGGTAGGAAGGGGCTGGTGTTTGCCGAGCTCATAATTATAATGCAAATTTACAATGAACCACACTACACATATGTATACATAAGGAACAGACACCAAAGTCGCACACACAGGTTATCGGACGAATACGATTTTAATAAAAAGAAATTCAATAAAAATATGGAAATTAAGTACTAAAGTCGAAAACCCTAGAAACACATTCAAAACTTTTCAGCGACAAAATACTCTTCATAATTAAATGAAATGAAGAAGAAATATGTAGATTTAAAACGCTTAAATATGAAAGCAACAAATGGAGAGAAGGGATCAAGATGAGATTTCTTAAAGATGGCCTACCAATTAAGTGAAAAAGTGTTATAAAAAGAGGTATGTTAGTTTAATAAAAAGTACTGACTGAAATGGCATTTTCCATTTTGGTCGCTTAAATTTTAAGGTTTTTGCAGATTTAATATTTTTCCTTATATTTTTGTGACGAAATACGTTGACTGAAAAAAAAAAAAGATCAGGTTGTGGAATGTTTTCAAGTTTTTCATCTTGAATTTTGATATATACGTTTTTCAAAATTTAGATTCTCAAATTTTAAAATTTTGAAGTTGTCATAGTTTTTCTACATTGTAATAATCCAAGTTCACCGATTAAAAAAGAAACAAAATAAAAAGTATTTCCAATAACTGTATCATATTTAGTCTAATTCATAAAGCTATAATTATCTGAAATATAACCGTTATAAGCAATAATAAATAACGAAATATAAGGGAAATATGTAATGCAAGGGTCATTGCAAAATGATATGACAATCGATGTGCTTTGGTATTTTGCATCTTTATTTGGCATTATTTAAAAATAATCATTACATTAAAATATAGTAATGAAGTGAAGTAATAATGCAAATGGTATAATATTACAAGTACAAGTGTCTTATTTCTTAAATAAAAAGTATTTCCAATAACTGTATCATATTTAGTCTAATTTATAAATCTATAATTATATGAAATATAACAGTTATAAGCAATAATAAATAACGAAATATAAGGGAAATATGTAATGCAAGGGTCATTGCAAAATGATATGACAATCGATGTGCTTTGGTATTTTGCATCTTTATTTGGCATTATTTAAAAATAATCATTACATTAAAATATAGTAATGAAGTGAAGTAATAATGCGAATGGTCTAATATTACAAATACCGGTGTCTGATTTTCTAAATAAAAAGTATTTCCAATAACTGTATCATATTTAGTCTAATTCATAAAGCTATAATTATATGAAATATAACAGTCATAAGCAATACTAAATAACAACATATAAGGGAAATATGTAATGCAAGGGTCATTGCAAAATGATATAACATTCAAATTACTTTGGTATTTTGCATGTTTATTTGGCATTATTTTAAAATAATCATTACATTAAAATATAGTAATGAAGTGAAGTAATAATGCAAATGGTATAATATTACAAGTACAAGTGTCTGATTTTTTTAATAAAAAGTATTTCCAATAACTGTATCAATTTATTCTAATTTATAAAATAATAATTATATGAAATATAATAATCATAGGCAATAATAAATAAGAAAATATAACGAAAACATGTAATGCAAGGGTCATTGCAAAATGATATGTCAATCGAAATGCTTTGGTATTTTGCATGTTTATTTGGCATTATTTTAAAATAATCATTACACTAAAATATAGTAATGAAGTGAAGTAATAATGCAAATAGTATAATATTACAAGTACTAGTGTCTGATTTTTTAAATAAAAAGTATTTTCAATAACTGTATCATATTTAGTCTAGTTCATAAAACAATAATTAAATGAAATATAATAGTCATAGGCAATAATAAATAAAAAAAAATATTAATTACCATGTAATTCTTAGGATATCCCCCATTAGAAATCTACTATCTACTTATTCCAGAATCTTTGAATCAGCTTGCATACAACTCTGCAACACAATGAGACATTTTCATGTTGTCCCTTAAAAGTAGGCTTTGTACAGCCATTGAGGAGTCCGCCGTCATTAGAATGTCGTTCACTTCACGGCCTCCGTCGACATGAGAATGTCACCGCCGTGCAACCTGTGATTTCCTTTATACATATTATATCGCAATGTATGCGCAAATATATACATTTAACAACTAACTACTGCTAGACAAGGTTCCTTATTTACATCTTTATCATTAGTGGTGGTAATATTGAGGAAATGACGTGTGAAATACACAAACCTATGATCTTCACAGTTCTTTACAAGTCGTTATAGGTAACACTTTAACCCACTTCTGTTGAATTCATACTCGCCTAGGTGGGAAATCGGTCTCATTAAATGCTCTCTTATTAGTAATCAGTTGTATCTAAGTAAATACATGAAATTTTCGTAACACTTTTCTGTGACGCTTTTCAAGTTTATGTGCCAAAGTAAAGACATGAAAAAATGTCATTCTCTCCAATTGTACAACAAAAAATTATTAAATGTAATAGTTTTACCTTTAAAACGAGACTAGTTTGGTTATTGCGCCGTTATTAGTTTAATCTTATAGAAAATCCATCCAATGTTGATGTTTTGAGACAACAAATGGATCACATTATTTTAGTGGAATTCATGGAGCGTGGACAGACCATTAACGGCCTAAACTACTGGAAACACTCATCAATTTAAGGAAAGAGATAAAAATTTAGAAAGCAATTCAACAGTTGCATGACAATGCACGGCCATTCACAGCGAAGGTTACCCAAGAATTTACCGCCGACTTGTCAATTGATTACAGTTCGGACCTTGCCCAAGTGATAACGCAATATTTTCTCAATTAAAACAAACAAACAAAAAAAAATATATACATATATCCAGCAGATGACGAATTGCTTAAAAATATTGAGTTACTGGACCCGGACGAAAAATGTTATAAGGTAAGTGTTGAAAAGTTGGTGGTTCTTCTATCAAAAACTTTGTAAAATGTTCAAGCAATAAAATGTAAGTTTTAAATTATTACGCCAACGCGACGGGTTTTGGAACCTTATTTTCTGCATGACCCTCATTCGGATTCTATATTTATGGCGCGCCATTCTTTTTCGTGACGCACAATTTCATAACGCTTTTCGAGTTTATGTGCCCAAGTAAAGACATAGACATAATATTAGTAATCAGTCATATCCAAGTAAAGACATGAAATTTTCGTAACGCCTTTCCGTGATGGTCCATTTCGTAACGCTTTTCAAGTTTATGTGCCAAAGCAAAGACATAAAAATGTCAATATAAGGGAAATATGTAATGCAAGGGTCATTGCAAAATGATATGTCAATCGGATTGCTTTGGTATTTTGCATCTTTATTTGGCATTATTTTAAAATAATCATTACATTAAAATATAGTAATGAAGTGAAGTAATAATGCGAATGGTCTAATATTACAAATACTGGTGTGTCTGATTTTTTAAATAAAAGTATTTCCAATAACTGTATCAATTTAGTCTAATTTATAAAATAATAATTACATGAAATATAATAATCATAGGCAATGACAAATAAGGAAATGTAAGGGAAATATGTAATGCAAGGGTCATTGCAAAATGATATAACAATCAAATTGCTTTGGTATTTTGCATGTTTATTTGGCATTATTTTAAAATAATCATTACATTAAAATATAGTAATGAAGTGAAGTAATAATGCGAATGTTATAATATTACAAGTACAAGAGTCTTATTTCTTAAATAAAAAGTATTTCCAATAACTGTATCATATTTAGTTTAATTTATAAATCTATAATTATATGAAATATAACAGTTATAAGCAATAATAAATAACAACATATAAGGCAAATATGTAATGCAAGGGTCATTGCAAAATGATATGACAATCGATGTGCTTTGGTATTTTGCATCTTTATTTGGCATTATTTAAAAATAATCATTACATTAAAATATAGTAATGAAGTGAAGTAATAATGCGAATGGTCTAATATTACAAATACTGGTGTGTCTGATTTTTTAAATAAAAGTATTTCCAATAACTGTATCAATTTAGTCTAATTTATAAAATAATAATTACATGAAATATAATAATCATAGGCAATGACAAATAAGGAAATGTAAGGGAAATATGTAATGCAAGGGTCATTGCAAAATGATATAACAATCGAATTGCTTTGGTATTTTGCATGTTTATTTGGCATTATTTTAAAATAATCATTACATTAAGATAAAGTAATGAAATGAAGTAATAATGCGAACGTATTAAATTAGTATGAGAAAATAATAATAAAAAAAAAAAAAAAAGGCACAAATTAGCTTTTAAAAGATGGCGGAAATCTTCGAAAACTAGCGACCAATAATAATCATGTTTGGGGAATTCAATTTTTCTATTCCGTTATATTTTTTAACCATCCGAAGTTAATCTAAAGAAAAATAATAAATTTGAAACCATCCCCATTTTGAACTTATCATGATGTATTTCTCCCGTAGCATTCCTGCAAATGTATAATTTAGAAATATTTGTGTCATTACCGCTCTTTTTCGAATTTATTTTAAAACTCAGAAAGTGTCCACCTCTTATTTGATATCAGACAAATTCAAATTTGGATCGTCGTCTTCCTAAAAAAAAAAAAAAACAAAAACAAAAGTCCCGCAAAGAAAAAAAGCGCCGCGATTATATTTGTAACGATCCGATTTCGAGTTAGTTTAGCTTATTTTTAGCTTTTACAAAAGGAAAACTATTGACACGTGAATGTTAACTACATATCGGTGTTTTATACTCGCACGCGTTAATATAAGTATAGCAATGAACGCGGCCAAGATAAAAATTTGGAAACAAAAAATGTTTTCTCATGAAATAAAAATTTTCTTTAAAAAAAATTATAATACGTATAATAAGCAGGGGGCAGTAAAAAAATTACACTAAAAATATTTATTTTTTGAGCGTTTTGTATACAAATTAGTTTTTTTTTTGAAAAAATATTAGATAAAAATTTGAAAATGTAGTTTCTAGCTGCGATAATAAATATGTGTCAATACGTTATAAAAGAACTATTGGTAGGTTTTCTTATTTGTTTCCATCAATACACTGGTCCGTAAGCGAGTTATTGATTTTTATCGATGGAGAATAAAATGTGGTCGAGTTTTTACACCGTCGGAGTATGATGAAAGAAATGTCGAGAAGTACAGGCTCGGAGATCATCAGGCGGTCTCGTCGGAGATAAGTTGGCCTATGAGTTAGGGTTACAAAGAAATTACCCGATTTTTTTCGGTTCGAGTTGGCGCGTCTTTCTTAATTACCTTTGAAATTCAATTACCAGTTGGCTAATTCCCATGCAACGTTCGAAACTGGTGTAATTTAAAATTATTAAATCGAAAATACTACTTCTTTTAACAGTGACTGATTACACTGTGCAGAAAGAAGTCGGAAACGAGCAACAAGCATTTCATTATGAACTTAGAGAGCAGAAGCACTAAAATAAGATGTATAACAACGTTACGTCATAACTTTTAGATGAGAAACGCGGTAAAGACGCTTATCTTTCAGTGTTATGACTCCGATTTCACTACGAATGATTCTGTGTTAGTATTACATATTCGAATTAGTCTTTCCACATCCAATTCAGTTTATTTGTTGGAGTAATATATAAAAGCGAAAAATGGCAAGCGACTTAACGAAACAGCGAAGTGTTACCTTGAATCTTTGAGAAATCTACGTAATAATATTGCTAGAATAAATCTTGCGTCTAATAAAATCAGTTTGGAAATGCCTCAAAATTTTCATGCTTTTGCGATTTGACAACTATGGTACTATTTCAGCGTAAAATTACCGTTTATTGACGCTCCAAATATATAGATTACACTCTTCACCGCCAAAAGGCAACTGAAGAAAGATGTGTGTTTTTTCCCTTTTTTTTTTTTTGGCTCTTTATTAGAACCACCGAACAATTACGAGAGGAGAGTTATACGTATTCATAATAATGACGTTATTTTTGCGCCACGGGTAATAATAATAAAAAAAAAAAGACACTATGAAAAACCTTTTGTTGTAATTTGAAATAAATTATTAGACAAACCTCGTTATTTATTTATTTATTTATTTATTTTTTTGACGAGTCAACCGAAATTTAATCTTCCACAAAATCATTTGAAAGATCAGGAAGTGTCACCATGGTATGAGTTATATGTATGTATATATAAATAAAGAGAAAATGAGAGTCAGAAGGTAGCTGGAGTACTAGAATCTTTAGCAAAAACAGAAAAGATAGGAATTAAACAGGTTAAAAATTAACGGGATAATATTTATAAATTAACACTTGGTAGCCGACACTAAGGGTAGCTAAAATCTAGGGAAAAGCTGAACATTTTCAACCAATTCAATTCGAGTATTTCAGCCGAGCTACCGTAGAGTAGTTGATTAGTTAGTTGTGTTTCGTTCGGATAGAATATCCCGTTGCCGTACATTTACACTTTCAAAAATGTCACTTGCCCCGGGTTAATGTCAGTTGACGACGCGAAAAAAAAAAAAAAAAAAAAATTTCAGCTATTCATTGATTTAGCCTTTGTTTAAACACTACTCGTCAGTTACTCCTGACGACGGAGTAGATCTGCTTAAAACGTCAACTGATAATAATTTTAATATAGGTTGAATTTATTATTATTATTATTATTTAAATGAAATATAATTGCGAATAAATTTTACGTTACAATCTCATAAGTCTTATTATAATTTTTGGTTTATTCGCCTTTTTTTGTTTTGTTTAATATATACTTATTCGGATCCTTTATACCGACGACCGGTGAGAAGCTTCTGCTGACGACACTGTAGTTCTAATTGCGCCATAAGTGCATCTCAGAAGTCTAAGGCTGATTTCCTTTCAACGACCTTATCAATTTTGTTAGGCGAATGTTTTCTCTGTACTTTATACATTGGTAACCGTAATGTGTTACCAAATGTATTACGCCCGTTGAGCCAAAAAGAAAAGAACTGGAGGGGGGATATCATATATTGGGCCGCTGCCATGAATCACCTTTCTTGTATTATGGTCTGGTACGTTGCGTAACTCGCTAAAATCGTTTCGTTGTGGTTCTTCGTTTTAATAATTGGAATACGCAACCGTCGAAACAGAACCGACACATATGTGTTTGCTATTTATCGCGAACAAGAAAGTCCATTAATTAACAATAACACGTGTTTCGTGATAATCTCTTCTTTTTTTGTTCATTTTGCATAGCGGATACAAAAAAAAAAAAAAAAAAAAAAAAACAATAAAACACCGAACTACATGTGTATAATTAGTGGGATCGGAGGTATTTTTAGCTGGTTGTCCCACATTCAAAAAAAAAAAAAAAAAAAAAGCGGACAAATATCAGCAGCAATTGCAGATTTCCAGTTATTATAATAATTTGGCGGTGTAACTTTTTAAAATTCTATTGAGGCCATCGAGAAATCGATCGCACGTAAACCATCTTCGATCGTAATCAGTAAACTATACATTGATAATTATACACGGGGGTATTTGATACTATTTAGGTTAAAAAAATTTACGAATATATACTATTTCAGTTAATTGTGTCGCATCTGCAATGAGAATGTTCCCAAGTTTCTTTTTTCTTTTTTTTTTTAAAGTTAACAAAAAATGTTAAATAATTCTAATGCCGAATAGTAAATTTTTCACACAACTGAAATTTTAAAAAAGGCTGCAGTTTAAGTTCAAAATTCCTATACAATCTGAATTATCGGGTTATGACGTCGATAGACGCTAGAAACAATTATGATATCTATGTACGAGGCAAATGAGAAGAGAATCAAGTTTCAAAAGCTCGCAGTCACACTGAAAGTTGAATCGGAAATTCTTTTGTCGCCGATCATAGATGTCAGAAAACGCGCGCTATGAAGAGAGCTGCTGCAATTTCTTTTTCCGCTACTAGCAAAGAGTATACACAACACACACATTGCTTGACTCTAAATTTAGGATGTCTGTTGACGAATTACGTTTGAACCTCTTTCGGAAAGAGACGCATATAATGCTACAGAGGTTAAAAAATCCTTAGCGGAGTCGAGTAAAATTTGTTCGCGACCAGACCAGTTCTCTGTCGAAAAGCGGCGATAGCGGGAAGTCTGATAAATATAAAAACTTCTTTTTTTTTTATTCTATTTTTTTTTTATACAAAACTTCGGAAGGACTGCCGTCCGGAATTGTTCAAGCTGTAAGAACGAAAAATAAATACTTAGTATATAAAAGACGGGGTTTTTTTCTTTCCAACAACAAATATCGGGCAAAGTTCTTTAAATTAAAGATCAAATTTCACAGTTACATGAAATTTTAGTCAAAGTTGTGAATATCGGCTTCGCGATTTTTTTTATCGCTTCTTCGATTTTGCTTTTATACATATCTACCAACTGTTGAAAAATCGAATTTCTGCAAAGTAGAACAATTGCCTTACAAAAAAAAAAAAAACACCCGATTTTTTTTTTTTTTTTTTTTTTTTACTCATCGACTTAATATGAGGGGGAGGAGCGGATATACTAATTTGTTATTTTTATGCAAATATCCAGATAACGCGGACATCATAAATTGTGTAGAACGGTTGAAGAGGCGTATCTCGCGTTAACTCGGAGACAGCAACACCTTCCCCTATCGAAAAGCAAGATTGAAATCTCAGTATTGGCCTTACTTATAAACGCCGGCGAGTTTTGGATTCCGAATCGTTTCCTAAACTAACAGCCTGGAAACAGTCGATCAGATCGAATTAATTCGCGATAAATCGATTGTGCCTATGAAAAAGCGAATTACCGTTCGTTGTTTGACAGTCGCATAACAAATTATCTTCTTTTTTTACTGCGAATTTGTTCGGAGTAATCGCGGCGGGTTTCTGAGAGGTTAGGGCGAAATAGTTCTAATATATTCGGGCAGGTGATGAGAAAACAAAATCTAGCACACGCAAAACACGAAATGTTAAGGAGTTAACGAGCGAGCAGCTCAAGCAGAATCGCGAATGTTTCAAGAATGGCCAGCATATGATTTGTAAACAAGCAATCAACAGATGCGACGATCAAAATCATAACAATAATAATAAAAAAAAAAAAAATGTTTATAATATGTGTATTTTTCTTCGCAAACTTCCCCCCTCCCCCATGTATGTTCCGTACGGCTTGGTGTAATGTGCACAAAGTGTTACATCAACACTGTAATACTGTTGAGAATTTTTACACCTTATCGCTAGTACAATTATCTAGATAAAATTTACAGATAACAGGCCGAAATTTTTACTTGTAACTGAAATTTCGCATATGAGCGACTGAATTGTGTGTGTGTGTGTGTGTGTGTACGTGTTTATAAAATATCATTTTCGATATTCTTTCTCTTTCTCGGGCGGCATGCAACTCCGCATATTGCGATTAATTTTGCAATTAGGTAAACGCATTAATGAAAATCGGAATGTTCCATTCGTCGTTCGATTTACTTTAAGGTGTTGAAGTTTTGATAAGCGCGAATTTTTATCTCTCGTTTACACTTGTCGGAGGAACCGTGTAAACTAATTTTAATTCGGTTAGTTGCGGAAAAAATTTGAATCAATTAATAATAATTACGTACATTTTCAACATTGAAGTGTTAATATTCAAACAGGAATTTAAATCAGATAAAAAACAGCAGCAGCAGCAACAAAGAAAGCGTAAATCCAAAAGTGAATTTGCCTACACAATATCATATCGTATCGAAAAAAGATAAATGACAAATTAAACTGTGTTTAAAATTTGACAGCAAAATGAATTATTAAAAGCGAAACTAAAAAAACTTCAAAAAGTAAAACTTTCGAAAAGGAATATGTCTTATCCGTGATTAGGAGGGTGGGGGGGGGGGGGGGGGAATAGACAATCCGAACAACGTTTTGTTATATCTTTACGTTTCCAGCGTAGCATACTCTGGACGCATTTATGATTTATGAGTGAAATTTACAACAATTTAAATCTCCTCGATTTGGAATTATTGAAAATATTGAAAATTAAACAAGATTCCAGTTTTATCGACGTAGAATATCGATGATGTTTAGTGTTAACACTCTGGGTCTATTTCGAGATGTGGCTAGAACAAAATCAAAATTTTAGAAATGTCATATAAGGCAGATTTATTAAGTTCTCGGAGAATTTCATTGAAAAAAAAAAAAAAAAAGTAAAAAAAAGTAAAAAACCTGTTAATATGAAATATTAGAATTTTCTCATCGGAAGACGAAGAAGGGGGTTATTGTGTGAAGAATTCAAGAAGTAGCGCGCGCTAATTTGTGTGCTTATTTATAATAAACTCTTTTTTGAAATTTACAAAAACGAATAGATTATACACGCTTATAGAGAAGTGTGTGGCCTTATCCTTTTTCCCGCCGAAAATTTTTATCTATTCTGTAATTTTCTTTCGAATAATTCAAAAAAGAAAAAAAAAAGTAACTTTCCGATTTCTAAAAATTATTAATATCTCTAACAACAATATCTGACAGAAAGCACTATATTTTAGGTTCGCGAAACCTTTCGGGTTTCGTCCGTTTTATGTCAATCTTTTTAACAGGATTTTCGCTCTACTAAAGTGTATAGGTTGAGAAAAAAAAAAATTCCCAATCGTCAGAAAATGCGTCAATACTGACAGAGATTTTTTAGCAGTACCGCGAACCGGTTTTCGTATAAATCTCTGAACTGGTCATACAGCAGCGGCATGCGAGGAGATAGGAGATATACTATCGAACCGCAGCAGTATTGCAAGAACAGGCAGATTAATCAACGTTTAAAGTAGATGGGGATTTATACCCGGTGGCTGGAAATGAAATGGTTCTTAGACGGATCGAGATTCGGGCAAAATCGAAATAGGACAATCTTACCTAATAGCAACTCGATGATATTTAAGGATTCTAATAGGTAGTACTTGGCAATAGAGACTATATGTACTAACCATAACACTAGGGGGAATGGAACATGACATTTCGAGCACTGTTCATCGGGACCGAATCATCCTAGCAAATTCTTGAAATAATTGCGATTACACGATAGGCAACTTAAGTTTAGTGTTAATGTAGCAACGAGAAACTCAGAAAACAGAGCGCTACCTTTCTCCTTTAGAAGCAGTGCAAATCTCCACGATTTATCTTTCTTCCCTTTATAATTCCTTTTAACAGTTCACCTTCTATTGCAGTTAATGCGGCCTTTGAACTTGGAAGGTAGAAAACCATTCTTTTTTAGGATTCCGTAATATCTTTTTTTCCATTGGCATTTCCAATATTGCTCGGAAATCATTTCAAAGAGTGAACAAAATAAAAATAGTGCGATTATTGAAGAATGTAAAACGTAAACAGAAAGTCGAGTGCCACACAGGAAAACTGAATTTCTTCCGAGATTATTTTATCACGTAACAAACGTAATTATCATTTTATAAAAGGTGAGATCACCATTTACAAAAAAAGGAAAATAACTTTTCCTATGCAAATTGCAGAGTAAAAATATTTCTCTGCATTTAGTTTCTTTCGCATTTTATAAAAACGAAGTCTTAAATAAAAATAGGTATATACACGCAAAGGAAAACAGTGGCTTTATTATTCCATTCTATATACAGACTGTTTTCATGAATTTTTTTTTCTTTTCCTGATATGTATGCCCCCCTCCTTATGACTATAGTTCACGGCCTTTTTGAATTACAGACGATTAAATAAATTATTAAACTGGCTTCATTCATTTAAATAAAATGGAAACAGTAAATTCAATACAAAAGCGATGAACGTGAATAAAAAAAAAAAATAGTTTATTAACTAGTTTCACAAAAAATAAAAATAAAGTCGTCCTTCTTCCAAGCCGTTATTAGCTGCCTGTTTATAACAGTCCTATGAAAACTCACCGCCGCACAACATATTGTTGGGTCGAAATTTCTAAATGAGGTTTTTCGGCATTTTTTTTTTTTTTTCAAAATAAATTTCTCCAATTTTTATCCCGAGTTTTCAGGTTTTCTCAACTTTTTCCCTGGCTTAGAAAATAATAGCTATAAAGAAAAACCCGTATAATTTGCAAATATTTCGCAATATATTTTTTACGGGTAAACATTAATCAAAGAGAAAAAAATAAAATTATCATTATTTTGTAGAAAGACGAGCGTAATAATTATATACATACGTATAATAATTCATAATTCTCACACCATTATTGTGCAGACGAATAATAATACGACGGGGAAAATCTTATACCACGAAATTAATTTTTTTTTTTAAAATTAACATAGCGTAAAATTCGTTACCACCTGAAATATCTGAAGATTTCTTATTAACTATAATGGAGTAAACGTATATATATGCCGGAGTTTCACAATCATTTTTTGGACACTTACAAGTTCTATATATTACATATTACGTAGGTATTTCACAGTACCTTCTTCATATTTTCCCTAGCCACTTTACTCAACTAACGATTCTGAAATAAACAATGGAGTTGGCCCGCTTTCTGTCCTTTTTTGTAATTATTCCAAATAGTAGTCATTTAAAGTTTTTTACTTCTGTTGCATTTTTTTTTACACCGAGTCAACCGCTATTTTACCAGTTGACTTTTTTAATTTCCTTTCTTTGATCTTTCGGTGTCCTTATTACATCAGATTTGCAAAGTGTCCTATGGGACATATCATTTCTCTTTTCTTTTCTTCCGCCACCTCTCCAAAAAAAAAAAAAAAAAAAAAAAAAAAAAGGACGGATAATGCCTATATTAGAGGCGAATTTAATAAAAAAAAAGAATAATTTACTGCAAATGATGGGTTAACTTGAAAATGTGGAAAAACTGAAATAAAATACCTACGCTAAATTCAAAGAAGTGTCTAAGTATCTCGTAAAATTTAGCGAATTTTTGAAGAATTATTTTGATTGAGCGCAATCGATGACTAAAAAATGAGCGCGTTTCAAAGTAAGAGAAAAAAGGGTGCCGAAAAATATCATCGAACGAGAGAAATTGGAAACTGATTTTGAAGAATTTTCAAAAACGAAACACATTGTAAGTAATTGTTGAGCGTAGTATAAAATATCGATTAAAAAACTTACGGATCTGGGATTATTTTTATTATGGATTTACAAAATATATAAAATTACTAAGGAAAAGGAAGAAAGTTCAAAGAATTCCAAATAGAGCGAAAGCGGCTCAAACTTCAAACCATCTGCAAAAATTAAGGTAAGGAAAGGAAAAAGAGAAAATACAACTATATTCATATTCAATGTACGTTAGAATATAGGGGACGGATTTAACGTTCGAAGGTAGAGGAAATAAATTAGGACAACGAGTAAGTTCGAAGAAGTTATAGATAAAATAAGGATATTTGTTGTAGGAGAAAATAAAAAAAGAAAGATGCATTTATCGAAAAGAGAACCCTAGTGACATTGACTGGAGTTTTTTGCGAGGAGAGAAACGCCGATTATTGACAATGTATTGGGTAAGAATTAAGCAGACTGGGACCAAATGAAGAGACGTCTGATTAGAAATTTTTTACCTAAATAAAGCTTTTTAATAAATAAATAATGGAGGAAAGCCAGTTTCTGTCAAACTAGAAAGAAGTTCAATGTCCGAACGCATAAACGAAGACAAAAGTTTCGGTTTCGATCAAGTCTGAGGAGAAAAGATTAATTAGGAGCACTAGCGTAAAGGAATGAGCAATAATGAAATTCAGAAAGGATTATAAACTTAGTATCAATAGTACAAGAGGATCACAGTTTTTTTTTTTTTTTTTTGGGATCGCAGTTTTGGAAGAAGGAGCTTTTAATAAATTGACTTTTTTGTCAATGTGACCGTGAAAGGTGTAACGGTATTTGATGAAAGGCCTCAGAGATGGCAACCGCGAGCTCCTTTTAAACTCGTATATTTACATTAAATAATTTCTTATTACATTCTTATTATTATTGTTATTAAATTAGTTTTATGGGTTTTAAATGTATATTTTTATTAATTCCCACAACCATCTTTTTCGAACAGCCGACCGCTGAAAATATATTAATTAAATATAAACGGGGAAAACTCTGCTGCGGCTGTTGGGTTGTCAGTGTTCGTTGCTGGCAGACGGGCGTACGTTAGTGGTTTCGTCTTGGATTCTCGGTGAATACAGGGAAGAGGAGATGCGGTAATCGAAATTGTAATATGTTACGAATTGTGTAAACAAAAAAAGATTAATTAGGAAATCGAGTTTTTAGGCAATCTCGTTAATAGCACACCTTTCCAGATCGATCTTCTTTCGGTTATAAGACGAACTGGTTATTTTTTCAAAAAGGTTGATATTGTTCCGCGACTTGACGAAAATGGCCTTTCTATTTAGACCATTTTTTATGCTCTCCAGCTACCGCTTCTCCTACATCTGATGTGCCGATCAGTTCCCTTACTGACCAATCACCGCGTGCGACTATCACAGATCAAGGGCGACATCGATCCGAATACAACCCCTAGCTAGCAACTGATTCTCATTTATTCATACACCCATTCTCTCAATAATTAATTTTTTATGCTTTTGCATTTTATTTTATTCTATCTTATTATTATTTTTTTTCATGTAATGGACACATTACAAAAGAGAGGGTAAAATAAAATATCTTTGTAACCGGAAGAAAGATAATTTAGCACTGATTTATAATAATAATAATAATAGTCAGCAATGTAAAGGAATTCAAAGAAGAAAAATGAAAAAAAAAAAAAAGTATCAGAAAAAAGAAATTCGGCATCAAAAGGATTTCAACTACTGTTATTTACATAACTACATGCAAACACGCACGCATACATAAATACACACACTCAATTAGAATTACGAGTAGTTTAAATTAATGTTTACGTATTTGCCAATAAAATTAAGCAACTTCGTAAAATCTATTTAAAACAAAAAAGAAAAAAACGCATTTTTTTATACTGACATTGGTAGCGTGTGAATCAAACTTTTAAACAGTGAACATACAAAATCTTTTATGGCCCCGAATTTTTTGGCAGTTTGATCATCACATTTATCAAACCGGACTTTTACTTTTTTTTTTTTGTTCTTTTATCTTTATTTATATATGTTTACCGGTAAATTTGTAATTCAACGCATCTTGTTAATTATTAGTGACTACAATAGGGTAAAACAACTTATAGCCCGGCCGGCTTTATTACACTTTCATCGACAGTCTACCCCTCACTTATGATAATCGTACAAATAACATTACTAATGCAGCGGCGACCCTGTTAAAATAAACAACATTCATTAAAATTCTTCTCCAAATCGTTAATGACTGCTTCCAGCGTGATTTTCATTTAAGCAGTTACAACGTGTTAATCGTGAGAAGTTCGGTGTCACAGGTTTGTGGAATTTGTTGTGGTCCTGCTATAAGAAGAAGCCTTACATGATTTCACGAATACTCGACCGTCTGCCTCATTATGAAGCAATAGAGTATAACACGTTTGACACTTTTGTTTACATTTCCAACGATAATTTGGAAAATATTCAATAATTCTTACATGGTTTCGTTTTTTTTTTTTTTTTTTTATAATTGACGGTTTGATTTAATAGTTTCTTCTTCTTTTTTAAGGTGCCATATCCTCCTCGTCGGACTTCAGGCTCTGGACAGAAGATAATTCTTTTCGATTTTTCCCGATTCCTGGCTGTATAAATTATTTCTTCTGTTGAATGTTTTGTCCAATTTTTTAAATGTTTTCAAACCATGTCGTATTCTTCCCGCCAATCCATCTTTTTTCTTTGATCTGCTCAAGTAAAATTGTCCTCCTCAGTAGCTGATATCTTAAGGGGGCACGTATTATTATGTGTCTCATGTATTCTAATTTCCTCTTTTTTATCGTATTCACCAGTTCCCGATTTTTGTCCATACATATTAGTACTTATGATCTTCTCCGTCCACGAGATCTTAAGCATTCTTCGGTAGCACCACATTTCGAAGGCTTCTAGTTTTTTTTATCATTGCCGTTTTCAATATGTCTCACATCCGTATAATAGCTAAGGCCATATGTAGCATTTCAGAACTCTCACTTTCAGCGATATCTTGAGGTTCTTAGTCCTTTCTTCCAATTACTAAAAGCATCTCTTGCTGTCGCTATGCGTATCTTTATTTTTTCGTCCGGGTCTGCCTTCTCATTTATTTAGCATCCCAGATATTTGTAGCGGGCCAACTTTTCAATGTTTCTTCCTGATAATTTGGCTGTATATTGTCCAATCTTTCGTTGCTACTTATCACCATCTTTGTCTTTTCGATGTTAATTGGAAACCCGTATCTTTTACTTCTTTCATTGACACTTTAATAGTTTCACATTCTGAATTATTACGTCCACAATTTTTACAGTTAAAACATCCCTTCTCTAACGAATTATGTATATTTTTAATCAACTGTTTAGCATGTATGGATTTTTTTTAGTTTCGACATTAATGGATGCTCTCCATATATCCGGGCAAAATTTTTTCATCAGTTTGACTGATATAGGCTTTGCTATAACAACTACCGCCGTGTTAATCATACCAATATTTCAACCATTATTTCATCAAAGTATTTGTTATTCGAAGACCCTAATTTTTAAATTTAATACTTAATTTACAATGTAAATGAGATCTATTCCTTATTACTTCCCGTATTTATTTTATTTTAATTCTGATTTTCTTTTAAACCTTAATTTATTCACGATTTGTTCATAATAGCGATCTTCGTCGCATTAGTTACTTTTATAACCTCCAATCACCATGATTCCTATTAATTACGTTTTCTGTATAATGCTATCTTTAACAATTTTTCTTAATTTCTTTCACAGAGAAGACCTCAAAAATGATTTATATATATATATTCGAATTTTTAATTCGTTAAAAAGGTTAAATTATATTAACAGTTGTCGAGTTTTAATCTCACACTTCCACCCACACACGCACCGATGTCTTATGTATGTTAAACTCGCTGGTTGAAGTAAATTCGGTTTTTTGCTTTAATAATCTTGGACAAGCAAGTTAAAGGTTCACGGTGAATGTGGAGAGAAAAACGGTAGAAAAATTTCAATCACTTCAAACAAGGTAACCGGCATTTGGATTTATGAAAACTGGTAGAAATAATACTTAATTTTAATGTTTCTGTACATAAACTCGTAGTCTACGATTGCCATATTTAATTGAAATCGACTTTTTTTTTTGCCCATAAATCGGTTTTCACAGGTCGTCTCATTGGATTTAGACGTTATAAAAGCAAACATATCTAAATCACCAAGATTTTAATGCAAAAGCAATTTAAAAAAATATAAAACACTATTTACGAAGGTTACAAGAATTCTATACTTTGGATCATGTATTTTTGTATTGCACTTTTTACTTACTTTTGGAAACTGTTACAAGAGGAAGTTGATACTATGAATAGATGGGCACATGATAAACATTTAGCGATTAATATAAAATAAGAACGTCCAGCAGATATAAAACACACAAACCCTATATTATAATGCATAGTAATAGTTGCTTACACAACTGTTTGACTCCTACCTTAAATTGTGGTTGTACTCCGTTGGAAACGACGGATGAGGTTAAATACCTTGGATTAATTTTTGACCGAACATTATCTCTTGGAACAAGCACATTACAAATTTATCAAACAAAATTAGGCAAACGCTGCCAACATTATATAGATCAGTTCAATAAATACTATATTATGATGGTCTTCGTGTATCCTTTAATAGTCCCGTCACGAATCTTATATGGAATATTAATTTGGGGGGAAGCAAAGATTACGACAATCAAAAGGACTAGTAATCAGCAAGAAAGACGCTTAAAGATAATAATCCCCAAAAAAGATCAGGTTAGTAGTAACATCAGCTGGTGGTGAGAGAAAAAATAAATATCTCCGAAGATGTTATATCATTGTTATCATCGGCTGCTTGGGTGTAAGACTAATAATACTCCATTATCTTCGACGAAAAACGGTAGAACAACTAAGAATCTCATAGGGAAGTGTACTATACTCGACCAAAAGGTATAAGTAGTAAGATGGATAATTGCTGGTACGAATTCCAGAAGATTTAATGAACACAGAGATAGGACTACTCTGGAAACTAATAATTAATCAGTGGCTGGTTGATAATATCAATGAGTGACAATAAGTTAGTTCTCAATTGCATATATGGGAGCAAATGGCGGAGAATCGATCATATGTATATAATTAAGACGGACCTCCGTCGAGTGTAATCCTATGATACATGTATTGTATTATAATGTTAAGTAGGTATTAAGAAGCTTTTTAATTATATTTATGAATAAATGATAATAGTGTTGGGCATCCACAGACGCTTTGTGAGACCCGAAACTTAATAATAATAATAATAATAAAAAAAAACACAAAACAATCGAACCACGATTGTAATATTTAAATTCGCGAAATAAAATTCGTAGGCAATTTTAGCGTGTTCTTTGTTTTTAAATATTTTTAATCATATTATTTGATCATTTTATAAATTGATAGAGATAGTCGCACAAAAAAAAAAAAAAAAAAAAAAAAAATACCTAAAGGAAAAGCGATGTTTTGCTGTTTTGTAAACTTGATTTTATTTTTTAAATTCAATTTAAAGAATTTTTATTATACGTTAAGGTACCTTACAGTAGAATTTTTCTTACTTCTGACTCATTCAACGCGAGCTTCCTTTTCAAACCTTCCTACTAAAAATTTCCTTTTTTAGCTTTATCCTCACCACCAACACGGATATTTTATCTGCTTTCTCCATTCCAAAATGAATCCCCTTTTTTACACATAGCCCCCGATTTTTATATGCTGTAATGATTTTTCGTTCATTTTTTTACGCAACACGTCATATTCTTGTCTCCATTCTCTTCGTTTCTACCATTCGGTATTATTTCTGTTTAGGGATAATGCGCCTTGTCAATGAAAATAGGAAAAATAAAAATTTCCGAACACCTTTTACAACTGTTTTCCCATACGGGGAAGCAGACACTGCCTATTAATTTGATACCCACTGATTATTTACCTACTGTTTCAATTTTATTCGATTACCCAAACTCGTTAAAATAAGAATAAAGATGTGATGTCATTTACAGAATTACCGTCTATCGACTTTGAATCGATAATAATTCTCGACTCCAGAGAATTACGAATTTCTCTTTATACATTTTTTATCAGTTTATTTGTTGCGAAATTTTATCGCCTTGTCGAAGAAATGATTAACGATTCATATATCTGAAAACAACGCAAAGACATTAACAATTTCTCGACGAAACGATTAATCGATATGACCGCAAAACGATTGTGATCGACTCTGATCTCACGACTAATCGTGTTGTCCTTATCGCCATACCATTACCAGGAGGAAGCGGGATTACTATAAAAATTTCCCTAGTTCGTTTTAATAAAATCTCGGCAATTGCAGAAACCAGTTTACACGTTATCATCAACAGCGACAATACCGAGCATAATGATGAAATAATCATGACTGTATAGAGCACGAGAAAAAGTTTATATATGTCATAGCGAGTTATATATATTATGCGTAATGTTTCAATGTGCTGCGAGTAAATAAAAAAGTAAACATTTTGATATTTCATTACAGGCTACTAGTAGCCGGTTACATGGAAATGCAAATGTAGTGTCTTCTTAGAAATATAGTTTTATTTATACGGCAAAGCGCATACGAAAAATTCTACAAAATAACATTTGATTATATTAATTAAATATATATGTTATAAGTATAAATGAAATGTCTATTGAACGGTTACTAATGTTATATTTTTATTTTTTACACAAACATATATTATTCAAAATTCACAAATATAACATTGTTAAATACTAATTAATTATGTTAAAATAAATCAAATCAAATAATTACAATAATAGTCCGACCGGTTTCGTTAATGAATATGTATTAACGAAACCGGTCGGACTATTATTGTAATTATTTGATTTGATTTATTTTAACATAATTAATTAGTATTTAACAATGTTATATTTGTGAATTTTGAATAATATATGTTTGTGTAAAAAATAAAAATATAACATTAGTAACCGTTCAATAGACATTTCATTTATACTTATAACATATATATATATATTTACGGTTTACGGAAGAAATAAAAAAAAAAAAAAAAAAAAAAAAAAAAAAACATTAATTAAACGTGGGTTCTTACTCATTTTTTTAATTTTTTTTTTTTTTTTTTTTTTTATTGTAACACATAAATGCATTCGCGCTTATTGTTTAAATGAAAAGGTAAAAAAATTTAAAGGTTTTTACGCCGAATAAACTTTAACAGTCGCATGGAGCCTTGGTAGAATACAGAGTACCATTTACACGCTCAGCACTGATGAAAATGAACATTATTCTTTTGAACCAATTCCCAGCTTTATGGATAGGAATGTATGCGGCGTGTTATCATTCATAAATGTTTACACCGAAAATTGCAAAATAAGTGTTAAAAAAAAAAGACTTCAAAGTTTGCTCTTAAAATATACTAAAAAATAAGAAATAATTATCTATGAAAGGTAAAAAACATATTTCACAGTTATATGTATACCTAAGAATCGTAAACTTCATTGACTTTTTAAAGTCTGTACCAAATCAAATTGTAATAAATTTTCGATACTTAAAGAAAACAAGTGTGATCACATTGCTATACTCATTAAAGAGTTTTTACTTACTCTTGCAATTCAAATTTGGCGCCGCTTCAAACAGTTAATGTCTAGAAATAATCTTAATATTCTTTAGTACACTACATCGATAAGTATATTTTTTTATCGAATAAATATTTTTTACTTTTCAGTATTTTTTCTTTTTATTTTTAGGGTAAACGCTTAAGAATTGGTATTTTTTAAAAACATATGCTTTTAATGAATACGTTTTCACCGCAAAAAAAAATTAATAAAATATAGCAGAAAAAATGTACATTGCACGGAATATCTACAGTAAAGTAACACAAAAGTAGATTGAAAAGGGTTTGTAACAAAAAGTTCGGTGATCAGGAAATAATCATAAAGAAATAGAAGGAACAACTAAAATAATAGAAAATAAAAAAAATTACACAGCACAAGAAATAAATAGTGAAAAAATGGAAATAAAACTACTTTAGTATTTTAATTTAAAAAAATTTTCACGTTATTGTTTTGAATATTTTGTTATTTGCGCTTATAAATTAATTAAATAAGCTTCACGAATGCTTAGCTTCTCTAAATTGTAGTTTTATTATGAAAAAATTGATATTTTAAAATTCAAAATGATATTCCAAGTAAAATTATTAATATCCCAATATGGTTTATAATTAATTTTTGAATATTTTAATATGTTAATTAAAAAAAAATTGTTTTCATACTACTATTTAGAATATTTTATGTTATTTGCACTTATACATTTTAATCGAATAAGCTTCTTTTCTATTGTTTCAAAGGTGTAAACACTGAAATAAAGCAATTTTATATCAAGAAATTTTTTTTTTTTTTTTTGAGTACGGCGTACGTTTTCGATAAATTTGTAAACTTGGCGGATTATTCTACATTAAAAAAGACATAAAAAAAAATATTTTTTTTCAGAAAAATTTGCTTGTTTTCGGTGGTTATTATAAAGATTATGAGCAGTTATTTTTTCGAAGTATATACTCTCTTTTTACATGCCTCTATGATGTGTCCAAATTTCATTAAAATCGGTTAAGCCGTATTTGAGAAAAAAGTAATTTTCTTTTTTTCATTTTTTTTTTTTCCGATTCATTCAAAAAACAAAATAAGTAGAGGTCTAAAACTTGCAGGATCAACGTATATAATTAGTATCAACAAAGTCTCAAAAGATAATCCAGTTATCTCTCTAAGGCAGATGATTCACTACGTTTATAGTATAATATGGTCTTTTCGTAACTGAAACTTGTAAATGTTTCATTTTTTCTCCCTATTTCGCTCTAAAAACCGAATGATACCGCAGATGAAATTTACAAAACGGACGTTATGAGACATCGAAACACGTTCATCTTGCAAAGTTGATATAGCGACTTTAGACATAATATATCGAAGCATAGATAATTTTATAACTTCATACTATTCCCTCCTTGTTAGGATTCCGTACACATGCAACGTACGGAATATCCTAATAAGATAGTTCAAAAATGACAAAATTATCAAATAAAAAATAATCAACATACGAACAGTTTGACTTATATAAACTTCAAAACTGGATCATAAATTATAATTAGGCTTCCCCGTCTATAACAATTTATAACTCGAAGCTAACTGGTTACCCTCCTGGATAGCCAAAAACCCAAAAAACCTTCGAGAATATATAATATGGAATTTAAAACAACCTCAAAAATCACCCTTAAATATTCATAACTCACCACCAAATTACGTTTAAAAAGTGAAATTCAAAATATACAACAAAATGCAGAAAATCTGTCATAAAATCAAAAAAATACGGTTAAAAAATTATTTAAACCCCCCTATTGGGTCAAAAAAAAAAAGAAACAAAAAAACAAAAACAAAACAGGATGTTCACGTAAATAGCCTTAGTAAAATAAAAGTCGGGGAAACCAAAACGTATCCACAAACATATGCATAAAAGATCAACGCTTTATCGGAAAACTATAATCGTGCTTACAACTTTACAATTAGTCCCCCGGGGCGCTGAAAGCTCGAAAGTTTTGAAAAAAATATTTGCTATTTGTCGGGTACGAAATCCTATTCCATTTCCTTAACGTAACTTTCGAACTCAGCGTAAAGTTCAAAAAATCGCGAGAACTGATGCGTTTCTCTCTCTTTGCGGCGCGAAAAATCAAATTTCTCTGTTTCGAATTTAGTATTATGTGAATATAAATATTACAGTTATCTGTAAGTTAACATACGGAATAACCTTAAGCGCATGAAACATCATGCTTGACTGAACTTGTTTCGTCTTTAAACGTAGTTCACTAACAAATATTAAAATTGGTCAAGTATAATTATTACATCGCAATTAACGTTAAATAATAAATTGAAGGCGAATACAGTTTCATGTTAAAATTTTTTTCCTATATCGGTCAAGTTGCATCTGCGATACATATTTACAGTCAGGTTTCGGAATGTGGGGAAACTTTTCTGTCTCGTGCAAAGAAGTAACTATATTGTTCCTATTCTAAAACAAGACGACGGTCCTTCATCACTCGGCAGTTATCGCAAATTTATTTTGTTAAGCTCCTTACCTAAAATAAAAAATTAAAATTTCTTGTTTTGTAAATCCACAACAACAACAACCATTCTTTGTGTTTAGCCGGAAGTGGTAATGCTCAAGCGCCATTGTGACATTTAATTTTTATCGAACTTCCAAAGTTACGAGCACCTAGTAATAAATAGACAAAGGGCAATGCTGGTTTATAAACGAACTACGAATAATGGGATCGGCCGGCGGAGTGATAAGCATTATCCAGACTTATTTATTAGCTCATGCTGCAGAGTTGACATAATAATTCATTCAGCCATGGCAGCTCCGGGTCCATAAAAATTTCTGAACAATCCCGAAATATCAAGGTATTTTCATTACTTATTAAACATTAGTAGAATCAAGATTACCTTTCGACACACTATTCTCTTTCTTTGGAAAACATTAAGAAATTCGTAGAGCCAACTAAGACACTCTATGGCCAGTCGCATATATCTTGGCCATCATCGGGACTGTTCCACACACTTATTGCACACCCCCCAACTTTTTCAGCATTTCGCGGCGTTGTATAGATATAATCTTGGGCTGTAATTATTTTTATACTATCGATAATGACATTTTACACGGATATTTTCACGCGTGTGAGTCGTGATTGCAATTTGTTCTTATTTGCACAATCTTGAATTTAAATAAACTAAAAATAATTATTTTACGTAAAACTCGGCGTAGATGTTCGATAAGTACAAATAAATCCGACGATTATTAATTTTTTTCTGGTATTATACCTAGGAAATAATCGAAATCTTTTAATTTCGGAAGCAACTTAAAAAATATCAATTATACTCGTACGAATCATTATAGAAAATCAAAGAACTTAAAATATACAATGGCACGAATGAAACAAAGCAATCTACTGTGGCGAACAATTTCAACTAAAACTGACTTCCACTCAGTTTGAAACAACAAAAACATCAAATCGATAATTTTTCTTCTCCCCCCCACCTCTTTTCTATTAATTACAACGTAATTCTTAGGCTACCCCCCATTCGAAAAAATGTCCCAATTTTATGTAACGTTTGTTATATTTTGTAGGATTTTTGTTATTGTTATTTAAAAAATGTCACAATTTTATGTAATGAAATATGTAACGAAAAATGTAACGAAAAAATATCTTAATTTTATATAACGGAAGGTAAATGTTAGAATAGGATTTTTATGGTTATGTTATTTTTTGTGTGTGTTGATGCCAGTAAGAATTACGTTGTAAATTTTGATCATTTTATACAAAGTATAGAAGAGAAAGAGACAGAAATGAAAGCAAGAGGGGTCAAGGGGCACAGTCCCTTGCGAGGCCAAAATAGCCGAGTTTTATTATATATATATATATTTGGGGGGGGGGGGGGTATTATTATTATTTAATATTATAAGTTTATTTAGTTTTTTTTTTTTTTTTATAAATTAAAGATATCAACGGATAATTGTAAAAACTTTCAAGTAGCAATTTAAATATAGACATATATATATATATACTTTTTTAAAAATAGATTTTAACTTTTTCCTTCTATACAAGTATTTTATTACTGCCAGATGTACCAGCAGCAAATACCGATATATTAACTAGACTAACCGAGTTAATCGTATTCGAACCGCTTCAATCGATTATTATCGGAAAACCCCCACCATTAAAAAATATTATTTGCGTATGGAATGACTGCTGGGGATAGGATTGTCAGTGAAGCGCAACAAATGACGGAGTTTGCGATTTTAAGAATTGAGGGCAAAATTATTACAACACATGCGATCGCTTCCAGTTCGAATACGGTACGGCAATAACGATCTACTATAAAAGAACGAGATAGTAACACCTGCAATGCGAGAGAGGAAGAGAATGCGACTTTTTAAACAGGTAAAAGAATATATTTAACATAACAATCGCTGAATGAAACCGACCGTAGCAACAATTCTTTCGTTTCCAGTTCTGCGATTCCTCTGGTAAGGTAAACACCTCTTCATTTACAATTGAAAACCCTCTTTCCGTATGCAAAAAAAAAAAAAAAAACTCGACTCTTTTAATCCCGCAAGGATTTTATCTGTATTTGCGAGTGCATGTGTTGCGCGATACTTTTCTCTCATTTAAAGGATAGTATAGTTGCAAATTTGAAAAATTATTACAAATTTTAACGGAAATACTTAAAATTGCGTATTTATCAATGTGGCGAAATCACTTTAAACAATATAACTTCGCGAGTTTATTTATTTAAACCATACCCGTATAGAACTGGTGCAGCAGTTACTTTAGATTTAGTCAATTTAAAAATACGAGAAGTACTATTAAAAAAAACAGCAGCAAAAAAACTCGACAGTCAAAGACTAAAAAGATAAACTTTATTTACCATTAGATTCAATCATTAGTTAACACTCGCGAAAGTCTGAAATATTTTTACACTTGAAATATGTAATGTAGAAAACAAAAAGAAGAAATGTTAGCGTTGTTTTAACTGGAATAACCAAATCATTTTGCAATCAGTTCTCTACATTTAGTATACATTATATAATCATCGACATGTATTTTAAATAAATCAGGAAAGATAAGAATTGTTATAACAACTGTCGACAGAAATTACAGGCCGAAGTAAATTAATGAAAAAGCGACGACGGGGATTAATTAACTGAATACCTCTTGTCGGAGGAAAACTAAAAAAAATCACATTTTTTAAAATAGCAATCGTAAAGTAAAAGTTAAAAGTCCTACACATACGTTTAGCAATTTAAATGTTCGACATAAATGTTTTAATTCTATTCGATTTGTGTTATTAGCTTTTATGTTGACGCAGCAGTTTAAAATGTGATTTAGTAATTGTTAATCAAGTGATTCTAGGCCAAATCAAATAAGTAAGAAATTTATTTTTAAATTTTACCCGACCACCCCTTTCGAGAATATTTTCTCGATCGGGCTTTGTCTTGATTGGCTGCGGCTTAAGCAGTCGCTACTGTCCCCGGAGTCTCTGTTACTTACTAACACTGCTAGCCTCGGTTGATAATTAATTTTCTAAATTGTCACGTGCCGCGGTTAGAACATGATTACGATAGAAAAACCGAAATATGATAAATTATTTAGAATACAGTTTCGACTGCGCTTCCTGAACCGTAGTTTACGAACCGTTTTATGCAGGCATCATGACGACGTTAATTTTCCTAGAACGGAGCCTTTACAATGTGATTGCGAAGAACTTTTCGAATTTGTGAAATTTTTGGCTTATTTCGGGTCAAATTTATTTTTTAATAATCGCGATAGTTTCATATTAGTGGTTTAGACGTAATTAATTAATAATTAATTAATAATAATAATTACAATAATACCGATTATTAAGGCATAAATTTTATAGATACACATACGTATACATCGGGAGAACAATATCGCTTATGGAAAGAAACCGGTTCTGATCGTAGTCGGTAGAACTCGATGTTATTAACGTTCACTTTGAAACGTAAATTCTTTCGACGCAAGAAAAAAGTCCGATCGACGCATATGGATATGTTTATTTTTAGCTCTTACATCACACTATCTAATTAGTATTTAAGTTCGGAAATAAACATAAAATGAAAACAACCGACATGATCGGCGGCTATTAACATTTTTTTTCTTTCTGGAACATACTTCCTTAATAATCGAAAAAGTATTTTCTCAATGGCAACGGGGAGTGGTTCTGAAATTTATGCGTAATAAAAAGTGAAACCACATATTTACAAAGACGTTTTATTTACCTAATAAAAGGTATAAAAACTGATATAATAAAAATAGTAATTTTTAAAAACACCAAGTCAAAAACATCTTCACGATTTTTTTTTTTTTGATTTTGCACGCGGCATATTTAATCTAATTAAATAACAATAAAGCATTTTCATTTTTTCGCCTATACTACCACGCTTCTAATTGATTTCGCCGACTGACTTTATACACCAACACAGGGGGGAGTAGTAACTTTTATGCAAGTTTCTGTATTTGCTTCGGAACTTCTACCACATGCCATACTGGTGTGTGGATATGAGTTGTATAATGCGAATGAAAAGATTTTGTCCCGTAGTTGTTGAGCTCAAATCGAAACGAGAAAATCGAGCGCTGCCGATAATTGTCCAGCATGAAATCGTCCGCATCTCCGTTTGGGGTAGAGAATATGAGTTCGTAAAATCCATCCTCAACGTTGAAAGAAGAGAGAAGAAAGGTGCTTTAGCCACTTCCTGTGTTGATGCTATTCAGTGATCGTCTTTTTATACGGCATTGGAAAAATTTTACGCACTTAGATGGAAGCGACATTCCAAGATTTCACATGATGGAGAAACGAACTGGATAGCTTCATGTGCCGCTATTTTAAAATGCAAGCCCACTACCGTCGTCGACGGGTGGAAAACGAATTGCTCTTTCTCACACATTATTCTTTCAAAAATTGCCACATCCAGACGAATTCCATTTTGCTTTTATTTTTTACGCACAGAGTTATACCACGGGGGCGTCGTCGTCGCATATAGCCTATTTCCTAAACGGTGTATTATGCTGCAAGAGACGATGCGGACTGCATTTGAAAACGCCGTCAGCTAAAAGCGATAAATTATGGCTGTGCAACATGGTTAAATGGCGCAAGCAGGTTATAACGGATCTTTTCGTTCTTGCTCTTCCATCAAGAAAGCAACTGTTCTTTTTTTTTGTTATTGTTATTATTATTATTATTATTATTAATAATTCTTTTTTTGGCATTTCAGACATTGTCTAAGAGGATAAATTTGTCATCGAAAATTATTTATTTATATTAGTCAAATTTGTTTACTCTGCTTCGGTAATATTACGTCGGAAAATGTAATTTTATTCGCCCGACTTCAGCTTTTCTCTATACAGCGGTTGATATCTAGAACTAAGAAAGCTAGTACGTGCTCGGACTCGTGATAATAATAGTGACTGATAACATTCGCAGTAACTTGTACTACTATTTCGCCATTATCGGCCAGTAATAGCGTATGTTTACTTCGTCTATCTGTAACTTACGACGTCTTTTGACACTCGAATTTCTCGATAACATATAAATTATTAACATACAATATTGTTATCGCGGCGTTTAACAAACGTTACTTTTAGCGATTGCATTTTTTTGAACACGTACGATATGGTGTGTATGATTGATACAATCCAATGATCGACTGAAAGGAAGGTGTGTAGTATTCTTCCATAATCGAATAGATAACATTTTTATCGTTATACTCGTCACATTGCTCTAAATAAGAGGTAAAAAATTCCATCAAATTAAATCTCACTTTTGTAAGAGATTGGGGGTTCTTATCACAACATTAACGGGGGTTAACATATTATCGAAGTTTAGCTATCTCTACATTACGTACTGCTGGTATTTTACCTAAAATGTGAAAATTTACTTTTTTAAGAAAGTCATTAACCAGATACACTCTTCTCTTGCGATTGTAAGGAAATTTACAATAGACGCAAGATGATATGTGACACGACATTATACACACATCAAAACCAATTTACATCAAATACTGCGTATAAAATAGCCGAAGAACCGAAAGTGATTATGCTCCATTATCTATCGAACTTTTGCCAGTTTTATGCTTGTAGTCGTACACGGGCTATGAAACAATTAGTCGCCAAAAGTGATCTAGAAACTTTGACGGGAAACAATAAAAATCGTCGAAAAATTTAATACTTAATAATATCGTAAGTAACCATACGGCGTGGAAAATTCATCTCGCGGTCTAATTTACCACACAAGCGAATTACAGATATCCGAGTGTTCTATAGAAGCAGTTTGACGACTCACCGAACATTACCTGGCCATTAAATAACAATCTCGTATTAGTTAATAACCGCCAGAGGCATTTTTTCCTCGGTGATAATTAAAGTTTCATTCGGAATACTTAATGCCAACATTCAAGATATAAACTACAGGTTATAGTTATAATTACTGTTTTTACTACTGGTTTTGTTATCGCATTGTTATCACCGTGATCGCTATCGCCGGCGTTTTCAGCGCAATTTAATTGGTAAAACACAACAGTGCATCCGTTGTGACAGAAAATACTGAACTGTGCAAAACACATCTAAAAACAGCTTTGCTCGTACATTGAAAGTACTAAGAAAACATTCTGAGGACATGTTTACTATTCTCCGTAATAACTCAGACAAGCGAAATGGTATTAACGAGTTTAAGAGGATGAATTTATTTTTAAATAAACAGGTGGTTATCGTCTGAGCTATAACTTCTTACAGGAATCGTATAGCAAATGAAACATATAATATTATGTTCATACTGTAAACAACTCTACCGTAAAGGGAATTCTTAATGAAGTTGTCGATGATAATAACAGATAATAGAAGAAAAATCACAAAAACAGATATTAATGTAAAGAAACCTGGGATGGAACACGAGAAACCCTTCTTAAGACTTATTTAACTGTACTTTTCTTAAAAGAGAAATATTACGGCAAGTTACGATAATTTTAATACGAAAAATGAAAGAACCTTAAAAATATCCTAAAACGGTTAAAAGATATAACGCGATTGTACGATTTCTGCGACTTCTTACGTTTAGTTTGTTAAAAAGCCAATAAAAAATCGTAAGCTTTCAAAATAAATAAATTTGTCGATGATTTATTCATAAAAAAAAATGATTGGAAAAGCTGCAAATCAGTACTTGTAGTAAAGAAAATTCATAAAATAATGGCTCTTTTGCTAAATACCTTTTCAGGGGAGCAAGATCAATTGCATTCAGAAACTCCAGTCACAGATTCTTCGAACGATAATTGATACATATGTTCTAAATACTGTTTTTTGTAGCATACGCAGACCTTAATATAAACATGTACAAGAATTTTACATAGATACGATTTTCCAGGAAATCCTCTCCAAAGATTGAAAAGAAAATTAACCAGGCGCGTTTTAAATCATATTTAGCTATATTGTGAATTTTGCGTGGCGGTCTATTGAATGATGGAATATTTTTTTCATTTATAATTAATTTTCTTATGTATTTAATGGTAGTAATCGTTACTGATCTGTCCTACTGAGGGTAGACAGTGTAATGATTTATCATGGTGGCCGCTCAAATATAATTTTTAAATTTCCGCGGGTTTTCTGGTTCAAATCCTCCTGCCGATTTCCTGATCACTAGGGAATTGTACAAAAAGAAGGATGGAATTTTTTCGTTACTGCTGATAATATCTAACCGCCGCAGCATACTTCTTATACGAATAAAACAGAACTCTTCGTAGTTTATTCTTGAATGTGAAGTACATTGGAAAATATGCATTCATTTTTTAACGCTTTGAATGATTTTTTTTTGATTAGAAATATCGTCGTTTTTGACTGTTTTCCCGGGTTTACGACAAAATTCCCGGCTTATTCTCGGTTGGGTGGCTGCCCTGTTTATAAAACTTCATAAGTGTCAGCTGCATCAATAGTGGTCGGCTGTGCGAAACGGTAGTAAGAAAAAAATCGTAGGAAAAATGTCACGCTTTATAAATTATTAAAAGTATATATCAAAATAATACTCTCCTATTCTGCGCAGAGATGTCAACCGCGGATTTATATATTTATTATTTTTAAATTATTATTTCCGATTATCATTACTTTTTATGTGCTTTTTCAAAAGTACCACCCCAATAAAGTTTTACATTGACTAACGTTCAGGTAGAACCCGTTCGAATTTCGGTGCTGCATGTCGAAAATATAAATTCTTCTTGTACTGCGTTAATGCCCGTAGTTGACGACCCCCCCCCCAAAGAACAAATATTATTACAAAAAAAAAAAAAAAAAAAACAAAAGATTTTGCATTTTAATTTTAAAACAGATTGACGAGTCATCTGCTGTATAAAATTTTACATTTATATTCTAAAATTTTACGTGAAATTTAGGTATGAGAAGAGGGCAGTGAAAGAAATGGAAATCGAAAAGATAAGTAAACCGCGGAAATGTTTAAAATTAGTATTCCGATTCGTACGGCGAGAGTGAAACAGTAATTCAACAATAAAATGTTACCAAGGGCAGCTATTATCGCCTTTCAGAGTCTCAAGGTGCAGTATTTTATTCCGTAGTACGAATAATTAAAATCGTACTACAAGGTAAGGTTAATCAAAATGTGGATAACATTAATAGGGGCATTTCTTCAAGAAACAAAACCAAAAGTAAAAAAATCGCGTTCAAAAAAAAAAAAAGGAAATAAAAAAACGATTATTAGAACAATAAAGAGAACGGCTGTGAAGAAAGCATCTATCGGCAGTTGTACTATTTCAGTTTGAAAATTTTAAGCTTCTGATGCGTGTTTTTTTTCTTTTCCTTTTTTTGGAATTCTCGTTATTTAGAGCTTATTCATTTATTTTTTTTCCCGTAGAAGACTACATCCTTGTAGTACGATTATTTTACTAGGTTTCAGCTTATATTTTCAATATTTCGGTTATAACTAATGAAATATTATTTTAAAATATATTTAAACGGGGGTTAAACATATTAATTAACAAACTGGAGAAGGGATATAGTACAAGTTTCGCACGATACCTTAGCTGTTAACTTATCATTTCGCCTAAAAGTGAAATAGTGACCAAAAAAAGAAAGAAAAAAAAAAAAAAATGATAATAACAAGAAAAAAAATCAAAAATTGGCAACAAGAGCATGTTTCTGTAGTGAACAAAAAAAAAGAAAGCAAAAAATCGGTTAAAAAATTGACAAATAACGCAGGTAAAAATTGCACGCATGTGATTTTTGGACGCGCGGCGCGCTATAACTGTCATTGCCTGATGGTGGCGTACGAAACAAATTAGTAACCTCTCGAAAAATTAACTCTATTTCAAAAGCAACTTTATTTGTGTTTTCCTTATTTACCATTATCTTATAAATATTTTTAACATTTATTGTTTATGTGAATTACAAATTTAATAATAATAAAGATTATCGTTGAAATCAAATATATCTCACTGTTATTAATAATTATTTTAAAAAAAATAAACACGACCATTTTGAAACTCCTCTATGAGTCATTATAATTTAGTTTGTTCGCTCTTTTTTTTTTTTTTTTTTTGCGACGTGTAATAATTTTTCGTTATGTCGCATTTTTGTAAATCAATCGATGATCACCAGTATTTATTATTTTTCGATCTGTTATTTTTTAATTTACATGGACAGTGTGTATGCCTTGCGGGATCCATAACTCATTTTTTAATAAATAAAAAAAAAAAAAAATCAATAATGCTTTTTATGTATTGGTTGATGAAGAAAGTGGACGATTTGAGCAACACAGCATTGAACTTCGAATGGAATAACTTGCAATTGTTCGTTGTAGTGGTTATTTCGTAAGTTTACATGTAATATGTTATTAACAGTATTTTTTCATTTCTGCATAATATGATTCTGCTATTAATCCTTAGATGCCCCCACGTAGAAAAAACAAAGTGAAAATTATTTTGTATATTTTATTTAGAAAGCTTTTGAGCATGCCCAGAAATGCCAAACTGGAATATATTTACAATAAAATATAATATTGCATATTAGTATAATTTTTTCCTTATCAATTTAACACGAAGTATTTAAAAATGACTCTTCAAAGTTAATGTGCATTATTATAATGCACATGGGACGTCGTTTAAGGGTTAAACGACTATTTTGCTTTTCCAAAGAAAGGAAAAATTTTAGTAGCTGAATCAAATAGCACGAAAAATGCCGCGTTCAGTATTTCATATTTGCTTAAATGACCTTGGCACCCGCGATTCCAAAATTAACTTCTAGACTTTAGCCTGAATTTTCGCAATCATGAGAACACCAAGAAGTGTCCTTTAGTTTAGTAATATACGAATCGAAAAATCCTGCGTTTATTCAGCTTTTTAAGCATAAAGCTACGGTCGAAACGAGTAACAAAAACATTGTCAAAACGTTGATATTGAAAATTTAAAAAAGCGGTATACGACTTTTGAATTCTTAATTTGCAGAGATTAGACCGCAAACAGCTTTACTCAATTGGAGCAAAGAATATAATTCGTACAGAATGCGCGCATGCGTGAAAGCGTTTGAATATGAAACTATCTAATCGAAACGGGATAAAGAATAAAATTGATATACGGTGAAAGAAGAACCAAAAGTAAGTTGAGTTTTGGGGTAGCGACTTGATGCAGTTTCACAGGCTGTAGTGAACAACAGTCCCGTCGATATTCGTCATGTATTCTTAACGATAAAACAATAACAAAGCCGCCGTCATGTTTATCGATCCATCTCAACCCTTAGATACACCCCTTAAACTGCGCAGAATTAAGCCTGTCGCATATACATACGTACGTAATGTGTGCGCGAAGGTGTGTATCTGACAAAAGCAAAATCCGACGTGCTTCTTACGCGTATATATTCGCGTTTAATAAAAATTTTACTCGATCTAACTATAATGACAAAACTTAATTCGAGTAGTTCTGCAAAATTTTTCTCGGTAAACGCTAAATTGAAAGTGTATCGTATCGACGTTTCCAGTGACGTTGTTTAATAATTCGAAAATGAAATGTTCACAAAAATAAAACGTATTTTCATCCTATGCACAGAATTTTCGAGATGGACGATTCAGTACTATCAATGACGTGCCTGATCTACGAATAATTTAACATTTATTTTTAATTAAAAAAAAAAAAAAAATTAGAACCAAAATTTTTGTCCTCGTTAATTTGATCGCGCATTTACGTTAAATTTTCGAATAACAAACGCATGACAAATGCACAGCGGTCTTTACAATTACAAAAACGCTTAAATCTCAAAAAAAATTTCAAAAATTAAGAATAGAACATTTTTGATAAGTTCATTCTTTTCTGCTCCCTATAGCTTTGGTCGTAAACGGTAATCCGATTTTCGACCCGAACAATCACGCACCGCTTTAGTTCGGATTAGACACAATGAGAGAAGCGCTAGTTTTTAATTTAGACTAGCGTTCGCTCATTGATTGAAATTCGACCATAATTATTATTAAAAATTTGACGGAAACAATTACATGAATTTGTATATTTCCAAATTTTTTTTTTCTACTCTTATAAATTCGATCATAGTTTATCTGAGAACACTTCACATGTACTTACAATTCAAAACAGTATAATTGAATCGAAAATAAATTCAATAAAACAAAAGTAAATTACGATTTTTAAGAAACGCTCATTTATCGAGATATTAAATGGAGACACCTTAACATTTAGTACACTGTAAAAAAGCCAATAACAATGATTATTGAGAATAAAACATTTTAATAACAACAGATTTACTGGCTATAGCGATGTAATTTTTCATTTTTTGTATTTAAATAGGAAAAAAAAACAAAAAAAAACTGTTTCCATTTTTTTTTTTTTTACTGGTAACACCAAAGATCGCCAATAGCTACTAAACGGGGGGGGGGGGGGGGAGGAGAAAATTGGTGAATAAACAGAAGGGAAAGAGGTACTGAACTGTTTTGTCTTTGCCTATTTATTTATAGAAGATAATCGGTTTTAAGTAATTTCTTCCAGAAAAATCTGTAGCTTTCGAACAGTTTTTTCTTAAACAAATTCATCATCTTAATCATAACCTCTGATTTTCGATTCCTCCTGCTCATATTTCTTAAGCATTAGCGAACTAACTTTTTTGACGACTTCATTTGAGAAATTACGACCGATGATATCAATGACTTTTTAATATATACTATACACAAACTACTTTCAATTTGCACGATATGTGATTTTATCAAATTCCGCTGGTATCAAATTTTCAAATACGGGGACGGTCTTTTAAAACTAGAATTACAGGTTTAACAAAAGAAAATTGGAGAAAATTTTTAGGCATTCCAATGAAAATCAACTAATCTATTTAAACGTTACTACTCAGCCAGCTACTGTGGCGTAGTTGGTTAAGCAGTGTGCTGTCTCGTTCGGGTAGAATAACTAGCTGTGGAACATTGACACTTTCGAAAATTTCACTTGCATCGGGTTAATGTCTACAGTTGACCCCCCCCCCCCAAAAAAAAACCTACCCAAAAGTGTACAACAAAATCATTAATTTCAATAGGCAGCGAATTCGAATATTTCAAAATTACGTAATAGATGTAAAAAGATAAGCGACTACTTTTACTGAAGACTTTAAGCACATAAATGTGTAAAAACACACTCGCAAACGTATAAAACAAGAAAAAATCGCTCGCTATTCGACGGTAGCGCGCCAAGTAGTCTTCGCTAATCCACGGGGTATTACATTGCAATGAGTAAGTAATCTGACGATACCTAGTCTGTTTTGCAATAATCAATCAAAGTCGTTCTTTAACTTGACAGAACTCTAAAGTACGAGTTTTGTGTTCATTTTTCAGTTGTTACAGTTTTTTAACTAATTTTTGTAATTAACGATTCTCGTAAATGCGCGTATCATCGATTTTCAATTTCAGCGCACAGCGTTTACACTTCAAGCCGATAAGGAATATACGAAAGTAATGTTACACACATCAACATATACTTTAACCTACATTTACAGTGCAAAATGCAAAGATAACGGCTCTTAAATTAAACGAAAGAATTCTCTTAATTACAACGATTCAAAATTTTCATTTGAAACGCAGTTTAATAAACCAACTTAAGAATAATAAAACTGCATAAAAAGTCCAACTTTAAATTACTCGCGATATAACGAGCACAAAGTTATCTTGAAATACCGTTGGTGAAATTTGTTTATTCTTACGTAAGAAATAACATTTTCGGCGGAGCTACCTAACTCATTTGGCGTACAGAAGAAGTGGTTGCCAACAAACAGAGGTTTATACTGACAGCCAGTGAAATCATTAAATGTTTTTAATATTACTAAGCGTTTGAAAATTAAGAGTGCTACTTTTTCAACGCACACAATATTATTTAGATACCGATATACTTGTTTGTTCTCACGAGAATCGCCGACTTATGCGCCTCAGTTTCATATTTAGTGACTATTGGAAATAAAAATTGTTCTAACTTTTAAAACAGGTTTAACAATAATCCCTATACTCTATTGCTTATACAGAAACAACGTTCCCAGCTGAGTTAATAGGAATAAATCATTTAAAATAGCTCGGTGAGATGATAAACTATACACAATATGCTACAAAAAAAAACAACAAATGATCAACAGAAAATCATAATCAGCCAAACACTAACAGAAGAATAAGGTGGTGGAGATGTTCTCTTGTTACCACTATTATTTAACAAAAAAGTAAAACAAAATATACACATACACACATACATATACACATACACTTTTATCAGACGCGTTTCTCAGTGTATCTACTCATCATATCTTCAGCTTCTAAGTGATGACGATCTATAGAAAATGAGGAAAACTTTTTTTTAGTATCGACAGAGCGTTCGGAGTAAAAATAAGAATAAAATTAACGGAAAAATGGTAGAAATTTACAATAAGGTACATAATCAGCGAATATTTAAGAATAAAAGAAAATTACGAACAAATATGGATATGAAAATTCTTAAAATTTACAGTTTCGTATATTAAATTGTGAAAATATCGGGTATGTGGGTCTCGTATAGAAAATAGGAGGCAAACAAGAAATACGAACGATATTTAATACAAACAAAAACTATAGTTACATGTCAAAAATCTGAAATAGTTAAAATTCTAAGGGGAATTAAGAAGGATAGATATAGGGGAAAAAAAAAGGCACGCGGTCATAGTAGAAAAGGTAAACAAAAAACTACTCGTATAAGAAGGTAAAGATGATAGATAGTGACTACATTTTTTACTTCTTCAATGGCGTTGCCTTTTGATAAGCAATTGGTATGAAAGCACAAATTTGAGATTCTGGAAAGTAACCCTTCTTATAAACTTAAACGGTCATAAAACGGAAGAAACTGAAATAAATTCATTACCGCGAAATGTTTGTTTTTTTTTTTTTTTTAGTTTTTTATTTGTAAATATATTTTGGCTTCATTTATATATTAAAAAAAAAAAAAAAAAAAATCATTATTAATCGTTTGTTGTAAGCAAAGTCACTTTTATCGAACGATGTGCGCTTTAATTTAATTCCATAGCTTTTGGTAAAAAAAAAAAAAAAAAAAAAACAAAACAAAATAAAAAAAAGATATTTACACAAGAGGAGCCGCGCTTATAATCCCCATTTAAGCAGGTTACGGTGTTGATAAATGTGCATATTGTCATTATCATCATTTGGTTTGAGGTTTTGCCGCAGACCGGAGGCTTTAATAAGTTTAAGAAATTATCACGCGTACGAAAAACACCAATTCAACGCCGCAGCAACATCGGCAGAGTAGGTGAAAAGAATGTGTTGCAGAAGGCTCCGAATGGAAGGCAACAAACAAAATGATAATAAGAGGTGTACGATTTCAATATACGGACGGCAAAGCGGCGATCTGGCCAGATATTCGCTAGGAAAAGGAGGTCGCGCCCGGGCAAATACACATATAGGTGAATGGAAGGAAATAATAAAGTTCTGTATAATCCGATAATGGAATTATTCCGGAGATATGCGAGTCCATCGCCGTCGTGCGATCGAGCTTCGGGCGCAAAATCCATTTCTAAAACTTCTCGCACAGTCCGTTCCAGAGCACTTGTTCCTTTTCTTTCTCCACGCACTGTATATCTGACGAATGGTCCAGAGAGAGAGAGAGAGCAGCAACAAAAGATGACTAACGTGTGCATATTATGTATTCACGTTCGAATACCATTAAACTAGTTCGATGACAATGATGTTGATGGCGAGCGCACAAAAAAAGTTGACCGCGCGTCTTCAGCGACTGCAATTGTTTTTTCATATGAAAAAGAAGAGAGACAATGATAATAATAATGGAGAACAGCGAGAATAAATAAATACGCAGAAAGCCATTTATCACCCTTAGGAATGTGCCGCCGCCATGACACGGAATGACGCTGGTAATGGGAATTTTTGAAGAACGAAAAGAGAAACGTAAAAATGCAACGTTACTTACAACTCCTCTCTCTGACGTTGAGATAATACCATTTTCATTGCGGCTTTTTCGTGGAACTTTGTTCGAACCAAAAGTACGCTTCGCCGATTACTAGTACGATCGGTCTACCGAAATTGACCACTTCAATAAATCACACCAGTTCTTACTATACTGGCCCAACTCTAAATCATGTTGTCGATATTTCGGTTCATTTCAGCCTCTGCTCTTCTGTCCAGCCTGCAATCACAACGATCATTATTAATACTTTAATTCGTTTATTATTTATATTATTATTTTACAATATAGCGCGAGTAATGGTTTACAATGAAATGTAATACACCAAAAAAAAAGAAAAAAGAAAAAAGAAAAACAATAAATAGCTATCTAGTAGATAAAATTAAGAGTAAACTTAATTTTTTTTTAAAAACTTAATTGCTAAATTGCGCCTAGCTGGTAACAACTATTTGGCAATTTTAGTGAAGGATGTGAATGACGTTGCCATCCAATGATAAATAGTTTTCTTAAACTTTCCCGTTAGGCTAGATCCTGGCAAGCCGTTAAAATTTGACAGCAATTTTTATGCAACATACAACATTAAATAAATAAGTATTGTCGGTAAAATTTTGTAGTATTAGATACGTTCACTTATTTATGCTTTACAAAATTCAAACTTTGCACATTTATATATTACATATGCTAACTTGGTACATTTATGCTAATTTCATCTCTACTTTCTTTAAAACATACCTTTTGGTTAACCTATGTTTACAATTAGCACCTTATATATCTATAAAATGTATGTATCGCAAATAAATATTAGAACTGAAATAAGATCTTCGTTCATTTATAGAGCTGTCTTTACTTACAACGGACGTAATAAACCTGACGATAATAAAGTAGTACATTAATTCATCATAGCAATAATAAATTGTTAAATCAGTGTAACTGAGGGTCTTCTACTTATACCAATTATATCACACAACACTCATTTCTATTGTATAATTTAAATATAACTAGATATAAGGCACATGCATACATGCATACTTACCTTTAAAATTGTATGAAAAAAAAATCACCCGATTACATAACCAGGTATATATGTAGATCCATTTGCATACATTCAATATATTTAGAAAATTTAATTCATGGAAACTATGTACACACACACACACACACTCATCCAAGTTTACAGGTATACTTGTGTAATATACGAGAAGAAAAGTATAATTTAATATTTGAAAATTGTAATTAAATAATACTTATATTTTAAGTGAATTTCCATGTCAAATAAAATTCAGATTTTAAGTTGTGACGTTAAACGTAATAAAAGGAAGTATTTCCCAAGGGAACACTACTTTTTTCACTTTGTTTGATTACCATGCTTAGTCTATACTTATCGGTACTTATATGGGATTCGCTCTGACTGATGGTATACATTTTCCTGAACAAAGTATCATTAAAATCAGTCTACACGGTCAAAAGTTATATGTGAACAAACGTGAGAAAAAAGAACTAACAAATAAACACACACACACACATATGTATATATGTATATTAGCCCCATTACGCAAATGACCGAGTTAGCTATCTTTCTTAAAATTGAACATACTACAAAGGAACGCAAATAATTAGAGCCAACCGCTTAAGAAGCTGACTAACTTAATTTCGAATGTAGTATTATCAACGCATAGTACCCTACGCCGGCTTTCTCATTAAAATTGATAATGAATTCGGACATATTGTTAGCTGACGTGTACTTTTGGTTATCATTTATTGTTTGTTATTTTAGAAATATATTATATTTTAAAAAAATGTTTTAAATTCGATTTTTTTTTATAATTTCAAAGAAATTCCGACTTTGATAATAAATTAAATGTTTGTAAATATTTGTGCATCTGAAATATAGTGTGTTTCTGTGCATGACGCTTGCGTCAGATGAATGCGAGTAATCGTTCTCAAGGGCTATTTTTTTGCGTTTGTAGGTCTCTCGAATTAATCGCATCAATTTGAAGGCGTTTGTGTTTGTGCCGTGAAGGTTTTTTTTAGACACAGCACATGTGTACCCTTCTATTTAATGACCCGAAAGTTGGAGCATAATTTTCATACTGCACACATTTTTTTTTTTTTTTTTTTTTTTTTTTTAACGTATACCGGTGGGGTTACCATTTTTGGGGACGGAACTAAGTTAGAAATTTTCACATTTAAATCAATTCCGAGCACGGATGAGAGTTCATCGAATCTGGATGGATGGTTCACCGTAAACAAGTTGAGTCATCCAAGAAACAAGAATGGACAGGAATGTTACAAAACGTGCTACTCGAATCGTAGTATTATGAACTACAGTAGGTGACGCCGATGAAGAATTAAAGAATGTCGATTTCTTATGGAGTGTTGGAGTGTGTCGTCCTCCGAATCACGTTTAAATACAACACACATCATCATTTGGAAACGCTTATATTCCATTTTTCATTTCTGCTTTTATACTTGTTCGAATCCCCCCTCCCCGGTTTAAGCGTTTATTTTATTTCTCGCCTTTACAGTTTCCATTTTCCGGATTTTTAAAATTTTCCATGGTAATCGTCCTACGCACTTCTTCAATTTTCTACTTGCACACCTTTCCACTATTTGTAGTTCCTTTCAGGGTCGTATTTTAGGGGGAGTTTTCCGGGTTCAGCCCCCCCCCCGAAATGTCTGTGAAATCATAACTGCTTAAATTAAATGGACCGAAATTCAGAGTAAATTTATTTCTTTTCAATTTTTCACAAAAAACAAGAAAACTAAAATTTTTATGAATTCTATGGAAACAAATATTTTTTATTTGTTTTTATTGTAGTGTTCAAATATTGCATATACAATAATTGATTACAAGGCTTTATAATTTATAAATAAATATATTTTATAACACACACACATATATATATATATATATATATATATATATATATATATATATATATATATATATATATAAATAATTATAAAAATATTTTCGTACCCCCCCCCTCCGGGGAATTTTGGTCTAGATACGGTCCTGGTTCCTTTAATTGGTAATATTTCGATATATTATTGAAAATTTTTCCACCATTTCGCAGTATTAGGTAAACTTAATCTCATTTTAAAATCAAAATATTTTCGTTATTTTTTCCACCGATAACATTTTTGCTGTAATCAAAAAAATCGGCAACTTTTGGGTAACAATTTACGTTTTAATAAAAAACTTTAAAGTTGTTTATTCGTTTTCAAATATCCTTTATATAATTTTAATTTTGAAATTTTTTCTTTTTCTATTTTTTTCTCGAATTAATTAAGGATCCCCGCGTTTAATACGAAGATTACTTCTCACCATATAATAATAAAACACATAAAAGGCGAAAGCGCTTCGCTTTCGTGGGTGGCTCATATTTGTATACCGGTGGTGTAAAATAATCTCTTTACAATTCTTTATCCTGCGGGGCGTGTGTCACCTTAATGTGATATGATACATCCGCACGATATTCGAAAATTTACTGCCACCTGCGTGAGATTACCAGTTCTTCTGTGCAGCATTAATCACCGACGATCACTTTTTCCGAACTTGCCACTATTCGAACAAACGTTTTTATTAACTGGAAAATTTACCTGTCACGATGATTTAGTTAACTGCGCGCCATTCACGTTTATTTATCTACCATATTCGCGCACTTATTTATCTAATTGCCGCGTTTTCACTCGCGAATCGCGTAACTGCGAAGATGTTCCCGTTTATTGAGTTTTATGTTACACACGGAGGAGCGGGAACAGACGCCATTATCAAAGACACCGGATTACAATGCTCGAGTTTCCTCTTTGCATTCATTTCCCAGCTGAACTGTGAAACTATATAGACGCTGAGAACGACCAACGAAAGCAAATTACCCACATGATATTGAACGAAAAACAGGATATTGCGGTTATTCAAAGGTATTTTTTAATACGCATCAGTAATTCTCGTTATCTTATCGGCCGAGTTCAACTCCCAGATGAAATTATTACGATAATACCTACTATATATCGTCGTTATATAAGATGCCCGCAGCATCATTCGTCACACGTGCATAAGAAAAAAAACCAACGATCATAGCAAGTGTTTAAAACTAACATTGTAGGTGAAATGCTTCAATGTGAAGTCTAAACATCATTACTAAAAAGACACCGGGATTATATACGGGGGGGGGGGGGGGGTAATCACTATATAAATAGGAAGGAAGTTGTAAAAACAAAGAAAATAATTTTTGGAGACTTCATTAAACAGCAAATATACAAAAAACAAAGGAGAATATTTATCAATTTGTTTTATTCTTATAACAGTACACTGCAATATATGTATCATTGCATCAAAGTAAATATCTGTAAGGAAAAAAGTCCACATCAGAGAGGAGTATTTCAATTTTGGTACTATTTTAAAAAATATAATATTAGATTTCATTTGGAGAGCCATTAACAAAATTATACAGAAAATTTTCAAAATCTCCGGAATGCGCAGAAAAGTAAAAAAATTTCCGTAATTGCGTTATAAGAACCCGAGCGCTCCAGTTCTATTCGTTGAGATTTTCCGAACAATAAATTTAGAAAAAAAATGTATTTATTCACGTGCGCCGTTGAATTTTGTAGATCTACATATAATAATTAGTGTCACGTAGCAACAAGTTAATATGTTGCGTGTTTTACGCGTTCCAATGTATGAAGTACATTTCCGGGTCGTGATATTATACATAACAAACTTACAGAAGTGGGGATTATCGTAAATATTTACGTTTACTTGAAAGTTACAATGTGTAATTTCCCGTTCTCCTTTTTCTAATAACAATAATCTAACTTTAACAAAAATTAGCGCATTTTGAAGCAACGTGTTTCAAAATAAGCTAACATTCTTTACATATTTAAGCGTTGTTGTAGGTGCAATCTAAGGGCAGAATATATGCTGTATACAACTGTCAAGGATAAACAGAAACGATCTCTGTTGCAATCACGATTTTAAGATAACTGTATTTTTCTGAAGCGGTATTTTCACAAATCCTTCCTGTTACAAATGGAATCACTAAAAGTCCTCCTCCTACACGTCACTGCTGACATTATTATTATTGTTAAAACTCGAAATATTTTATTAGAATTATCATTATTATCAATAAAACTACGAATTAAATTATTAAATATACTATAATTCAAATTTTCTTGCAATTCTATTTTAACACGATATTTATATTCCGTACAAATCAATAATTCAGTATGACGGCTATGACAACAATGTCGTCTTAAAATGCTTTTGTAAAGATATCGCTTAAAACAAAACTCACCCACAAACATTTTACAACATAACAACATAGCAAAAAAAAATATGACAGCCCGAAATGAATGGGTAACAACTCAGTAAATAGGATGTGATGTTCATTCGATCAAGCATGCCGTTGTTGAATGTCGATGACGCAGGACTTTTAGTGTTTCTATTTGTAACAGAGGAAGGATTGCTAGTATTATTTTCCATTGTTTCGGTAGAACTTTGTTATCCGGAGAAAAAAGTATGTTCAGTCATTCAGTACTTAACACCTATCCATGATAACATCTGCGATAATGTTGAAATTAACATTCACCATATCGTAGTCCACAAATTTGATGACAAATGTGTCCGCGGGTTTTACAAATTAAATTATTTCGAAGAAAGCCCCGGCGGGGCTGAGTTAGTCTCGATCATGCGCGCTGGGGAAGATTTTTCAATGCTCGAGCCCATTTTTATGTACACGTTAAAAACCCCAAAACCGCTATAAAACGTTCGAAAGTTTACAAATGTTTTTTTTTTTTTTTTTTTTTTTTAAACTTGATCGCTAAAATTTACCTAGCTGATAACAGAGCTATTTGACGATTTTAGTGATGGATGTGAATGACGTTGAGTAGTATCTTATCCAGCGATAGGTGCTAAGCGAAATAGTTGTATTAAACTTCCCTGTTAAGATCCATCGGCTTGATTTCGGCAAGCCGCCAAGTTTCCAGTGAACTGTCCAACGACCCGATTGACAGGTAGTTCGGGTGTATTTCTAGTCTACGAGCATACTTCTTTGAACTTCAAGGACAGATTTCGTTTTGAGATCTTTATGGTTTTGACACGTGCAAGGGAAACGAAACGCGCGCTTCAAATAATATCGTGACGACGGTGAAACGGACAAACGTAATCATTCTGCAGAGGAGTATTTTTGGATTCACAGACTTTTAAAGTAGTACGGTATAACTCTAACGACGTCTAAAATCAAATATAATTGGTGTTAGGAAATCTACAAAAGATAGCGATTGGTCGGTTAAATCATTTTCGGATTGTGTATTATCGGCAATCATGAAATGTTTCGTCGAGAGTTTATGATTAATGTTAGTTCGATCACTACATTAGCTAAAACAAATAAACAATTTTATAGAACTCTAGTTGAGACGCCCTAGTCATATTTCGCGGCAGTCGGTTTTTTTACAACATAAATTTTCCCGACCTTTTCCGGGTTTTCAGATAAAAAACCGTACATAATTTCCAAATATTTCGCAGTATGTTTTTCATCATACTCCGATACAGCTTAATAATGTCGACAAAAAAACTTGAAATAACTAAATCTATTCTTGTCAAAGTATGCAAAAGAACTTTAATCACAAATATAATTATGTTTTGAAATTACAGATCTAAAAGATGATTAAAGATATAAGTAGGAAGTTAATGGTTAAACTGTTGGAACTAATTGGACAAATCGCAAAAGGCAGGGTCAATTTTGAACCATTGAAAAGTAGATGAGGGTACCATAATGGTTCATTGAAAGCGTAATATTTGTTGTTTAATTGAAAATGAAACTGAGTGTTCTTTATATTTGTAAAATAAACGTGGCACATTTACGGATATTATTAAATAAACCGTTAAACAAAAAATGTTTTTAATACAAATAGATATTATTTTTTTCGTTACCAGATTAAGATGATACGTGAATAAATCTTAAAATCTGTTGTACGATAATGAAGTAGCCATCAATTTTGAAGGCACCGTGTCTAAAGAATATCAATTACGGTCTGAGAGATTTGGCTCATTTTTTAATATTTTATACTTGTAAAAGTCCGGTGAGCACGGAGATTAACAGACAATTTTCTAATTTTAACCCAAAAGTGCATTATTCTGGTGCGACAAAAAATTTAATTGTTGCCCCCTCAACATCAACGTTTTTTACAGTGCCATACTACGTTATAAACTGACGTTTGAATTTTTTACTAATTTAAATATAGAGCAGATGAATAAAATTTGTTTCTTCCGAATTTCAAATTTCATCAGGGATTCTATCACAGTCTTCTATTCTCGCAGCAATATAAGCAATTTTATTTTAATGCTGGATTCCAACAATTTTCATCTTCTCTACGTTCTTTCAACCCCCTTTAAAAATTCTTCGTTTATATTATTGCGTAAAATCAAATTTTCCATTCTTTCCGACTCTGATTAATTCGGTCTTCATCCCATTCTCGAATTTACAATTTTTCTTCCACCCTTTTTTCATACGACATACTGCGCATTTCCTGATCTTTTTAACATTTATACTCATTATAATCCCTACACTGCTTCCCTTATTCTACCTGCTACAAATTTATAAATCGCGATTATTGTATCTTCTTTAAACGGCCCCTTTGCCGAATGTGATTTTCATTGCATTCCTAGTTTCTTTAATAACTTCATATAACATTCCATTTATTCGGGTCTTTCTTGTTTCTCTTTCGAAATTTATTTAAAATTTTTATTAAATTTAATATTACTGACGCTACATCAATTTTAAAATTACATTACTAACTCTTATTCGCGCGCTCAAGAAGAATAATAATTCTAATGCAGCACGCGATAAATACACAAAATTTCGAATTCGGACTAATTATTGATAACAAAAATTAAAATTAATTGATCACTAACATTCATAATAATGATATACAAAATCAAAATAATTACTATTCCGTTTACTGTTGCAAATTATACTTTGAAATTGCAACAGAAAGCAAAACAAAAATAAAAATGTGCACAGATGTTCAGCTTTCCGGAAGTAGACCAAAAATAAATAAGCAGGAATAATAATAATAATAAACGTCTACTATATTAGTCACTGTCACATGAAAATAAAAACTGTATAATTAAATTTCTTTATCTTTAAAAAACAATAAGCGCTCAAAAAATTATTAAGACCAATTTTAAAGAAAAAAGTTGAAAAATAAAATTTATATTGCACTCAGCTTACTTGATATTATTTGTAAGTGGATATAAATAAAAAAAAATTGAATAAAAACACAAGCTCATTGAGGCTTTCAAAATAATAATTAAGTCGCAGATTAAATTCCTAAAATATTGCCACCATTTGACAGATTTTGGCACCGCAATCTTTCTCGCCAAAAAATGTTCTATAATGTAGACTTTTCTCTCTATGCTACAATAACATTCCACTCGCATATCGTCTATCATTGTCGATTTAAATTTTATAATAAACATATTAATTTAAACGAATATCACTACTATATTTGCTAATTTTTAAAAACTAAATAGCAAAAAAAAAAAAAAAAACATTCACTTTTTTAATTTGGCGTAAATTCGATTAAATTTACAATAGATATTTACTTTTTAAAACGTACGCTGCAAATCTATATTTTATATTAAATCGTTACAAAAAGTAAATTGCACGATCGCTAACAATTTAGGAAGAAAAATGGAAATATTTTAAGCTGCAATATTTTATTTTTTCTTTTTCGTTCCCAATTCTTAATTGCAAGTGGTGCAGTTGAAAAAACCGATTTGCGTCATTATTGGAGTTCACTCAATTTCCGAAAAATATACAGCGTCTACAAACGGCACGTTATTACTACACCCAATACACACGTTCAACGTCATATCTGTTACAAAGTAAACATACAACTGCGATTGCGTAGGTGTACAATTTGTCTTTCCAATTTATATCTCCATTTACTCGTAATGATTTCGCCGTTTTCAGTTTTTGTTTTTGTGCAACCATCGCTACACATTCGGTGCACATTAGGGAGACCTTTGAAAATATTGTGAAATTCTTATTTAAAGGAAAAAAAAATCAAGCATCATTCTGAAAATAATTCATTATGCCAGAGTTTGTATTTGAGATGAAATTTTAAAAAACCGAATAGTTTTTCAAGTTCTTATACCAAATTATTTTAATAGAACTGATGTTAGAATTTCTTCTTTCTTTTTTTCTTTTCTTTCCTTTTATATTTCAAATAAAATCATTGTAAAATTTAAGGCGAATTTTTAAATATTAGTATTACAAAGTAAATGTAATTATATATATAAATATATATATGTATATATATGTAACTCGGCCATTTTGGCTTCGCAAGGGGCTATGCCCCTTGACCCCTCCTGCTTTCATTTCTGTCTCTTTCTCTTCTATACTTTGTATAAAATGATCAAAATTTACAACGTAATTCTTACTAGCATCAACACACACAAAAAATAACATAACCACAAAAATCCTATTCTAACATTTACCTTCCATTATATAAAATTAAGAAATTTTTTCGTTACATATTTCATTACATAAAATTGTGACATTTTTTAAATAACAATAACAAAAATCCTACAAAATATAACAAACGTTACATAAAATTGGGACATTTTTTGGGACATTTAGCGTTACATAAAATTGGGACATTTTTTCGAATGGGGGGTAGCCTAAGAATTACGTTGTAATTAATATATATATATATATATATATAAAAGAAATAAGTACAGTAGAACCTCGATTATCCGAGTTAATTGGGGCGAACGAAGATCGGATGTCGTGAAAAATCGGATAATCGATTTTTCGTTATTTTTTATTTTTGTTTTTGAAAAAACACAATAAATAAACATTGTATTGCAAAAATTTTATAGAAATGATTGAACAAACAGAAAACAATGAAAAAGGTACGTAGAAAATGTGCAATTCAAAATAAAAAAATTAAATCACTTCGAATTAAAAATGGAAAAATATGTATTGCGTAGTAATTCTCGTTTGAAACAAAACTAACAGAGTAAATACATTACATGTACCTACCACCCTGTAATAACTAAGATTTAAAAATTTTAAAAAAGTCTTCTTCAAAACAAAATTAAAAATATAAAACCACTTCAACATGTGTAAAAATTAAAAAAAAAAAAAAAAATGATAAAACCTAAAACTAAAAAAAAAAAGACAATTCGAAAAAGAAAGATCATTTCTTTGGTACATACTCATTATCGTTAAATCATTTCTTTGAAAAAAAATCTGTAATAGATTTTTGCTGAGGTATACTGACTTTTTCTAGCGGCAAAGTCTCGCCACTTGCGGAATACCATTAGTTCTCGAGAGGTAACGTCGTCTTGTTTTTCTAAAAAATTTATACTCATTTGTAAAGCGGCATTATACGAAATTTTCTCTTCCGATTCCTTTTCTATTTCCTCTAAAGATGGTTTATTGAAATCACGTAGCACAGATCCGACAATTTCTTCGTCATTCATATTAAATTCGGAGTCATCTGCGACTATCCACTCTTCAACATCATTCGCATTTACGTCACCACATCCGGGTATTTTTTTCAACATTTTTTCCAACGTTGGAGCACAGTCATCGTTCTTTGGGTCACTTTTTTGAGTACGATCATCATCATAGGTTATATCTAAGAGTGGACACCATGCTTTTCTAAGACATGATATTTTTACAGAATTTCAAGCATCCGCAGTCCAAAATATAATATCTTTCATTGTAATGTTCTTCAAACAATTCGTTAAATCGATGTCGTCGTCACAATTCAGCAAAATTTCTTGTAGAAGACACTTCCGATAATTTCTCTTGAATGAAACGATAACTCCTCGATCCATGGGCTTTTTCTTTAATGATCGGACCTGATATCGGTAGTCCTCGGCTTCTTACCGAATAGAACCAAACGTACACAGCTTCATTAATTTTCGGCGTGTAAGTTAACTTCGTAGATTTCCTATCGGCTGCATTTGATGCACTTTCGGTGTAAAACTTTTGAATTTTGGTTCTGTTTCTCATCCAGTCGCCCACGGTATTACTTGAAACACCATACGAAATAGCAACAATGGATAGTTTTTCTCCTTTATCGACTCTTTTGATTGCTTGTATTTTTTTTTTCGATGGAAACCATGACTCGTTTACGTTTGGGCTTATTAACACTTTTTCGTTTTTTCTTCGAAATTTCTAAAACTCCAGGTTTCATTTTACAGAAGACAAATACGCAAAAAAGAATTTAACTATGCAAACCTGACACGCATATTTAAGTAAAACTTCAACACACTTACACTGGAGTTACAGTAGCGAAAACATCGACAAAACAACAACAAATTCACATATCCCACGCACTCCATTACTCGGGGTACCAAGGTAATATGATATGCGATCCTTAGTTTTACTTAGTCATCATATGTCGCATTGGTTACAAGATCTCAACGCTATGCGAACATTTATATTCTTTTGTTTATTTAGTGCAAAAATAAGGGAAAATCGGATAATAAAAAATTAACCGACTTTTGGACATCGGATAATCGACAGAAATCGGTTGCAATTTTTTGCTCGGATAATCAAGAAATCGGATAATCGGAAGTCGGATAATCGAGGTTCTACTGTATATATATTTTTTTGAAAATGTCAGTATGAACAGGGCAGGTAGCGGATGAATTCAAATGAATCATTGACAAAGTCCAGTTTGACTTAGCGTCAGGTGACAACCGACTGTTAAATTTTGCCATTATAATTAATTATGATAATTACACACACACACACACATATATATATATATTAGCACTCTATATGGAGAACAGAAAGCATTTATCTTTTGTACAGTTTTATGAGTCAAAGAAAACCGTGAGAATCCGTGTTTAGCACTTCATGCATTTACACATTTCGTTATCAATCGAATATGCTTTATGTTTAATATACAACATAAACACTAACATAAACGTTGGTCGCGCTAATAACGGTAGGAGTCTGAAAGTTACGAAGTTTGATTCTAAAATGAAAATGTTGTTACGTTTCCTAAATTATTCTATTTTGTATCAGTTACAAAAAATTGATTAACCACCCTTTCAATCTAGCACACACACACACACGCACGCGCAGTAATGATGAATTAATACGAGAAAATCACGTAACCTCTCTATGTAACGGAAGTGTCATAGAATAATTATTAGAAATTGTACGCAAATCGAAAATTAAAAAACGACATAGTTAAAGTAGATTCGTAGAAGACTATCACGTCTAGGGGTTTAGAGGGATGTTTCCATTGTTGAGTTCGAAGGACGAGTTTATGTATAAATGATCACGTCATTTTTACGCTGGTGGTAATGAGAAAATCCTATGACGTTTTGAGTTTTAACACATACACGCGCAAATGAGTAAACCGCTTTTAAAAATGATGTATATAAAAAAATTCATGTAGTCCTTAAATTACGTTCTCTTACAACAATCGGCATACACATATTGCTCGAAATTATCTATGCCGTGCGATCTCACTAACAATTTCGTATGTTCATATCGTTTCGATGGAAGTAAATTATACTATTACTAACTGGTATTAGACCAGTAAAACCAAATTTTTATTTTTAGTTAAATAAAAAATGTTCAAAATATTTCATTACGTTATAAAATAACTAAAAAAAAAAAAAAGACGCAATTTACACAAACTTTGATTTTAATTTTACTTTAGATTTCGTTCATTTTATTACTTTTATATTTTTTGTACTACTCACTTCTTTTCAGTTATAATAACCGAAATAATAACGTTAGATTGATGTCTGAGAAATGTAAACAATTATACGAGTCGATAAAATTTGGTTATATAAAATTGTGAGGATTATTCAATCAAATGCAAAGGCCACCTGAAAAAATAAAAAAAAGAAATGCCTCTTTTTAATACTGTTTATATTAGTTTATTATAAATATAAGCGAATTCAAATTTACTCTACTTAATAATTATTGGTAAAATCTAGGATTGAAATTAATATTGACACACCATATATATATATATATATATATATTCATACATACATACATACATATATATATATATATTCATACATACATACATACATACATATAGTTTTAAAACCAAAAACAATAAAAGCAAAATAAAATATATTCTCCCGGATGGATCAGTCTATGGTCCGACAAGATTGTTGCTTCTAAATTCTTGATACTTTATCGTAATACTATAAACGTTAAATTAATGGTAAATTCAAAAGTAAAGTGCATTAAGAGCGTGTTTTGCCGATTAAAAAAAAAAATAGGAAAAAAAAAAATCTTCAAAAGGTGAAACGCGAACAATATCGGAAAACGAATAAAATGGTAAGAGGAAATCGACAGATGTTTAAAGAAAGAATCTATCAGTCGATATCCCGGAAGTGTAATGAGTCAATGCGCTGTTGTTGCATTTGCAGATGTGCAGTATACTGAATAAAGCGGATACCTCTTCGAATAAAATATAACGGAAATTGAAGGAATATGCAACTTCCATCGCGACGTATGTAATATGTTCACTTTGCTACCAACACAAAAGCGTAATTAGAAAAATGTCATAAATGGATCGTTCAGAAACGCCGTTATACGAAATTAGACCGTATTTTATTACACGAAGAGCCATATTTGACGAGTACGGTGCCTGCTGGAGGATATTTACGCTGTGCTTGGTCAAAAAATCCATCACAATCCGCGCTTTGTGTGACAGTGCATTATCGTGGTGCAAAATCCAATTGTTGTCGGCGTACAGCATCTTTCAAACGCTTCAAAACATTAAAGGTAATACTTCTTGTTGTCACCGGGTGGCAAGAACTCTTAATGGACAACACCAATCGAAGAAAACTGTTAGCATAATCTTGATTTTAGAGCGACTCTAGCGCGCTTTTATCGGTTTCGGCTCACTTTTGAGGCATTATTCGGATGATCGTTGGGCTGTTTGCACGTCGCATTCATAGATCCATGTCTCGTCTCCGGTAATTATTCTTTTCACGAAGTTTGGATCACTTTAGACCCCGGAAATAATCTCTTCAGCAACTTTCTTTCGATGGTCTTTTGCAGAAAATTCAACTCTTAAGCCGTGCGGCAACGCGTTGCATGCCTAAAATATCCATAACAATGTGCTGAACGGTATCGTAAGAGATATTGAGATCACTAGCAATCTACCTAAGGCTCACATGACACGATTTTCGAATTTTTTTTTTTCACAATTTCGACGTTTTCGTCGATATTTAATGTGAAAGGGCGTCCAGAACGAGGTAAGTCTTCGACCACTTCACGACCACTTTGAAACTCTTTATATTATTTGTATTCTCTGGTTTTTGATAGAGCAGACTCCCCAAAAGGCTTTCTGCAATATTTTCAAAGATTTGGCACAAGAAATTTCGTTGAAAACACAAAATTTCAAGCAAATTCTTGGCACAATAAAATTATTCATGTCAAAATGCGACGAAATACAAGAACTTGTCTATTGTAAATAGCTGACAAACACTAATCATCCGATCTTACTTAAATTTGACACAGATGTCAGTATAGGAGCCGGCAACTTAAGAAAAGAAAAAAAAAACGGATCGGTCGAGCAAGGTTCATTTAAATTGAGAATTCCCGGTACTTATTGATCACAGTGTATATACAAAATAAAATAATTAATGAATATTAATTATAATTAAAGTTCTACAAATTTAATCTTTACTTATATAATTTCAGATTATGTAAATTCACTCATTTATGGAATTAAGGAAAAGTATTTTAATATTTCAGAACGGAAAGGAATCATTAAATTTTGCTGGATTCCAGGTTACTGTACAGGTATTACTTAGTGACCGAGTTGATTCGATTGTTAAAGAAGGGGTTAGTTAGATCAGGAGTATTAAGTTGCCGTTCATCCCATCCTTCGACCTTCTAGATAAAGCTAAAAGAGATAATCATGCGGATTGGGTGGGTTTTATATGCAGCGAACAAGGGGGCCTGGTAAATATTTCCATACTGTTCAACCATCTCTGCCGTCCACTTCTTAGTTTCATCATATTTGTATCCTAGTTAGTGTGACTAGTAAATTTGTGACTGTGTGTGTAGGCTGCGTTTCGGCCATTGCCGATTGGGTTTAAACTTTTCAAACACAAGTCATTGCACGGGTTGTCATACCTATTGTCGACAAAATTTTAGAGAGGACATTAACCAGCTGTTATTTAAGTGCGTCCAATTTGACAACAAGAGATTTACGTTCTCTAAAGATCTGATGTCGTACGGCATTTATCCTCCACCGTGTATTTTTATCTTCTTTTTTCCGTTTAAGTTTATTGAAGGAAACAAGATTATTATTTAATTTTTTTTTCTTTTCTTTTCCTTTAATCATTAGAGTTTATTTATTTATTTATTTTTTTTATGTAGACGGCTAGTTTTATTTTATTCTATCCTTAATCCATTTACTGATTACTATTAATTATTTAGATTTTCATTTTATGTCGCTTGGGTGTTGTTGTTTGCAGGGAGCACCATTTTGGCCATCAGGACGTTGCAATTTGGTCTGGACCATAAAAAAAAAAAAAAAATTAAAATCAGATCTGCGACATTTACTACAACTAAAAGAATTATTATCACACGAACAAAATTTTTTTAATTTTTCATTTTGAAAACAAATTTTATACTAAAGCACAGTTGAATTTAATGTTTATTATTATTACTTTTATATACATATATATATATATATATATATACTAGGGAATTGGTTTCGCTGGCCGCTTCGCGGCCCGTTCCTTTGGATTTCAAATAATTTTACTTTGTAAATTTTCATAAAGACTGCAGCATTCACATATATTTATTTTTGGAGGCCACTGTGGTCTCGGTGTTTGTCACAGACGTAAGATTTAATTATTAATTTTTAATTTAAATTTATTATTCCTACTTTAGTTATTAATTTAATGGTTAATTATTCAAGGTGCGAACATTGACATATATCGATACTTTATGTGAAATAGTATATTCGAATTACAATTTAAACTACTTTCTTTGCCAGTCGACCGCTAAAAAACAACACAATAATAATAATAATATACAAAGTTGCATGGATAGTATAAAAGAAATAATAAAATATAAAACAATACGTAATACTATTATCAGCTGCAATGCGATGACGGTTGACTTAGGATCAGGTCACTACGAAATTAGCAATTCAGTATTAAGAAAAAATAAGAAACTGATGTTTCATTAATAACAAAGAATTTCTTCGCAATAGCCAGATGTTTTTTCATAAATTCATAAACTATATATGTTCATAGATTTCAATAAATTTTTTGTTTAGCACGCTGCTTCAGTATACATAAATAAATAAATGTTGTCAGAAATAATATATTATTATATTAACTCTGTTCACACGGAAACGTCTAGGACACAATGTTCTATAATCATAGTTTAACTATTTGAATTTCTGCTGCGTTTCCACTGTAACTAACATTGATAATTTCTGTTACATTTTTTTAAAATTTTGTACTCTTAAATTATAAAATTTTGGATATTTCATGTTTTTCTAATGTTTTTATGAAATGACGTTGATTAAAAAAAAAAAAAAAAAGCTGTAGCTGTTATGAGGGCTCAGCTGGAGATATATATATTTTTCAAATTGACGTCTTTTCGTCTTTATAATGTAGAAACAAATAAATGGACAAAAATGTTAAAACTTAATGAATCAAATTTTAAAAAATCACCCAGTAGAATTCGGATTTGCGGCTTGTACAAAATTGTTGATCTCTTCATTAGATACGGACGAATTTTTTACTCCTAAAGCAGCATGAACATGAGGAAGACCTCTTGTTTGGAATTCGATTACGTATAAAATATAAACCATTTCTCCGAAAATTTCACCTAACTTTAAAACTTTTAATAAATGATTTAATTTTAATTGGAATAGCCTACAACACAAATCTGGATGATTGATATGATATTTCTTTTCGTTTAAATTTAATTTTATTTCTATCCAATTAGGATTACACGTCACCGTAATAAAAAACATTGTTGTGGAACATGTGTATATGAGCTTGCAAGGTAAATTTTTCCTGGTTTTGGACCTCCTATAGCTGCGATAAATTTGTCTATTTCACTTCGAGTAGCCATTTGTAGGATTTTTTTTTTTGATTAAATCTAGTAAACTGTAATTTTTCTTCTTCCACCTTACACCACATGTCAACAAAATATTCTTGCCCTAATTTAACTGTAATATTTTATCTGAGATATTTTTTTATTTTTATTATCTGCCATATCTATTTACCAACCAACTGAATCATGTGGAAATAATAATGGATATTGCAAACTTTCGTAAGCAGAATTAATTTTCTTTCTATATAATAACTTTTCTCGGATCTGCATTTGGAGAAGTATAGAGCACTTACACAATTTTAGCACAAGTTGGTCGATCACCAAGTACATGACGATGAGTTTTTCTAATACTTTCTTCAAATTCCAAATGTGACCGATTTCCCTTACCTTCTCATTAATTCTATTCTCTTCGTTAAACTTTCCTTCTAAATTTACAATTTTTTCCTGTATTAGTCCCTCCATCTTCTCTTCCAAAATGACTACCTCATTTTGGACCGTTTTGTAGGGCATAGTTTTAAAATTATCGATGTTTAGATTTATATTATTATTTATTTATTCTTCCTTTGGTTCTTTGAATTTTTTATTTAGGAATTCCATCAAACTTTTCATGTCCATTTGACTTTTAAATTTTGGGGGTCCCATATTTTCAATATATTTTAGCGATTCTATTAAATTATTTAAAAAATGAAATGACCCTCGAGCTACCATGGAAAGAGCTGTGCACTTTTTTAAAGTTTCTAGTCTTACCGCTTTCAGCGTGTATCTTCCCAAAATTTTGGTCCCTAAATATCAAAATTTTTCGAATTTCTTATTTTTCCTGTATTCTGGAGACCTTAGTGTGCAAATTAAAAAGAAAATCAATACCGTAACTCATATAGATCGGTTGAGGAATGTTTTAAAAATTTGTTGCTCAAAACTTGATTTTCACATTTTTCAAAAGTTGGGTCCTTTGATTTCAAAATTTTGGGGATCTTATATTTTTCCTATATTCTGGCGATTGAAATACATCATTTAAAAAAAACAATGACCTTCAGCTGCCATGGAAAGAGTTGTGGACTTTTTTTTGTTTCCAATATTTCCGCTTTAAGCGTGCATTATTCCAAACTTTAGTCCCTAAACATCAAAATTTTTCGAGTTTTTTATTGTTCCTGTATTCTGCAGACCTTAATGTGCAGTTGAAACGAAAAACAATACCATAACTCATATAGACCCGGCTGTGGAATTTTTTAAAATATTTTTTCTTTAAACTTGATTTTCACATTTTACAAAATTTGGGCGCTTTAATTTTAAACTTTTGCGGTTCTCGTATTTTTCCTATATTTTAGCGATTGAAATACATCATTTAAAAAAAAAAGTGACCCTTCAGCTACCATGGAAAGGGCTGTGGACTTTTTTTTAGTTTCCGGGGTTATCGCTTTAAGCGGGAATTTTCATAAACTTTGGTCTCTAAATATCAAAGTTTTTCGAGTTTTTTATTTTTCCTGTATTCTAGAGACCATAGTGTGCAGATTAAAAAAAAAATTATTACCATAACTCATATAGAACCGGCTGCGGAATTTTTAAAAAATTTGTTTCTTAAAACTTGATTTTCACATTTTTTGAAATTTGGGCCCTTTAATTTAAAAATTTTAAGGGTCTTATAATTTCTTATGATGTGACGAAGAAAATACGTTGATTGAAAAAAAAATTAACTTTCTAGCTACTATAGAACGGTCTGTACGATTTTTTTTCTTGCAGCTTTATATAATATATATATATATATATACACACATATATATTACACGCATATTTAAAAGAAATTAAAAATCGTTCGTTAAATAATTTAAATGTTTAAAAATTTGTATTATACTTATTTATTTATTTAATAGGGGTATACACAACATCATGAAGCCAATTATAGTGTATACATTAGATCTATATAACATGCATGTATATATAATAAATACATAACAACACACAAACCATATGCAAAACATACGCCAATTACATATAACACACATATGCCATGTAATGAATTAATATGATTTTAACAAATGATCAATACAAAAATAAATTTATTCCTTATGTACATAAAGTATCTTCTCAGTAAGTACTCATTGCAATGAAGTTACACGCACGATCGCATATACGCACACACATACACACACCAACCACATATAACACGTATACATCGATGGCACATACAGATGCATATACTATGTGACACAAGCGAATTAATATAAGTTATGTATTAAAATTGTGCTAATATATGGAAGAGGGTAGACTATGCACACTTTTAATTAATTCATTGATATATAGTTATGTATAAAGAATTAAAGTAATTACATAATAATTAATAATTAATAATGAAAAATAAACATTTTCATGACAGGATTTATTCAATCTCATATCCCTTGTCTATGTTGCACAAATTCCAGTCACTTTTGTCATTATAATAAATCCGATATAAATATAATAAATGACGCGTTTAAATTAGATTTAAAATTGATTTTCCTCTGCATGATTTTATCGTTTTTTAGTGTTTTTTTTTTGTTTTTTGTTCCGTATACTTTACTTTGGAATAATCCATCGTTCGAACCCCATTTGAACAACGTATACGACCTCTAAAAATATTTAAATTCATACATTCGTAATCTCCTGTCGATCTGTAGATTTCATCAAAATCGGTAACCCCAACGTCGTCATCGATTCTTATTCTGCACACCTTAACCCCATGTTATAATTTTACCACTAACATACTTTGCCGGTCATTCGAGGTGTTAAGGCATATTTCTTCAGATTAAAATTGAACGGAACTTAGGGGGATATAAAAAAAAAAAACACCATATCCGATGAAAACCGAAAACTACATCTTTCCTTACTTTACTCCAAAAATCAGTGAACGGCCAGGTTCCGCCATTTACATTTCAACGTACACTCCGAATATCACGCGTGTATGCTTTGAGGTTGGAAACCGTAGGCGCGTGCGTTAAAAAACAGGCACATTTCTGGTTTTAGTCGTACTTGTCACGTTCGTACAAGGTCTCTCATAAACGATTATTATTCCGCACTATCAGTTACGGCAAACTCTACTTTTAACTTCGCCGACTAACTAATTTCTCAGCCTCAACAATTCCATTTGCTCGTCGACTGCGGTTATCTCTCAGCCAGCGCTAGGGGCGAAATTGTTATAAAACTTTTTTCTCCGCGTGTAATCTTTAAATCTAGCAAATATATCGACGAGATGCGCACCGGGAAACAGTCGCAGACAACAACAGTTCATCGCAGTGAGTCTCGCCGCCACCGTTTGGAGGCGTTGCAAAACAGGCTATAATTACTGGCTAGTGTGAGAATTAAAACGTGGAACAGATGTCAGGCATTTTCTCATGTTTAGATGGATATAGTGGACGATAATAAGAGCGGAATATTTATATTCGTTAATTACCGGCAGACGCACGAATATATGTGCGTCCATGATAACGGCTTTCACCATTTATTTAAACCTTATTCGTAGCCTATGTGATTACTTTCTTATCGTACCGATAACGGGATGTATGTATATAAAACACAAAAATAGGCCCGAAGGTGTTTATTACGACATAACCGCTATTAATATATATATGTAATACATATCTCGCAGTACGCGGTAGTATGCGTGAAAATACATACTACTACTACAGCGTGTTTATGAATGACTCTGTGGGAGTTCTAAAAGGATTTATAGATATGCATAGACCTGGTTCAATCGTATAAGTGTCGCCGTCATGGTAACGTAAAAAACTGTAAGTATTCCTGGAATCGGAAACGAACAACAGTTTTAGGAAGATTCCCGTGGTCAAGATGATGATAAAAACAAAGGCGGGAATTAAAAAAATGATGTTTAGCTTATACATGAATTACCATAAATAAAATTAATTCGAAATCAGTCGGCACGAACGTGAATATTTAATACTTAAGGATTCGGCGGAAACTTTTGCAGGTGAACATTAAAAAAAAAAAAAAAAAAGCCAAAAAAACTGTTCGACAGGACAATTATTAAAAGTTTATGAAAAAATCCAAAAGTAACGAAGCCAAAACATCGAATTTAAAGGCTTCCCTTTGAAATTAATAAAATTCGTTGAAATACGAAGACTATCTCTTCCTGATTTTTCTTCTTTCGCTACAAGAATTTACGTAGATTTCAAACATTCGATAGTTTTACAACGATAAGCATAAGATATCTTTAGAATCTTTCCCAAAGGAAGTATTTTTGTGTCTCGTTTTTTTTTTCTGTTATTAAAATATTTATGTTACATTAAAAAACTCACTCGTATCGTATTAATTAAACATTATTAACATGTTTTACCAGTTAGAAAATCGGCTTTTTGGTTGCGAAACTTTTTGGAATCTCGAACGATGAAAAGAATCTGTTTATCACACACACACACACACTAGGAGAATATGTATTATTGTGGAGAAGGTATTTATCGTGAAATTTATACTTCACAATCCTGGAAAAAAGTTACTTCTTCCGTTCGATCGAAAATGTTAACGCAACAACTTCAACCTCGGGATAAGCGACCTCCTTCATGCAGCTTGTAATATCTTCGTTTATGAGATAACAACGGGGGATTTCTGCTAATCCATCAATTTCTTCATAATTCGTGATGTTTTTTCACGATATATGTCTAATATGTAACAATCACTCGAGTAAAAAAAAAGATAAAAAATCAACGATCTTTTTAAGGATTTTATTTTTAAATACTTTTAACGTCGAGAACCGACTTGGAATCGAAAAAAAAAAAAAAAAATAATAATGTACCGCGGAAAAATACTGATTTCGATAAAAGAAAGGACTTCGGATGACGACGGAAAAATAGTTCAACGACATTTTCCTCAAATTAAAACAAAGCGAACAGACTCCCATATCGTTAGAGAGGGTGTGTAAGGATTACAACGTACTACAAGCCTAATGACATTAATGAGAGCATGGGGGACAGTAAAATACCAGGCTAGTTGTTCCTTTGTCTCGGCCATACATAATTTCACTTTGGATCTAACTCGATTTCAGACTGGGTAGAAGACGACCTGAAAGTAACTTGAGCCGGGAACGGGAAGATCCCAAACTCGCGACTTTTCCGGTTTATTTTTTTTCCCGATAAAATTCGGCATTATCGAGACGTTATTTTATCCTAAACAATTACACAATGTAAATCTATCTTCTCTTTAAGAAATAAGAATATTAATATGCGAATATCAACGCTTTACTCGTTTAAAACAATAAAAAACAATAATTGACAGTAATTAGTGCAGAACATGCAAATTTCGTATTTTTTATTACAACATTTCTCGGAAAAACCATATTAGGGGTTACGTGGTCATCGAGACGTAACGGTTAGCAGAGTTGATTACTTATACGTCGTTAGTGTTACTACGCGCAGTAATTCTTGGATCTCTTGACAGTGATCACAAAATACTCTTCGAGAACTGAAAAGATCCGATTGTTAAAAAAAGCGATTTCGATTGTTAACGTTAACCTGCGGGGAAACCTTGTTATCATATTATTTTCGGATCGTTCACCGTAGAATTCAATTCACGATAGGATATTTTTCAATTTATTTCAACTTCCGATTAATCGGGAGCAATATATATATATATATATATATATATATATATGTTGTTTTTTTTTTTGATTTCTTAATGCGCGACATTCGAGCGCGATCTCCTTGATCTGCCCGAGGAGCACACTACGTGATGGTTGATTAAATTCGATAACATGGGCGGCTTCAGTGTTACTGACACAGCCAATTCGAAATTGTCGAAAACAATATTATTTAACATTAAAAAACTGCACGCATTGCTTTACGTTTTTCAAGTCAAAATCCGAGGGAGGTCTATATACGACATCTTCTTCTTCTTGGTGTCATAACTCTTTGAAGAGCGTTGACGATCACATATGTCAGCATCAAAAACTTCTATTTCTGGCATCTTGCATGAGTCTTTCTAACGACCACGTTCTCGTCCATTCCTTGATGTTGTCTAACCAGGTGGTCTCCGCCTTCTCTTTCCGTCGACTTTTCCCTGAACGATTAGTTGCAGGAGTTGTGATATTTCTCTCCTCTGATTATATGACCGAAATATTTTATTTTCCTGTGTACGATGGATTTTATTAGCATTCTTTCTATTTTGGCCATCCTAGAACTTTTTCTAATTCGATGTCCTAGTTATCATCCATGATATTTTCAACATCCTTCGGTGGATCTACATTTCTCCAGCTTCTAATTTACCCGTCTTTTATTGAGTAGTGTTGTTGTCCCTATTCCATATAGTAAGATTGGGTAAATAAAACACTGCGCAATGTTTTGACGTATATCTAGACGTAAGGATCTATCACAAAAGAGATTTCTCATGCTGGTGAATGAGCATAACTGCATCTCATTTTTATTTCTGTATCTGGATCCAGGTTTTCAGTAATGTAACAGCCTAAGTATTTGAACTTTTCAACTCGTTCAATTTTTTCATTGTTTACCATAATAGAGACTTGATTAAAGTTATTTTCCTTGCTCGTTTTCTTTCTTCACGTTTATATTCAAATTGTGTGACTTTCCAATTGACGCTGAGTTCATTGAGGAGAGGATGTTGAAGATCTCTTCCGTTCTCTGCAATAATAGAAGTATCGTCTGCGTAGCGAATGTTGTTAATAATTCTTTCGGTTAATCCGAACGGCTAAGGGTAGGTCCGAGATAGCTAATCTGAAAACCTGCTCGGCATACAAATTGAATAGTATATATATATATATATATATACACGTCTAGAAAACAATTAAAAATGGTGTCGCGGAGAAACTTCACGAATATTAATATTTACATATATATCGCGCAAAATACGAAGTTCCTTTTGTTTCCAAGTCTTATATAAATTTCGCTCATCACCGAAAGTACAATTTCAGTCGTTTAAAATATCTTACGTAATGCGATGTGCATTATCCGAAATTTTAAATTGATCACCTAGATAATTCTAAGAGGCCATAATTACACTCGTTTTGTAAGCTTTATGTAAAAAAAAAAAAAAAAAGAAAAAAAAAAAGCGAAGGCAGAATAACTATCATTAAACTCGGTTTTTTCCCGTCCTTTTCTCTCTAAACCGTAGCAGCGATTTCGTCGTTACGGTGTTGTGCGGAATGTAGAAAAAATTAGGTTACCACACGCAAACAACGGCTCTCCTTTCAAATGTATCAAATTGCAAAATTCGAAGCGCTGTGAACATCTCGCGCGCAGGATTTATGGACGAATTAAGATGTCATTTTCTTTAATGAAATAATAATCACCATCATTACAAGCAGTACCACTATCCGGAGAGTCATCAACGACAATGAATGAGATGCGAAATACAATACATCAACACGAAATATCATATACCGGCCGAGGAAGAACCCTCTGATGATCATCTTTCTTCTCCGGCGGTGTAGCTTTAAAACCGGTCCCACGATTTTTCTTACACATCCGAACGTCGTACTGTACCGCGCAATGGCGAAGTCTTTCAGGCTGACATTTTAAAGAACTACTCTCGAAATTAATATCACCGCCCAAATTCGAAAATAATATATACAAAACGTTATTTATTATTCCCGCGACGACCTATCAATTTACCGTGAAAATTGATGTTAAACTTTCACGCGAACGAGTCAATAACAGGATTATTGTATTTCACTAACCGATTAAAAAAGATCAGCGTTGTAATATATATATATATATATATATATATATATATATATATATATATATATATATATATATATATATATATATCAAATAAAACCAAAATGAAAAATAAATATGAGCAGGTGGTGAGGGCTAGACTGTGAGCGTAAGTGAAGTCCTGTTGTTAGCCAACGGTGAATATCTCGCATTGGTGCTGAGCGAGGTACGCGCATCATTATCCGGAGAGTGGATAAATTTCTGAGAGGGGTTGGAAAGGAAAAAAGGATCGAAAAAAAGACGGTCCAAGATTCTATTAGTTAATAGAGTTGGTGCAGTGAGTCGAGATAAAAATTAAAAATCGGTCTTCACTAAGTGAATATCCTCCGCTTGTCAAAAGGGAGAGAAAATTATTAATAGTCAGAGTCTGTAGCGCAAAGAAATATTAATGATTAATGAGAATAACTAAACCAAATTGTACGTATCCTACTGTTGCTCAATGGGTGTTCCTCCGATGATCGTTGAGTTGTGATGGGTTGTTGTTGATGGTTTGATTTCGGTAGACTCAAGGGATGGAATTCTTCTAATTAAAGACGCATTTTCACAGTCCGCGATCGTAAATAGCCAGAAAAAGTATTATTTAGTAATTCACATCGATTCGAAAAACTCTGCCCCTTAAGTCTACCGAAATCATCGAAATGAAACCATCAACAACAATCCATCACAACTCAACGATCATCGGAGGAACACCCATTGAGCAACAGTAGGATACGTACAATTTGGTTTTTAGTTATTCTCATTAATCGCTGTTAATATTTTTCTATATCGTATTTGTCGATAGTGCTCTTAGCGGTGTTGTTAGAGTTTTTTGATAGTATATTTCATAGAAAATCACTAAAAATTTTTCCTTTATCAACCCCGGCAGCTGAAAAGACACATTTAAAATGCAAACTTAAAATTTACAATGATTAGAATAATAAATAAATTATACGTATCACCGTTGTCTGTCCGGTGGTGGGTTGTCAAAATTCAGTGATCGTGATCGATGAAGGTGAAAATTTATATACTGAAATTACGATTTTCTTTGACCCATGAATTTAAGTGATCCTAGAAGACACTTCGCGGTAACGTATTATGAACACACACAAAAAAAAAAAAAATTAAACAATTAACAAAAACAAAGTAACCGTTTCTTTCGACTCCTTTTGTAGGTTCGCATAAACAGACGAGAGGGAAGGAGTTCAATAATGTTCTCGAGATAGGTAAAATGACCACCGCCTCCAAAAGTCATATCTATCCGTTTTTCGGTCTTTTCAAAATACTGGCGCGCACTTCGCTCTGCGTCTATCTGAGCAATGGTGTACAATCGATTTCAGCCAATAACAAGAGACTCACACACACACACACACACGCGCGCATTTTCTCTCTTACTCTGTTTTCCAGTATTTTAAACTTTTATTTTATTTTGTATCATCATTTAACATTGTAAATATCAGTTGCATTCCAGTATGATTTTATAATTTCACATACAGTTTTGTATTTTCATATATTTTGATCATTATGGACTAATCTTCCAATTGGTCAATCCTACTAGGTACGCAACTGGTTTATATCCGTGTCGGGTTTTAAAAATCATCTCAATTTAGACTTGAATAATTTCCTGCTCTTCCGCCGTACATTAGTATAAATATATCTGACGATTCAGCTTTGCTCGGATTCACTCCGAACTCGCAGAACAATTAAAATATACACGAGTTTCGTAAACATTAATTATTTCGTCACAAAATTTCAATTTTCTATTTAACACATGGTTTAAATAAGCGACGTGTTAAATCAACACTTTATCAAAAACTCAAAATACAAGAGTTTGATCCCTAACACGAATATCCTCCATTTCCTAATCGATTTTTAGACCTTAAAACTTCCTCTACTACTTTGTGAATTATATTAATATCGTTGAAGTCATTTCCGAGAAACCGGTTACATGTGTATATACAAAAGTTGCTCCTCTAACAATATACGCGTGGATTAATCATTTCAAAAGCAGTGAAACATTTAACAATAATATGCACGTGACACGAAAGTTACATTTTTGTATACTTTTTCGCAGTTACAAAATCCATAACCCAAAAATATTATTAATTACGAATTACCACCTGCTATAACAACGTCTTGTACATTTCAACTGACGTAATATTTAAATCCGCCGTGTAAAGCGTAAATAAATATATATTATCACGAAACAAAAATGCCTTTATTTATTTTTTATCATGGATAGACATTTTGTTTACTTTTTAACAAATACTAAAAATACGATGACCGATGATTATTTTTCTTTTAAAGTTTGCTCGTTTATAGTTTTTTCGATAGACCAGTCGATTTTTAGACTATAAAAAATCCCTGATTCGCGAATTTCTTTAAAATCATTGGAGCTATTTCCGAGAATCCAGTTATATATATATATATATACATATATACACACACACACACGCGCGCGCGCATATATATATACATACATACATATATACACCCACACACACGATTTTTGTTCATATTATGAAACATATATTGCGATTACAGACAACGTTAAATGCAGAGACGCATGAAGCAGGTGTGTATGCATTCTTGAACATAAACGAGTAGTACACGTTACTATAAACGTTTTTCTGTTGTCTATTAAAAAATAAACACGTCCGAATGACCTTTCTGTTAGGACTTTCCAAAGAAACAAAAAAATGCGTGGGTTATGGTTTGAAATTCACGCTATTAAAAACTAAGTCAAAAAGAGTAGGAGCTTTTTATTTTTTTATTTATTTTTTTAAAGTAAAATTTATGTTTAACTGATATTTTAATACATCATTTATTTAAACCGAAATAAATACGGAAGATTTTCAACCGTATCATCACGGTGCTATTCCGTCCGGAAATTTGGCAAGCGATGTACTTTAAAGCCTCCTCGTTTAAAGAGAAAAAGACTAAAATTATTGTATCCCTTTTATTTGCTATTATGCCAAGTATAAAAAAAATCGTGTATTACTGCCACAAAGCTTAAATAATAATAAAAACAGTCGGTTCCGAATGTATTCAGGCGAAAAAGAATATCCAATATACAGTTGCTTCGCTTATGCAATAAAATATATCGTAAATTAAATAATTAAAAAAATTTAGCTTTTCCAAAAGTTATATTTGTTATATAAAAATGAAGTTGAAAATTGTACTCGTAAAGGTCTACATCCTCGTATAATAATAATAATAATAATGATAATGATAATGATAATAATAATAATAATAATAATAATAATAATAATAATAATAATAATAATAATAAATTGCAATATAAGATACGACCAACAGGAAAATTATTGAGAGGGTAATATTAACAGCTATGAAGGTAGACCCCGTTGTTAATTCGGGTTTTTGTTCGAACAAGCCTATATAGAAATTATTTTAAATTGGTAATCGGCGTTTGATTTTATTTCGGTATTAATTTGCAGGTATAGAACTATTTTCTTACATTATTAGTCCACAATAGTTTTTGGTGATTATATTTTATTAATTTGCATTTTTCCGTAGATGAATAATATCCAAACATTTTTTTCTTTAAAATGATAATTATATACAAATGAAATAATTTGACCTTAAGTGTACATAATACTATGAATCGGGCAGCAGCGTGGAATTATGCATATATCTACGAGAGCTTAAGGATTTGCGATGCCGTATTTCTGGATGTAAGCCAGGTTTTTGACAAAGTATGGTATAACGGCTTATTGTATAAAAAAAAAAAAAAAAAAAAAAAAAAATCCAAATCATTATTACGAGTTTTTTTTTTATCGCATCTCGATGAAAGATTTTACTAAATCAAGTACGGAGACGAAGTATCTAACATATATCCAATTATGTTAGTTCTAAAGGGGAGTATTTGGGACCGTTATTGTATCTTATTTTTACAGCAGATATGCATCAGTTGAAGACAATCCTCAATGGCAACTTTTGCAGATGACACCGCACTATTGAGCTCTGATTTAAATCAAATAAAAGCAAATAGTAAATTGCAAAGAGCAGTGAATAAAATTATGTCATGGTGCATGAAATGGCGAATTAAAATAAATGAAAATAAATCAGCACATGTCGTATTTACAAATATCGTTATATAGAGTCGAAAAATATAAAAATCGATGATAATGCCAATCAAAAAAGACGTTAAATACTTAGGTTTATAGACCAGAAGCTAACGCGGCGCAAGCACATTAAGACAAAAAAGGCCGAACTCAGAATCAAAACCAACAAACTACATTGGCTATTAGGAAAACAGTTCTAATTGTCCTTAAAAAATAAACTGCTATTATACAACCAACTATTCGCTCCGATATGGAAGTATGGGTGCGAATTGTGGGGCTGCAGTGCAAAGAGCAATATTATGAATCCCAAAAGTAAGGCAAAAATTTTAGTAGAACACTTTAGCAAAAACAAAATATCGAAGATTATCTACTCATAATCATTTAATGAACATCATCAGAAGAACTATAAATAAGTACTTCGTGACAAAAGCAAATTACGCAACAAATAATTACATAACTAGCCCCAAGGAAGTTAATACACTTAAAAAAAGCCTAACAAACAAATATTCTGTAGGAAACCATAAGATTAGCATGAAAATGATAAAGAACTTAACGACAAATGGCTCTTGTGTGCTTATTCAACTCATGTTTTAGATTATGCTATTTTCCGTTACAATGGAAAGTCTCGCAGACAATATATACCTAAACCCAATAAGGATGCTTTTCTAGCCCAAAACATACGCCCCATCAGCTTACTAAGTAACATAAGTAAATTATTCGAAAAGATTATACTTACAAGATTAAGAAAGCACAGTAATGAAAATAATACAATACCCGATTATTAATTTGATTTCCAACCTAAACTTAGTACAACCGTACAACTAACTAAAATCTGTGATAAAATTACCGACAATTTCAATCTAAACCAACATACGGGAGTACTACTGATGGATATCGAAAAATCTTTTGACACCACATGGATAGAAGGTACAATATTTAAACTAATTCAGCTTAAGTATCCTTGTATAGTAAAATCGTATCTTTTAAACAGAAAATTTTATGTCAAACTGAATAATTATGAGTCACCCAAAGAGCACATAACTGCCGGTGTACCGCAAAGGAGCATTTTAGACCGTATTTATTTATACTATTTTTAAACGGCATTCCTAAAATCAAACAGTCTGATACATACCTATATGCAGATGATAGTGCAATAGTAGCATCATCCTATAGAACAGACACAATAACAAATAGACTGGAAAGAGCAGCAAGCAAGTTAATAAAACATTTTAAAACGTGGTAGGTTAAAATAAACAGCAATAAAACGGAAGCCATTTTATTTACTAGAAGACGACCATGTAATAGGAAAAGAAGTAAACATCCAAGACAGACAGGTGGAATGGAAGGATGAAATACAATATCTAGGGGTCTAACACTTGATAAAAAAGATTAACTTTCACGAAACTTACCAAAAATGAAGTTATAAATGCTCAGAAAGAGATTTATTGCCTATATACCCGTATACTTTAATAGAAAAATCGCATTTAACACCTGAAAACAAAGGTATTATCTATAAACCATCCTTCCCGAAATATTATATGCAGTAATAATTTCGTCGTCTAGCAGTTGAATAGTATTTTTTTCAGGTACTCGAAAGAATTCAAAATCACTGTCCTCGAATAGTATACTCAATAAACCACGATACACTAACATCAACACTATACATGCGTGAATATGTAAAAATACCGTATACATTCAGGAAATACATTACAGAGAACACGCGGAAATTTTTTGAAACGTGCAGTGCATCTGGTCTTAATATTAATAAATAATATAGATTGTTGTTCCTATAATCATCCTAAAGCATAGACATAAAAAATATATGAACATAGGAGGATAAAGCACATACTAGTGACACTTAAATGAATAATTTTATGAAACTCTTGTGTGTCTGGCGATTGTATAATGTTTAAGTTATACATTTTATATCTCGTATTAATGTTAAGCAAGTTGCGATATTCGTTATAGAAATCTTCCTTTATGGATGTATGCAGATTTTTATTGTTTTCCCCGCAAACTAAATTTAGCCATGTACAACTAGTAATAAGTAAATTTATAACAGACATGCTCCTATCTGACAAGAAACACACGTTTTCGGTACGGATAAAACAAAATCTATATGTGTTATATTGTTATAAAGAAGTGTAAAAATATACGGTTGATTTGTTTTGTTTACATTATGAAGATTCGAAGGTACCAAAATATTACTCTAAGGTCAATCATTGGCACCCCATGGAACGTAAGGAACAAAACCGTACATGATGACCTTTACATGAAGTATGCAGCTGATGTTATCGAAAAGATGGCAATAAAACATCAGAAGCGGTTATATAATCACACGAATTGTACTGCAATTACCTACTGGACAATTTGCCGCAAAGGTAAGTGCGCATATTAAGAAGAACAAAACCTTTAGGCCTGGCTTAGCAAAAAATAAATAAATAATAATAATAAAAAAAAAACAAAACTTTTGTGAGAACTATTTAAACATAAGTTACTATTACAGGGACCAGTCACTGGACTACGAACCTTTCACGTTATAATCTTTTTTTTTTGAGCATGTCAGCTAAGGACGTTACTCAAATTGCCATATATCAGATACTGATAGCTAGTACGCTAGAAATGGCTTCTAAAAAAAAAAAAAAAAAAAAAAGTAGCCGACTGAATGAGAAGTAGTTTATATAACTCGGTAAACCAGCAATGGATTCTCCAGCAACAATAATTCTGTAAGAGCAGTATTTTTGTTAATACCAGTTTGCTAGAAATAATTGTCTTTAATGTATTTACAGCAAAAAGAGCGTAGAATAGAAACAGTCGCAGGCGTCCGTTTATTTAACTTGAATTAATTTTGTAAAACATCATCACAATGTATGAAATATTTGAGAGAAATGTAACCTTTCATGCATAACAATTCTTCAAGGTCGCACTCAGTCCGTTTAAACTGAATCACGTAAGTACCATTGTTAAAGCTCGTGTTAAGAACACATTAAATTTTGATTTGTCATCACATCTTAATGAGTTTTTAAACCTTTTAGATATGAAAGTTTACAACAGACGGATGTTTAGCATTATTAATTTGAAAAATTTTACCGATCTAAACTGCCGACGATGGATGGTTTTTTGATTTTCAAAGATCATTTTTTAGCTGTAAAAAGTATAATCGCTGTTATTTTTTACGGACTTCAAAAACAGGTGCGCAGTAGTTAATAATAAATGTTAAAAAAGGGAGCCTCTCTTCAGAGAAGTTCTAAATAATTACTTAAAATATTATAAATTTACGTAAGTAGGAAAAGAGAAATAATTTTTAATAAGAAAAAAATGAAAGCATTATCAATGTTAATGACCATGGCTAAATGTATATTCGAGTAAAGAAAGCGAATTTCAAACCGCCATATTACAATAACACTGACTGACTCCAGTAGTGATATGATCCCCTTTATTTATTAATAATTGCATCGGTCAGTGTTCGTGGTGGTCTCTAAGAAGTGTATCGATAAGCATCGGTTATTTTTTTTACAACTGCTCGAGATACGGCATTGCCCTGTGTTTAATCTAATACAATTTTCCGTCTTCGCAAAATTAAATCTTTTGAGGTTTAAAATTCCCGTGTTCTGATATAAACTGCGTGCTGTAGCAGTTTGGTGTACGGGATCTATATTACTGAACCCATCTTTATCCGGTAGAAATTATTCTATCTTTCGTTTATACACGTAATACTGTCAAATGTCTATCCTGCTCTTTTTGGTGTACCGAGACTTTAACTAAGCTATGAACGTTCTTTAAGCCTCTTCCTCCTTTTAGGTGGTCTATTTTGACTGGAACATATATTATCTTCTGATAGACTTTTTTATTTTTTAGCGCATTTTTATTAAATTCTTAACAGTAAATCTTCAAGTATCGGTATTAGTTTTTTAAAAATATTTTCTTTTTTCTTCCTGTTTAACAATACTATTTTATTTCGTTGCTTTTCGCCTTACGGTTTTCTTTCTGTTGTTTGTTGCCGCGAAATTAACTGCGTTATAGACGCAGTTAAATAGCAAAAGTAACTAAAAACTGAACGTGTCGGCAATACAATAAATCATTTTTAACGTTTTAATGTAAACAAAACGAGGTAGCTTAGAATCGATTAATAGCTGAAGGTGCCCCAATTAAACCGTAGAAAGAATAGTTGCATAAAAATAAAGTTGATCAGTACCTCCATTCAACACAGAAATATTTCTATCCAACGTCAAACCAAATTAACTTTCTTAGGAATTGCCATCGTAGGGGCGATAGCACGATATTTATCCCCCTTTCGAATCTTGAATCCTTTTATCTTAGTATCCAAACCCACCCTCCTCCGTACCCTCGGTACTACGACTTCCCTCATCTCTCGTGCTTTCTTATCTCTTTGATTTGCAGACTTGCTTAGATCATAGTCGACTTCCGGCATCCTTTTTTCGCTTTTCTATGTCCGCTTCTCCCTTTTCTTCTTTCCACCCGGAAGATTCTGATTTACTTTGCGACACAAATCACATCCTCTTCGAATGCGCGTCTATATCTATAGAATGCTTTCACTTCTATCGACAACTCCTAAAACTCGGTTTGCCTACTCCATACAGTGTGCTTTGTATATTCTTTCTCTTCCATCCCCGGCAATCATTCCTATTATAGCGTCCTTCATTGCTTCTATCTCCAGTAATATTCCATTTTAATTCGTTTCTCTCTCTCTCACACTAACACAACCTAATGTTGGGTAATGCTTTCGATTGGCAACCCCCCCCCCCAATTAACTTTCTTGTTTGCGTATTTACGTTCGAAAAAATTCGGTACAAAAGAATTTACATCAATGGACTATAATACATTTTTATTTAATATGAAATATTAAAACGCAGTGCGAATATCATGCACATGCGATCTAAAATGAGAATATAAAACATACGTTGCTGTTTGTTTTATTTACATAATATGCACTACAGAAAATGCAGTCACATTCATTATTTCAATTAATACACACACACACACACACACTTTAACAGTTTTCAGCAAACAGATTATGAACTATTAGTTTCAAACATTAAATATTTTTACTTTCTAATCCCGTCAAAATTTGCATTTGCATCATTGATGTATGCAAAAGCGAAAAAATCGCTTCAAAAGTAAACGTAAACATATGCATATATACATATATATATACATTTTTAGTACGGTACAAATTAAATAAATTTTTCTCTTGATTTCTAAAACTGTTTTCGCTTTTTAATAAGAAAATAAGCCATTTTACAAAAAAAAAAAGAGAATATTTTGATTTATTTTTCTTAAAGATGAAATGAAAACATTAATAAAAAAACGACATGTTTTACTCGTTATACGTTTGATATTTTTTTCCCCCTTCACATCTAGAACTGACTATATAGTCATTTACTAGATTTTAATGGTAATAAGATCGTGAATTTCAAGATTATCAGACGATCCCGAATTTATTTATCGAATAATCATGCTAGGTCAATAATGTTTCTTCTTTTTAATCTGTTGCGACTTGGGCTGGTCGCTGTAGTAAATTCGTTAGCATTTTCATTTTAACTTCGACAAGTGATTTTTAACCGCCAGCTTTATTTTTTCGGTAGCATACTTCACTTGTAAATCTTGATGTGTAGTGTTTGGTTGGACACATACCACGGTTCCTGATCATTGGATCGTAGCACCTTATTTTGATAGCGTTGTATTCTATCCACACTACTTTTGGAAGCGCATCCCCATAATTCAGCTGCGTACAGTACAGCCATATCGGTTTTAATACCATGTGGTATAGTCATATTTTATTTGAAATACTTAATTGGGAACACGGTCCAAGTAACCAATGAAGTTGTCTTGTTTTCAAATTTAGTTCTGTTATTTTTGTTTTGATATGATGAAGCCAACTAAGTGTTTCATCTAGGTGTACTCCAAGATATTTTACGGATGAATATGTTTGTTATTTATAGATATATGATATTTGTTACGTACAATTTTTCTCTTTGTAAAAATAACTTTTATTTTCATTTATTACTATTTTCCATTTATTCAGCCAATCAATGATTTTATTTAGCACATCTTGTAAATTTTATGTGGACTTTCCTGGGTTCTCGTGCGTTGCCGTAATTGCCATGTCGTCAGTGAATGTTGCTAGTAGTGCGTCATCTGTCTCTGGCATATCATAAGTAAACAATAAATACAAGAGAGGACCAAGTACACTTCCCTGAGGTACACCTGCCTTAATTTTATATATGGATGATTCTGTTCCATTTACTACAACTCGGAAATACCTGCCTTGTAAGTAGGATTTCAAAATATTGTAATATTGAATTGGTAGTACCTTCTTGCATTTTTAAAGTATTCCCGGATGCCATTCTTTATCAAATGCCTGTTGTACATCAAGGAAGACGGCTAAAGTAACTCTTTTTTTTCTTCAAATGTTTCTTCAATTTTGGTAACCAGACGGCGCACTTGTTGTACTGTTGAGTGCCTAATTCGGAAGCCAAATTGATGGTTTGGTATTATTTCTTTCTTGTCTATGAACTTTTGTATTCTCTTTTTTAAGAATTTTTCGAAAACTTTGGCCGGAATTGATAAAAGTGAAATTGGCCGATAAGAAGAGGCACTTTGAGGAGGTTTACCTGGTTTTAAAATCATCATAACATTGGCGAATTTCCACAATATAGGAACATATTGAAGCCGTAAAAATACGTCCCGTTATGAAATCGTACTCTGGTTGCCTTCTTGTTACTCAATTTCTTTATTACTCCATTAATTTCGCCTGGCGAAGTTAAATTGATTTTATTTGGTGGATTATTTGAACTTTGATTTAAATAATCATGGACGACGTTTTCGACAGGCGATATTGTATTGTGCGGTTTAAAAGTTCCTGATAAGTGTATAGCGAACAAATCTGCTTTAACAGCATCATCTATAGTGCAACATCAACTGCTTTTATCTGTTCATTTCTACGTATTGGTTTATTTCCGTACCTAACTGCTCTCCATAACGAATAATTACTGTCCTTTGTTAGCGACAGATTTGTGATATATTCTCTAAATGAATTGTTTTTATAGTTTCGTAATAACGACTTAAGATTTCTGATCTCTCTATTTAAAGCTGCTTTATCAGTTGGTCATCTTGTTCGCATTCAACGTCTCCTCCTTTTCTAATTGCTACTTGTCTACGCACAGAATCAGGATATACTAAAAATTTTGGAGATGTGTAATTCATCAGCGGTGTACTTTTATAAGCCGTTTTTATACTATTTGGGTTGTGAGGACGTTAACAGCTTCATCTATATTTTCTGTGGTTTTTAGTGAAATTGAGAGATTTATGGAGGAATCAACTAGCAGGTTTCTGAATGTATCCCAATTTGCGTACTTATTACATAATAGCAATTTATGTTCCTTGGGCCATATTTGTGTACATTAATCGATAGTAGGACGATTGAATGGTCCGAAGATAGAGATGACAGATCGTTTTCAACTGTCATGTAATTACTCGAGATACCTTTTGTGATAAAAACGTCGAGTAAATCAGGTACTTTATTCATGTCTGTTGGCCAGTATGTTGGTTGGCATCCAGATATTACATTGCATTTTTCCGAGTTAATAGCCGTTTTTCAGCTTTGTCCTTTAGGTGTAGTCAAGCGCGAGGCCCAGTAGGTACTTTTTGCATTGAAATCACCTCCGATAATAAAGTGATTTCCCATTGTTTTAATAAAATCAATAAATGCCTGCTGTTGTATGTTGTGCTTTGGTGGACAATAAACGGCTGCTAATGTAGTTGGATTATTTCTTAGTTTTATTGTGACACGTGTTGCCTGAAAGTAGTTTTTTGACGTATTTTTCTTCCACTCAGTGGGGAATGCTTTCTTTAATGATTATGGCTGTTCCTGCATTCGCTTTTTTATCCAGGTGTATAGTCCAATAAACGGCATAGTTTGAAATTTTCATGTAAAACTTTTGTCGATGAACTGGGCTTCCGAGATTGGTATTATATCGATATTGTTTACATTTAGATAGTGTTCTAATTCAAGTTGATGTTGTAGTAGTCCGTTTGCATTCCACAAAAGCAATTTTATAAGACACTTTCTGTGTATTGTCCATCAATTTTTACTAACAAGAGCAGACATGATAGTATTGATTATATTACTGAACATTGTATTTTGTTGTTGAATCATTTCTTTAAACAATGATTTTATTTCAACAAGAAACGAATTTAAGATTTGCTCGATGCTACGTTTGATATTGGGTTTATATTTCATGTCGATCCAATTATTATTATCATTACGTATGTCTTTGGGTATACAAAGAAAAAAAGAGGGACAAGCGAGCAAATTACATTGCGTAAAACGAATTAATTAACGAAATTAAATAAAAAAAATAATAAAATAAAATATTAAAAATAACAAATGAGCCAGTAATACGAATTCGTATAATTGTGTTATCCATGCTAATTTTACATATGTATATAATTATATTTTGACGTCAAAATTTTGAGCCATTCCGTCGGCAGATCCGTCAATTTAATAATTTCTTCCCAGCCGCCCTTTAGAGATTGTGTCCGAGACTCTTTCAGGATGTGATCTATTGGCTTTTTGAGTCCATACTTTTTCATCACTTTTCTGCATCTTTCGTGCTCTGTTATTAATTCAATATGTATAAACCTTCGGCTTCTATGTTCCGATCTCAGTACTAATCCTCTTTAATTAACGACATCGAATCTCAATTCTAAGTGAACGGGAGAAAAAGAGAATTAAAGAGAGGAACTTGAAAGTTTTTTTTGAAATACATCCATTTCGAATAAAGTACAGCTACTAGTGATTGTCCGATGAAAATATCACACGCCAAAATAGGACGAATAAAAACACACTTTAAATAATTCATAGTTATCTCGTTATTTATCATGATGGTTGACGATTTGATTTAATGTAGACGCACCTGATGAAAATTAACTGCAGATTTGCACCAAACTAGGACAGATGATTAGACTAGTATTACGATTTCTCTCTATAATAGAGGGGATGTTTGTGTAATCAGTTCGGGGACTGCTTCACAATATGCGCATAATTATTATACGCGGTTGTGTGTGGACACCTGTGTCAGTTTGTTTTGCATAGAATCATCGCTGAAATTGAAAATCTTGAACGACGAAATACGAATCAATTGAGATGATGATGAAGGCGCAATATACTACCACGAATCGTTAAAATAGTATTCTTATTTACTACCAGTCGGAAGCCGTATAATTTTTGTTTCCTTATTTGCTACTGTTTCTTCGGTTGGTTCGAATTTTTTTTTATAAATGTTAAAAGTAAAATAAACATTGCGAAAAGTTTGATACGGAGCTCGAACGGTCGAATTGC